>OX376374.1:19118326-20318326 GCA_947369275.1 Nemotelus nigrinus
CCCGTGAAACTATTTCTTGAAGATTGTATTTGATCTTCAAATTTTGCCATTTTGTGAATATGATACAGTATATTCCATCGTTAGGACTGAAATATATCGATTAGTATGTTTTTGTTTTTACATTAAACATTCAACAGAAAAATAAACTAAGAATCTTTAAGCAAAATAAAAAGCCTACTCTCACCATTAACGATCTCTCCGCCTCAATTAGCACTATCATTTTCAGTTATATATTCCACGAGTTATTTTAATTGCTCTTTATTACAGAAATTGTTAGAAATAACCAACCATTAAAAGTCCAACGTTTCGGAGCTAATTTCGGAAGCATTTTTTGATGAATAAATACAAAGCAAATAAACTTATTGTCGTTGTTGAAAAACTGGTAATAGATTTGGAAAATTCTGCATTCGCATATAATATTGCACGATTTAGATAAAATCAAATTTAGTCGATGTTCGAAGAAATGAATATATATTGCGTTTTTATACATTTCTTTTATACATGTTTGCAATCCAGTTGTTTTGGCAGATATTACAGAGGCTCCTCAAGGCTTTGAATTTTCGGACAACATGCAAAACAAAGTTAAATGAACGGGACGCATTTTGGTTATCAGAAACATCAGTGAGATTTATGAAAGTATCTTTAACTGTCCCGTAAGATGTAATGTAACCGAAGGTTGTTGAAAGTTGTGATCGATATGATATATCGGTTGTTTTATCTAATATTATTGCTATGAATTTGCTTTTCTTAATTTCATTACAATGAGATCGTTTTGAAACTAATGAGATCATATTGAACATAATTTGATGTTCCGGAAAAAACATTTGCTTGGTCCAAGTGAGCTGGCAATTATCGGTTATTTACTGTCAAAAGATTTATTGTCTTTAGGTGATTTACCCCTATTGTAGGAATACACATTTTCATTATGACTATGTAATTCTTCTTCTTGACATCCTAAATGACACACAATGTTTATTAGAATCTTCATTGTTTCTCAATTTCTCCTAACTGTGAGCAATATCACTGAATATTTATATTGACTACTCAGCAATCCTTCAAATCACCGAAATCAAACTTGAAAAGTAAAAGGACTATTTGTACCAAGCCTGTTCACTGTTTTAACATTATTATACACATGACCAGCAAAATTATTTTTGTTTAATATTACAACCGATAATCCGTTCCGAGTCTTTCATTTATTAATTTTCCGATCAAACTACCGAGTAGGTACATCTCTTTGTTATAGAGACAATTTACGAATTCGGTTTCGATTGATCCTGGTTGATGATGTTTTTTTTTCAGCAAATTACCGAGATCCAATTATATAAAAATTAGATAAGTTGACGAATTCTAAAATTTTGACCCACAGAACAAGTGAACACATTCACTTATTTCAACCTTTCTCTATTTCTAATATCAATCAAAAGTATCATGCAATTTTACACCGTAATTTTACACATTTAATTCGACACAATTCTAGTCTACAGCTTTACCTATTACTACATTGAAATATTATTACCAAATCCTATAGGCTATAAGTGACGAGGAACCCTCGCCAATTGAAAACACCTTCATAAAAGTTTCTATACAAAATAGAACACAAAAAATAATGTCATAATATAAATCATAAATTAAACACATAAAATAACGACTTATCAAATCCACAACATCTGGCAATGCTTGCCACATCTCGTAATTCAAATTCGCTCACAGCAAGCATTTTTCATTCACAGAAAAATCTGTACAAGCAAAGCAAAATGATAACAATAACAATTTACCCTGCTACTAGTGAGTGGAACGCAGGAATAACCCAGCAAACAATTTAGTGAGCGTTCACTAAAAACGATAGTTTTTCGACAGTCAACAGACATATCCCTCATACGAAACCGAGCCTGTTCGTAAAACGATACGCAGCAATGCTTAGGATGACCGACGCAATAAATAATGCAAGCCATGTGTGTGTGCCCTATGGCCTATGCGGCTCAGTAGCAGATTTTACATAGATTCTTCCCCTAGTTTGTTGGTCGATATATACTCGCTAAAACCACATTTTTTCTTACTCATTTACGAATCGTTAAAAATGATTCTTCTCGGATGGCCATTTTAGTAGGACTGCTGTGACAAGCATCAGTAGTCATGCGTTCGCAGCTCTGCTCTGAATCTCTCTCTTGATAAGATAATTTCCCCTTGGAAGCAACATCTTCATTGCTTCCAAACATACCGTATAGACACATTTTTTTTTAATGATGTCACAGTCTAGTCTATATGGGGTCAAATAAACGCTCGTAGATGCAATTTTTACATTGCTTCCAAGTCGTGGTTGTTCGTTCATTATTTTCATTCTGTGGTGTTACCACATCAACTGTGTGAGATGTTCACAACTTGATTTGAGAATTTTGTTTTTATAAATGTTTATACGCGATTATTTCACGATTTCGAAACAAAAACTATTGATTTAAAATTTATGTCAGCCAAATTATCATTTATTCGGGAAGCAATGCTTCCCTTGCTTCCATGAACGCCACGCCATTGACACAACCAGGAGCAAATGGAAATCTTTGTGCGAATATTTTTGAAATATTCGTGTGATCTGGCTTAAGATACAGGAATTAAGGCAAATATACACGTTCAAAACTTGAAAAAAGTTGCTGGAAGTCCCACAAAATAAAGTTCTAGACCTGATCTTGTCGAAACCGGTAGTTTTTCCTTAAAAATCTGACTGAAGAACTCAAAGTTGTTTCTCGAGGAAAAAATCGTTTATTAAAAAGGTTGCCGAAATTGTTTCTCTAACTGAAAAATGAAGAAAATTGATAACGCAAAACCAGTTCTGACTCTCACATACCATTTGGTTTCATCAACAGTGTATTTACTTTGTCAACCTACATGCATCGCATTTGGTTTAATATAACTGTGCCATAGTAATGAAATGTAGCAATTAATATCAGCAAAAATGACTTTAGTAAGGGTAGAAACGAAGAAAATTAGTTGAGCTATAAATATCTGGATCCAAACTATTCTTTTCGTAATATTTATAGAAATTATCAGTAATGCGCTGTAGAATTATCATTTAAGCATAATCTCCAATAAACTTGATCACGCTATTCTCGTCTGCAAACAACATGACATTCTCATCAGGAATATATTGTCCGCAAAAATTAAAAAAAAGAAGAAATGTGCGAGCTGAGAACCTTGTAGCAAGCCTGAAGTAAGTGAGTAAGGTCGAGATGAACTGTGAATCAAGATGATTTTCAGTGGTGTTACATAAATGATTTTTTTTGCTTGGAATTACTTCAGAAAAATTACGTCAAGATTTTGTTTGGCATACACTCACAGAGCTTTGAAATGTCATGTGGAATACAAATCATTCCATCATTTCTAATCGTTGATATATAAGCTAGAAAGACATAGCTGGGCTAACGAAATTTAAAAAAGAGAAACTATTGAAAGCGATTTGCTTAATATAAACAAAAAGAGAAGTGTGCTAAGCCGTGTGATCAATTCTGTAGGAGTATTAAGTCTTGATTTGATCAACAGACTTACTCTCGAAGAGTTTTTAATATAGCTTATACACGACAGCTTACACTTATTCGATCCGATGGTTTAATAAGCAAAAACGAAAACAGTCAAAAATGCTTCAGATTGAAAGTGCAAATTTAATTTTTTTTAGAAACACTAAGAAATTCAGATACATTGCAGCTGCTAACTCTTCAATTGTTTTCTTGAATTTATGTAACAGCTGCATTTAGTTAATTAAGCTTGTTCTAATTGCTTCTTCAAAAATCTCTTTCGCTAAAACATGTATCTAATTTCTTTTTCACATTTCAAGAAAGTTACACACATTTCATTTGAAAGTTACAATGCACGTTCACCGACAAATACCATATGGGATTGAATTCTGTGAAAACACAAAAGCCTCCACTTCAAAACATGAAAACTTTGCATGGGAAGTCTGGTCTTCATCATAAAAAGACCAACTTTAGGATGAACACGAATTGCTCCATTTCGGGTAGTGAATTATAGAACTTTCTTCCTCACAGATGGAACGGTGTAGGAAACTTTGCAACAAGTCACAAGGCAATGCTATTGTACCAGTGCATCATTTCTGCTATCCATCCAGGTAGCTATCATGCATACGGTATTCCTTTGGGAAAAATTAGTTTTAATTGGCCTGAAAATGACTTAGAAAAGGTGCCTTTTACCAAGATTTTTGATTGTTGCAATAACCGAAAGCTTCTCAGTAGTACATACTTTCCTAGAATATTTTTGTCTCGATAGTATCTTCTACATTAAAATAGTGCTAACGTTCATTATTCATTTTTTCATTCGCTCGTTTTGTTTAATTAATTCTGTTTTTGGAAGTGTCAGAAACTGACTTCCAACCTGCTCAGTCAAAGCTGAGTCTGTAGGTAAACAAGAAAATAGCTTTCACTGGAAATTGGTGAGATAAAGAGATGATGCATCATGCAACTAGAGTGGCTTTTATGCACATCTGCAAGGTAGTGTGCATCCAGTATCGCATGAAAGCATAACATAACGCATCAAATTTTAAATTCAATCAACCTTCTGGAATCTGAAACAGTTCGGACTGCAGGCTTGAGAGGAATACGTGAATTCACGCGTTCAAAGTCTATCTAACAAGCAAGAAACATTGCAGAAAATTGCGTTTATTCCAGTATCTGTCTGACATGCAGTGGAATCATAATTGACATAGTTATTGTTGCAAGACAGCTTTCAGCTCTAGAAAATTTCATATCTGCAAGGCGATTTTTATTGAAGTGATCCTTTGGTAATTATATTTTTATTGACGTAATTAACGATGCTTTAAATTATTGTTATAATTGATGGGGGAGGTACAGCACTTGGTTCAGGATCTGTTAATTCCATTATTTGACGTATTTTACAGTTTTATTGCAATTTGTTACATTTTTCTCAATCATGTTAAATAGTATAAAGAAAGAAAAATAATTTCATACGGACTTTCGCACTTACGAGCCTATACTTTTTCTTACATTAAAAACAACGCGACAAGCCATGAAAACGTCAAAAAGTGCAGGAAAATGTGCTCGAAAATCGTCGTTTGACTCAATGCCTTCTAGATATACGGGCCGTCAGGCTACGTAATCGTTTTAGCTATGACGTCATTTATTCGGGGAGCTTTGATATTTCCACGAGTTTTTTAGCTAAAAAATGAATAAAACGTTAGTTCTTTTGTGCGTGGATGCGGTGTAATAATAATATTTAGTCATAACTTTCATTTTTTATCAATCAATTGTATCGCGACAGTAAATCGACAAACAACAACTGATAAACATTTCGTAGCGAATTTTCCACATTATACCGCACGTACCGCATTAATTTTTTTTTAGCTGTTCACTAGACCTGTTCCGCAGATCTCACTTTATTTTCACTTCACCGACTTTAACTCAACCCGCACAATTTACGATTTCACGCGGACGTCCCATAAGACTGCGTGTGTTTTTCGCGACATTGTTCCCGCAAACCTGTGACGTCATCATGCTGCATAACGGCCTGTACTTCTAGAAGGCATTGTTTGACTTCAAGAGCTTAAAGCCCTCACCAAACATGAGTCTACGAAAATAAGCAAGTATCAAAACTGACCGATGTATGAGAAAAAAAACGCAATTTTACGTCCGTAAACACGAGGAAACTTAAGAGCCCCAACAGTATTTTTGGGAACATAACGCATGTCTTAAGTGGAAATGCCATATATCAAAAGACACTACTGAAAAACTACAAAAAGAGCTTATGTTACGAAACTTTGCTAATATTATTGGCTTTGTGTTTGATTTTTCCATATTTCAATGTTTAAATATATTTATATCGCGAAGAAATCGTATTTTGAGAACTCTAACGCTAAATATGATTACATCTGTAAATTGATATCTAATCGGCACAAAAGGTCCAACATGTCATGAGTCTGATTACATGGCGATGCATATGAGCTGAGGCAAACCACGCAAAGGATATGTTACACCCAAACACAACTTTTCGAACTGCGAGAAAAGTGGCATGCCCATTGGGCAACTTTTTGCTCAATTGTTGTTACGAACTGTTATATACGGAATGCTAAGTTACTACTTGACATAATGTTCGCTCATGCACTGACTGGGCACTAATGTTCGCTAGTGTTTGCGGGTGTAAAAAGTGCCCTTTTTGCTCATAAACCGGCCGGTTTTGACACTTGCTTACGTTCGCGGACTCATGTTTGGTTAGGGCTTTACGGTCGCACATTTGACAACCAACAAAAGAGAAAATAGTTGCTCATTGTTCATCGAATCGTTACAAAAGTGTTCTTTAGGTACAGAATATGTTAAGCTTTGCTTGGCTCGCCGCGTAATTAGACTTATGACTGGTTGAGCCTGTATAGTTAAAGAGCTTGATATATCGACTGGGTTCGCGCACAGCATTTTGTTGCATGATTTTTTATTTTGTTACATGTTTTGCGTATGGGACAGATTGTAGCGCTTCTTGTGCCAAAATTGATGAACGAGTATCGCAGAGCTGGCGCTGAGGAGATATTCTATTGACTATAATCATCACATCATTACTGGTGACGAGAATTGGGCGTGCAAATATGAAGTCAAGTAGCTCAACAGTCTAAAGCGCGGCGCTATCCATATGAACTAAAACAAAAATACAACTCTAGCGCGCCTGAGCCATTAGAAATACTAATGTTCGATGAACAGTCCAAGAATCGTACAGATTTTATTCTACCATAATTTATTCACTAAGTTCGACCATTTTTTTTTTTTTTCTTAAAATAGCTAATAGCGAATAGGTAATTCTTGCTAAGTTTCATAATGGGCGTAGAAGTCGTTAAGGAGCTAGACCAGTTACAGTTTCGAAAAGGACCGGGCGACGCCTGTTTTGAAACTGTAACTGCTCTAACTCCTAAACGTCTTCTACGCCCATTATGAAACTTAGCAATAATTATCTATTCACTATTAGCTATTTTTAGAAAAAAAATTAAAAAAAAATGTGGTCAGGCATAGTAAAATTCAACTTTCAAAAATTTAAATACATATATTTTCAAAAAAAAAAAAAGTTTTTTGAATATCCAAAAATGCGTTTCAAAAGCTCATTAAATGCAATATAAATTCATTTATTTTTATTTATTTTATTGTAATTTTTCAATACTGGACAAAAGGATTATAAATAGCGCATACCTGCCAAAAAGTTAAATTTTTAAGGATCTCTAGCTCGTTAACCATACTTTACATGGTAAAAACATTTTGTATCTGGATCGAGGACATACATATATAACATAATCAAATATTACTAAAATCGGAAACATCAACATTTTTTACCTGTCCGCTTCACGAGGAATGCCCCACATATTGCCTTCGCAGATGATTATTTTGAAGCGAATTAAATATTAAAGAATAATCAAATGTTGTTGTATTATTTGCTCAGTCCTGTTAAATTTCGAACAGAAAATATTTGAGAAACAATGTAAATTTGCAATAGTTTCGGTCAAATTGATAATTTACGAACAAAATTATGTCGGAAATATTGAGTATCAAAAGCCATACGCTCAAGCAACGTGTGCTCAATGGAGCTTTGACATATCAACACAAATCAAAAATTATATCTTCCTTTGCTTGAAAGTATGTTAGCGATGAGCTATAAGCTTATGGATGCGAAAAGAGGGTACTCAGAAAAGAATATGTTTTGCTGCAGACACGAAGAACAAGAACACCACCTTTCTATGCTCAATGTACAAAGTGCTTTGATTCAACACTTTTTGCGAATTTTCAATGGCATGCTTGAAAGCAAAGCGGAAACATCAAAATATTTTTTGTTGTTGAAGAAAACAGCAGCGGAAATGGTTTTAACCCTTCGAGAGGTTTATGGAAAAGATATGAGTCAGATTTGAGTTCGCAGTTTATCTGTTTGTTTCATAAGCAGTCGGAAGCTACCGAGAGATGCCTCCTGTCGAAGACAACCTCCAAACAAGACAAACTCCAGAGCAAACGAAAATGTTCAAAAATTATTATTATATTTTAATATTGTAGAAAAATGGATGAATAAATGAAATTTACCAGAATTTTCCGTCGTACATGCTTCCGAACACGAGTTGCAACAGAAAAACAAACAAGCATGTCTGCTTTGCGAGGACTCAAGAGAGACCCAACTGAGTGTGCTTCGTTAGTTGGGAAAAACAGTTATGTAGAAAATAATCCAAGTGTTTTGACAAAATTTTTCATCAGATACAGATCCAATTAAAGGCTAGACATGGAATAAAAACGAAAACAGAAAATAATGAAAGTAAAATAAATCACAAATCTTCAAAAAACAGATAAATAAAGAAAGAGAGCAAAAAAGGGATTATAAACTCAAATTAAACAAATTATATAAAAGGCGGTAAATGAAATAGAATCATAATTTAACACAGAGATGAAATTGGATATTCAGCAATTTTATTAATTCGTTTCGTAAGATAAGGCACTTGCTCTTAGCTTTTTTTCATAAAAACGTGTAACAAAGGCGTAAGCGTACAAAAAAAAAAATGAAGCAAAGGTGGAAGAGTGCCAATATTCAAGCAATTATGTTGTCTAGGCAAGCACAAAAGTGGGAAAGAAAAATATTTCGGAATAAAACGTACCGGGCTACGAACAGAAAACTGCACACTGGGGATTCCATTAATAAGAACCATCAATAATTTTGACGTAGGATGAGGCTTGGCGTTGCAATGATATGATTTTGAAACGAATCAGCAGTCTAGTTAAAAAATTCAATAAGTAAAGGGCTACCTGATTTGTTTTTTTTTTTTTACATCAGAGAGGTCGTCCATGGTGAGTTTATTCCAAATTGAATTGGTACCATTACCTCAAATTGATCAAACGATTTCGCGAGACAATAAAAAAAGAACGACATGATCGTGGCGTTCAAGTGACTGACCGCTCAACCACGAGAGCACACCTACCCACACAGCACTGAGAATCAATCTTATTGTTCCAGAAAAAAAGAGAGTACAGACGATACTAATAGAAAATTGCTGAAGGACTTCAATTAAAATTTAAACTGAAATTTAAAATTTTCTTCGGCAGATTATAAGCCTCATCATGTGATTTTTTTTTCGAAGCTAACTGTTATTCGGCGGCTTGGTTGATTTTGTTGATAGCATTGGCAGATATTCTGGGTACAATTGTTTTAAACATTCAATGAAACAACTTTAAATCTAAAAGGATGTTGATAGCTTCAATTCACTATAGATTTTATATATTAAATGCTGTATGTGCAAAGTGCCTATTTAAAACTCACGAGCTGCAGTGGCCTGAGTTGATAAATTTATTTTGTCAAATGGAGTTGCCCCGCCTATTTATAAGCGCTCGTTAGTTTTGCTCAATTATGTCACATTTACAAAAGCTTTTTAAACACACCTACATATACCTACCGTGGCTTTTACTGTTATAAAAACTACTGTTTTTATGTTATGAAAAATAATTTTTCCAACATTTTTCACGTTCTAGCTTTCTTTGAAAATCAGTAAAAATGTATATTATTGTGACCGAAACCGCAGAAGTAATAGAATCATGCAAACAAATAATTACATAGTTGCTTATGATCAAAATTCATTGATCATAATTTGGTATTCGTGACTATAAATATAATTTGACATATTTTTATAGTTGTATTTTTTACCATTTCACCATTTTTTGTGAGCATTTGCGACTAGTTTCGACGCAAACATTGATTTCAGTTTTTTTGCAAAGAACTTTGATAAATTTCTTAGGCTTTATTTCCTTAGAGTTCTTTCGTATGCTTCAAATCATTTTCTAATATATGTTCATTTTTTGGACTATCTGTATTGTTAGTAAATGACCCTTTGGGCTTCCATGAATCGGTTTGTATTATAGACCTACGAATGGTGTCAGCATTTCTGGCACGATTTTGCAAATTATGTCAATATTTCTGACGAGATTTGCTATCACCATGGATACCTTGAATATTCTTCGATTTTCGTCCTGGATAGATCTGGTCTGCAGTAGCAAATAAAGACAGACAAATCGAAAATGACGAAAGAATATGAAACACATTCTATATAGATTTAATTATAAAAGAAAATAGCTTTCAGCATCTGTTGACATTATAGCTTTTGATTCAAAGTCATGTAAGTTCACATAAAAATGTGGTCAGGGAAAGATAATTAATTTCTTTCCGGTGAAAATCCAAAGTATACCTAATTTCTTCCTGGACGCATAAGAACCATAGCACAACGTACATACCAACACATAATGGATATAGAATGCACAGCATATGGCTTTCAATTTCCGCTCCATCCATTTGAACGTGAAACTTTTTTACTATATTTTACCCTTTTAAATTTCCGCTCAAACAGATTTTAAATCCTTCGTATGGTTTACATCAATAATGACGTGATTTTTTTATGAGCTTTGAATAATATGTCATATCGTTACCAGCGAGTAATCTAATTTCCGCAAGGTGGTTGAAAATAGGATTTCATATCGCCATACACCACTTTGCTCGCTAAGGCGTCGGTCTAAGGTAATGACTCTCGCTTTATAATCATGACTGTATTTATTCGTCTTGTCTTGAAAAAAACGGGAATTAAGCGTAATTAAAGACAGAATTAAGAACAGCGCTCCAGAGATGAAAACAAAAGTGCTGACAATAATAGCTTTGAATGGAATTATCAAATCGGCTACACCACATGTGTCTCCCTTCTTAAGGCTGGTACTGAGTTCGAGTTCACGTGAAATTTTGACATGTTTCCATGATCTGGTCATTCTTTCGAGCGAAAATTTTGACAATTGAGAAAAGCAGAGACAATGCTCATTTCTGATGGATAAAATGTCAAGAATTTCGCTTTTCGATCGATTTTCTTATTGGAAAGTCATTTGCACTGCTCAATTTTCAAATTGAAACACTAAATGTCACTTTTTCGCTCGAAAGAATGAACTGCACAAACTAAATTGGCGTGAAATGATTGACAACATGTTTCAGTGCCATCTATGTTTTCAAAGCGAAAGCAACTTCAAAGCAACTTTTCATGCGAAGAACACAGTACCAAACTTGCTTATTTTCAAGCGAAATTTTCGCCGAAACAGATTTCGCGCGAAATTTTGTATGAAAATTTCACGTGAAATCGAACTCAGTACTATGCTTTAGCTATGTAATTTGACATAGTCTTTTATGATAGCTTTGCTAATGATGGTGCCAGCAAGCTCTAGTTGTACTTTTCAGCTTAACAATTAGCTCGTGATGAGTTCAAATATATTTGATGGATCGTAGCGTTAATCCAGCTTGTGTATCAGTGCAGACCAAATTCGATACCCACAAAACTTGCAACCTGTATATTTCGCTTTTCAAACAAGATATTTTTTCCTTGCAAGATAATGTATTTTTGAACATTCTAACTTAAAATAAATTTGCTAAGGACTTCAAGCTCCTAATTTAAAATTCCACTGCTTCTTGGAAACTGGGATTCCTGAGGGCTACTTGATAAACAATTTCGCAAAGAGCTTGTTCACTCGTTTCACCCATATTATTAGCTGATACCATGTTAATGACGTAACACAGTGAAAGAAAACATAAAAATAAAAATGAACCGGATTATTTGAATAAATGCGGTATAAAACCCACGTCCATGCCTCATAATCTTCAATATGTTATTAATTTTCAGCGGAATAGCCTTCAGCTTCTAGGAGAGTAACTTTTTCAAATAGGAAAAGGTTATTTAGAATGCTTTGCGCAAAAATAAAATGCATAGTGTGTCTGCTTACAAAAAACACACACAAAAAATTGCATGTTCATAATTAAAATCACTAACTGTTTTCGTGCCATCAGCACTATTTTGAGCGTAAGCTTTAGAGACGATATACGTTGTCTATGCTGATTTATAGACAAGAAGGGAACAATGATCACAAATCAATAACCTTTATGAGTAAATTATTTCGATGGATATAAGTCGGAGATGTCAAAATTTGTCACAACTAGCATAAATAAAAATCAACGATTTCCAACTGCAAGTGGTCACATCAGTCAAGTATGCACTGTGTGCTCGTGTCTGATGAGAATTAGTGCATACTTTCGAAACCACTTAGTCAAATAAAATTTTCTATGTAAAAAATTTTTTTTTCCAATTTTAATCATCCTGCAAAAACAATTTCAGGTAAGAAAACAAATTGAAAATTCATGTATGGAAAGATAATATGTGAAGTGTACCCTAGCAAACATTTGTAGTGGATTTTCATTCCTGACTAGAGGCATAGTTCATTTATACTCAGGTGTACTCCACAGAGACACAATGAAGCTATGAAACTGGCATATGAGATTCCTTGCAAGTATGTAATCCTTAAAATGATGCTTCCAAATACCAAAATGTGTACATAGAAGAAACAATAATGATTCCTTTACGCTAGCATTCAGGCTCATGCGTGCGAACAAATGAGGAAAATTTCGAACACGTACGTCAATAGAATAGAAAGACCTGCTGTTTTATACTATATAAACTGGAATCAAAGTACATTATGCCACCGTGAGATATCAAAGAATCAATTCCCGCATGACGTTGATGTTTATCCATTTGATTTATTTTTAGATACGAGGAAAGCCTAATGAATAAAAAGGAACGTATTTATTTTTACATGTGGGCGAACTTAGTATTTGCGATAAAATTAAGGATTTTAGAATGTTGTTTTTGTGTGATTCTGATGACTGTAAACATTGAAAATAAACAATGCTGCAAGCTAGTGCCCACTTATATAATTGCGACATACTTGTCGTATTCAACAAATGCAAGTATTATTCAACCTGAATCTTTTTGTAAAACGACAAAATCTTATCGTTTGGCTGGTAAGTAACTAAAAAAGCTGAAAACTGGTATAAGAATATAATGATATCAAAAATTGTGGAGCATCGACTGATTTATTGACTAGCGCCCAACGTGGGAATATAATTGATACATTATCTGAAAATAATCAACCAAACAAACAAATTGTAATGTTTATGTTGAAATTTACTGGCTATTCACTCGATTCAATCTCAGTTGCTTAAACTGTTGGACGCAATAAAACTAATACATTTAACTTTAACTTACAGCAATTTAACATTCAGAAAACATTGACATTTCCAATTTGAACAATCTAAATACGCTTTGGACAGCCATAAAACAGTCATTGACTTTTTTTTGGCATCGTTGCCTTAGTAGAATTTGAATGGTGGCAATATTCCCATTTTCTCACCACTTTTCTTCACATTCCGTCGCATAATGTTTAGAAGGATTTTCTTGTTAACTTTTCAAGTGGCACGTTTTTCCCACGATATGGGACTTTTAGCAAACCTTTCACTGCGACTTTAGACATAAATATGCTGTTCCCGTTTACTGTAACATTTGACTGTAGTCTACTTTAAATCGACAAGATTCTTTTTCAATGTGATATGCAATTCCATTCCTTCATGCTTTAAATGAGTGCTGACAGGCGTAACGTATTTCAACTGCGCGTTTTATATATCACATATCAGTGTTTGATAAGGTATCTATTTGACACAGTGAAAGGATTAAACTACTCCATCGGTTGATACACACCATTACAGTTGCAGTGCCGGAGCTTTCCATTGGGTTCACGCCACAACACTACTAGCCTGTCTGGTTCAAATACATCGAATTTGCTTTCTTCAGCGAATATTACATTATTTCACCACGTTGGATGATTTTTCCTGTAATCTTTAAGAGACTGAATACTTTCTCATATTTGCTTCTATCGCAAATAATGTTTCCTTTGTGTTGTTTTTGTTTTTTTTTTCAAAGTCCTGCGGATAGTTTTTCGGAACCCTTTTAAAATCGTAGTTACAGTGTCAAGTGCATTTAATCGTAGATTTACTTATATATTGCTTACTCGTAGCCTCTCCTCTGTCTCAGTTAGCTTTTTTTAGTTTTTTTGTCGTTGCAACTCAGCTCTTATTTAACTTTTGTAACGCTTTTAGATGCTACCTATAGTATTTCTGCTTATATTCAAAATATCAGAAACTTCTTTACAAGTAAGTATATAATGAAAAAACATTAAATTTATCAGTTCCATTTTAATATATATCCTTCCCAAAAATCGAAAACAGTGAATAAAAACGACATAAATTAAAGTAGAATTGTTTTTGCGGGATGATTAAAATTGAAAATTTTATTGAAAATTTTTTTTTGACAAAGTGGTTTCGAAAGCATGCAATTCTCATCAGACACCAACTCACAGTGCATACTTGACTGATGTGACTACTTGCAGTTGGAAATCATTAAGTTAAAAAAAAAATTCAATAAAATGTTCAATTAGAATCATACTGCAAAAACAATTCCACTTTGATTTTGCTTTCGGAGGCTTATTCCGCAAAACGATCGAGTTTCCCGTATCAATTATTCTCTACTTTGATAAGCTTTACAGACGATATACGTTGTCTATGCTGATTTATAGACAAGAAGGGAACCATGATCACAAATCAGTAACATAAATTAGTTCCGTACTGTAACTAAAATGTCAAAACCACACAGAAAAGCAAGAACTAAAGTAACGCAGGACTGCTACTGCTCCACTTTATACAAATATTGACAAATATTTTATAGATTTAAACGAAAACTTTTTTTGCGTTTCATGATAGTAATAATTAAGATGAAAAAAAATAAATTATTATGTATCCATATTTGTTTTTTATTTTTAATAAACCTATGATAACAGAACTTATGTTCGATCGAATATTAAAATTGCTCACTGTGTTTACACTGTTAGAAAAAACTAAAGCAACTCAACAAACGAGAGTAGTTGTCCTGTCAAATTTACTTTACAATTAAATTCATAAAAATCAACCCTATTGCATCCTTCTTCATAAAAACAAAGAAAGATTTCCAAAAATAAAACCAAAATATCACAGTGATAAGCAGTTGAGTTCTTACGCATAATAAAGATGGTCCAGAAACAAGTAAAGCAACTTTTTACAAGTTCAAAGAATCTAAGCGACAAACGTTATTTTACAATTTATTACCGAAGCTTTCTTCGTGTCCTCTCCACATGGCTATGAATAGTACTTTAACTGTCACATAATTGTGACGGTGGTGCACGATATGCACAGTTTGCTCTGCCCGTTCATTTGAAGAGCACTGATCGCGCAAAGCATTATTTGACCGAACAATTTTTTGAGAATGGCCAGAATGGAATGGAGACTCCTCACCAAGGAGTGAGAAGTAAAGCAGTGATAAATCTGTGATTTCAAGATTTTTAAAAAAAGTTTGTAGAGGCCGTTAGTGTGCAAACTATCCATAAAGGTGGAAGCCCCGAAAAAACGACTGCACGAGAGGATGCTCTTATTATACGAAAAATAAATAAATACGAAAAATAATAAACATATTTGTATCATCAGCTGAAATTCCAAAATGAGAACTCGTTGAGTTTTATTGATAGGACCATCAAATATCAAGCTATCGACAGGCAGTTTTTTGAGCCCATATAATCGGAATAACTACAGATTCTTATTCTGCCAATGCCAAGAAGATGCTAATCCGTAATAAAATAAAACGAATTCGCTACTAATTTTATTTTGTTGTTAATTTTTGTTCAGCCACAATAAAGTTGATTTGGTTTTTTCCCAGACAATTTTTATTATGAGTAAGAATTTTATTGCTAGCTCTCAGTTATATTCTGAATTTAGGATGATTTAGTTTCCTCGTTACATAGGAGCATGCATAAAAATTGATTTGAATCAATTTTATTTTAAAGTAAAACATACACTTGTTAATTTTTTTGTTTTGTAAAAGTGTCTTTTTGAGTTGAGTTGCTTTAGTTTTCTTCTGCACTGTATAAATATAAAATTACTAGGTGTGGCTATTATTTTGAACCATATATAGTTGAATATCTTTTTATGTAATTTATCAAATTTTAAGTAGAATTATGAAAAGACGACAAATCGAATTAAGTAGAACATTTTCCTAGTGAGTAACAATTGCCGATAAAAATAATTTTCTACATTTAGGGGAAATTGTTACAACTGAAGTTAACAAAGGACACTGTAAGACAACAAATAGTAATAGCGTGCCCCATTTTTAAAATTATAATTAATAATTCCACAACAACAAAAAAACTTCTTTGACTCTTTAAGCCTATCGATGATTTTGAGGGTTATTTCGTTGTTTCACACTTTTTGGATTATACTTTCGAGCTCTTAGGTTGTCTTCGGCTTCTTTTCCTCAACTTTTTTCGACATAATCCCTTAAAGGTTTTATATTGGATTGAGGTCGGGGCTTGTTTTTGGTACAAGCACTCTCAGTTCCAAGTAAGCTTGCGCAAAACCGTTCACTAAAGTGAAACGTTTCACCAGATCTCGTTCACTTGAGTGAAACATTTCACTTAAACAGTTCTTTTAGTTCACTAGTTCATTACCAAATCATTCATTGAACTTACGCAAAACAGTTCAGTATATTCAATTGAATGAATCGAAAAATGCATTGAATTGACAAGTCTACAATTTTTTTCTTCCTTTATCTCCCATCTCAGTAGTTCTTCGCCTTCAACAATTTTTCCCACACCTGATCGTACCCTTTCCACTGCTTTAGCTAATCCCTTGGAAGTTGAATCATTAATGTTGTCCCTCGATGGAAGTGCTAGCCTCGGTGCTGACGACATTCCGATTTTTTTTACCAAATCACTGTCTTCCTCTTTGTGTGTTCCTCTGTCAATAATTTTCAACATTAGCATCTCCACCGGTACCTTTCCTGCCCTTTGGAAATCCGCCAACATATTACCCATTCATAAAGCTTGCGATACTTCTTCCATCCCTAATTACCGTCCTATATCCCTTCTGCCATGTTTTAGTAAGCTCCTCGAAAGAGTAGTTTACAATAGAGTGTACCCATTTATTCACCCCTTGCTGGCCAGTGAACAACATGGATTTGTTAAAGGTAAGTCAACGGTTACAAACTTATTGTCTTTTACAAACACCGTTGCTTCCGCAATCGACAAGCAAAAGCAAGTAGATGTCCTATATACAGACTTTGCCAAGGCTTTCGATTCTGTGAACCATGTTGTTCTTCTGTCAAAGTTAGCAGGGTTTGGTATCTCTGGTGTCCTCTTTTCTTGGTTTTACTCCTACGTTTGTGATCGTTCTTGTGTTGTGATTGTTAACTCTTGCTCTTCTACACCCTTTTTTCCTACCTCAGGAGTTCCGCAAGGATCTATTCTTGGTCCTTTATTGTTCCTTTTGTTTGTTAACGATCTTCCTTCCCTCTTTAATTCACCCTGTCTTTTGTACGCCGATGATCTCAAAATTTTCAGACTGATAGAATCCGCTAGTGACTGTTCCTTATTGCAGAAAGATTTGGATACTTTGGCTACCTGGTGCGCAGCGAATTCTCTCACTTTGAATGTTTCGAAGTGTCATCAAATGTCTTTCACCCACAAAACATCCCCTCTTCTCTTCTCCTACTCTGTCCTCGGCTTCCCTCTCAATGTTGTTGCTAGTTTCAAGGACCTTGGCGTGATCTTCGATTCCAAGCTGAAGTTCGATTTACATATTTTACATGTCACTGCCAAGGCTTCTCGTTTTTACGGCTTCATCATTAGATCCTCTAAACGTTTTGTTAATCTTTCCACTCCTCTACATCTGTTTTTTCCCTTCGTTCGTAGTGTTCTTGAATACTGTTGCCAAATTTGGTGTACACACTACGCATACTTGATTGCTGCGGTTGAATCCGTGCAACGCAGATTCACCCGCTCATTGTTTTATAAGTTCAATATTCCGTATTGCGATTACAGTATGCGCCTCTCCATCCTTCAAATTCCTTCCCTTGAGTCACGTAGAGTGTTCCTCGACGAGTGCCTAATCTTTAAACTTTTCTACGGCTGTATATTGGTGGACCCCAGCATTCACCTTCCCGTTAGAGATTTGGGCCGTCCCAATAGAACATTTTTCAAATTTAATGTTACATTTGCCCGTACTGACACCTATTTCTTTTCTCCCCTCTTGCGTTTGCCTCGTCAGCATAATAACCTTAACCTTGGTCCTCTGCCTCGAACATTAGCTATGTTTAAAAATATTTTAAAAAATAACGTTCTATCAGGTACATGAAATATGTCATAATTTAATCTTTTATTGTATCTTTTTTTCGGTCGATTTTGCTTTTGATTACTTTTCCTTTCTGAATTTCACTTAATTTTAATTTTTCTTTTTCTTTATATATATATATATATATATATATATATATATATATATATATATATATATATATATATATATATATATATATATATATATATATATATATATATTTGTTTTCTTTTTTTTTTGTTATGTCTAATCTATAATTGGATTTGTTCTGTTGATTTGGACATTAATAAATAAATAAATAAATCTTCATGAATGATTTCTTCTAGTGCCTTTTCCTACCAATTCACATTCTCGCATTAGCTTCTATTGTCATAATCGATTGAAACCTAGTTCAATGCCGATTTTATCTCATTGGGCCCTATTCTGAGAGTCATCTCACAGAAGATCTCACGTCACTTGGAAAGTCACGTCACCTACGAATCGGTATTCTGAGAGTCACGTGACGTGACTCTAGGTGAGGTGAATACGAATATGCGTTTAAATGGCAACGCTTGAGCGTTTGAAATTTATCACCCAATTGAAATTTATCATCGTTCGATATCTACCACGTCCATAGCACACTGACATCGACCGATTCTTGGCCGATCGTCGAAGTTAAGCAGTGTCATGCGCGGTCTCTACTTAGATGGGGGACGGCTTGGTAGCACCGAATATTTTGGCATGCATAAAAAATATTTCCTTCCCTTCAAATCACTAGAGCGCGGCATACTTTGAAGGAAGTAAAATATGTTTTAAACAAAATTTCAGTTTAATTGGAAATCAAGCAAATGCAAACAGGGAATTTCCAAGGGTAAGCAAATGATTTGTGAAATTAAAAAAGAGGAGGATATGTACAAGTGGAACAGGTATGCTAGAACAGGTATATGCAAGATTAAAGGTCTGTTCCCGTACTACAATTAATTGCGATTAATTGCAATGAAGCCGTTTTTTGTACTCCGTTTTAGTACGCTTCATTGCAATTAATTGCAATTAATCGTAGTACGGGAACAGACTTTAAATATGTAAGGATGATGAAAATGTAACGATGGATATGAAAAACGGTTTTATTAGGAGTAGTGTCATAAATGGTAGGACTCATGTAGCCTGTACATAAAAGGTTGACTGTCAGACTCGGGCATGTACATTTCGTAATTACGGAAAGTTCTGTATTTATGAAGAATATTTGAATGTTTGCTTCATTCCGGTTTTCAGGAGTATTTTTACGTAATAAAATGTACGTAATAAAATGTACTTACTTTTTTTCCATAATTGATCTAAAATTCGTCAAAATTATTCTTCGTCTTGTGAAAAATCTCAAATTCTAGTACACTTGTGCTCGCAGTCACTTGATATTATTGAATGACTAAAAATCTCTCCTCACGTGACGCTCGTCACTTCACGTGACTCTCAGAATAGCCAACAGATCGAAAACGTCACTTGAGGTGAAATAACAACACCTCACGTGACTCTCAGAATACGAAATCATGAGCGTCACCTCATTTGTCATGTGAGGTGACTCTCAGAATAGGGCCCATTATTTATGTGCAGTGCTTCTCAAATCGTCAGGCTACGTACATGCTTTCCTTCTAGTGCTTATCGTTCATTCGTGTCTTTTGAAACGTACACGGATACGAAATAGGCTTGGGTCGTTCATGAACGAACGAACTAAAAAAAATGTTCAGACATGGTTCAGACGGTGAAACGTTCAGACAACAAATGGTAAGCAGTTCGGACATGAAATGCTGAACTGTTAGAATAGGAACTAATGATATAGTTCGTTCAGTTCAGTGAACGGAAACATTTCTTTTAGTTCGTTCGTTCATGAACGACCCAAGTTCCAAGTACTTTCTTAAACTTTGGACCTGGAAAAGAGAAGACACTGCATTTAATCAAATGCTAGGAAACAAGTTTAGCAAACGCATTCCATACTTACTAAACGAGCACGGCGGCATGGTGACGAAGCATCATGGATATGCTCCATACAAATCCTCCAAGGTAGGAAGTAAGTCTTCGGTGATGATCGATTTATACCTCTCGGCATTAACAGATGACATCACCGTCCAATCGCTACAGCCAATACGCCAAGCAATTTTACGCTTCGATGTTTTGCTGTGCCCCTGCTATGATTTTCGATTTTTTCTCAACACTTGGTTGCTCGTATCTAGCCATCACTTGTCACTTGTTACTAATTAAATGCTAGCTACAGGTCCATACTTTTATATTTTTTCTTGAGGTAATCCAGAACTGTACTTAATGCAAAAATCCAGAACTGGACTTAATCCAAAAATAATTTTTGGATTTGACAATTAAGAGGAGCACCATATATTTCATCAAATATATGATGCGATAGTTTTTCCGGCGCTAGGTGTGTGCCGAATTATCTATCCTTTTGTTCTAACTTAACTCTTTGGCCCATTTTACTTATGCGTCCTTGCGTCCATCCGTTTAAACCGGGGTTTTTTTTTTAGAAGACAGGAGTGAAGTGGAAGAGGGCGGCTGCGATGATTTGTACTTCTACTCCACTCTCACCATCTAAAAAAAACCCGGTGTAAATTAATGAACGCATGGACGCATGTTTAAAATGATTTTTTTGGAAATAAATTTGAACCATCAAAAGACAAAATATTATTGTACCCATGATATTATTTTTTTTAGCTTGACTAACTTTTTTTTAACTTAAATTAGCTATCAGATTTAATGATTTATGTTCGGATACTTTTAAATAAAAAAGGTACACTTGGCAAGTGTTAGGATCTGGAAAAATCAAATTAACTACAAACGAACGCATTTGCGATACATATCAAATAAACATGAAATTGAGGAATGAAGGGGCTGTCACATATACATATGAATTAGGGCAGTTCAAAGTACCACTTAAAATTCGAGATTATCGTCGGCAACAAACATTATTTGGAATAAAGTAAATCACATAAAATTTCATTAATTTTGTTTGACACAAGCAACAGCTTATACCAATCAAATTTTCACGATATGAATCGCAACAAAATAAATTGGCAGTGAAAACATTATTGATGAAATCATTCTTGAAATTCTGCTTATATACATAGCTCACTTAAACGCATCAAACGAAATCATCGACTCACTTCCATGAGCTAATTAGAACATATCTTTTGAAATATAACGGCGCAACTATCACCGTAATCTTTATTCCTTTCATATCAAAGTAAATTTCAAGCATTAAAGCTCGCTCAACTGTCTTGGAAGGAATTCTTTGAGAAAATTCATGAGCTTTATAATATATAATTTTCTCTGTCGGATGACTCAAACAGCAAGCTGGAAAAAGTATCATCAATCAGCAATCACAATAGGAAGGATCTCAATCTCAATTATACAAGAATATTCTCCAACTCCATACAAATTCCGCAAAAACTCTGAATACCAATGAATGCAAATATCCTTCGACTAAGTAGCTCGTCTGCGGTTTTCGTTTATTTAATTTTGTTCTTTTGGGGGCTCTCGCTTGAGTTTGAGACCAATATTAAGCTGATTTACTCCCAAATTATTTATTGGCGTTTCCTAAACGGCGCCATGCTTCAAATCATCCTATCATTCTGTTTTACGTTCTTTGCTTAACGTTCGAATCATTTGATTCAGACTAATTTCACCAAGCTCGTTTCATTCAATAACAGACTTCTATCAACTTAGCATTCGAAAAATCTCGGTGTAAGTCTCTATGCATGTATTTTTCTATGAAGAATATTTGTATACAAAGGGGAATGTCTTTTATATAAAAGATTTGAAATTAGATCGATGAATCTACCATTACTTTGGAAAAAATTACACGACCATTAAATGGGATAACATTATGAAAGTCGAATGGTGTTGATGTATTGAAATTTTTTTTTTTTGTTATCTATAATACATTAGTGCGAAGGACAAACAGAAGGAATAACTATCAAGAGAAGGTTATTAATCCCGAGATTGAAATGGAGGACCCGAAAATTCGGGATTAGAATTTTCGGGATCCCGAGATAGTCCCGAGATTTCGGGATTTTATAAAAGAGCTATATTAAGGGAATTTCAGCAGATATATTGGTTTATTCGTAATCAATTAAAACTTTGTTTCAAATATATATACATAAAACCGGAAGTTAAGTTCAATTTAATGTTAAATTTATGCTCATATGTACATGAGTGCTAGCAAGTAAAACATTAATATAGAATTGTATCTAATTTAATCTTATGATATAATTTCCTCTTATCTTCATGTCCAATCATTCCTCCTTATTTGGTCATGATAGTTAATTATAAAATTAGCTAAAACCCAATTGAAATGTTACGATAATATAGTACAAATAGTTGTTTACAAATCAATTACAAAATAATATTGCTTTTCAAAGAAACAAGCGATAAGTAATAATATCGATTGCTTCAAACTGGTGATTCGTTTTGAAAGTGTGCTCTTAATAAACATAATTCGTCAAGAGTTTCAAAATTTAAACTAGACCTGATTTTGCTGCACATATATCCGAAATATATTTTTCAGCAGCTGAAAAAGATATTTCGGGTTCTACTATTTTTGGTGGGATATTAAGCATGTAATCATACGCCAGTGGTAATAATGAGCACTTAGCGCCTCTGTTTTCATAAAACGATATTTCTTTTAGTATTAAGTTGCTCATGTCGTAATGAAAAACTTTTCAAATTCTCAAAATGATTTGAATTTTATCAATCCCAAAATCTCGGGAGTCCCGATGAAAAATTCGGGATCCATAAAATGTCCAAAATGTGTTGATTATAGACAACTGTTTATTCCGAGATGATTTTATATACAGTACAATACAAGTGTGTGCAGTGTGTACAGTACAATACAAGTGTGTGCAGTGTGTACAGTACAATACACAATATGTTGTAAGTGACATCCTACCCTTCGGAAAAACAAATATAAAACCTTTCCACAGAGACTCATTTGTGGAATTCTAATGGCTACCAATTGAAGGTTACTGTAATTCAATCTAATACTTCACGTTAGTAAAATTCAGATACTTTACATTATTAATGGGCCATTAAGACAAGCGTCCATGCGTCCACGCGTCCAAGCGTTTTTAGATTACACGAGTCAAGTCAACTCGAATCCAGTTTTTTGAAGGCGGGGCTAAGGCGATAAGTGGATGGATTTTACACGCTTATAATGATGTTTTTTTTTGTTCCGCACAAATATATTGGTAACAGAAAATTGCATGTATTTATCCATATGACTATATATACCTACATATATATGTTTGTGTCTAGATATTCAAATGCATTCAATTTTTTTTCGTAATAGTCATGCACGAAAGGATGCAAAATATATATTATCCACATCGTTATAAAAGAAAATAATCATCCCCAAAACATATATTTAAATGATCACCAACAAATCATCCACACATGTCACTGAGCGAAAGAAATCATTTTAAAATCTATTGTACATCAATCAGCATACTCCACCTCCTTCGCTTTAGACCCGCCTATATAAACAAAATCAAATTGACTCGTGTAAGCAAAACACGCTAGATCGCATGGACGCATGGACGCTTGTCTAAATGGCCCATAAGATTCATCGAAATCTTTAATTTGAATTTCCAAGCACATAAGCTATTTCCGCTGAATTGATGAGTCGTATCTAGGGATTCCAATCCCGAACCATTTTTTCAATCCCGGGATTACGGGATTAAAAAATCTCAAATCCCGGGATCCCGGGATTCGAGATTCAAAATATAACACAACAAAATAAGTCAAGTTTTAATAAACAGATTATATTATGTGCCATCGTTTCAAACCTACAGCAATAAGTAAGCTGAAAACTGTATAAAAAATATGTTACTGAATAATTACTAATTTATTTAATTGATGCAAATAAAAACAATAATTTTAATTATCCGAGACGTGACAGTATGAAAGCAAATATTTAAAATTACAACTATTACAAATTACAACAACAAATCACGACAAAAAATCACAACAATAAATCACAACTCTTAACATATAAAATATTCAACACATAGAAGTTCTGCCAAAGTTCATTGGTTTTTTTGGAAGTAACATTGAAGCAATAGCAAAGTATCCAAAGTATCGTCTCCAAGCCTGCTTCTAAATTTATTCCCGATGTTGGACGCCGCGGAAATGGTCGATAAATATTGGTAAGCCTGCTCCAAACTATGCGAGTGCCACCACTTTCGAAAAGTTTCATTTCTTTTGCAATAGTTTTAATTAGATTAGTTTCTTGCGGCATTTCACGATTGATTATTTTCATACTTTTGCAGCTCTTCTTGTAGCATCAATTGACGACTACCATGTTCTGATTCAATATGGGTATCTACTGGGTTCTCCTCATTTCTTTGGCTAGCAAGCAAAGGGTTCAGCATCTAGATCATTGAAGTATTTTTTTTTAATTTTTAAATATTTGCGTTGATTGGTTTCCAAAATAGAGATTATATTTCACTTGGTAAATTTTTGCTGGCACTATGTAGATTCTGGAGATAGCTCAGTTCACGGACGCTCTTTTATTCGGTCCAATATTGCAATTTTCATATCATTCACAAGAATGGACCGTTTTTCTCCTAGCAGCCTAAATAAAAATCTTGATGAAGTATTAGCATAAATTTGCATCTTTGCGATTTAAGACCTAAACAGTCAATTTTACAAGGAGTAAAACTTCAATAAGCTTCTGAATCGAATCAAACTCAGTTCCTTTTAATCGCTCTGGATGTTGCAGGCCTATTAATGTATACTATTTTTCAAAATGGAAAACCGTTTAAACATTGTCAAGAGATTATTTCATCTTGTTTTACAATCCAGTAAGTGAGACAATTAAATGCCTTGCTCGGATTTGACATAGTTTTGAAGATCGTTTTTATTTTTCGTTGGAGCATTTTTAAAATATAAAACTACCTTACGAACTTTCTTTATGCATGCGCTGATGTCCTTCTTCAGATTTAGCGTATCTTGCAGGCGACCGGGAGCAACTTAGTAAGCTGATTCAGGAGCGTCCAAATCTTCGTGGTCTTCGTCCAGATTATCAGCTGCTTCATCAACTCTTTGATCTAGAATGGACCTCCTATTATAGAGAACATCGCAAACTGCCAAAAGGATGCTATGCGCGAAACAAATATGTTGCTCTGTATTAACTAGTCTGCCTACTTTTCGCATTTCATTTGACCCATCAGTTATGATGGTAACAATGTCTTTTCCTAGAGAAACATCAAATTCAGCGAACCACTCTTTTAATATATCTAGGTAGTTTGCAGCTGTCATTGATATCGTTACTCGCACCAAGCTCCAGTAAGAATTCACTAAGTAGATGTTAATATTTGTGTAGCGCCTATTTGTTGTCGAGGCCCACTCATCAAACGTCAAACTGAACCGTTCACCTGAGATACTAGCCTGGCTTATCTCATTTTTTATTATTTTTTTTATCCTGCTTGCATAGCCCACAGCCTTTTTTGATTGTTGTTGAGGATTTTGGTCAATCTGTGTATGCATTCGCTAGTATTAATTTCCTCAAATCATTCGAAGTAACGAATACACTAAATGCGAAACAGTCTATACTTATTTATTTACAAACCCCTTTGTATTCTCTTGTTAACTGTTACATCGGTTTGTTTTGCTCTATTCTTTACGCATTTTGATGTGAACCTGCATGCTGATTGCTTTCTCATAAATATGGATTCTATTTCCTCTTTTCGAGTCTTGCCGTAATTTGATTGCCGATTATGCTTGACTTCCGGCCCCGGAATCCAGGCCAATTTCTAATCCCGAAAATCCCGGGATTAGAACTCATCAATCCCGGGATTTTCGGGACCAGAAATTAGCCGGGATCCCGGGATCCCGGGATGCGGGATCCCGGGATTGGATTCGCTAGTCGTATCGTACCACTGGTATAATAGTTCTCCGGCTTCGTCTAGTTAATGGTGGTGTGGCTGTCGCTGTTTCTGCTTGATTTGTGTTACGATTAGTTGATGTAGTAGCATTGAGCATTTCCAACTGTTTTGCCAATAAATCCTGTCCGATCAGTTTTTTGTTAGGCATTTCTAGCGGGGATGTCGAGTTGGTTTGATGATCGAACTTGGAGGGTATTTCAATCAGGGGCGGTGATGTACGATCAGGATCTGCATTTTTCGACTCGGGCCCAGTAGGGATCGGTATGCTCAGAGTCGTCTTTGTCTTGTGAAGATGCTGCGTGTTTCTTCGGTATCGTCTGCCATTATTGGTTTTTACGCCAACTGATCGCGGATATCGTGTTTCACGAATTATCTTAGCGCCAATGCATTGACGGGGGCCAGTATGTAAACGGACTTGATCTCCCTTTTTCAGTGCATCCATTGGTTGGGCCACTCTGTCTGCATAGTTGCTTTGTTGTAGTCGTAATTGTTTCAACTCTTGGCTGACTCCTTCAACGATTTTAGGTTTTAATTCACCTTTGGCGGTCGGCAAAATAGTTCTGATTATACGACTGAATAGCCTTTGGCAAGCAGATTTCAATATTTTGTTCCTTGGCGTATTACGCAACATCAGTAATCCTAAATAAATGTCCGTTCCATCAAGCCAAGACCTTCTCAGCAAACTTTTTACGGTTTGTGCGTTTCTTTCAGCAAATTCGTTTGATCTAAGATAATATAGGGTTGATACTTGGTGTTTGAATTGCCATTCAACAGTGAAGTCTTTGAATTTTTAGGCATTAACTGTGATTCACCATCCAATTCCAAAATTTTCGGAATGCTGTGGACTGAAAACCCATGTCGCATATTCTCGATTACCTCAGATGCGTTTGCTGACTCCAATTTTTTGAAATCCATGGAGCCAGAATAGTGATCTATAATCAAAATGAATGCATCTCCCTTGAAGCTAAACAAATCCGTGGACACAAATTGGAATGGGTAGTCTGGTATAGTTCGCTGCAACTGTGGTTCGCGTACATTGCTGCGTTGTGTTTGTTGCCATACGCTGCATTTGTCGATAAATTCCCGAATGTCGTTTCTTTGTCTATACCAATACAATGAATGGCGAGCCCTTGCCAGTGAACTTGAGATTCCAGCATGACCTGCATCTCCATCTCTAACGATTTAATTTATTTTGGTCTTTGGAACTATTACTTGGTGTCCCCTGAAAAGCAACTCTTGGTCAAATGTGATTTCATCTTTGAAATTTGCATATTTTTCCATTATTTTGGGCAAAACGGTGTCCTTTTCCGGCCATCCGCGAAGTACTTTTGATTTCAGTAATTGTAAATCAGTATCCTGACTAGTTAATTTCACAAATTTTTCGCGTGCTTCTTCTGTGAATGATAAAATGATGTTTACAGAATATTTTTCTCCGTGATACGCGTCAATAGGATTGCAGTCTCTGCTGAGTGTATCAGCTATAGGTATTACTCTTGAGGAATATTGTTACTCTTGGGGAATATTGAATTACGTCCCACAAAATACGCTGCAATCTCAATGGTGCATTTACAATTGTTTTTTGAAAATTGCTTCTAATGGCTTGTGATCAGTTTCCACTTCGAGCTGTTTGCCATAAATATCCGTTTTTTGTTTGTTAAAACGAACCGTTTGGTAGTGGAAAACAATTTGCGAATGAAAAACTGTTTCTCAGCGGCAAACTATTTGGTAGAGAAACTCTGCTTGGAATCGGAAAACTGGCTTTTAACGACAAACTGTTTGGCGATGGAAAACTGTTTAGCTGCGGTAAATAGATGCTCAGATGCAAAGCATGAAATGAATAACCCTATATAATACGAGGTTGTCAGGCTTATTAGGTGCGTATTTTTGCATTTCGATCAAGAGTGGTTAGGGTAGGTAGTGTTGAAAACAACAACATTTGCTTACCAGAACCAGTTCTCGATGGCATACGACCATGTATGTTGATTCTTTACGACCATGTGTACTGATTGATGTATGATTAGTAGATAATATATTGGAAAATTAGGACAATACAATTATCAATTCAGTTTGGAAGCTCTCAGTACTAGCAATCAATGTTTACGATACGATGAGAATACATAATACATGAAATCTATATAAGAAAAACATAATACGTATACTGAATTAATTGAAGATTATTCAAACTATGAACGATGTTTCTTGATTGAACTATATACATTTCAAATATTTGTTTTGTCGCATAGCATAACATTTTTTCTTGTCGTTAACAAACTGTTTTTGAAACAGTTTTAAAAAACAGATTTTAATTCCAAAAAAACTTCGTTTTCTTTTCTTGTAAACAGCAGAAACTCTCATCACTACTAGTGATGTATTTTCTGACAAGCTGATTGACAGAAAAATTTGTTTCATAGAAATTGACGCAACGATCCTATTCCAAATATTTTAATGTTTTTCAAACCAGACTTGGAATTTTTCTAGCACAAAACATCTTCTAAAATAGTTTGACCTGATCGAAATGCAATATTTACAGTGTTAACAATGTTTCTAATTGTCAACCGCTCTTCAGCATTAAATCTTTGTTCCCTTGATGTGTTTTTCATTAGTTTCGTTTTTTCAAAAAAATCCTAATGTTTTTGCAGCAGGAAAATCCTAATGTTTTGCAGCAGATGTTGATCAAGTTGAAATGAAATTTTCATGAAATTGCAAATCGTTTATATTTACTCTCCCACAATTATAAAGCAGTACTTGAACAAAGATACGTTTTTCCATCATCCATACACAAATATCATTCTATATCATGCCAATATACACAAAGCTTTGCAACTAAAATGCATTTGCAAGATTTGCACGTATTGAAACTGATTGCGAATGGTAAAGTCCTGGAGAAAGTTTCTCTTCTCACTGCGAACTGTATTAATACTCGTATTATAAGGCGATTGCTTTGGTTAGTACAATAAGTACTTGTGGAGTGTGATAAGAAAGATAAGCTTCAAAAGCAGTTTGGAGAAAGATTGTTGGTGCAGCATTGTAAATTCACTTAGCTTCATACATGTATGTACATATATTTGTATTCTAGCCACTATTCCGACCATCAGCGACCTACAACATACATACATATGTATGTGTAGAAATCAGTTGAAATTCTAGTACCCATTTGAAACGTGGGAGTGAATATGTAGTATAATAAAGATTTATTTCTCATAAGGCATCTTTCTGACATAAAATCGTAATAATAACTTTTTTCAATTCCCGTTTTACTTCATCTATTTCGAGACGGTTAAGTGAGTGTTATTGTTGCTTCCGTTCATCATCGTTGAGTTGCTATCTCCCAAAGTTGTTGAATCGCCCAGGTTACTGTATCAGTTACGGTTAAGTAACCAAGGTTACATTAGGATTTGCACTGATAATCGTAGCAAAGTTTGTTCGTCGCAAATAATTCTAGAGATAAATTAATTGTTGCTTGATTGTTAAATCAACCTTTACGCTTGATTCTGTCGTTGTGATTTTTACAGGAAAAAATAGGTATACATTCAAAAACAACAGCCCTCAATTATTACCACTTACTTTCGCATTTATTTTGATCTGTTTGTATATCGAATATAATGGGTTATTTTTGTTTTATGGCAACTAATTAAACTTAATGTTTGTGAGTTGTAATCGAGACTGACTAACCGAGTTGTGCAACTAATAAATCCACACTCGTATACATTGATTGTAAAATTTGTGAATGAAGCTTTCGCCTAGACAAGCTAGTCGTTACTTTATCTGTTTTTAGTGAACTGGAAGTTGAAAGAAATATGTTAATAGTATCTGTTAATAGTATCTCATAAGGTTCATTTTTACAGATTTTTGAAGAAAAGTAGTATTAGACTCGTTTCGTCCAATATTTATCATATATATATATAATAATTATATATATATACATATATATACATATATATATAATATATATGTATATATATATATTATATATGTATATATATACATATATATATATATATATATATATATATATATATATATATATATATATATATATATATATACATATATATATATATATATATATATATATATATATATATATATATATATATATATATATATATATATATATATATATATATATATATATATATATATATATATATATATATATATGTACCAGCAAAATGATTAAGGAGATAATCTCTAGAGTAGCCGACCCGATTGAAATGAAACTTTCGGAGAACATAGATGTATATAACAGGTGGGTCCGTGATTATTTAGAATTAAGATATCTTTAACCCTTTGGCAGCGGCGGGCATTTTAGTGAATTTTCAGGTACCTGTATATTTCTAGGCACAGTACATTTTTGCTAAAACTATATAATAGAAATGAAAACTTATTATGTTTTATGCTTGCTCATGAAAACAAGAATGGAAATTTTGAACCTTGTGTGGGCGCTGAGTGTCTAAAATTAGGCAAAGATTTTTTTTCAAATTTCAATTTGTCATAGCTTCTAACAAAAACAATGGTTCATCGTGTAATTTCCAGAGCGTATTTATGTGGACTAAAACTTAAAACACGTGGATTTTGTCTTTTTGGATAGATTTTGCGGGCAACCCTGTAGCTACAGCAGGCTCCTGAAAAAAAATCCTTCAAATCATCGACTCCCTGAAAATTTTTTGATTTTTGAAAATAAAAATCAAATTATCGATAAATTTTGACTTTTTTCCACCACGTCAAGTTAAAATTTTAAAAATGCCGTGGTGCACAAGAACGGCAGCCCATGATCAAATTACCTCTATTTTCACGAGAACTGACAACCGAATAAGGCGATCAACATGAAATGACGTGACATGTTGAAATTAGCTAGGACCAGGTCTGATAGAAGTAATTTTGAAATACGGGCAATACTGTTAAATTTGTAAATTTGCTTTGTAAATATTGTAAATTTGCTCAGGAAAATAAAGGTTTTTTCTCTATAACTTCCGATGCAGTGTATCTTGCTGTCTTTCTAATTTTGTAGGAATTTCGTTGAAAAATCATGAAAGGGCTGCCAGCTATTATTAATTTCGTAACTTATTGACATTTCTTTATCGAGCGATGTCGTCATTAAATTTCCAAATTAGAATGATCCTGCAATGACAGTTAACAACAAATATTTAGGTTCCGAAACTTCTATTCCTCCTATTACTTCCAGCGCAGTCATTCAATCGAAACGAATTCACACGGTGGGTTTAACTCAACGTGAAGCAGCTATGGTGCTAACACTTGATTGCCAGCAATTTCGTAAATATTGCGTAGCATTTACAATAAAATTAGCAACCGATGTTTAAATTTTCCGAGTTTTGGAAATTTTTCGGATGGCAGCCCCGGACATAGTTTAATCACTGAAACTTTCAATGATATCGTTGGATGAAAACGAAGTTCAAAGGATAGGTTGATTAAGCACGAGCATGTTATGGTACAATTATTGCTGCTGTGTTGGACAAATGCTGCCAGCACTGAACATTTTCATCATTTGTGTTATAGCAGATGCTGTCAGAAAATGATATTTGTTCTTTTGAGTGAGAAATGTTTGATATGATACTACAAAAAAGTGTATTAGGTCTTCCTACATTTTTAAGTCACTCAAAGATCATTTCTTCGAAAATAAATTTTCTAGCGGATCTGATGCGCTAGACTTTTATTTATTTATTTGCCTCTACAAACACTTATAACAATTAACTGTTTGAATATTAGTACACATTAAATTTAATTTCTAGTACAAAACTCGGTTTAACAAGTTTTCGTTGCATATTTCTATTATTTCCTCTACCAGACCGAAAAATAGATCCATTACAATTATATTAAACATGCTACTATAGCATAATTTTTTGTACAATTTCTTTCCAATTAGAAAGCGTAATAAAAATTATAAATCGATCGAATTCAAATTAATGACATAGTAACAGATGTTCATGACATAACCGATACAGAATGCGCTCATTAAATTACGAGCTTAACAATAATCAAAGAGATATTCTGAATATTGAATACTTAGTATTTGAGGCTTTGGTTCCTATTCCAGCGAGCTGATTTAGTATACAAATTAAATTTTGAAATTTAAACAAGATAATAAATCAGGGTATGGTGCTTTGATGTTAATGTCATTAACGTTGAATAGGAACTCAAAGGACGATAATTCTGAATTAATTATCTGTACAGGCAAATGATATTAAAACTATATTCGCATTTAAAATGATCAATGATCATTTTAATTTTCAATTATGACAATTTCGAGAAGAAAACAGAACTTTACAGATTTGATAAGCTGACTAATGACCTTGTTTTTAAGTTTTTCTGAGCTTTTTTTTGTTGAAAAGCGGGAAAAAGTTTCGATGTTAGTTTTAAAAATTAGTATTAGTTTATTTAATCTGCGAGGGGTATAATTTTAAGATATGTTATTTTCCCTTATCAATCGGGTATGTTACCAAAATTTTTTCTAACAACTGCTCCCAAAAACTTTTCAGATTTTATAGAAGTGTGAAGAACAAATGCCTTGAATCCAAAAATATATTGGTTCTTCTGCTGCTTTGGCGTATTCCTCCAACATGATTGAAAACTTTCCAAAATTAAGCTATTTGAGATTTAAAAATTTACTGTAGCGCTGTTTTGAATCCTTCTACAGGATTCATAATTTCTTTCTTTCAAACGATTTTAAAACAGATAAATGTCAGGCCAGAAAATTAAAACTTTTAACTCCTTCCTCAAATGGCCAAAAAGTATAGTCCAATATCTTTGGTTCAGTCATGATTGCAATTGTTTGAAATTGAAAAATGTGAGAATTTTCCATATAATAATTAAATATAACTGATTTACCTATAATAAAGTGCTCTAGAGTGAACAAAACTGTGCTCTAAGTGTCTCTAGTATTACCGAAAAAAGCACAGAAAACTGACCTCATATATTTTTTCAATATTAAGAAAAATATTCGTAAATATGTACCTAATACGGACCAAAATTACAGCTTAGATTTTCAGGGAAGAAATCGTCGCAGACCGAGGTAATCTTCTAACCTAATGATTTATCCAATACCGCTTCCCAACCAAAGTCTTTTCGCTTTTGAAAAGTGATCGAGCGTAATTTTGGAAGAAGCCTTCTTTTCTACAATTAAAAGATAGTCGCTTTTTCAAGCGCTAATTGAAGTGAATCAAGCTCTCGCTGTTGTGTTTTTCGTTTATAATTTGGTTGAAACTTAGACAACCACAGGTTAGTACCCAACGGGAATCGCTGTAATTCATTCTGGCAGAATTCATGAAGCAAACATGCTTAACAATGCAAATGTAATCTGCAGAAGCCCTTGACTGACCAATTAACATCACTCGCAAAAAACTTGCGAGCATATATTGACTATGGGTAGTGTGCTATATAAAGCGGAAAGATGAAAATTTTGGTGCATTTCAAATCATCATAGGTAAATCAAATGTTTAAAACAAGAGCACCAATTCCCCCTAGTAGCTGCGAAAACACGCTTTTGGAATTTCCAAGGAGCGTCACAATCACTCAGCATGCAATATTCACACATTTCGGGTCATGCCGCCGGCCAAGGCTATTCCTCCTAGATAACGGGAATGCAAGAATACGATGCCGGGCTTTCCAAAAAGTTATTTTTATAAAGCTATAAAGCTGAAAGCTCAAGTTCGCCTTGTCTATGCCTTACCCGCCTAGGACATGTAATGTTAAAAATAAATTAGCAGACTATGGATCGGTAATGATTCCATGCATTACGCGAAAAACTTACGGAATATATGCCGACGCATTACTTTTCCCGTTGAGTCAGTAGCTCAGATCCGACTGAAATTTCATCGTATTTGATGAAAGGGGGGAGATTTTACAAAAACCACTGCATAGCGATGCATTGCGAATAATCGCAATCAATCAGAGTACGGACCTAAAAAGAAACAAAGCTTGATTCCACACAATATCCTGAAAAATTTCCTGAAAAAGCAGTAATTTTCCTTGTTTTACAAGTGGGACTAATTTCTTTACCCAATCAAAGCTTTTACCGGACATGCTGGCCTGGCAAGCTACTGACCCATAGACCTGTTATATTCGCTTTCAAAACTTTCGAGAAGTATTCTACGGACTACAGCAATATCCTATCTCAGTTTGAATTTAAAATTCAAAAGAGATACTGAACTTAATGTTAGGTTTTCTGTATCACCAACAGCATTGCGAGTTTGTTCAGAGCTAAAGAATCCATAAGACAAAAACATTCAACAGGAGTTTGATAGTGTCTGAAACGGGAAAATACTTTTAAAGTTTTCTAGTTTTAAAATGCCATTTTATCTCACAAATATCAGGTGGTCACTTGCCACTGGCTGAAAATTAAAGAATTTAACACTATATCATGATGAAAATATTTCTTGGAGAATTTCAGTCATTAACAAATCATGAACAATCGATGTGAACAAGTGGATGGTGATTTGCTCCTTGTCTAACTTTACTTCTGGTTTAGAGAAGTACTTTTGCACAGCCAGATTAATTCAAAGGTCGACTTACGTTCAGGGTTGCCTTTGAACGATAACACGATAACAGGTGCTGGTCAACCTATTCGGTTATGAAAGTTTTTTTTGGGGGTCGTGTCAGACGATAAATGCATACAAGCAGTTTAAGGGGCAAGACTATATATGTATGTATGTACGTAAAATATCCAAAGTAAATATTTGCATAAAATATTCTAATTTTTCGTTCCATTTTGAGCTATTTCTTTTTGACATACGGAACTGAGAATATTTGGACCTAGTACTTTGCAGCCTTACTGCACTTCTCTGGGTGACGGACGTTGCGCCCATTATATTTTCACCACTTTAACCAGCATTGCAACCGAAAGTCTACCACAATTGCGTCACGTCAAAATGGAATTTTGTTCTCATCCGATCACATTGTTTTTCATCCGCCATATGAATACTTAATGTTAGTGTTTATTGATACGAAAATGACAAAAACACATTGTGCTGGCAACCCTTTACTGGCACAACCCACCCTGAGAATTTTGTTTTGATCTGATGACTGTACTAGAAATTATAGGAGTACAAAGAAATTTACAGTTACCACTCGCAAAAGTTTTCAAAATTTTCGAACACAAAATATTTGTTGTTTATTGCCATTACAAGACCATTATCATTTGAAATTTAACATATAATGAAATAGTATAAAGTATAGTAAATATATGACAAAAGATTACAAACTTTACCATAGCTGGCAGATTTTTCAACCAGTCATAGCCTATAACAATGTCCATTCACCATTTGAATTTCGTTTTGATTTCATTACTGCACTGGAAGTTACAGGGCAAAACCTACAGTGTGAGTTTCATTGAAATCTGATAGCCATATTACAATTTATGGGACAAAAAACAGTTTTTATCTTAGTGATTTTTTAAGATGTCACAACTGCTCTTTCAACAAAACTTTAAAAATCAAAAATATGCATTTTTCTTGAAAAACAAAAAAAAAGTTCAAGAGGGCTGTGATTTGAAAGTTTTCTGTTTATGTAACCGCCATAGTCACAGGTTTGCCCGCACATTCATCCACACGTTTGTTTCTTGCACGTATTAATGTGTTTCGAAAATTTCATGACAATCTGATGATTTTCCAGTATTAGACATTAGGCATTCAGTAGGGTTTTACATCAAAACAATATCATATTTAATTCAGAAACATAATACGATTTCACTTTATGTACTTGATTTTTCTGAATATTTTGTTTCTACGTTAATTTAAATGCTCATTATAGATTCTAGACAAACAAGTGCTTAGAAAAATAGCTCCTTGGAGCATAAACATAAGTCTCAAAAGATGGCTTTGTTTGAAAACCATTTATTTATAAGCAACATTCATTGAAAATTACGAAACTTTATTGTCAGATATTGATATTATTTTATATTCCCAAATACACTAAATATCAAAACATTATTCAAATTTCAAACTACAAGCTAGAGCTAGAGCTAGAGCCTGAGAATTTGAACAGTGTAGCTTGTATAAGTTTTATGAATAGACTAATAAATTGACAATACAGGCTTTGGTTTTTAGTTTTCCAATAAATTTTATTTCATAATTTTAATGAAATTTACATGCATTATATACTATTTTAATTATTACATTGATTATGACATTTATTTGTTAAAACATTTATATTTTTCTCTATCATTTTAAGTGTAACAACGAAAATCATATTTTGACTCAATCCTCCAAAATTAAAAATTGACAACCATATATTTTTTCACTATTAATAATATATATTTTTCTTAGCCTACTTGATTAACAAATTTTGGTGTGGTGTGTGACAATATTGCTTTGTTGTTTTTTAAAATATTGTCACTAAGGAGAAAATCTTAACACCAGAACAATTATTGACTAACGACAAATCAAGCATAAGTAATCCATAGTGCACCCTAATTATTTTCCTGGGAATTACCTATATGTCCTGGGAATTACCTATATCCTTCAGTTGGTTCATTTGTCGTTAAATATTCGTTCATGTTTCAATATTATGATTCGAACATTTCTAAAGAGGCACTATGACAAACAGAAGAATAGCAAAGAATTAAATCCGAAATATAATCTCTCCAGACCAAAATGCTTCGGTTTGGTTTTCGTCTCAGAATAACAGAAAAATTTCCACAAAATTCCTATTCAGTTTAAATTCGGAAGCGTACACCCAACCACATCTTCCTTGCATTCTGGAATACACAAAATACGTATATCCTAGCTCATTCGATAAATAAATACCAAAATTCTTTCCACTTGTTGAGAATTTCGCAACTCTTCACTTCGTTAAGGATGTTCTTCATACTACACATTTGTGAAAGATACATTGTGTAGTGGCACTGTGAGGTTTGAGTTGAATAAAACTCTATTTTCGTAGAATATTTCAGTCTCAGTCTGGATTTTTTGAATGGTTTGAATGGATTAAATGGTATATCTAATTTCGTAATCACTTTTTTCTCGTTTTTTTATTTTTATTTAGGGATGAGCCTGCACTAAAGCAAGGCTACAGTTGACTTAAGATTTCAAATCGGGACTAAATCTGAATCTACTTAACTGTATTTGAACCTAGCCATGCTACAGGTTTAATTATGCTTAAACCATAAACTAGTGTGAGTTCTCTTATTAAATGTGTTTTAATCAAAATCTGACTGACTTAATCAATTCCGGTCAGATTGAGTGAAAAAGCTAAATACATTAATCAAAGAAACAAAGTGAAAATTTAGTAGAACGGAAATCGTACGGTGAAATCTTGAGTCAAATGAAGGGAACTCAATTTCTGAAAGTTCCATGAATTTTAAATTTGTCCGTGCTTTACAAAGAAGCAGATTTTACAATGAGAAATGTCATGTTGCGAAAAAATGTGCTAATGAAATTCTTCCAATGTAACAGTGACAATGAATCTGTGAACACATATGTATATATTTTACACTGCTACATATGTTATTACTTCGGGGCAAGGAAAACTGAATCGATGGGTTGTGCATGCATATGTTACTACTATTTCAAAATAGGGAGGAATTTAAGATATTTTATGGCTGTATATGTTTCAAGAAAGTGAAATAACTTGCAATAGATTTATATAAGATTTCAAATTTTTTCGAAGCTGAAAATATTTTTATACAGACACAGGGCGCATTAAAGTATTTTGATGTTTTTCCTGAAAAAAAAACAGTTTTCTTTAGCTAATATCTGTTCATTTACTGGTTTCAAACGATATAGATTCTATATAGCTATTCGATATAGAAGTTGTAATGTGCATTATTGGTAGCAATTGTATATGGTCCAGAGTTTTCTAATCCACATATTAATTTCGAAAGAAGTTGTCCCAATATGGCAGAAGCACTACTGTGAGTGTGATGATTCTAACAGTTACTAGACTCGACTAATATTACCACGGAAATCATGCGAGGCTGAGAGTTATATACCAAAACCGCCAACAAAAGCAGTTTAATGAAATAAGAGATGCATTCGTAATTTCGACGCTGATTCGAATCGATTGGCCAGAGCCAGGAAGTACAAATGGTCTTCATCTCTTTGCGTCATACCCAGCGCCGGATTAAGCTTTATATAGGCCCGGGGCTAAACAACGAAGGGGCCCTCGTAAGGGCAAAGAAAATCCCAACTTTTGCGAAAACAGAATAAAATCCGAATTATTCAATGTTAAACATTTTTATTTTGACAAGTAAACATCTTTATTTTTACAGGTAATTACAATATACATTATAATTAAAAACATTTCTTTCTCGCCTTCTTTGCTGCATATTCCGCTATTACATCATCAAAATCAAGCGATCTCAGCAGCTCTTTTTCAATATTCAATCTTGCTAAAGAAGACAGTCTTTCGTTCAGCATTGTCGATCTAAACATATTTTTTATTCTTTTTAACGTAGAAAATGACCATTCTGTCTCGCAATTAGCTATTGGAATAGTGACTAGAATTCTGTAGGCAATATACGTATTAGGGAATACTGAGATCATGTCATTAGCGACTATCCAATTCAATACTTTCACAGGGTTCAGTAGTTCGTCAATTGCTTTATCAGATTCTTTTGAACGGTTCGAAAAGAAACCTCTCTCTTGCAATTTCAAAAGAGGAATGAATTGCTTCAACTCGAGAAAAAAACTGTTGTCTCAATCATTTGAGTAAACTTCTACAAGTTTATTTGCTTTGATTTGTAAATCGTCTTCATCCATGACCAGCAAGTGCAGAAGAAAACCAAACAATTCAGTGATGTGAGTGTAAGCTTTGCATCGTTTTTGCAATTCAACGACTAGATTGTCTATTATCACATAGTAAGTATTGATGCGAAAGTTATCTGAGCCAGACAAAGTACAAGCTTGCACTCCTCCGTCTGCTAGTCTCTTAGTTATTTTGCGCTTGTTGGTATCAGAATATTCTTTACTAACCAAGGGACTAAGTTCCTTAGCTTTACCTTCAAAATCAGAAAATTTATCTTGCAAATTCTGGATGAAGTCGACTAAAGATAAGAGCATCTAACTGGCAGAAATCAAATCTACTTCTACTTTCTGCAGGTATTGACTTGTAGCATCAAAACGATTCAATACGAAGTCCCAAAAAACAGTCATAAACGCATTTTCAAGCTTGATGATATGTGTCATTAAAGCTGAAGCTTTGTTACGCACTACAGGTTTCTGGTATACGTCATTAGCTATCTTCTCCAATGTCCGACTAAATTTAATGAATGACCAGTGCATGGAACATAAAATGCCAGTTGGTTTTTTCCGCATATGCAAGCTTGGAGTCCGTTGTATTCGCCGGACATATTGCGAGCATTGTCGTATGTCTGTGCTCGGCAATTCTCTAATTCAATAGAAAATGTTTCAAGCAATGACAAAACATCTTCCGACATGGACTTACCCTTGTGACTTTTTATTGGTATAAAATCAATGAAGCGTTCATAAACTTGATTATTTGCATAATACCGAATTACAACCGATAATTGGTCGACATGTGAAATGTCAGGAGTTGAGTCCAGCACAAGTCCCCAATACTTTGCATTTTTTATTTCATTTATAATGTGCTGCAACACTTTTTCAGCCATAAGCTCTATAAATTCTTCGTATGTAGTCTTTGATAAATACGAAACATTTGAACTACCTTTATTTGCATATAATTTAATATGCTGTTGTAAGAACGGATCGTATTCAGCAAGCAGTTCTATCATACCCAAAAAATTACCATTGTTTGGTGAACCGATTGTTTCCGTCGTTCCACGAAATGGAAGGCCTCTTTCAGCGAGAAGTCGTATGACTGATAGAACTCTTGTAAGCACTTTATGCCAATATTGCACTTCATTTGCAAATGTTTGTACCATACTTTTATCTATACGATTACTTTTTGATGAAAAATTCAAATATTGTGACATACAGTTGTAGTGTTCCTTACTATTTTCGTGACAACAAATATATTCATTGCCTTTTTTCCAGTTGGAAAATCCATCCTTAACAAAAGGATTGTCATAATCTGTGGAAAATAATTTGCATGCATAGCAAAAAACAGATCCAGCTGATTCAGAAAACATGAGCCACTTTCGTTCACACTTTTCACCATTCTGAAGTATTTTCTGAAATAAATTTGGTGAAAAATACCTATTTTGATTGTTGTACTCTCGCTTAGATGTCTTGAAACTAGAATTCTTGTTTTGAAAGTATAAACAATCATTTCGCAAATATTTATTACGCTCATGGCTATTCTCGCACAATCTCAAAGGCCACAAGGCAGGATCTCTCTCCACAGTCTCTACATCTGAAAAAAATATTAGCTGAATTAAAAATGAGTCTGAAAATATCAATTTTTAAATCATTAAAAAGTCATTATTAAAATTTAATAATAATTATTAACAATTAAAAACAAAATTAAAAATACGTAATCGATTGATAATAAAATAGTTTAAATTTACCTTCATCAGTCTTATCACTCTCATCGTTCGAGTAAACTTTGTCAATGATAGAAACGGAGTCGTCAAGTGTAGATGTACTGTTTTTGTCACGCAAAAAATCAGTTGATGTTTCAGATGGAGCAGATATCTCATCTTGTGTCACTTAAAAATACGTTTATGAAATTCAAGTAAACTTCTCGATTGATATGTCATATTACACACTAAAACAGTACATGTACGCGATCACGAATGCACTATGCGCTGTATATGATTTTTTTTATCGCTTTGATACACTATATAACTTCAAACAAAATATTCACAGTTGGTTATATTCTTACCTGATTGATTTTCTTCAATTGAAGGACGTGTAAGTGTAAAATATTTGGTTACACTAGGCAGTTTCTTAATTGCTTCTTCTCTCGCTTTTTTCTTTCTTTTTGTCATTTCCACAAGGATATTTGCGATGGGGTTGAAGAGGCAACATGGCATTTCAAAAATTAAAATATCACATGGAAAAGAAAATACGGCGTTGCGGCACTTCCAGTAAGAAATTCAATGAGCACAGACAACTGACAAGAAAAAAGTAGTTCGGACTAGAGCTCCACCTATAGAGCTTGCTTCCGACTGATATCAAACACCGTGTGCAGCAGACGCGTGCCGAAAAGTGTTGTTTTGTTTTTCCGTGAAACTGGCGGCAATGCGGCAGCGAAGTTCGCGAAAAAACTTGAGTATGCGTTCCCCGAATCGCATCGTCATTTTTGAAACCATAATATAGTATTATTTCTTTTCAATCAGTTTTTGAGAGAAATGCTTTCGTTTTAACTTATATGTGATGTATTACATTTTCAGAAACCTTGCTTTAGAATATTATGGATTATGAATTCTCAAGCGAATGATTTCCAAATGCATTTTCTCAGCGGATATGTGTAGCTAGAACTAAACAATATTTTTCTATTTTTTACAAAAATATATTGACTTTTTGTAAAATAATTTTTCTCTCTGACAGATACTGTAACTAAATTCTTTTCAAATAACAAAAATCAAATCCGCAGTATGAATACCTAAAAAATTGAGTCAACAAATTGAAAAAAACAATTTTTCTACGTTTGATATAATGTTCTTTGTTATATTATTCGTAATTTTTATTCTTATTTTTCGAGAGTAAGGGGCCCCCAGGATCCCAGGGGCCCGGGGCTGCAGCCCCTGCTAGCCCTATGGTAAATCCGGCGCTGGTCATACCTCGTTTCATTTCTTGCTTTTGTACTAATGTTATATATATATATATATATATATATATATATATATATATATATATATATATATATATATATATATATATATATATATATATATATATATATATACATATATCAACCGTCCAAAAAATTCAATGACTTTCGTGGGAACGCGCCATCCGATTGAACTGAAACTTTCAGAATCCATTTGTGTATAAGCAAAATAGGTCCATGTCTTACCAAATGCTAATTATCTTTAACTTTCTGGCGTCGACGGCCATTTTAGTGATATTTTAGATATGCCTATTACTCTATCAAAAGATAGAGTAATAGGCATATCTATATATCTATCATATAAAAAAACTAAGTTTGCGAAATGAATTTCGAATGTATTCTTAATAAAGATTTGATAATGTTGTGAAATTTTTTAACTCTGTCTGTGCTAGGTGCCTAAAATAAGATCGGGAAAATTTGACATTTTTTGAATTCCGATAAATTTTAACGCAACTATTGAATCATTACAAAACTTACAGAACATATTGATATTACTAAGTTGTATACTTGTCTAGTTTTGTATGAACGTGCTAGCAAACCTTGAAAGTAAAAACCTTCAAACCATCGAAACTCCTGAAATATTTTCGGTTTTTAAAAAAAAAAGCAATTCATATACAAATCTTATGCGTGATTCGTGAACGGCAACCCTTTCCCAATTTACCTATATTTTTAGCATTAAAAACTTCTGTTCACGGGAACTCACGACCCAATAATCCGATACAGTTGAAATTTACAGAATGAATTGGACTTAAGTAGGACCAGGTCTGATAGAAGCCATTTTGATATTTGGGCAGTGGTGCCATCTTGAAAAATCACTAAGAAAAATAACTACTTTTTGGCTCTATGATTTTGACGAAATTCACACAGTAGCTGAATCTTACTCCAAACAACGTTTGGTAGAAATTTGGTTGAAAAATTAGGTTGGCGCTGCCAGCTGTGGTAATTTTATTCTTAGTAATCGATTTTATCACAAAATCTTTAAATCATAGTGATCTCGTAGTGAAAATAAACAACAAATATTGCGATCTAGAAAATTTGAAAACTTTTGCGGGTGGTAACCATAAATTTCTCTGTATCCCTATAACTTCCAACGCAGTCATCGGATCAATACGAAATTCGCAGAGTAGGTTGACGTAAGGCAGAAGTGACATATTTTTGGCTTCGCTATTAGCAAAGGGCTGCTAGCACGAGGTGTTTTTGTTGTTTTCATACGAATAAATGCTTACATTAAGTATTCGCATCGCGAATATTTGCAAGGAAAATAAGTAAACAATGTTTAAATTTTTTAAGGTGTGCACATTTTTTGGATCGCAACCCCAAACACCTTCATATTAATATCGCTGTAACTTTCGATGAAGTCATCGAAATTTAATTAGCTTAGGGTCTATTATTAAATAGGGTGTATTGGTATTTAGTAGGAGAAGTAGCTAGTGGTAGTGGTCTTAAGTAGCTATTGGTAGAATACACACTCAAAATCTGCACATGTCCTCTACTGTTCTTCGAACATTAGTGTTTGTAGCGGTTCTGGTGCGCTAGGAGTCTTTTGATTTTAAGAAAAATGGAATAAAATTAAATTACGAACTGTCCCTTTGCTCTACCCTTTTTGCTGAGCAATTTCCGTTTTGGACTCATCCTATTGTAAAGAAGCCACAATTTTGGCCTCCTGTTTCATACTCAACGTGACATATTTTGGCATTTCTATGATTAATGTTTTCCCACTGGCTTGCAAAATAGAACTGTTGCGGGAGCCAGCTTTTTCTAGTGTATATAGGACCCTTAATTTTGCCTGCCTCTGGATAAGCTAATTGAGTTGTTTTTATGAAATGCCTAGCTCGTATATTTATTTGTTGCTGGGTGTGTATATGGAATTTCGGCAAAACGATTTTAATACTAATGTTTTTTGAACATCAGTAAAATATTCAGATAGTAAAAAAACGGAAAACATAAAATGGCGAAAAGCAAGTAGATATTGAAACTGTAGGTAAAACGGAGGGAAAATAAGTTTAGTAAAATAGTATCGCAGACAAAATCCTTCCATTAAGAGACAAGCTTAAATGTCAGTAGGCCTACTTACTTACTTCAAGCTAGAGTTGGTACTGCTGTCTACAGCTTTGAAGTACTTTATAAAAGTATCTGTGCAGTTTTTTTCATATCAAAACTATAAAATTATAAAACAGATATTTAAAGTTAATTAAGGCACTATTTCCACACATTTAATAGCCACAATTAATTTCATTGGCCAACCTGAAACTTGTGAGAAAATAATAATGTTATCACAGATACGTTTCAGAATTTTGAACTTGAGTTAGAAAATGAACTAGATTTTCTATAATTCGAGATGCTAAAATCAAATCTTTCATGTATTGATAAGACGAACCAAAGTGCAAAAAAACCTGCTTATTTTATATATGTATTTCTCTCTGCATATTACATTTTACTGTGAAAAGTGAAAGGCCGAAAAGACATTTTATGTCAACATCTAGGTCAAGAGATATATGAACGAAAAAAATTTACGTTTTACTAAAACTTTACCTAAAGTACGTCATCATCAATGCATTCATTTTCCCTTCAAACAAAACTATTGGCTTCTTTGCCTTTTTTACTCAATTTCTTTATTTCTTGAAATCAAATACAATTTTCTCAATTGCACTCAAACTTTTCTCAAGTCTAAAAAAAAATGTATGATGCTGTTGAAAATAGTTACGTTTGTAGAAAATGGCTCAAGAAGTTTACTTTCAAATTCACTTTCAAGAGTCATGTTATTTTCTTTCGATGGCTGAATCATGGCAAAAACTACCCCGGCTGACTTAAAAAAGATAATCGTATAGACGAAACAAAAAGAAAAGGTCTACGTTGAAATATCTAGGATTCATGACAGGCTTCGCTCGATCATACAATCGCAAAGTATTTATTCCTAGAATCAACAAATATTTTTAGTTTGTTTCAGTCTTACAATATGATACTTGAGTGTTCGAGGAAGAAAATGATTCAGAATAACCGAAAAGCATGTACTTCGGAAATCAACAAAGATGTGGAAAAGTCCACGAAATATCTTCAAGTGACCAAAATATTCGATTTTTTTCTTCCATGAAAGAGGTACATATATAGTAGGATGTGTCTTAAGAGTTTTTTTTAAAAAATTATGCTGCATGACACTTTGTGAAAGCAGATCAACTTCCAGAAAATATTTTCCTCGCGGATGACAGCAAGTACATACAATCTTCCTCCGTTACATATGAATTATCCAAATTACTGGCCCGGAAGCGCTTGCAGCTTTGGACCCGTTGAACCCAATTTGCCATAACTTTTTTGCACGGTTTGGACGATATTCCAGCGATTTGACTCTCGATATTGGATCTGAGCAATCTGTAATCATCGACCAGCGACTTGACTTAACGTAGCCCTAAAGAAAAAAAATCGAATGAGGTCAATTCACACGATCGAGGCGGCCAGTTGACAGGAAGGACAATTTCTTGAATATGGCACGGAAGCGTTCATCATTGACCGTGACTGGGTCGCCACGATCATTAAAAAAAGGAAGGACCAATAACCAAAGCCAGCCAGCCAGAATGATGACGTCAGAGTTTGCGGGAATAATGTTGCGAAAAACACACGTAGTCATATGGGACGTCCGCGGAAAAATGCTAATTGTACAGGTTGTGTTAAACTGATTGAAATGAAAACAAAGTGAGATCCGCGGAACAGTGCTAGTGAACAGCTAAAATACAAATTAGTGTGGTGCGTGCGGTATAATTGGAAAAATTCGCTACGAAATGTTTATCGGTTGGTGTTAGGTTATGTAATGTTTCGTGTCGATTTACTGTCGATAAAATTAATTGGTACAAAATGAAAGTTATGACTAAATATTATTATTACAACGCGTCCACGCACAAAAAACTAACGTTTTAATCATATTTTAACTTAAAAACCGCAAGTGAAATCTCCGTGTACATCGGCACTGCCTCGTGGAAATGTCAAAACTACCCGAATAACTGACTTCATAGCTAAAACGATTACGTAGCATGACGGCCCGTACTTCTAGGAGGCATTGGCTCACTTGAACAAATTTGGCAGTTTTGCTTAAATTCACTGAAGTGACGTCACTATTGGTGATCTTGCGCCTTTAGCTCTGGTGTCAGTGCGATCTTGTAGGCACGTGAACACAAGTCCTTACGTGAAATTCGCCAAAAACTGGTTTATGCAATACTTAATTCCTTGGAACGGCGAGGAATTGACAAATTTTGGTTTCGTCTCACACTTTTACGTACGCCCGCGATATTCTCTTCACTTCGCGCATTTCTTTGTCTTACTGGCCCGACAACATTATGAAGTGTATGTGTTGATTAAAATTTTTGCACTAAACGTTCAATTGTTCGTTTATCTGGGCGATTATCACGACCGTAAATTCGACGTTATGCGCGTTAAGTTGCTGTTCGATAATAAATTTTTATCCATGATTAAAAACGACAAACCTTCGACTGTTCAAGCGTTAAAAAATTTTGACATAAATGTCATCGGATTACAGGAAATTTTTAGCAGAAAATTGAGGAGGCCCGAATGGAAAATATGTTGAATTAGCATTTGGGATATTGTTCGTCGTTTCAATCTTGACAGTGTAATCAAAAATTTCTTTTTTTATTATCTCTTATGAACTGAAGTTACTTACCTGTATACACGCTTTGAAATTGATGGTTTAAATAAAGTATGTCGTAGACCGCTGTTAGCATAAAGCAAATTATTTGAGGAAACCCAAAGTAATTTTATCTTACATTCTTCTTTATATTCTCTAAAATTCTTCAAGAGGAGAATGACGTATGAAACTAATTAACTTTCAACTTTGGAGCAAAGCGTATTGCAGAGAAACATAAAAGCTAAGGACCTGACTTAATGTCCTTGGCATCATTGTTGGGATGTGAGTATAGTAGACATGATGCAATTGGTAATTTAAGCAAGAGCGCACGAGTAGGAAGCAAAATAGTATACTGTTATAGTCGAAAGAATGCTCAAGGCTAAACAAAGCACTCTTAAGCGTAGGCTCTAGAAATACACATTGACATGTTTGTTTACTAGCGTTGAATTTCGATGGCAAAATAAATGTCAGTGATTAATGTTTTTTCAGATTTAATGAAATGATTGAGTGAGAGAAAATCTGAACTTTGATATTAGTTCTAAACTTTGATATTTATAATTAAAGCGCTAAAGTTGACGAAAAACCTTTCACTCAAAGGAGCAAAATAAATGATTATTCCTTCTTTTTTCGTTTCAAGGTATGTATTCACCCCATATTTCATAGAATCCATGGGATAAATATGCTCAAATGCTGTAATGACATTTTAGCTGAATCCGTAAACGCCTTAGCAGTTACCAAAACAACTCTATTACATCAAATGAAATTCGTATGTGAGCTGCAAAGCCACTCACTATAAATTTAGTTTCGAAAACGGAACTTTATTGTAATTGATTTATGCAAATGGAGGATGTCGTATGTTAAGATTTGCTGTAGTTTTTCCGTGCAAATGTTTTTTTTTATCCTAGTACGTTCAGACTGATTTTTTGTATCCGAAGTATTGGAGCTACGACCAAAAAACGCAAAAAACAGCACTGATACTCTGTATAAAGAGAATGTTGATTTGGTTTGCGTTGAATTTTTGTGGCTAGTGTTTTGTGCCATGCTGAAATCAAAGTTGATCAATTTCGCCGAACTCCAAAATCTAAGAAATTGGGGCTAGCATGTAGAAGAAAAAATAAGTTTTGCGTTGTGTGGACGATTACCGTATCCTTGCAAGATTATCTGGATTATCCGAGACGTTGCGCGTTTAATACCGAATTCAACCAAGTAACATAGCAGGACAATGTCTAGACGGCTGATTTCATCGCAATTTTGTTTACCGTCAAGACATTGTCTGTTGAAACAATCAACTGGATTACCCCCTGAAAATGGTTTTCTGTCATCTCTTGAAATACTCTGCTAGAACAGTCATATAATTTAACAATAGCGTCATGTTCCTGCGAAATAGTCTTATTTTCAGTCCCCAAATACTTTTCTTGAAAAAGTTGAAGTTGTTAAAAAGTTTGTTGAAAATTAGCTTTTCAGTGATTCCTGCAGTTCCGCCATCGTTATTGGACTCATGTATTCATTCCCTTTAGTTTTTATGTATTTTGTCGCGCCTGTTTGTTTGTGGAAGTCTGTGGAAGAGTTAGTGCTTGTCGGATGAATCCAGGACAAGTTTAGATATGTCGCTAAAATTGAAAGTCACGCAAAACTTTTGCTATGCTTTGTTTGGTGTATTTGTTACTTTTCTGTACGGTATGTTCTCATTTTTTCTCCACAAATGTAAAACATACAAACACAGCAACTGAAAATACACATATCTTGATCCGAATATTAGTCGCTCATTTAAGACATTAAGAATATTTTGCCAGCATATAACAACAACTAGATGAGGTATTAATAACCTTTGATTTGAAAGAGAATTTTGGAAAGAAAATGGAACAAATGTCAATGTGACGGTAAACGGAGTAACACGGCTGAAATTTCTGTGAAAGGTTTTGCGTGGATTTGTTTGCAATTTTTTGGTTTTTTAAGGGCACAAAAGCTATTCTAGTTGACTTTTGGTTAGATTTGCTTAGTTAAAATAAGTGAGTACTGATTTATGCTTCTTGTCCGCACCAGTTTGGTACACATTGCTGGTCCGTTAGGGCTATTATTCTTTGGTCTTCATTTCTGACGGATCCGCTATTCTCATGTAACAAAACTTCAGATGGCAATTCTGCCGCGCTTATCATAAACCTCCTGACATGTGTTTCAATTTTGAGTTATCATCGGATTTGAAAATTAGATACTCTATTACATCATTCTACAAAATATGGAAAACCTATCTTTTGTGAAAGTATGTTAAAATGAAGAATGAAAATTTATCTGCATACTGCAGAATAACACAAATCATTGAATATCTCCGAAGTTACTAGAATGTAGATAGACGGCTTGTGCTAAGGACGGCAGAATACCAATTGAATTGATGCTATTCAATGTGACGGCATTCACAAACAATGGTTGCACGCATAATGTGCAAAAAAAAACAAGTACGGAGTTCTATATATTGTCTGAAACCAAAAATAAAAAAATCTAAATTTGAATTAAACTAGCTAAACTTTTACTCGAAGATTAGGAGTATTAGAAATAAAATTATAACACTTGAAGTAACGGTGAAAATTTTAATGGCAGCTGATGTGATACTTTTAGGTGAAACGTGGGTCTAGGATATTAAATTATTATTCTTTTATTTGCCAGGATTTTCTGCGGTTTTTATTTGTTGATTCATTTGGTGAAGGAGCTGCATTTCACTTTCAAAATAATATTAATTTTAAAATAATTGAAAAGGATAAGCTATTAGGTGAAATTTCCCTAAGATTAGGAACGCATTACCAAACTTTTTACTAGAAACATTGATGATTATTTTGAGGATATTGATCCAATTTACACTAAATACACCTAAATACACCTATAGCTGCACCTATAATTTCTTTAAACTAGATGATCTATCTTATTTAAACTTGAATCAAAAGAGCTAATTGAAATGAGAAGTGGTTCCTATGTGCAATTTATGGCTTTCTAAAAACACAAACTAGAAATATAATGGTAAATATAAACTTAAATTCGAAATTATAACAATCAATTTATTAAAATTTTCAATTTATTCAAAAGACTGATTTTGATGCATTTTAGTGGAGTACCTTATTTTCAAGCCAAAAAAAAAAAGTTTACTAAATATAGGTGAGGTGACCGGTTAATCATTATCAGATAAAATTAGTGTTTGTAGAAAAATCCATGAAAGTATTTCCAAATGCTCTGTTCTGAGTGAAGAGACTCTCTGTTTGGTTAAAAATATTTATTCTCTTCGGACTTATTTTACACACTTTTCTCATTAATTTCATTAGCTCAGGATGAGGTTTTTTACTGTATAGCAATTGGATTTAGAGAGACATTTTTAAAATGCTAGAGACAAAAAAACAAGCTTATGTTAATTGGCCCAAGAACCCAAATGATAAAACTCTTACACAGAACGAAAATTTTTATTAACTATACCTGACTTCTTAGATACATACAAAAACTACATTTGTAAATGTTAAGCTCACTTGGAGTGGAAACATTTATGTTTTTTCACAGAGGGGCCTCATTAACGGTTTCGTATGTTTTCTTCCATTTTTTTTATGAACTCAGATATATTTTTAGCTATATCATTACTTTTCTTCAATACTCGTTTCATTTGAGCCTAGTATCGTTCTATTGTTCTATGTTCAGGACAATTTGGTTGGCTTGGTCTCCGCTGGGGACCAAAATGGCGTGGTTGCCTTCATACCACTCGAACGTCTTCTTAGCCCAATGGCTTGATGCTAGGCCTAATGCCTATGAATGAAAGGCAGCAATTGCTTCTGCAGATGTTCCACGATGTAAATCTGGTCATTGATCGTGCCTTCCGCTATAAAAATATTACTCCTTAGACCACATCAACAAATTGCCTGTCACACCATGTATTGTTTAAGAAATTTATTGCTTTTCTTTTATTTAAAAACTTCTTCCAATGCGCTTTTTGCTTTAGCAGTGTAAATTTCATGGCCTGGAATCTGCCTGAAGTCCACCTTGACATAAGTCTCGTCATCAAAAATAGCACAATCGAATTCCATCACATATTGATCGTATAATTTTCGAGTCCTCATTTTTGCTACTTTCTCCTTTTCCTCGGCTTCATCTGGAACTTTTCGCACCTGATATTTCTCAGATTACAACGTTTCTTCATTCGATTGACCGTTGAATTCGATGTAATAGCTAGTACTTCCATATCTCGAACGGAAATGTTGGTTTTGGTCTCGAACTTCCTAGCAATTTTTGCTAAGTCCTTGTCTGTACTTCCAGATTTTCTACCTAATCCTTTTTTCCTTGTAACAGCTAGCCCCTTTTTAGAATTTGATTTTACTCGTTTGACCGTTAAAAGTGACGTTTTAAAGGTCCTTACCAATCTTTCAAACCTTGAATTCGGGATTTTCCACGTATTTGAAAATAATTTGCTGTCGTACTTTTTCTTGTTTCGACTCCATATTGCCCGTTAAAGAGCTCCTGGATGAATGAATACTAAAATAGTTTTTGATCATTTGCATAAAAAATTATATAATGGTGGGAAGCTATATTAGGAGGATGGGTATACACACAGAAATATTCACAAAGATAAAAGGGCAAAATTTTACATGTATAGCTCTTATATTTTTGTACCTTTTCTCAGTTTAATATTTAATGATAATTATTAAAACAGAACCTCCCTGTTGTACTGAAATAAACTCTTGGCATTCCTATCCACTAAACCTGGTGCTTAAAGAGGGATTTCGATAATAAGCGTGTTAAGGTATACATTTTTAAATATCTTTGTGGGGTTAAATCAAAACCAATATGGATGCTTAGTTGAAATTAATACCAGTGCAGTTTTGATTGATGCTCAGAATTACATTAACTCTCAACTAGATAAAGGTCATTACGTAGCAGCCATATTTATTGACATCAAGCAGGCTTGCGATACGGTCGATCGAAATATCTTAATTAATTTAGCACTAGAGCAAATATTCTTATGTATATGAGCATATTATTTTGTATTTGTTGTAACTCTTCCCCATTCACTTCTGCGGTTCTATGATCCTTTTCCTGCAATCTGCTACTCGCTTTGACCAATTTACCCTGTAAATACCGTTTTTATCCCATGACTAAATCGGAAGTTATAGGCACGGTAAGATTTTGGGGGTTGCCGCCCAAAAGATTCAAAATTCACAAGTTTCAGCTTACGTTCGTTGCAGCGTCCTTAAAAATTGAATATCTGTTAGGGTACAAATGACAAAAAATCATCGCAGATATCAAACCTTTCCTGTATTACTTTCGGAACCAAAGATGATGCAAAATGACCTGAAGCAACTCATCTCGGTGTCTCATAAAATAATATGTATATTTTTGGGGAATAAAGAAATATTAATGATGTTAATTTTCAAGGAAATTCGTTTTTCTGATATGCAGTCTTACAAATTTCCATTTCACTTAAAATCCCGTTTGAAATCTAATTCTGATCAAGCAAGTAAAAACAAGTTCTCAAAGCATAGAACCGTTAATTAATTATTCCAACGTCAAAATGATGAATATTCATAGAATCAACACAAAATATCTCACCGAAACCTTCATCAAGTTTGTGACGAAGCGACACACAGAGTTTATGCAAATAATCCACCTAGAAAATTCCTCCCGATTAAATTTCCTTTTGTCAATATACTTGACTTTTTAATCTTTCATGTCAATCTGACCAAAGTGTGTTTACTTCGAAATTTTGCTTTGAAGTAAATGAGACGTATTGTTGTAATAAAGACTGTCATTATATACTATTTATGCCAGCGTGATTAGTACGGAGAACATTTTAGATTTTAAAGCTTCAGGCGACAAATCACTCAACTTCTACGTTGAAATACTGGATATAAGTTTTTTCATGAGGCGTAGGGCTTTACTGATTAGGTTGTTGCGTGAAACGCTATGATTTTTGTTTTATTTTTAAGAAAGAATAATTTGGTCACTATGAAAAGATCACCATTTTTCTAAGAAGGAAAAAAGGTAAAAAATATTTAACACTAATATCTTTCTCTGTGAAATACCTGAATCTTTACTAACTTTCGAATAAGTGATCACAAATCATATTTTTCTATGAAATTTTTCTATCTCTTATGAAATATATGTCAAAACCTCCATTTGAAATGGTAAGAATTCTCAACAATCACAATTCATAAGCTTTGCGGTTTTATCTATAAATTAGTTCAAACTTAATTGTAGCATGCACATCATTAAAACTTATTTCAGAAGTCTTGAAAATGTTGCGGCGACTTTTAGTAAATGATGTACTGGTTTGCTCGCCATGATGCACTTGTTGAATTTAACAAACTTGTGATTCTTCTGATTGTTATTAAAGACGCACTCGCAAATAGAGCACAATGAGTAAATATTAAGTACTAGATAGATGGAAGCTATTATAGTACCTAATGTTATTATATGTATATCATATTATAAAACAGAAGGGATCATATAGCATAGTATTATAACATTACTATCCGCGAAAGTGATACTGAATAACTAATTCCCAGAAATCTTCGAATGGGAAAAAACCGAAACTGGAAATTTTCGCGTACTTACGAAAGAACATTTTGTCAGGGTTTTGAATTAAGCAATAAATTTGTAAAACTTTTAAAAATCAAGTGAACTATAGGCTACCTTCGAAACTGAGAAATGATAGAACACTAGGCTTCATCCGTCCGATTTGTGATGGTGAAAATAGCTTTCAAGATTGAAACGGTCCCACTATTTTGAGCGCGAACGAGACGAAATCTAAAAGGTGAAAAGGAGCCAGAAGGATGCTGCTTGCAACGTCTTTAGTTAAATTTTTTATTATGAGCGGGCACCATGTCCTATATGAGAGAGCGATGCTCGTTTTACGGGCGTGTTCAATGTGCATGTCATAGCTGCTCTAAAATTCACGATATTTGACGCCATGTCTGTGAAAGTTGGGATGAGGGAAAGAAAATCGTGGAAAATTTGTTGGTACACAAACAGTGTATCTGGTTTCTTGCAATTCAATACTACGCCGTCTAAAAACTCAAGATGAGTTGCGTTTTGTGAAAGCCTACTTGAAACTCGATTTGAGTTGAAGTATTTAGTATATATATAACTAATAACTTGGCATTTGTTGATACATATATATGTATATATATATATATATATATATATATATATATATATATATATATATATATATATATATATATATATATATATATATATATATATATATATATATATGTATTAATATATATATATATATATATATATGTATCAACAAATGCCAAGTTATTAGTTTTTCCAGGAAATGCACGGTCACACACAAAACGTACTTCCTCGGCAATAATATGCTAACCCGAGTTGATAACATTGCTGACCTCGGTGTTATCTTAGATGAAAAACTCCGCTTCACCTTACACTTTGATAAAATGCTTTCTCGTGCGAACAAACAGCTAGGTTTCATCAAAAGACGTGCCAAAGAATTCCGTAGTCTGTGGGTCACAAGATCCTTATACACTTCACTTGTATGTCCTATTCTCGATTACGCTTGCATTAGCTGGAATCCCGCTTTTGAAACCCACAGTGACAGACTCGAGTCAATACAAAAACAATTTTTACTTTTCGCCTTGAGAGAACTGTACAACCCTTATGATTTTAATAGCCTACCTCCTTATGAGTTTCGACTGGGTCATTTAAATCTATCAACACTAGCCTCCAGAAGAATAATGATATCGGCCTGCTTCACATTCGACGTCATTAGAGGCGCTATTAATGTAGAATTCCTGAATAGTAAAATTTCGATAAATATCCCTGTGAGGAACACCAGGCCCAATCGTTTCCTAAAAGAATATTCACATTCGACGATATATGCAGCAAATGAGCCAATAAATAGATGCTGTAGAATTTTCAACAGCACATGTTATTTATATTCCCCTACGATTTCCAAATCATCCTTCAAATCCCCTCTTTTGCATGCCATCCATACCCCTAAACCCTAAGCCATAGCTTATATGTCAATGTTTTTATTTATTGATCGTTATTTATTAATCTATTTGTTACTTTTTTCATTTGTTTGTTACTTATTTAACTTGTTTGTTTTTACTTTTTACTTGACTTTACTTTTCCATTTTATTTTTTAATTTGTTATTTTATATCTGATTTTGTACCTTGTTTGGTTAATAAATAAAATAAAATAAATAAATAAATAAATAATATCATCTCCTTTGTCACTATGCCGAGAAAACTGCTTTTCATATCTATTTCTAATCAAAACTGAAGTTTGAATAAAATGTCAGCTACATTCACACACGCATTTTACCTTAGCTACTTTCTTACTACTCTCCAGGCTACAAGCAGCAAACAGCTCCTACCATAACAGCTATTCTGAAATCCTCTGCACCCTGCATTTCCAATAGCAAGCATCAGAAAGCTATTGGAATATCAGAGCAGCTCAATTGGCAGATATAACTCATGTTCCTTAAAAAATTCTCCTAGTATTCGCAATGACATGCGATTGAGAGATATAGCTGCTTACACTCTACATAATGTGTGTTGACTTTTTGCTTCTTGCTTTTCTCTTTTCATCTTACAATAACGTCCTTTTCCTTCCCAATAACTTTCCTCCACGTCGTCTCTTGAACTACTTTCGTTTCGAACAAAGCCTTTAGAAATTAAACTTCTGATGAACGATGTTGATGCCTCTACTGGCAGTGGTTCTGTCGAAACTCCAAATATCCTGGTGAAATATCTTTGATCTCTGTGCGTCCCTCGTTTCATTCTGTTTAACATAAATATATCTTGCTGCTCTTTCCCTTTCTTCTCTCTGGAATATTGCAAACATCTTCCGATTACATATAGCCGGTGATTCTATATGCGTCTGAAACTACCGTCTCCTGTCCCTTCTTTCTTGTTTTAACAAGATTCTTGATAAAATAAAAGAATCGATTCTCGTACCCAAACTACTCTAACTCATGAGCATTACGCTTTTATCACAGGTAATTCTACTTAAGCCGATCTCTTTTCATTCACACATATGGTCACATCTACTCTTGACCATCAAAAGCAGGTCGTACTACTCGTATATACCTACTGGCTTCTCCAAAGCTTTTAACTATGTCAACCATTACCTTCTTTTTCAAAAGCTGGGGATAAATGGCATAGCTGATCCCCTCCTATCCTGGTTTACTTCTTACTTCATTGACTTACTTCATTTGCAACTGTAAACTTCTGTTTTTCGTTTTCATTTTATCCTGCATCAGGTGTTCTGCAAGGGTCTATCCTTGGCTCTGTTCAATTTTGATAGTAAATTAATCTTCCTTCTAAATTCAGCAATTGGACTTTTATCTGTTGAATATAATCAACTAATAAATAAATAAACAAAAGGTGCGTTTTTTTGCTCCGGTACAGAACTGAAAAGAACAATAGGCGCGTTGTTTGCACCCCTTATCCATAACAGAACAATGCTAACCAGTGCAGATGCCTTGGAAACAATAAGAACTCCTGTTATGGAAAGAGGGAGCTGTTGCTTATTCCCAATGTGTCTGCTGTGGATAGCATTTTTCTGTTATAGATAGTGGGAGCAAAAAAAAACACGCCTAATGACGCAAAAAAACTATCAATCACAAAACAGCTGATGAATTCGTTAAGATTCTATAGGTTGCTTTATTCGCAAAACAGCTGATAACAAAGGGAGAAAATAACGAGTATTAACTACCACAACCGATAGAAAATAGAAAAATAACTAACAGAAAATTACCTCTTTTCACTTTCTACACATTATGAGGGCTTTTTCTGATGAACATACAACATAACCTTGAAAAATCTAAAGCCACTTCACCGAAAAAACAGGCCACTATTCATGAGCTTTTCTTTTTTCTATCAGCACATTCTATAGTTCAGCACGTGAACTACCTTTGCAGAAGAGTATTTCTGCACTGGTGAATTCACTGTGACAGAAGTGTTGTTGTTTCCAATGCGTCTGTTCTGTTCAGTGCTGTATAGAGGAGCAAAAAAAAGCACCTAAAATCAGCATTAATCAATCGACGAATCTACTAAATTATCCAAGTCCATTCTAATGAAATTTGCTAAACGGTATGCCGCCTCTCTGTGCTGCCCTCTTATGCTAATTTTCATCTAGTCTGCTCTTTCTAATGCTATGGACTTTCTTATGTTGGCATTTCAACCATTCTTTTCACAAAAAAATAACATAGTTTTATGAATGGCCAAATTAGCCACTACAAACATATTTTCTTGTCTGGTTCCCTAAAGATATCATCTGTCTGATTCAAATGTTGTCCATATAATCGGAATCGATCACATATAGGTTTTCTGGCATTTACCGAAACTTTTTTTTTACAATAAGTTGGTAACGCCTAAATAGTAGTTTTGAATAGTTTTGAACGCATTTAATATTATGGAAGTTCTGATAGCAACACTGATAACTTTTTTCAACCAACTTTTTTGCAATTAATTATTTCAACTTATAATTTATGCAAAAAATTTTATGCTTTTGTATCTTTTTTCGTTCGAAGGGTAATTACGTCCGTTTGCAATGGAATGTTATAGCTCTTTATTTTTACATTCTAATATAAATATAATACTTTGAAATCAATCCAATCAACACCAATGCAATCAAAATAATTTTAATCGATATGACGAGGTTAGGGTAATTGGGAGTTCATGTTAAAAATTACCAAATATAGTAGTAGCTGGAAATATTTAAAGTTATTTCAATTTCCATTTAGGTCAGCCTTCAGCCCACCTTTATTTCAGAGCCGCATTTCTGGGTGTTTTTCATCTCAACAGAAAAACTTTAATTTACTTTTTTATTGCGTACGCATATCGATGCGGATAAGTCCTCTGCTGGCACAATTATTTATTCGATAGGTTTTTGATGAATTAGGGTCTCATTACGTTATTTACACGAATTTCCATTATACCGGAAAAATCGGAAATCTAGAACAGAGATGGTATCTTCTCTAATCGTAAGCAGAGAATAAGAAAAAAAAAATCAGCATCCAGTCCACGCATAACATTATGATATCTCCCAGTTTCATTAGTATGGAATAAAGTTACGACATTATATCTTATGTAAAAAAAAAATTCATTTATTTGTCTGGCGATTAATAAGCTAGATGAGATTTCTTTGAATTCTATGAAATAATATTTTTTTTTTGTTTTGCAATGTAAACGCACAATACTGCGACAGAAAATGAAAAAGGGATTAAGATTGGATCTTTCGAAATATAAATAAAAATAGATATTGAAATGGCTCATCAGCTTGAACATGTTACATATGCCGTAGCATTTAATGATTACTACATTGTTTTCTTTCATAGAAGGAATATTTTTTCTCTGAAGACGAAATCTTACAGCTTAATTTGTCAGATCTTATTTCAGACTAGCTTTCTGTGTGTAATGTGCATAGACAGTACATATTCGAAATTCCACATAAGAGAAGACGCCATTTTTAACGTTGTTATTTTTCTGCTCTGCAACAATACAATTCGTTTCATGTTTCAATTCAATTTTCTTTTCTGGATTTTTAAAAAAATATTTCTAACTGCTCTGAAGCAGAATATTTCTGCTATTTCGCTTAACAATTCACTTTATGTACTTGAAGAAAGTATTTGTGTTAGTTATACAATTCGGCTCATTGCGAGCGTTCTCATTTTCCACACACGCAATTTTCATTTTCCAAGAGAATTAAAATTCTTGAGTTTTCGTTTATTTCGTTTCAAGATTTTGCGTTCTGAAGAAGTCTGCAGCATTCTCGCTGCTAAGCGAAGTGGTTTATAACAAAGTAAAACGTAAATTCTGGAAGCGATGTCTGACCAAGGCTGCCAGGTTGGGTTGTTTTTTCACTGTTTCGGGGTAAAAATGGAGGAGACAGATTATGCCACATATTTTGGGGAGTATTGGAGGTTTTTCAAATTACTATGTCTATTTTATCAAACGTAAGAAAATAATATTAAGCGGAACTGTTTGTACATTTATTGAATACTAAATTGTAAATGAAATTTCACCAACATTTTTCTATTCTTGATATAATGGATACAACTATAGAATCTATCAAGTAATGTGCCTGGACGATTTTCTTTTATCACATTTTCATATGCGAAGAAGATATGAAAAGCTCGTTCTATGGGTTTTCGATTGCAATGTATGGGTTCATTCTTTAACGCAGACAAGAAGTTGACATTTTCGGCCACTAAAATTTGAAGTTCTTATATTTTGCGAAATTAATTGATATTGTTCCAGATTCAGGCAAGTGCTATAGAATGACAGGGCCTGCTGATTCGGATTTTTTTATTCAGTTAGTTCTTACTTTGTCAGTCGCAAGATTATTTTCCGATCCTTTTTTCTGCGTTCGTTATCTAATCTACACTTTTTATGACATAAGGCCATTTCAGTTGTTTATTAAATATCTTGTATATTACTTAATTTTCTCTGTTCAAATTTTATATAGTCCTGATTTCATGTTTACGGTTGAAATTGGGATCAGATTTGGCATGCCAAATACAGTTTTGGTTTGTTTTGATTTTGTAATTAATCTTCCAATTTAGTCAATATATTGCTTAGCAGTTTGGTTCTATAGAACTGATCCTTATGATATATTGGATAGGAGAAAAGGATTAAAATTATTAAGTTTTATGCTCGGCCAATAACTTCTGGTTTCTATCCACAGGTGCTAATTTATATTTTATTTTTAATATTTTTCATCTAAAGTTAATCCAAGATATTTGAATGAGTCTAATTTTTGCAATGGTGTTCCAATAATGCGGATGCATAGATTAATTTGGTGCATGTTCTTTTCGCAGAAATAATGTGTATTAGATCTTTTGAACATTTATGACATAAACATAAAAGCCAATCCCGCTATTTAACCACGGAATTCAAACTCGATTCATCCTTTCTTGAATATGAAAGTAGTGTATCATCCACGAATATAACTACTTTGTCTGACAAATTATTTCCCTGAATCATGCTAACGTTCAATAAAAACAGAAGGGGTCCAGCATTGATTCCTGACACATAATGGTGTTTACTAAGCATTGATGGGTATTATAATTGCTTATTACAATACGTCTATTATATAAATTACACTGGGAAACAAAAAATAAATCTTATTTTTTGCGGCACTCATTTTGTTAATGGTTTTGATATGCACTTGTATTAGATATAAACGATTTGCAATTACTTTGTTTAGATTGGCTCTGGCTCTTGAGATAAACGAAATGACAGAATCATTTAAAAATTTGTAGCCTACCTACCTGCCTGTGAAAATACTAATATTAACCCCGAATATTCGATTACACAGAAGCCAGTCGATTGCCTGTTAAATAGCCGCAACCTCCACCTGAAAGACACTACAATGGTCTGGTAGACGGACGGACAACTTGAGCTTCAGCTCATCTGAGTATACACCACTTTCAATGGTTACTTCATTACGACATTCATCCCTACCAGGAATGCGAGCTGTGAACTCCAAATGTAGTAGGCACTGCGGAGCGATGTAGTCAACACCCGCTAGAGCGGGAACTCTCTCGGCCAAAATCCTCACATGGCCGAATTCTGTTCTGTTCCATGCCGAAATACAATTTAGTCTCACAGCAGCAAGATTAGCTTGCTGTGAGATAAATAGATTGGTTGCCAGCCAATGAAGTAACATGAAAAGTGCCATAGTATGGATAGAGCGGAGCGCACCAGTTACAAGTAGTGCAGGCATTCTACGCACTTTTTCAAGCTGCCTTAAGAGCACCCTACCACCAGAGTGCCACCCCAAACAATAGAATTGGCTCAACCACAGCAGTTTAAAGCCAAGCAACAGTGTGAGGTTGTAGTCTCCAAAATGCGTTGAAAGCCTTCCGAGCTCTTTCTGCTACATTGTAGGTCCATAGTGACTTCGAGTCAAGAATCAGCCCTAAGTACCTGACCCTCTGGCTCAAGTTAATGGAGACCCCATTCAATTTGGGTAACTCAAAAGAAGGAACACTGTACTTCCTTGTAAACATCACTAGTTCCGTTTTATTAGGACTCACATTCAAGCCGCACTCACAACTCCAACGTGAAAAGTTTTGTTTGAAAACTTTATGATACTGGAGCCAAAAAGGTCTTAAATGGCTTAAATTTGAAGTGCCAATGATATGAACTGAGCCAACCAATCATGTTAATGACTGTTCCTTTTGTGCAACCAATTGGAAAGGTCTAAACCGGTACAAAACAACGCACTTGGGACTATCGTTATTTAGAATCAGCTAAGTCTACAATATTACATAGTAAAGATTTGCCAATTCCCTTTTTTTAGATCATGGCCTATTCTGGTGTTTTCCGGACCATGGACTGCAAATTGTGATAAGCGTCCTGAACAAAAGCCTACAGAAAATGTTTTTTATATTTTTTTTGTTGATATTGTTAGTTTTAACAGCATGTGCTTATAATTTTGCAATCATTATTAGATAGCCGATAGTAAAAACTTTACTTAAATTATAAAAAATAAATTTATTATAAATTATAGTTTTACTAATTATTAGTTATATAATTAAAAATTTATCAATATATAAAAATTTTGTTTCCCCTAAGTTTTTCCTAAAAACTTCAAGGGGGAAGTAGGGAGCTCGTACTTTATAGAAATCATAGAAAAATAAATTTACTATAAATTTTAGTTTTACTAACTATAAGTTATTTAATTAAAACTTTATTAATTTATTAAAATTTTGTTTCCTTGAAATTTTTTCTGTTAGAGTTTTATTCATGCTTAGAAATTTGTTTATAATTTATTTTACACATAAATTTTTGTATGAATATTTTTAAATTAAAAATTTAAATAGTCTGATTTATTCGCAGTAATTAAGTTTATTAATATATAGGAAACTAAGAGATGGTAACATTACTTTATATTGGTAAAATTTTTGACAGCAGCCGTGGTTATACATAAAATATTAACAAATTATATAGGTGCTAGCTAAGTTTTTTTTTTTAATTTAATCGAATATTTTTAAATTTATGAAGCGGAATTTTAAATTGTTAGTTTTTGACATGTTATTTACTGAAGCTAAAAAAACTTTAATTAGAAACTAGGATTAGATACCCTAGTATTGAGAGTGTAAATAAACTTATTAAAGTAGTAATATTTAAGGACTTGAAACTTAAAGAATTTGGAGGTATTTGGAGAGGATTCTGTTCTGTAAGCGATATATAATAGATATATATATGTAATCGTAGAATATATATATGTCTTTTTACTAGGATATTTTTCAGTCATGTAGTTAACATAACATAGTGAACATAAACTAGAGGTTATTTGACAAATCTGATACCTTTCTCGTATTCGGCCTACAATGCCACAAAATGACTGTTCCTCAGTGTAATCCTTTATCACTATTACTTCTTTACTGTGACAAATACCATATATTTCTAGTCTCTCGGGCAAGATGCTATGGCCAATAGTACATTGTAAGAAGTTAGTTCCTAACTAGCGGACCAGATTATTCCATTTTCCCAAAAAAAATACTCTGACCATGAAATTGCGCCTCTATTTACGCAATGCAGTATCTATCAAAGCAACCTGAGAGTTAGGTGGTATTTTTTGCGAGAGTGAGCCGTATGTGAGCAGCGAAAAATCTAGACTGAGTATGTAGTTGTCGAATAGTATATTGCATCTCTTTCTGTTCCATGCGATTTCTTCCAACTTTCCTGGATGACCAACAATACAATCTCAGGTTAGATCACTGGATGTTTGGTCCGTATACATATACGGAGTTGGTACGCTGACTAGGAGCTAACTTCTTACGCAGTACCAATAGTGTCAAAAGCCTTTTTATGATTCGCGTAACGCCGCTACTTATTTGCCTCTAGCTAGTTCACTATTTGTGTACTGAACTGTGGCTAGCATCGCCGCCAATTTACTCCTGCGTTCTTGGCATCTATATTGTATTGGTGTTAAAATTGAGTTGGAGCTATGGAACTGTAGTATTTGTGCTTGAATAACTCCATCAAATACTTTACTCATGACTGGTGTTACGGTTATTTGAAGGATCTGTTGGCACACCACCTTTTTAGATAAGTGTTATACTTGCCATTTTTGTTACTGCTTTATTTTTTACTAATGTTCGAAGAACATTAGTATTAAACTCGTTTCGCCGAAAATTCATATTTCTTTATATATATATATATATATATATATATATATATATATATATATATATATATATATATATATATATATATATATATATATATATATATATATATATATATATATATATATATATATATATATCAGCAAAATGATTAAGGGAGATAATCTCTGGAGTGGCCGATCCGAAAGAGCTGAAATTTTCCGAGGACGTAGATGTATATAGTAGGTAGGTCCATGACTTGCTCAAATTCAGATATCTTAAATCTTTTGGCGGTGGCGAGCGTTTGGGGTAGTCCTATATTTCCAAGCAGCGTAAATTTTTGTTAAAAAAAGTATTGAAAATGAAAACTTATTATGTTATTAGCTTGTTTATGATAAAGAATTGGAAATTTAGAGCCGTGTGTGGGTGCAGCGTGCCTAAAAGTAGGCAAGGATATTTTTTCAATTTTTAATTTGTAATTACTTCTGACAGAAACATTGGATCATCTTGAAATTTGCAGAGCGTATTGATGTTGACCAAACCTTAGCACATATGGATGGCAGTGCAGGTAATCCTGTAGCTGAGGCAGGCTCTTGAAAACAAACCTTCAAATCGATGACCCTCCTGAAAAATTTTTGATTTTTTCCACCATCACCTCTATTTTTAGCACTCAAAAATTCTGTTCACGAGAACTGACGACCGGATTATCCGATCATATTGAAATTTATAGAACGTGTTGGTAATAACTAGAAGTGATTTTGAAATGCGGGCAACCCTCTGGCATTGGTACCATCTTGAAAAATCACTGAGAAAAAAACAGCTTTTTGGCCTCTAACTTCTGATTCACCCATCAGATTTCAAGAAAATTCACACAATGTTTGAACTTTACTTTAGGTAACATTTGGTGAAAATTTGGCTGAAAAATTAGAATAGAGTCTCCTGAATCTTGCAAATTTGCTCAGCAAAATAAAGCCTTTTTCCCTACAACTTCCGGTCCAGTTACGAAATCAAAACGAAGTTCATGCACTAAATGGACCTTAATTTGGGTCAAATGTCGTACGAATTTCGTACAAAAATCATGCAAGGGCTGCCAGCTATGAACATTTTTGTAATTTTTTGGAATTTCTTTACTTAGCGATTATGTCATTAGATTTGCAAATGGGAATGATCCTGCTGCAATGAAAGTTAACAATAAATATTAACGCTTTTAAAAATTTGAAAAATGTTAAGGCTGGTAACCCTACAATCTTTTTCATCCGTATAACTTCCAGCGCAGTGATTCACTCGAAACGAAATTAACTGTTTGGGTTTAATTTAACGTGAAGCATGTTAAGGTTATTGATTTAACGTGAAGCTTGTTAAGGTAAACTTATTGCTGCTTCGTTGGAAAAGTGTTGCCAGCACCGAAAATTTTCATCATTTGTGTTATAGTTGAATTTTGTTGCTTAAGATAAGGAATGGTTGATATGATTCCACAAAGAAGTGTACTACGTCTTTCCACATTGTCATTCAAATTAGTTTTCTAGCGGTTCTGATGCGCTAGACCTTTTTTAAATTTAATTTTATTATTTCGAATTTGGCTTCAAATGAGGGGAGACAAATAAATTTCATGTGGAATTTTGTATGACAATTTCACGTGAAATTAAAGTCAGTATTATGCTTCACGCATAACACAATGGTTTTATAAATATTGAATACAATTGGCGTAGATTCTAAACTGTATCGATAAAAAAGTAGGAAAAACATGAGTAAAATGAAATATCGATTTGTTTTGCAATTATTATTTTTTTACATAACAAAAATATAACATATAAAAAACAAAACTTTGATTGTTTGGTATGTTATCGAGAAAAAATGTATGATATAGTATATGAATAAGTAGCACAAAAGTAAAAATAGTGCATCTTCCAGAGATTAACTGAAATTCAGTTAGCCCACACCATGCCAAAACAAACGAAATTTTTGTTGGCTTATCGTCAGACGATGCGTGGCCCAAATGTCAACATTATGTGGGATGATGCCATCATTCTCCCGGTCAACAATGACAATACACGTCGTCACAGTAAGTAAAAGAGCAATCATTTTTGTCCTGCTGAGAGTCAACGGTAAGAATATCCAAATAAATGTCAGAATTCTCATTCTCAAAGATTAATTGAGATTGTTGTTTGGGTTGTTTCTTTCCTCTCTCTACTGGTTCTATTTATAGATTTTTATACTTAATTTTCTTCATGTTGGAAGAAGACGTAAGCACCAAATCATGTGGGCGCATTTTGGGTTTTTTTTCGTGGCCAATCAAAAACTTTCCTCTTGAGTTTAGGATTAGTATTTTCTTTGATGGCTTGTTTCAAAGTTGATGGCATTGGTTTTGAGTTGCTCGTGTGAATTGAAAAGTCAACAGCTTAAATGTTTGCAGGTAGATTTTCTTTCGCATTCATAGGCATGTTTGTTGTTTGTGCAGGTTCTTAAAAACAATAACATCTATTGTCATGTCAACTTCTACTGTTCTATTACCCGAGTGAATATGTACTCAATTAGAAAATATGTTACAAAACATCCAGCGTGAACTTTTAACCACTTGAAGTATTTGTTCGAAGGACCACAAAATCGAACAGGAAGTGGCTGGATTCAATGTGTATAATACAGTGTGGCGGCAGACAATGAAAAATATTTCCATTTTCTATGGCCAATTTTAAACACTCAAAGCTTTTGTGACTTTTGTGACCATCTACTATCAAAAGCACTTTTACTTTAACACTTTTCCTGAAATGTGACTGGATATGCTTTACCCATTGTAGAAATATGCCACAATCTAAAAAATCTATTATTGGAGACTCTTTTTTGCGCTAGTAAGCATACCCGCTTATTTTCTGCCAGCGGTAGAGAGTATTTTTTGTGGTGTTTGTACCGAGAATAAACAGGACTCATCAACATTATAGATTTTGGTGGAAGGTCTTGGCTATCTAAAAGCTCTTGATATGCTTTAAAGAGCCTTTCAAAATGGAAGGCCTATTGAAAACTTGAGCTCTGGCTGCAGAAGTTGGTTTTGGGTTTTCGCAACAATATATCTCTGTTTCTTTTACGGAAACCAACTGCAAACCAGGCTCAAAATATTGGTCATCAGATATAATTTTAAACTTTATGGAATTGAAGCAAACCAAGGGAGAAAGTATATTATACATATATAGGCCGAAGTCATATTATCTTCTAAAACTCTTCCAAACTTTTCAAACTGCTTCCACATACGTCACTCTTACATCACGAAACGAGAGTTTTACAATTTAATATTTGTCACTAATGTACTCTGCACATCTTTTAAGTACGTGTCCCATGTATTCCATTTTGCCCATATATGCAATTTTCTCCATGTATTTCATTTATTCACTTGCCGAAACGAAAATGTTCTGTTGCCTAGCAATGTGATATTTGCAAACTCGGAACAGTTATAGAGAATCCGTTTGTAGATTTGATTAAATTTTACATGTTTCAAATTTCAAGATTAGAACTTTATTATGAGCACGAAAACTCTAGGCAGATCAAGCGGCAGTGTGAAGGAATTATATCATTTACACTTGCCAGAAAAAGTATCCGTACATGCAAGACACCAAAGTTGTTGTTGTATTAAAAAGGAGATGTCCACTTAATTTGACTGTTTTCTTTTATAATAGCATAAAATCGACATTTTTTCATAATTACCAGTATGTTTCATAATAGTTACTATTTAAAAACACTTGAAACTCAAACAAAATCAATATATGGCAGCACGTTTGACCAGGAAAAGTATCCGTACAGAACAAAACGGGGGATTCCCCGTGCTGTGCAGTGGCATGTGCAGATGCATATGGATGTATTTAGATCTGATAATAGTTCTACTTTGATTTGTGATAGGTTTAGAAGTGAATGAAGTTATTGTAAAGTTTTTATGCACTAGAATACATGATGGTGCCCAAAATTAAGGAAATCAGTGCTGATGAAAGGAAAATTATGCTGAAACTTAAGAGTCAAGGCAAAATTTGCCGCGAAATCGGTCAGATAATAGGTAGAACTCACTCTTCTGTCCAGTATGTGGTGAAAACATTTGATACAACTGGTTCGATTGTGTCAAAGTCTCGTTGTGGTCGACTAACTGCTTCTAAAATTGGTAGAAATATAGAAAACTCTTTTGGCAAGGTTCTCCACGAGGATACCATACGAAAAAAACTGAAGAAAGATGGATATCGCTCTCGTATAGCACGTAAAAAACCATACATTTCGGAAGTGAACAGGAAAAAACGTGTGGATTTCGCAAATGAATTTATAAACAAGCCTCCAGAGTTTTGGAAACATGTCCTGTTCTCCGACGAAAGCAAATTTGGCATATTTGGCATTAAAGGCAGAAAGTTAGTGTGGCGAAAGAGCGGTACTACCCTCGAAAAAGAAAATTTGATACCTACTGTCAAACATGGCGGAGGTGGTGTTATGCTCTGGGGGTGTATGGCGGCAGAAGGAGTTGACCAAATTGTGTTTATCGAATCAACTATGGATCAATACGCTTACCTTACCATGAAGCAAAGCGTTCAGCTATTGGGACTTGGCGACAGTTTCTGGTTCCAGCAGGATAATGATCCCAAGCACACAGCATACAATGAGAAGCTTTAGTTGCTCTACAACACAAAACATTAGTTGCGTACGCCATCCCAATCCCCAGACCATAATCCCATTGAACATTTGTGGGATTTGTTGGAGCGCAGGATCCGTCAGCACTGCATAACTTCAAAGGAAATGCTGAAAAATGTCATCGTCGATGAATGCGGCAAAATTACCAGGCAGGATACAGCCAAATCGGTCCACTCCATGCCACATCGACTGAAGGAGGTCTTCAAGCGAAAAGGCTATCCAACAAGTTATTAAGCCCTGATATATAATAAAAATATTTGAATATTTTAAATTCGTATTGTCATGTACGGATACTTTTTCTGGTTCGTTTAAGTGAAATTTTTTGTTTTTGTTTTGTAAAAGCTAGTTTTTAAAGGAATACCAAACAAAAAATTTATAGATAAGGTAGTTTGATTACTGAATAAATTTTATTGCTTAAATATTAAAATGTAGCAGTTCTTTTTACCATGAATTTCCTAATATGTTGCTTTATTTTGATCGTGTACTGATACTTTTTCTGGCAAGTGTATATATATATTTATGATATCAATAAATAATAGTAATAGTGTATATATATACGTAAGCTTAACTATATATACTTAACGATATATATCAAATTTAATTGCGACAGCAAAATATGTGAAATGTTTAGAAATAGCTATTAAAATAAAATTAAAATATTAATAAATCCTTCATTTATAGTTAATAAAAGTAAAAGCTATAGTATAGTTCGTAAATTGGTTAAAAAAAGCAAATGACATTTCATAATAAATTACGCACAATGAAAACATTCCTCTTTTTATAAATATTCCTTATGCTTGATGCAAATGTAGCTTTTAGGTTATTTATAAGTAGTATTAATCATTAGATTTGATTAATTCACAAGGTGAGCTTTTCGCAAGCTTCCTTTGCTAAAAGCGTAACAATCTGTTTTTGAAAACTAGCTCAGCTAATGCTACTCATAAAAAGTATAACAAGGCGGGAAAAGTCTGATTAGGTACATATGTATGACACTGAATTTGTGTCATTTTGTTATCGAATTTCATATAATCATACAAAATAAAAGTTGTTATCTATTTATCTACATATTTTTATATCTTTCTAATGATATGGATAGCATCCATGCACTAAATTTATTTAAACTGGTCTCTCTAGCTCATCGCTTATTCAAATTCAAGAAAGATAAATGTTTTTATCTTGTTTGTGTTTAAGGCGAACTTAACGAAAAGCACGTGGAAGCATTCTTCTATTTACAAACCAGAAAATGCAAATTTTATTTGATTGTGCAATCATTTATGCAAAAAAAATGATAAAATCATGTATTGAAATATGTTTCAAATATTCGCGGGAAGTCTATATGTAGAAAAATCAGATTGTCGTTAGTCAAATCCTGATGTTGGTTAATGCCTATAGCATTTCATCAAGAGATGTATAGATGGTTACTCAATACATAATTTCGCATAAGCGTTTCGGCTTTACAGCTAACGAGAATTGAAAGTTTGGTATATTTTCTTTTTTAATTTGTATTCATGTAGGGACTTTATGATTTACGACTAATGAGCTCAGAATTGAAATCATGCTTTGATGAAAATCTGAGAAAACACGGAGACTTGACAAAATATGTTATTGTGGATTTTCTTTTAAAAGCCGCCATTTGTGTTTTACAAAATGGTAGAAAAGTTCATATAATTACCAAAATTTATAGGCCTAATTAAATTTTATTCAATTTATCTAATTTACTGCAAAATTTTCATTTTGCCTGAAATGTGCGATAAATTTGAAAGTATTCTGCGTAAGAGTTTGTATTAAATGAGTTAAATACTTCGAAAATGGCAGAATGCTTATCGTTTTCTTCTTTCAAATCATTGGGCAAAGATTCTTTTATAGTACTTAAACGTGCTAAGTTTAAGCTTCCGAACTTGTTGCGGTAATTTGTTTGATGGAGTTGACAAAACGAATGACAATGTTTAGGCGTTTTGTAAATTTGATTTTGATTTATTCCTCGTATCAAGTCTTTTAATGAGAGAGCATCACGCAAAAGAACGCTTAAATGGTTTTTCAAATCGTATTCCTATGATTTGAAGGCTTGGAAAATTTTTATAGTTTGTGGAGTATGGTACAGCTATTTTTTCAAATTTGTGGCTCTATTACAGAAAGCTAGGGATTGCTTCTTCTTTAAACTTTTATCATTATGTTTGATTGAGCTTGAATCTAGAAGACGGCCAAAGCATGAAATCTGCTGAAATCGGCCATTGGCTTGCAGAATCAGCATGTGATAGATCATTCATATACCCATATTATTCCCATCCTGCTTCTTATCTTCACTCTAAAGACATGATAGTTGACTATTGTAACCATTTTTAAATACAAACTGTCATTTTAATCCGTTTTCAAGTTGTAGTGAAGACTCAGTCACCACTATTACTAGAGTTAATAGTTCCTATTTAAAGTACGCTGCGGCTTCGAGCTGAAACTAAAAACTTAAACTTAATCTAACGCAATTACATAACGGACCAAAGTATTGCCATACGTCTGCTGCTGTAGAATGCTGAAACTGAAAGCTTTAGCTAAAACTCAAAAACTAAAAGTGAGAAATGAACATGTTCGTTATTTTAAGTTTTATTTTTGACGTTTCGAAGTTTGTATGTTAGCCTGTAGTGTTCTTTTAATATATTTTTGACATTGGCGATTGTGTCCACTTCACAATCGCGAACACGCAAGAAAAGATTCTGATGCTCAATTCACAAGTTATGTGTCTGTCATTTATGTTTTAGATTAAGCAACCTGCGGCTGCATTTCCTTGCTTACGATAAGCTAGGTTGGGTAAGTGACACTCTTTTGGTGATCTTTGATAAGTAAAAGAGACATCCGAGCAGTTCGTCCGCGTATCGTCCAATCTGATGCTACATTGGGCATAGAAGCTACTCGAGCAGCTGCTGAAGCGACGGCTGCTGTCGGCAACTAGATCAGTCTATGATCTGTTTGACAGACAGCACGGGTTTCGAAATGAGCATTCAGCTGTTGATGCCATCTCAGCAGTGATTGGGGCGGGAGCAGGAGCAGATTAGACATGCCACAGCATCAGACCGGTTGTTCTGCTGGCGCCGCTAGATGTTCAAAATGCCTTTGATTCGGCGAGTTGAGCAGATGAACTTTAGGCAGTTTCCGCATTTTGGACTAGACGGTGGCGATGATACGGGACTATTACTTTAAGGGCAACACTCGAGTCAATCCTCAGACCTGATCTCTGGAACATAGTTTACAATAGACTGCTGCTAAGGATAGACTGCGGTAGACTGATGACAATGAATGTATGGAATGGTGGATTACTCTGATAATTTTGGAGTCGTAATATTCTTCAGAATTGCTGAATTCACCCCATTCAGACTCAGCCAAGTCAAGAAGAGGGTAGAATGGTCGATGGTTGATCATGGCATATAGAGCAGGTGGATGGCCAACATTTGTGATCCCAGGTAATTGCGACGGATGCTGCTGATGCCAGCGACCAGCTCCATCTGCTTTACAAGGCGGAAATTTGGGCAGACGCACTGGAAATGAAAAAGTTTAGAATTCGGATTGTCAGCGTCCAGAAAATAAATGCCCTGCGTATTACCAAGAGCTACTACACGGTGTCAGAAGATGCTTTGTTAGTGGTATCGGAAGTGATTCCGATACATATAGTAGCGTGAGAACGTAGAGAAGAATACCTCACACGCTCTGCACCAGATTGGCCAAGAGCGTTAACGGACGCACATATGCATTCCAACTGTGCAATAACGCTGGAGGGCAAGCTACAGCGTTTGCTGGATAGCAGGACTCATAGGAAAGAAGGGAGAAAACTAGATTATTCAATAATAGCTGCAGAATGTAAGTAGAACTTTCAGCTACATAATGCGCTAACCAACAGACCACTTCACTGCTGAAACACAATGTACTGCTGTGGCTGTGGTCAAAGCTGAAACCAGGAGCTGTGAATCACAAATTTGTAGTGAACCAGTTACAATGCGTAGCTCATGTTGCGGTGGTTGTAGCCGTAGTTGACCAACTCGCAACTTTTGAGCTTGCTAAAAGTTTGACAAGTCACATCTGAGATCTTATGGCTATGAAATGTCGAGGAATTGCTGGCAAAAATGGAGGTTTTGAATCATTCAATGAGCTAACAGCATAAACAAATGTATAAAATATTTACAAATTTTTGTTTTTTTATTTATTTATGCATTAAAATTGTAAAAATTGAACACAAAAGGAGAATGTGAGTTGTACAAAGTGAAAAGAAAATATTTTTGCATATTCCTTTAACATTTTCAACAACTTTCATCCAAAAAAAATGTGCATATAAATTTAAATGACACTTCTCTCTTCAAATCTAAATCACCTCGGACACCTCACCTGATTTAGTTATCAGCGCTTAATCTAGCTGATTTAAAAGTGCAGTACGAACGTAACAAAAATAAAACATTTAGACAACAAAAATAAAACATTTAAAGACAATCAAATTGTGACGTTACTAGCTTCATATTCGAGATTCATCAGTGTGTTTGCATATTCTAATACGAAAATGCATACTCTGTGAATACATATATACACTGTTATATAATAACACACATAATTTCCTCTTAAAAGGTTCAAAAACAGTGAAAGGACCAAGGTTGCTTTGAATTTCTAAAATTATCAATGCAATTCATGGAAGCTGTGATTTAATGTTTATTTTGAGCTTTGTAGCCATTTTCAGTTCATGCATGGAGTTTCTGTATCTCAAAAAAATCTAACGATTAAAAGGATATGCAGCTTATGATGGTGACAGATTAAATGGGCCTAGTTTATGAGAAATTCTAATTTCATTCGGATTTGTCATATCATTGTTACACAAATTACCACAGCAAAATCAGAATGACATTTTATGCTGCTACCCTATTTTCTTATAATTTAACCAATACCTTCGCATAGATGATACTCATTGTAACCAGAAAGGTCATAGTTCAATAATGAAGACTATATTTACCATACTTGTATAAATTTTCTCATGGAGAAAATATGACGTCGTTAAGAGCTTTTTGGTTCTACTGATGATTATAGCTTCTGCTCAAATTGTCAGTTCTCAGATTCTAACCAATCTTTATCTAATTTTATGTCTGGATCGTGAATGACGTTAGGAATACCATTTTACAAAAGGAAAGAAGTTTATTACTAAACAGCACTTACAACGATTATTAGTAGGTAGCTCACGTAAGCACCTTTATTTGATATCGAATTTCAGTGGGATTATTATCATGAATTTCAGCGTTAAGGTACAGTTATGATAATAATGTTCGGTAGATACGATTCAACAAGGAATATTCATTGATTGAGAGGTCAAGTGTGATTGAAAGATATGTATGTGTGATAGTTGGCTGAAAATGGTGATAGTTTGGGGCAAAGAATTGTCCACCGAAATACTAATTTAAACGTTCGACTTGCTTCGAAAATTATAATTCCATTGAATGTTTATGACCGTTTTTGAAATTAAATAAAAGCCAATGGCATGGGAAAAATTTTTTAAGCATTTCCGAAGTGACAATACTTTTTTTTATACTGGTGGGGAGCCTATCCTAGTGCTTGGATAATAGTTATTAGTTCGCAGCCAGCTGTCTGCACGATTAATACTTGTTAACTTAAACTCTAATAATTATACATGTATAGAGATCTGAATACGTTTGGAGAAAAATGTCACTATATTACTGATACGACTCCATCTTTCATTCAATGGTGAACTTTTGGTTAGATTTTCGCCAGCAATTGCTAGGCTTCCTAATCACAGTATTGTTTTCCACGCGAAGGACAATACGAAGAGTCACATAAGTAATATATGTCAAAGAAACTAAATGCCAGGTTCAACACTTCCATTTTCAGTGAAGCTATGATAAACGCGCTGATTTCTCACAGATCTATAAATCGAAGTACTTACTTATCTGCATACATGCCCTGCACAACCTACGTACTGACAGAAGTATCAGAATCTTCTGGATTGCCGGTCATAAGAGCATTGATAAAAATGAAGAAGTAGATTCGTTAGCCAAGGATTGAACCAGTCTTCCCCTAGTTGAATTGACAGAAAATTTCGATTCCTATCCAAGTGATCAAGTACTTGACCGACTTCCATGTGATGAAGGTTGCAGTGTGCAGATGGCGAGCGTCTCAGAACTCCGGGATAACCAAAATTATGTAGGGCTCATACAATCTGGGACTGCCTGCAAATCGCTGGTTGGACTTCACTCATAAGGCTGACCAGAAGTGGAAGCACATTCACCAATTTATGAAAAGGTCTGCGGTCTTTGGTGACCAATTAGACTTAACCAATTGCACTTAAGCAATTGGACTTAACTTTTTATCTGGTATCTCTAGGGACCAACAGGTCTATGCATGACCATGACCTTACGCCCAGGAAAACCTAATCTATTTATCGTCGTATTTTAACCCAGCCACCCCAATATGAAATATAAAATTTGTGTTGCTATATTTTTCTCTGGAAAAGCCGCTTTGCGGATTTGTAAATCTCTGAATTTTTCAATTGAAATAGTTTTTTTTATCGATACTAAACATACATGAAATCAGAACAATATTTGTCACAAATAAACCATTTCACCTTACATAAAAATATTTACTTAGCTCTGATACAAACTTTAACGATTACACAAACATCACTATAACTCGCTTTAAAAGTACTTGGCCTTAAAATTCACTCGATTTGCTTCTTAAAAAGACACACTAAATTTTTGCTCTCGTCCTATAAACTTACATGTGTCATGGCTATTAAGAGACTCTTATCGGCATCATAAATGGTGTCTTTCATGAGATTTTCAGTTCCATGCGATATATTAGATTTTTTGTGTGGAGTTTGTTCGATGCGGTGTTTTCAATTGTTGCTCAGTATTTCGGGCATTGACAGGATGATATACGATTTGTGGTGCATGTACAGTGGATAAAAAAAGCTAAGGCACGAACACTTAGTAGGAACAAAACACCTATTTTTTATGTGACTTTAATAATAAATGATTGCGTTTTTGCATTTAATTAAAAGTGTTGCATGTTTACTTGAAGAACAATATCAAAAAAACCGGTAATGAAGCAAATTCCACAACATTAACGTAACATTTTTCAGTTAAGTACCCAAATAGCGCAAAAAAAGTTAAAGCACAGCGCAACTTTATCTGAAATTATTTCAATTGTGTTAAAGTGATCAATTTAAAAAAAAAAATTACTTACATAGCGCTAATACTTTGTGGCTATTCCACGCTTTTTATCACTTCTCGCAGTCGTTTTGGCATCTTTTTCGAAAATTTTTTACAAAAAGCGAGTGAAATTTCGGTCCCTTCATCTATAATGACATCTTGGAGCCCTTTTTTATATTTTACCTTTCGCGATGCTAGTCTGGGTTTGAGATGATGCCATAAATGCTCGATTGGGTTTAAGTTCGTGGACTGAGGGGGGTTTTAACAGCCCAAAGCCGACATTTGTCCGAATTGTGCATCGAATCGTTGTTCTGATACAGGTCAAAATTGTATAAAATGCCTAATTTTTCAGTAATTTTGTTTAATATTTCTTTTAAGAATACCCAGGCTATATTTTCAGGACCAGATGGCCCCATGCCGTTCCATAGCATAATGTTCTTGCCGCTGTGTTTTACAGTGGGAGTGGTATGATTCCTACTAAACTTTGCCGAACATATCGCCGCCCATCATATCCAAAAACATTAATTTCTACTTCATCAACAAAAATTATGGACTTCCAGAATGATTTTGACTTTTTTACGAACTATTAAGCAAAACGTAATTTAACAACTTCATTTTTTGTACTAATATAAGGTTTATTTAGGCACATTCTGCCCTAAAGCCCGGTTTCTTTATTACATTTCGAACAGTTTGAGTAGCCACTTTCGTTTCAATTCGTTCTTTCACCTTAGTTTGTAAAACTGGTACACTTAGTAAAGGGTTTTTCTTAATTTTTCTGATAATCCACTTTTTTACGCTCAGAGAAAATGTTAGTCCTTTCTGACTGATGCTTTGATTCAAACGATTTGGTTGATTTATATTTTGTTATTACATTTCTCACTGTATAGCTTCACTTTCCCATTAGTATTCCAATCTCAGAATACCCCATTCATGTTTTCCAAAGTCGCAAAAAACATTCACGGATTTCTGCACCTACCGATTTCCTTTTCACACTCATTTTTAACAACACTCTCTATAAAATTCCTTTTTCAGAACACTTTTCAAGCTAGACTGAATAGAAATATCATATTTTCATGATTTTAAGTACATTTAACGGTATTTTTTTCCAGGAATTACAAATAATTTCAGGTAAAACTGTACTGTGCCTTAAATTTTTGCGCTATGTTGGTACTTCAGTGAAAAATGTTACGTTAATGTTGTGGAATTTGCTTCGTTACCGTTTTTTTTATATTGTTCTTAAAGAAAACATGCAAAACTTTTAATTAAATGCGAAAACACCATCATTTATTATTAAAGTCGCATTAAAAATAGGTTTTTTATTCGTACTAAGAGTTCGTGCCTTAACTTTTTTTACCCACTGTATATGCAATAGTGCTCATCTGCGAAAACTACTTGATTTCGCAAAGCCTCAGTCTGATTTAAATACTTTTTGGTGAATGCTTTCCTCTTGATTCTGTCATTTTTTTTACGAGTAGTTTCAAAACATTGAGTTTTCGGTAGGTTTTTATAGTATTTTTACTAGCTTACGAGTAACCCGGAAGCAAGGAAGTGAAAACAAAGAGTCATAGCGAACACATAAAAATGTTCGTGCATACGCTGGTTGCTTGTCTCAACCCATATTATATAGTAGATGTTCGACGTAGTACAGCTTGCACTCATTTTACCACGTGTATGCTTGAGTATGCATTTTAGTTATTTTCCAGCTAGTGTATGAAGAACGTACACCATATCTCGATGCGAAGAACAGTGTTATGAGAATTATAAATTTGCAATTGCCTTTCGAATGGATTATTTTAAAAACGAAATGTGCATAATTGTTTTTAAAACGAGTATATTGTTTTAAGGGGGAAATACCTGAAACTGCAAAACAAAATCGATTTTTTTTATTGCATTAAAATGTTCCAAATACTCTAAAATTGCACCAAAAAAAGTGTTGAGGCGACATTCGTATTAGTTCTCGAGATATAGTTAGCTATAAGCAGCGTGGCGTTCCCCAGCCGGTTGAACACACCCGCCGCGCGTCCCTGCCTACTTTCTCTTTGGCGCCATAGGTGGCTCTTCAATTGTGTATCCCTACCGTATTCCTATAAATCTGTACAGATGTACATTTACAATTGTATATTTTTATAATATACCAAGTATATAATAAAAACTAATAATCAATGATTTTTATCTACCGCAAATTTTAAACTTCTGTACAAAATATCTCAAAAAATATTGAACCAATCGGGCTCAAATTTATACCTTATCTACAAAACAGTATTATCTACTCGTTGAATCTACATTCTTTTATAATTTAGGAAAAATAATTTGTTTATTAATGTTTAAAACGCGATTTTTTTGAAAAATTGACGATTTTTTTGTTTAATCTGAAATTAATATAAAAATTTAATTTTTTTTCCAATTTTTTTTGGTTTCCCTATGAACTATATAGCTCATTAGCATATTTTTTTTATCTGAATGTTTTACGTTCCCTGGAAAATGCGTTAAGTTGTATGAGGCATTTTTTTTTAATTCGCTCGCATCGCCGCCATTTTGTGTTGGAAAATTAAAAAAAAAATATTTTCAAGTACTTTCAGACATGTACTTTAAGGATTTCATATTTAAAATATTCTGAATAAACAATGTATATTTTTGGAATCAACCGGAAATTAGAACTTAGTTTTTTAATTTTACAGGTATTTCCCCCCTTAAGAGGAAACACAATCTGCATAATATGCTTTAGTTTTTAGTGAAAAGTTTTACTTCGCTGATCTAGCCCTGGAAGTATGCATGAAAATTGCTTTTCACTACCATCGAAAGAGCTGACGTTATACGTTCTCTTGGCTGGTCCAACAATTAAACTAATAGAGCTTTTTGCTTCACCACCAATCTACTTTTCAATTTTAATAATTGAATATTTTTAGCTTTGTACGTTCGTGTAGAATCGAGTTTGTGTAGAATCAGGAAACTGTTAGCATCCCAAACGTACCCATCGATTTATATGACTTTCACCCACCAGATGGTCAGAGTATAAAAAAAAATTATCGAAAGATCTTAATGACTTTCAACCTCAAAAGCTTACGTCACCTGTTTAGCAATATGAATGTCATTAAAATGCATTTTATGATCAGGAGCTCGTGAAAATATTTGACTATACCTTCTAATCACTTGCAGATGTAAAGAAGAAGTTATAAATTCGCAAGCGAAAAATCGATTCGAAATGTGATTTTTTTACGGTGTGTTGTTAAATGTGACATCGAATCGATTGAGTTTACAGCTAGTATCCAAGTTTATGTTGATGGTGATAATTTAGTGACCATATAATTTTATTCAACGACAAATTTCTTCTTTAGATACTAGATATATTTCAATTCTTTGCTAGATACTGATATTTTGAGGGCAATCTGTCTTCTTCTTGAGTGCCTATTATCATAATGTAAACTAAATTTCTTATTTACACTCTATGGATCAAAAGCTTTTTTACTTAATTATCTCTAATTTTTTATTCTTTTGTTTGTCAATATAATGTAGGCTCAAATCCGCCTGAACCATGGAGATTTACTCGAACCGTGGTCGGTATTTAATCGTCTGGTCATCACGGTTTTTTTTTTTATATATTTAGACGATCTTGTGAATCTAGTTTTGGCAACTGTCCCCACCTTATCCCCCTGCAGGATGTTATTTTATACTACTGATCATACTAAAGTAGTGATTTTGCGGAGGACACTTCTCGCGTGTCTCATTCATCTCATACAATAACTAATCACTTTGTTTGGACGATTTGTATTAAATGCATTCTGAACAAGTAATCATATATATTATGGGTCTATTGGAATAATTGGTCTATGGGATATCATATTTTGCGTATACCATTTAACCAATTCGTGACCTAAGAAATATAATCAAAATACAATAACTCACAAAGAAATACTGTTGTCAAAGAAACCACCACCTCCAACACAACACCACAAAGAACAACCACGGACCAGAATAACGTCAACTGACAACTAACCAAGAAAGAAAACATACGTCACCGCGAACAACACTACCGGATCTAGATCGGTTACATTATGGGTGAACTATAAAAGTATCCACTAATCGACTGCTGACGACATCAAGATAGACAAACGAAATCGCAAAGAAACACAGTAACATCCAGATCACGCATAATCTTCCCAAAGCACAATTTGGAACGAATACCAATTAATCACTAACTCAATCACCACCATCAAATTGCATGAAATTATAAAAAAATATATATTAATGAATCAGAGCCTCAAGCATAAGTCGAAGATACTACTTTGACACTACGAAATGTTATCTGATAATTAGATGAAGTGTACAAAAAACACGCATGCTGCCGTCTCAAAATAGGCCCAATTGGGCCAAGAAAATTCCATTGCCGGTTGGAAGTTGCGCTTCAGAGGAGCCCCAAGAAGAAGATAACTCTTAAGATGGTGGAACGCAGAAGACTACGATTTAGACCACAGCGAAAGCATCAACCAGTTTTTTTACTTTTTGCTGACATCCGTAAATGGTGTATCCTGTTTAAGTAAAACTATGACATAGGATTGATGATAGACGAAAATAATTACAGTTATTTCAGTAGAGTGATATTAACTGGGCTTCGGCAATTCTTTCTATTCGTGATATTGATTTTAGTAAAAGAACAGTCAATGGATAATTTCGTAGAGTAAAGCCGTTTCTCGCTTGTCATGATGCAGTTTTTGGGGTTGAAGGGAGTGGCATCTGTGGATGAACGGGTTTAAAGTCTATGCTTTCTAGGAAGAATAGCGAAAACCTACTTGGTGCACCCACGTTGGGCGCTTTAATAACTCTTAAGTACTACCCTCTAAAATTGAAATAGCTTTTACTCGTGCGAAGCGAGCCAAGTTTCCAATAGTCTTTTACCCTCTTCATCCACTTCAGGGAACGTTTCGTTTAGTATTATAATAGATTTATTCGAAAATATTGCATAGCTCAACTAACATTCGACATACTTTTCTTAGATTTATGCCAGTTTTCGTAAAGTCGTTGAATTTATAAACTTTGAATCTTTTATGCTTTTCTCAAATAAAATAAACATGAATGAGTCTACAACCCACTTGATTTCCTTAGACAACAATCTTTAAATAGCAAAAGTAATAATAGTTCCCTAATAATGTTGTCAACTCCCCGATTATTTATTTTTACCGAGGCTTCTTTTATTCGTTAAAAATACTCCACCGAGCTTTGGTGCTATTATAACTAAGCTCCTGAAGATTATCAAATGAATTGTCTGTTGTTTGAAATTGAAGCAAGATTAAGATAAAGTGGTCTTTCATTTCGTCCATCTACGCAAAGTTGCTTTATTTAAGACACCAGCAACGTTGATTGTTATCCGAATCAGTTTAAATCCCTCTGAAATAATGGCTGTGACAAAACAAATGTAACGCAACCAATTCACTTGCGTATAAAATGCACTGTAGATTCTTTTCCATTTTCATCCGATTTTGAATTTATTTAGAGCGGATTAGACAACAACACTATTTTCTGCTTCGATAATTCTTTTCGGTTCGAGCCCTTGTTCGATTTCGCAAACGAACCAGAAGAAAAAATCACTGACCCATTATTTGCTGCCGAATTGATAAACATCAAAGGTCCGGTTAATTTCTAAGAGTCCAAACTTTTTCGTGCAAAAGACTAAGTAGCTTTTTGTGAAGTCTATTTTGACTTTGCAAAATGAATTTGCCCACACTCAGCTTATATACTATCGATGTTCTTTGAAGTTTGAGATAGCAGAGGAGTAAATGACAAGGTACTAATATTTGCTTTTAATGTCTACGTGAGTTCATTGTGTCTTTTAAGACCAATGTGGAAAACTAAAATATTTTTTCAACTAAAAACGAAAATATCTGCAAGGATCACAGACATATTTACAGCTTGTTTATTGACTGGATGCTTTACCTACTGAAATAATTGACTGAAGGCAAGTTTCAACGGCACGCACGCAACAGGCATATATAAAAGTGTTTCCTTGCCGAAAATTCTACGTAGCATACAGGTGTATAATAAAGAAATATAACTCATAACACAATAGCCTAGATACTGAATGTATTCACTCATATTCAGGGTACAAAATGGACGTGGGGAGCATCCACAATTGGGAAACAACCAAAAACAATTATTTCAATGGCCACAGTGATGTCTGCTCTAAGTTTTTACATTGAATATAGAAGTATAGAAGGCGAATACATATATGTATACTACCTACTTTGAATTTTTCCAGTCTCTGAGTGAACAAGAGACTCTCGTGACTATCGAGATAAGCTTGTTAAATTCTTTATAGCTATTACGAAGAATTTTAAAGCCTGTTTTGGTAGCCCAGGTTGATTCCTAAAAGAAAAAAAATAGCTCAAAACTTTACATTCAAATTTATTCGTTTTGATCAGGACGCTTTGGATAGTCAGGAAGCTGTTCTAAGTTTTACCCGTAACCATCTGTGTACAGGTGATCGCACTAAGATATCAAGCGTGATGACCAGATAAATTATACTTTTCTTAGCTTAACCATTACAACTTGTTGCATACCAGAAACGAAGAGCCCAAAGGGCTTCCAGAGAAATAAATATTCTTCTACGTTTCTCTTAAGCTCATATTCTCTTACTAAACATATTGCTGTAAAATTGCCTACCTGGCATTCATAAATGGCAATTTAATGACGTAATTTGGCTCTTTTATACGAGGGTTGATTCAAAAGTAGTGATAATCGGGTATTCCAGTTCGCATAAAATTTAAAAAAAATTAGTTCCTCGTATACTCACTAGGGTGGGAAAAAACTGTTGAAGGAGGCCAGGGCCGCACCCAACGATAATGATGACAATACTCACTAACCCAGCATAAAAAATCACATAAATAGGCCACGATTCTACTGAAGTACATTCACTTGAATACAAATAGTCGGAGAGAGAACATCAAAATGGAGAAAACCGAAATTAGAGCTGTCATTAAGTATCTGTGTTTGAAAAAAATATCTACCAAAGACATAAATCGGGACTTAGTGCGAACACTAAGGGACTCCGGTGACCCATATTCCACCATTGCATGCTGGACCAAGGAGCTTAAACTGAAAAAAAAAACATCCACTGAAGATGAATACCGCGATGGACATCTATCCACGTCCCTCACTAAAGACAGCGTGAAAAAATTCGAAGATGTCGAGTTGGCAGATCAAAGAATGACCATCAAGCATATAGCTGAAGTCAAAACGATCTCGTATGGCCAGTTTTAAAGAATTGTGGCCCACGAATCACATATGAAGAAGGTCTCTGCGCGTTGGGGACCGAGACTGTAAGTCGACAACCAAAAGAAGAAACGATTCGACATTCTGAGGGTGGATCTCGAAAAGTTTCAGGCAGATCAGGAGAATTTTTAGTCATGTTTCTTGATCATGGTCAAAACCTGCATCCACCAATTTGATCCTGAAATCAAATAGCAATCGATGACGTCGAAGCGGCTCTCTTCACCAACGCCGAAGAAATTCAAAGTGACGAGTTCGGCGGGGAAGGTTATGGCATCCGTATTTGGGACGCTGAAGAAATTTTTATGGTGGAATATTTGGAAAAAGGAGCCACTGTATTAGGCTCTTACTACGCACACCAAATAAGTAGATTGTGGGAGGCTATTGAGGAAAAAAGACGTGGCAAACTGCGAGCCGAGGTGCTGTTTCATCAAGATGACGCACCGGTTCACAAGGCTGCAGTTGCGATGGCTCCAATTCAAGAAAAAGGACTCGAACTGCTTGGACATCCACCCTGTTCACCAGATCTAGCTATCAGTGACTTCTACTTCTTTCCTTGGCTCAAGGAATACCTTCGGGGCAAGAAATTTGTAGATGATAGCGAAGTGATGGCCACTGTTGGGGCGTTTTGGGAGGGTAAAGACAAATAATTTTTTTCCAAGAGTATCCTGGGTTTGGAAAAATATGGACTTGTTAGAATACTATGCTGAAAAATAAATACCTTTTTTTAAGTTTAAACACCTTGGTGCATACTCATTATCATTACTTTTGGATCAACCCTCGTATTCTTCATTGTTGCTGCCGTAATCTGAAATCTTCCATCTCTCTTTCATATTGCAGCTTCAAGATGAGTTTTTTGAATTTTTTTTTAAAAGATCTAAATTGTCAGTAACACTCGTGCACCCAGCATTGAATTCTGTATTTTCTCAGCGTTTAATATTGAATACCCACTTGGATGTTTTCCAGGAGGGTTTTGCCATTGCCCTAAAAAAATTCGCTCAAATCGAAAAAGAAAATTAGAATTGAATTTTCGTAAACAAACAATTAACCGGCCACCAGGATGAAATACATACAAAATATGGCCAAGAACGATACTTCTATAATAAAAGGATGACGCTATAAATGATGACATCCCGCATGCTAAAATTTTGTAATTTTGGTAAAATTATATTTTTTGTAAAATTTTTAGTTTCATAAACACAAAAACAGAACATGACTTAGATAAACTTTAATTGTTATTTTCTGATAAACGAATTATTCAGCAGCACTGAAACTAATTATTGATAGAATCATAGAATTATGGGTAAAGTTAATGGAATTCAATGGAATTTCGTAATATCATCAACAGATTTTAATGTACTACGTGGTATTATTCAAACTATAGGAAACCAATTTCCGGAAGAGTCTTGTAATTTAGGAAACTATGAATTTTTGAGTAAGAAATTTTTAGAAAATGAGTAGGAGGTATAAAAGAAATGTTGGAATTAAAAGTCTCATTCTCTCCCTCTCTCTCTTAGTCACACTTGTCAAAAGAAATTTTAAGCTGCAGCTAAGACTGAAAAATTTGTTAAACGTTATGTTTTCTTATATGAATAAAGGAAAACACAAAAAAAAGGAAAACACAAATATAGTGAATGAAACTAACCGTAACTGAAAAAGTGTGAGTTTGGGTTTCCTTTCCTCAGTAGTCGTGCAGGAGTCTTCTCTGGATAAGAAAGAAAAACAACAGAATCAAATCGCAAAAGCCTCGCAAAGGGAAATAGTCGCAGTAAAAACTAGGAAAACAGAGAATTGGGTAAATTATTTTCAGGTACACATGGACCCATGATATTAGTATGTTATGCGTGAGAAGTATCCACAGTAAAAATAACTAATAAATGATTAAATTTTAAGTTTTGGAAAATTCATGGGGTGACAGCCCTAAAAATCTTTCTATCCCTGCGATCTTTAATAAAATGTTTGCATGATGAGTAAATAATGCTTTATATTTTTTAAGTGTTTTACTTTCCTAAAATTTAAAATTCGTACAAATGATAACCCTGAAATCTTTAGTTACAGTAATCCGATCAAGGTAGTACATGACCTTCGGTGCAGGTTGGTTGTAACCTGCATGTTTAGTAGTATATGTATAGTAGTATAAAAGTAGTTGGAGGTAGCATAGGCTGGTATAAAATAGTGAAAAACCCGTCCAAGAAAAAGCAATTTTTTTTTTTTGGGCTAAAAGTCAGTGCTTATTGGAGTCAGTAGTCAAACTTTTCAAGTAGAATGAAGCCTTTAATTACCGGTCTCCATTGACTGTAACACTAAGACCGTTGTCTTCGAAAAAGTAAGGCCCGACAATGCAGCTTGATGTAACTGCAACCACCCTGTGACTCAAAATGCATGCGATTCTGTCTCATGGAGTATCTGCAGGTTAGAGCCACACTGTATTTAACAATTTCGTTTGCTATCATTGCTTTTAAGATCAAAATGGGTCTCGTTAGACATGAAAATTCAGTGTAAGATGTTTTCATTCTCTTTCACCATTTGAACGATCTTCTGACGAAATTCAAAGCAAATTGGCAGCCCGCTGCCTTCAATTTGCTTGTTAGTTGAATTTTATAATCTCCAATGTAAAATGTATCCAATGTTTCAATTTACCAAGCTCTGGAAATTTTTTGGATGGCATCTCCAATCATTTTACAATCCCTATAACTTTCGATGAAAGCGAAATTCATAGGCCATGTTATGCGTTAGTATGTTATGCGTTACTATGATTATTACCTAGGAAGCTCCGCATCGACGACACCTAAGAAAGAAAGAATTGTGGGTTTCGGTGCGTTACATGGACTTTCTACACTTAATTGCATCGTATAGTCCGTATACACCAGTATACGCATACGATAAGGATTATGAGATCTGCTCAAAACTTTCTCAGCCTCATATCTCGAAAACTATTAATCGTACATGAATTTAATATGTGAAACTTTTGTGCAAATTTTAATGTTGTGTAAATTTGATATTAACATAAATGTTCAATTCAATAGTTAACAAGATATTCAAGAAAAACTGTTTTTCGTGAACTTTGCCCTTTACCATCTTTCACGTAAATTCGTGCACCAAAACCATCGTTGAAATTCACTCCACATTCTGACATCACGTCACGTCACATTGCAGGTGTCGCCCAATGGAAAAGTAAAACAGATAAAGAACAAAAGCACTTAACAATATTGCCGGATAATTTTTTTTTTCCTGTCACGTCACGCTATGCATGGTTTTCATCATTTTAATGTAATATTGCGTGCGAATAAAACAACGTACACAGCGCAAGAAAAATTCTTCCATTCCACTCCACGGCCACAATTGTATCGCGGTATACGTGATGCGATCGAAGCGGTACGCAGTAAATCTTAATTATTTTCTTATTGGTCGAACAATTGATTCAATAACTATTTCGCGAGTGCATACTGAAAATGAATTTAATTAGTGCAGCGCCACAACCAGACAATTGTTGTGTGCTTTACCGGCATCAACTATACGGGAAACAGTAGTCAATATCGTCGGAACTACTAACGCAACGTACTGTGCTGGTTTGTTGTGAATCTATTTAATGATTCCAATGATTGATTCCATTCGGCTAATTTACTATTATCCAGGATCAGTGGCGAATAAAAGCATTACAAAAATTATAATTTTCGAGTAAAATATGTGCGTTTTTTTGTACACCCGAGTAGATCAAATTTTGTTGAGTATATTGAATACAACAATTTTGTTGTTGTAGTCAATATACTTAACACAATTTGATCTGTTCATATCATTTATACCGCTATTCGGGCGTCTGACATCATCAAAAAATTTCCTCACCTGTAGCTTTTTTCATGATATTAATTTTACAGGCAAATTTCAGAAGTCACGAACAAATGTCTCATGGGTACGATACTTTTTCAACTTGTCTTATAGCATTGCTTTTCTCAGCCACTGTGTTTCCTATCCAGAGTAATGGTGATATTTTTCTTCTTTTTATGAGCGCGTCATTTTAGATTAATAAAATATCTTTTTTTGATTCGGTGTCAAAAATTAAAATTACATTTCTTTTAAACCTTTGGAGGCGGCGTGCATTTTAGTGAATTTTCAGATACTACTATTTTTCTTTAGAGTGAAAATTCTTGTAAAAACCATATATAAAAAATAACAGCTGATCGTGCCTTACGTTAGCTTATGATTGCGTTTTGTAAATTTTTAATTCTACGTGGACGTTGAGTGCCTAAAACTAGGTGGCTATTATTTTCAAATATCATCACTTCTAACAGAAACATTAAAAATTTTTGGAGGCAATAGTGTAGCTACAAAAATCCTTCAAAACATCGACCGTCCCGAAAATTTTTTACTGTTTCTAAAAATAAATATAGTATATAAACGATTGATAGATTTTGTGATTTGCCACTATACCGAATTAAAATTTGTAAAATTCCTTGCCGCAGGGGAACAGTAACCCTTCACGAAACCACATGCTTTCTGAGGACTCGAAATTTCTGTTGACTGGAACTTACGACCGAATTTTTTGCAAATCAATATGAACTTCATAGAATGTATCGGCTTTGAGTTGGCTCTGATAGAAATGACTTGGAAAAGTTAACAGCCCTGTGGCGATGGTGCCATCTTGAAAAATCACTCAAATAAATAAATGCTTTTTTAACTTCAAATCAAAACGAAATTCACAAAGTAGATGGACCTTGTCGTAAACTAAGTTTAGTTAGAATTTGGCTGACAAATTTAGTTAGAGCTACCAGCTATTATTAACAATAAGCATGTAGGCAAATAACTAATTTTAATTTTCCATAAAAATTTTGCCAGTAAATTTTGAAATTATAATGATATTGAAGTGAAAATCGACAACTAAGGAATTTCAAAAATTTTGATTTTTTCGCGAGTGGCAACTCTAAAATTCTTTTTCCTTCCAACTTTTACTTCTAATATTGTCTGTGAAGCTATTTTTGTTTTTTTTTTTCGTACCTGCAGATACTACCATTAAATAGTCACATGATAAGTATCCACAATAAAAATAACTAATAAATGATTAAATTTTCAAGTTTTGGAAAATTCAGAGTTGGCAGCCCTAAAAATCTTTCTATTCCTGCCATCCCTGCAGCTTTCGTTGCAGTACTTTGATAAAAACGAATCATGACGTACTAGCTAAGTGGTGCAAGCACTGAGCATTTGGATCATATATGTTAAAGAAGATCCTATCATCAAATTTTTGTATGATGAGTAAATAATGGTTTATATTTTTTAAGTGTTTTATTTTCCTAAAATTTAAAATTCATACGAGTGATAGCCCTGGAATATTTAGTTATAGTAATCCAATCAAGGTAGTACATGACCTTCGGTGCAGGTTGCTTGTAATAAGAAGCACGTTTAGTATTATAAATATTCAAAGTAATTGAGGGTAGCATAAATTAGATATTAAATAATGAAAAACATGTGCAAGAAAAAAGTTGTTTTTGCTTAATTTTTTGGGCTAAAAGTCAGTGCCTGTTGGAGTCTGTAGTCCAACTTTTCAAGTAGAATGAGGCCTTTAAATAATGGTCTCCATTAGCCGTAACAATAAGCCCGTTCTTTTCGAAAAAGTAAGGCCCGACAATTGAGCTTGATGTAACTGCCCCCCACCCTGTGACTCGAAATGCATGCGATTCCGTCTCATGGAGTATCTGTTGGTTAGAGCCACACTGTGTTTAACAATTTTGTTTGCTTCCATTGCTTTTAAGACCAAAATGGGTCTCGTTAGACTTCATGTCTTCAGTTTAAGATGTTTTCGTTCTCTTCTACTATTTGAATGATCTTCTGACGAAATTTAAAGCAAATCGGACAGCCTGCTGTCTTCAATTTGCTTGTTAGTTGAATTTTATAAGAAACAAGAGTAAATCTTTGTGCAGAACTGTCTGCCTTGACTATCTGCTGATATCCACTTGAACAGATAAGCTGGTTATCCAAACTCTAGGATTAGTTTGTATGGCAGCAGCTACAGCACCAATAGTTTCATGTATTCAAAACGAGGGCTCTCGATGATAAAACCTTCGTTTGATTGTCCTACGTGCAGCAAAATTTTTTACGAGCCTCATTAAAGCCCATTAGCTTGGAGGAGTTCCGCCAAACATGCACCCAAATTTTCATTGGACAGAAATAACATACTCTAATGTGTGATAGTGATGCTCGATCCAAATTCTTGTTTCCAATTGCCTATTTTTGTTAAATTTAATAACCAAATCTGAAATTTAATAACCAAAAAAAATGGAACCAAATAATTACATAGAAAAAGTTATCATATTTTATTTGTGGTAGCGTCTTTCATCAGCCACCCTGTATAAATTTTATAGAGAAATTACGGAAGCTTTGTCCAAGTGTTTGATGTTTACGATACTAATCCATTTGGAGCATTATCTTCCTCTGCCACAGTGTCGCTTCCGATCTGGAGTAATGATGATTATTTTTTCTTACTTCATTGGTTTGGTTCTTACTTTTTTGAGCGTGTCACTATGTGTGGAGGTTATTTAAATATTTTTTTTGATTCAGTACGCAGATCTTTGAGTAAAAATTAACATGTTATTGAATTCCGAAATAAACCTGAAATAACCCGTATTTGATTCTTTTATATTTTAGTTTGCCTCATATGTTTCAGCTCATACCTGTATCGTAAATTTTTCTCTCATTTTTCTCTCGTTCTAGTGTTCGGCAGATTTTGATTCTTGATCCTCTCTTATTGCTTGTTTTTATCAATGACTTTCCCCATGCTGTTCACTTGTCCTGTCTTCTATACGCTGATGATTTCAAAGTGTTCTTAGTAATCCTACATTTTCTGAATTAGGCTCTCAAAACGTTAGCCGTTCGAACAAATCACCATTAACATTTAGTATACTGTTTGTGCGAACTGTTTAATGAACTGTTCGTGCGAACTGTTTAATGAACATGTAAATAATTATACAGATTTGTTGTGACTCTTAACACCAAACGCTTTCATTTCAAAAATTTTGAAATTTACGTGGGTTGTACTCCTAAATATCTTTCGACCTCTGTAGCATCTAACGCAGTCGACGGTAAAAAACCAGATTTACAGGATGAGGTGATCTTGACTTGAAGCATGTCTGGCATAAATTGTTATGTGTGTACTATGGTGTTAGCTAAGAGCCGCCAGCACCGGGCATTTTCGTAATAGCAATTTCTGCCATTAAATATACATCTGCAATGTAATATGCATCCAATGTTTCAATTTTCCAAGCTCTTAAAATTTTTTGGATGGCAGCCCCAATCATATTTCAATCCCTATAACTTTCGATGCAGTCACCGGATGAAAACCAAATTCAGAGGCCAGGTTGATTTTAACGTGAAGCAGCTGTGGTCGTTTTTTCCTTGCCGTGCTGTTAAAGTGCTGCCAGCAGTGAGTTTTTTCATCAGAAGCATCCAGAAGAAGCCTCTATCAAAGTATTATGTGAAGAGCATCCTACAATGAAAACAAGTAGCAGGTGCTATTTTTTCCTAAATTTTAAAATTCATGCGAGCGGTAGCCCTGGAAACCTTTCTACTCTATGAGTTTTGACGCAGTTATCAGATCAAAGTCGTATGTGGAGTATTACACAAGGAGTAAGCTTAGTAGTTTCCTTTGAAAATCAGCGTTTTCAGCAGTTCCAATTCGCTTGATCTTTTTTTCTATTATTTTTATAATTGTAATTACTTTTTTCGTACTTTTTTATATAACTTTTTTTACCCAGCCTGTACAGCAGGCAGTAGGATTCGCATTTTATTCCATTTAAAGTGGAGTTACCTCATTTTTCAATTGAAAACGGTACCTAATTTGCTGCTTCAGTTTCTTTAAATTTTACTCTATTTTCTGTTTAATGGAATCAGACAGAATTTTTCCATTTTTCTCACAGATGGTCTTTTTCCTTGCATTGAGCTTTGATGACAACACTTATTTAGCCCAACATTAGTCATGTGTTCCCATTTGCATTCCTTTTTGTACACACTATAAAAAAGAATGGGAGAAGGAACACTCATGGCTGGAAAAGATTCCGGGAACTTCTGATGCAAAATTCATCAGGAGGGTTTCCGTAATAATATTTCCAATTTAGATCCACATTTACCAAAGCCACATTTACAAAGCATAGTCCAATTTTATTTTTAGTCCACATTTACAAAGCATAGTCCAAATCAGAGTTAACTTTAGATAATTTACCTGCCATTCGTACTCGTAGCTATGAATTCATTGGATAGTTCAGTAAAAAAATACACTTCAATACATACTTAATAAAAGTAGAAGCTACAAAATCTGTATATATGCTGAATGAATTTTTAGGGCCGTTTTAGTTGCTATAATTGTGTTGTTTATGTGCGTTACTTTCCATATTAGAAAAATGAATGCCTTAAATACAACGACCCCTATTCGTAATTTAGTTCATTTCTCATCAATCAACTTCAATTTTAAACTACTTCTTCATCAACTTTTGTTCATGAAGTGTGATCCCTGTCTGGGAGCATTCCGAAAGCGAATAAAAAGTGCAGTTATGAATGGATAAAGCGAAGGGATGTGAAAGCTCTACTTTCTGAATTTAAGAAATGTGGCGGTACTGTAATATCACAGAAGATATTTTGACTATTTTTGTCTGCATAAACTATTGTGACCAATGTTTTCCCGACATGATTGGTGAAAGTGTAGATGTTACAGACTTCCAGACAAAATAATTTCACATCTGAATACATTTTAAAAATATTTTTTCAACATATTAAATGGAACCATGTGAGATAGACACAATAGCTTCGAGGAAAAAAATCCTGCTTTTATAGTATTAGAGGACTCATCTCTCGTAGACCTTGTACATTCAAGAGCATACGAATATGAGACAAAATAAGTTCATGAATTATTTGCATGGATTATATAGAAATACGAACCACAATTTGCACATCATAGACGAAAAGTTGCGGCACCGTAAGAGATATTTAAGTCTTCACAAAAGTACTCATAATATGCATTATGGATGAATTTTGTTAAGCCGTTTCTATGAATATCTCACTTGTAAATTGCTGAATGCGTTCATTCGAAAAGACGGAGCTGTTTCATGCTTTAAGAGGTTTCATGTTCAATTGTTTCGAAAATATTGCAAATGGTTGCCATTGTCTTGGTATTTTTTCAAGCATACTGTGTGCTGGAGATCATGTAAACGATATTCTGTGTTTGTAGTGCACTATATTTTGACTTTTTACTGATTTTCGAAGCAAATTAGTATTAGACTCGAATCGCCGAAAATGCATATTTCTTTATTACATATGTATGTATGTACATATATCAGCAAAAATATTAAGGGAGATCATTTCTTGAGTGGCCGGTCCGATTGAGCTGAAATTTTCAGAGGACATAGATGTAGTACTAGCACAATAAGTACTAGTGCTAGTACAATAAGTACTAGTACAATGTCTAATTAAAATTACGATATCTTTAACCCTTTGGCGGCGGCGGGCATTTTAGTGAATTTTCAGCTACCCCTATATTTCAATGCAGAGTATATTTTTGTTAAAAGTAATTATTGGATATGAAAACTAATAATTTTTTATGCTTGTTTATGATTTAAAAAAATTGGAAATTATGGACCCTATGTGGGCACTGAGTGCCTAAAAGTAGGCCAGGACTTTTTTCCCAATTTCGATTTGTCATAGTTTTTGGCAGAAATATTGGATCATCGTGAAATTTGCAGAGCGTATTGCCGTTTACATAAATGACTGTGCGGGTAACTCTGTAGCTACAGCAGGCACGTGAAAAAATCATTCAAATCATCGACCCACCTGCAAAATTTTTGTTTTTTTTTGACAAAATATTCAAATTATTGATAAATTTTAACCTTTGCTCACCATTTTTGAAATTCCAAGTTGAAGAAGAACGGCAGCCCATCACCAAATTACCTCTATTTTCAGTATTCGAAACTTCTGTTCACGAGAACTGACGACCGACTATTCCGATCATTATGAAATTTGCAGAACATGTTGGTTTTAATAAGAATCAAATCTGAAATGCAAGCAATCTTTTTGCAGTGATGCCATCTTGAAAATTCATGGTGAAAAAAGTGCTTTTTGGCCTTTTACTTCCGATTAAGCCATTAAAACTGGAAATGATGTCATTAAAATTGGAAATGGGAATGGTCCTATAATGATAGTCAAAAACAAATAGTGAGGTTTCGAAAATTTGAAAAAAACTTTGCAGGTGGTAGCTATAAAATTCTTTTCACCCTGTTAGTTTCCAGCGTAGTCACCCAATCGAAATGAAATTCACAGAGTGGGTTTAACTTAACTTGAATCAGATTTGCTACATTGTTGACTGCGGTGCTAACACCGGATTGCCAACATCAGACCTATTCGTGAATATTGCACCAACATCATAGTGTTGCATGTTGTGTTCATACGCAAAGTATTTACAATAAAATAAGCAACCAATATTCAAATTTTCCGAGTTTTCGAATTTTCCGGATGGAAACCCCAGACATATGTAGTTTAATCGCTGGAACTTTCGATGAATTCCTCGGATGACAACGAAATTCAAAGGATAAGTTGATTTTAACATGAGCTTGTTGTAGTAGACTTATTGCTGCTTCGTTGGAAAAATGTTGCCAGCACTGAACATTTTCATCATTTATGTTATAGTCGAGAAATGGTTTTTGTTGCTTTCTGTAAGAAATGGTTGATATGATACTACAAAAAGTGTATGACGTCTTTCCAAATTTTTTGGTCACTCGAAGATTAGTTTTCCAACGATTCTGAACGCTAGAGCTTTTTGCTATTAATAGCCAAAAAGATTTTTTCATTGTGCTTGCTGAAAATCATCAAAGGGATGTCGTGAAGTTAAGTTAATAATAACAATTTGATACAATTTAATCAAGCACCAGCAAATATTTGCAAAACTTTCATGAGACAAAGAATGGCTTGGCTTTTATCCTTTTTATTCAAACTACACAATTAAAGTAAGATAATATCACATTGAAGAAACAGCTTAACTAAAATTAGCTGCAATTATTTTTTTTTTACAAACACAAACGTAAGCTTCAAAGTTATTAGAAAAAGTACAAGAACTTACAATAAGTTCTTGGGTTGTTTACCGAGACCCTAACTTTTAATTAAGGATCTCGGTCACGATTTTTTTGAACTTGCACTTCCTTTATTAAGAGTTTGTTGGATAATTAAAAAGGAAGCAGTACTTTATCTGTGGAATGTTCAAAAGCATTTTTTTAGCTATCTCTATCTACCGCACCAAACCAGGTTTGACTGTGTTTATTTAAAAATTGGAAGGTATTTTAGAATCGCGTTTAACCTTTCTTTTGATTATGATTTACATAAAAATTTCAATTCAACTCATTGAACGTAAACATATTGAATTTGATTCATACCTAAGATAACATCGAGACCAAACAATTAAAATAATCAAATTCATTTTGGGAAATTTCGTTTGCGTTTCTTTGTCAACATAAATCTAGAAAAACAAAATACAAATGTATCCACTCTAAATCTTCAAAGTAACTTTGCTTGTGTTTTTAAATCATGAAATCATAACACTGGTCCCAATGCAATTATTAAACGTCCTTACGGGTTTCATTTCATCGAAATTGTAAACGTTACCTTTGATATCTTTTCTAATGGAAAAAATTTGATAAGTTGGAAAGTTTTCAAGCAATTAATAAATTGAAACAGGCTGAGATGAATTCAAAACACTCTCAACAGTCGATAAATTAAACGAGTTCGCAATGTAAACAACCTTTTTGGGTAAAAGAAATATAAACTTCGAAGGTCAAGGACGCCTACAATTTTTTGTGTATCTTACATCCGACAAAAGATACAATGTTCGCCAGCCATTTTGTGTATTTTATCTTCACTCTGTAGACATGCCGTTCTAAGTTGATAGCACGTTACGTGTTTAGCAATTACGTATTATTAGACGTGCGTAAACAGCTGTACCTACGTGAATGTTATATTCCTGTCTTTTTGCCACCGAAATCCAAACTCGTACTCCGTTTGAAATTATTTTGAGAAAATTAATTAAAAATCCAGATAAATTTTTAGTTTCTGCACTGTAAGCTCTAGAATACATAATGTATGCTTTAATTATGGGTGTCCCTCGAGATACGCGGTTAATTTTTTCGGCGTAAAATTATTGTCAACAAAAAATCTCAAATATTAGAGGATATATTTTCTTTTAAATAATATTTATTCGAAAACTAAGTAACTCAAGTGCTATATAATTCGAGGAAAGTCTGTAGTTGTTGCAAACTAAAGAAGTAATGAATAAAATTAAGTATGGAATTTCGCAAACACATCGGTTATTATAATGATAACAAAACTCACAAGACATGATGATGGCAAAACGAACAATGATGACAAAGCCCACAAGCTTTATTAATGGGTTGTGAAGAATGAAGGAACTATTTTACTCTATTGCTAGATATATTGAATGAAATGTGCTTTCATAATACATCTTTTACTGTGTATTTCAATTTAGGAAGTCAATATTTTAACATCCTTTTGATCTCAAGAGGGTTGTGAAAATTTTCGAGCTCTTGCGATACCTTTCAAAATATGAAAGGATTTGAAATTAATTTTCAAAATTGATATATCAGTTTACAAAATGGATTTTTTTCTGTTTCTTCATGTAACTTACAGCCTTTGTAGGCATGTCAAACCCAAAGTGCGTACCTGCTTACATTTTGTAAGGATAAACCATCAACTTAGGACTAATTTTGTTGCCTGTAAAGATTTTTTTTAAGAAATAACTGCCATCAGAGCGAAAATTAATGAGTTTTAATTCCAAGCACACGTAAAAAGCTTTCAAAATAAATTGCGTAACTGGTTGAAACTGATAAAGAGTTACTGGCACATTGTATAATATAAAAACATTACAGCCTGAACCAGTTGCAGACGAATGCAACTTCCGTTAATTCCTTAAAAATGCTGGAATCACTTGCAACTGCAAACATATCAGAGAACTGCGGAAAGCAAAATAGAAAGAAAATACGAATATCATAGATTTCACGGACGGATTTGCGCCACACATAATCATCACTGCGCCATACACAAATCAACTTCTGACACTGTGTAGGAATGTTTTTACTAATGTTCGAAGAACATTAGTATTAAAATCGATTCGGCCAAAAATTCATATTTCTATATATATATATATATATATATATATATATATATATATATATATATATATATATATATATATATATATATATATATATATATATATGTACAAAAAATTTCAGTGAGATAATCTCGGGAACGCGCCATTCGATTGAGCTGAAACTTTCAGGATACATTGGTGTATATGCAGAATAGGTCCAGGTCTCTTTAAATGTCAGTTATTGTAAACCTTTTCGCGCCGGCGGGCATTTAAGTGATATTTTTAATATACCTATTATTTCGTGCACAAATGATTTTCGCAAAAATAAAGTTAATAAAATAAATTTCTAACGTGTTTTACATATGAATCGGATAATGCTTTGGAATTTTTTAACCCTATGTGTGCGCTGGGTGCCTAAAAAGAGGACGGGAAAATTTGAAAATTTTTAAATTTCGATAACTTTTGACAGAGCTATTCAATCATTACCAAATTTTCAGGACATATTGATATTATTAAGTTGTAGATTTGTGATGAGCGTGCTGGCAACCCTGTAGCTAGGGCAGGCACTGAAAGTGAAAACCTCCAAATCATCGTCTCTCTTGAAAAAATGCCGTTTCTTCAAAAATAAGCCTTTCATATGTAAATATTGTGCTTTGTTTACATAACCAAAAAAAAAAAAAAGATATGGTATAACGGGCACGCCTGGCAACCCTTGCCCAATTTACCTATATTTTTAGCATCAAAAACTTCTGTTCACGGAAACTCACGATCCGATGGGCGGAATTATTTGAAATTCACAGCATGTATTGACCTTAAATAGGACCAGGTCTGATAGAAGTGATTTTGAAATGCGGGCGATTCTGTGCCAGTGGTGCCATCTTGAAAAACCACTAAAAAAGATAACTGTTTTTAGCCCTATAAATTCTGATTGAATCGTTCGATTTTGACGAAACTTACACAATTGCTGGACCTTACTTTAAGCCACGTTTGGTAGAAATTTGGTCGAAAAATTCGGTTGGAGCTGCCAGCTATGATAATTTTGGTGTCTTCATTTTGAAAAAAAATTTGGAAGTGAAAACATTCAAACCATCGAATATTCAAAAAAATGTCCGTTTCTTACAATAAAACCAATCTGTATATAAATCTTATGTTTTATCTACACGTTCAAAATAAAACTTTGGAAATTTCATGTCGGACAAGAACGGTAACCCTCTCCCAGTTAACCTATATTTTTAGCATCAAAAACTTCTGTTCACGGAAACTCACGAACCAATAATCAGATACAGCTAAAATTTACAGAATGCATTGGACTTAAGTAAGACCAGATTTGATAGAAGCGATTTTGAATTGTGGGCAACTCTGTGCCAGTGGTGCCATCTTGAAAAATTACAAAGAAAAAAAACTGCTTTTTGCCCTATGAAATGTGAATAAGTTACCAGATTTTCATGAAATTGACACAGAAGCTAAACCTAACTCTAATCTCTGTTTGGTGGAAATTTGGTTGAAAAATTTGATTGGTGCTACCAGCTATGGTAATTTTTGTGTCTTTGGTTTTGAAAATTCACTCAGGAAAATAAAACTTTTTGCACTATAACTTCCAGTGCAGTCATGAAATCAATACGAATTTCATACAATTAATGAAACCTGTCATAAACATTATTCAGGCCAAATTTGGTTGAAAAGACACGATAGGGTTGCCAGCTATTGTTGGTTTTGTGTTTAATTGCAATATCTTTATTAAGCGGTTTTATCGTAGAATTTTCAAATGGTAATGATATTGTAGTGACAATAAACAGCAAATATTAAGCTTTCGATCATTTGAAAAAACTCGCTGCAGGTAACCCTAAATTTCTTTATACTCCTATAACTTCGAATGTAATTAAACAACGTGAAGCAGATTTGATATATTCTTGGATTTGATACTGGCGAAAGGTTGCCAGCACGAGTCGGTTGTGCTACTTTTGTATCAATAAATGCTTACAGTTAGTATACATACCGGAAACATTTACAATGAAAATAAATAACCGATGTTACAATTCGCAAAGTTCTGCAAATTTTTCGGATCGCAGCCCCAAACACCAACTTCAGTTACAGTGCTGCAGGCACTGAGCATTTTCTTCATTGATGTTATATGAGATGCTGCTTTCAAAATTATGTGAAATAAGCAACTGATAACGAATATAATTAACCCGTGTTTTGCTCTCATAAACGTTGAAATTCATGCCAGTGGTAATATCTGAAACCTTGCACCATATGAGTTATAATGCATTCTTAAGACGAAAGTAAAACGTGGCATTTGAAACAGTTTGGCCGTAATAAGCAGCACATGTGGTGGAATATGCACTCAAAACCTGCACGATTCTTCTACTGTTCTTCGAACATTAGTGTTTCTAGCGGTTCAGGTGCGCTAGAGTTTTTTTGATTACGATGCTATCAAAAATAAGTAATTTCGAAACGATGCAGGCTTTCTCATCAGACATCAGCTTTTAGTGCATGCTTGACTGATGTGATTTACGCATATTGCGAGTTTTATTCAACGATAATAGTTTCACATAGAAGTGTTTTAATCGAATTGCAATCAGGTTTTTTCTTTCCCGTCTTCAATGTCAAAGACAACGTTCTTCTGCCCTTAAGCTTGAATTCGAAGCAGAGAATCATTTCTAAGTGGAGATCATTTTGAGGATTTTAGTCTCCATCTAAAACGTATATGACAGAGATATAACTTAAAACATGAGCATCAAAATATTTTCGTGTATTTATTATTATTATTTAACATTTGTAACAGTAATCTCTGTCAACAATGAGAAAAATATACTAAAAGAACAGTACAGCAAGCTCCAAAGCGCCAAAACTAAAACTGAGAATAATGATCATGTTCATTCCTCACTTTTTGTTTCTGAAAGCTCAGTTTGACAGAAGTTTCAGTTTTAGCTAAAGCTTTCAGTTTTAGCATTCTATTGCATCAGCTGTATGGGAATACTCTGGCCCATTCCAAAGATTAGTTAGAATCAGTTTAAGTTTTTGGTTTCAGTACCCAGTCGCAGCGTGCCTTTAGCAATGATTTTCTGCTTAAAATTTAAGCTATAAACTTTTTCTGCGCTCACGGGTAAAGTAACTTACCCAAAATGCTTTCCTTAAAATACCCCTAAAATGACGTCTTTTTTCGATTAGGGGAAAGTTCCCTCTTGCAAGGATACCCTTAGAAAATTTGTTTGTCCTTACTCTCCCAAAATGCCCCAACAGTGGCCAGCCCTTTGTTAACATCTTCAAATTTGTTGCCCCGAAGGTGTTCCTTGAACCGAGGAAAGAGGCAGAACTCACTGGGAACTAGATCTCGCGAATAGGATGGAGGTTCAAGCAGCTCGAATCCCGTTTCTTGAATTGCCGACATCGCAACTGCAGAACTGTAAGCCTTTGCGCTGTATTTGTGAAACAGCACTCTGGCTCGCGGTTTGCTGTGTATTTTTTCCCCAATAACCTCCCACAATCTTCTAATTTGGTCTGCGTAGTAAAAGCCTGATATAGTGGCTCCTTTTTCCAAATATTCCACCAAAATAATTCAGCGTCCCAAAAAAAATGGGTGCATAACCTTCCCTGCCGAACTCGACACCTTGAATTTCATCGGCATCGGTGAAGGGGGTCGCTTCCAGGCCATCGATTGCTGTTTGGTTTCTGGATCAAAATTGCGGATCCAGCTCTCGTCCATGGCTACGAAACGTGACAAAAACTTCTCCAGATCTGCCTGCAATTTTCCGAGATTCACCATCAAAGTGTTGACTCGAGAAACGAGTTTGTTTGCTCGTCGGTTGACATTCTCGGCACCCAACGCGCCAAGACGTTCTTCAGATGGAATTCGTTGGCAACGATTCTTTGAACACTGCCAAACGAAATCCTTGCGTCCTCAGCTATCTGCCTGATAGTAACTCTTTGATCTGCCAATTCGACATCTTCGACTTTTTTTACGTTGTCTTCAGTGAGGCACGTGGATGGACGACCTTTGCGGTATTCATCTTCAGTGGATGTTTTTTCCAGCTTAAACTCCTTGGCCCAGGGTGCAACGGTGAAATATGGAGGAGTAAAGTCCCCTAGTATTTCCTTCAAGTCTCTGTCTGTGTCTTTGGTAGATATTTTTTCAAACACAGGTACTTAATGTCAACTCTAATTTCGTTTTTCTACATTTAGATGTTCTCTTTTCGACTATTCGTATTCAAGTGAATGTACTTCCCTGAAATCTTGGCCTATTAATATGTTTTTTTCTGTGCTGACTTTGTGCGTATATGAGGTAGGAAAAGTTTTTTTTATTTTTTCGAATTTTAAGTGAACTGGGAATAGCCGATTATTACTACTTTTGGATCCCCCCTCGTATGAAGGGAGACCTCACTTTTAGCTCTTTTTCATGTTTACTAGGTTTTAAACCAAATTCCGTTCCCTTACTTTTCGAAGATTTAATAAATTTTCTCCCACCATAGTAGTAAGTTTTTACTCAAAAAGCTTTTACCCGAGAAGTAAAAGAACAGACCTATAATTTGATGTATTGAATCTGCAGTAGGTGTTGGAATAATTCTAACATTTACTGTTTGTAATAAGAATGCATCCAAAGCAACTTTGAATATTGTGTTCGAAATTGAATGTTTCTTATCTACTCTTTGTCTAATTAAGCTACTTACTGTGTCATGCACAGATGCATTTACTTTTTTAGTGCTCAGTTCAAGAAATAAGGATATAACCAAGATCAAAATTGTTTGTAATGAATTTCTCTACGAGTCGAAAGAGGTGGTTGAAGTTCATGAAATTTATACGCATTTTGCTAAGTAAATCTTTTCGGAATTTTTCGACGAAAATATTATGCAATCTGAACAATAACAAATCCTAGACTCTGTTCGGTAAATATAAAACCAAAACCTGCCCACATTCAAACAGTGAAGTCTTTGTCACCAAATAAACAGTGCGTGTAATTGGTTCGAAAAGCAATGAACACAAACAAAGCCCAATCAATCGGCAACAAGAGAACAAAGTTAAACAAATCCCACTAAATTCGAATAAATTTGCAAAGCTTTCAGTCAAAGTATTATCTTCAGCTCGATATGCATCGCATCTTTTTTTTTTTTTGCAACGATGGAAGAATTTCCCTTACATTTGACGGAATGGTGGAAGGAATCCATCCTAACCGTATTACATAATTCAAAGCCTATTGTTCAAGATTTATTTCTCTTCCGATTTTGTTTTTCTTATTCCTGTCGCCACAAGTACTGCGAGCACATCTGCCAAATTTTATATTTTATCCCAGAAAGACAATATTGTTTCGCTTACAAATGCTCACCTCTGTGTTTTTACTGTTGGTAACTTCGTTAAATCGGTATTTGCACGTGTATAATGTGCATATGAATGAGCAAAGGCAGATTGAATTTATTTTGGTACATTTGACATTAGCTGTAGAACTGGTAGGGAAATTGCGGAGCAAAAGAATCATCGGGAAATATAATAGCTTACTCTCAAACACAGTGAAATTTTTTTTCACATAATAAATAATATTCTTTTAAATTTTCGTGGTGGCCCAACCACTCCACTATGTTGCAACATTTTTCGATAGTTTGTATACGCTTGTGTTTAATTAAGTAGTAACCGAAAATATTAATTAGCGTGAGTGGTTTCGATACTGGTTCTATTCACAGTAAGCACCTTACTAGAAAGATCCGGAAATGCAAGCTTAATATACAGGGTGGCGCAAACTTAATCATCCAATTTTGTTTTCGAATAACTTTTTTTTACTAAATAAAAATAAAATGATTTTGAGTGCTTGTCTGCTTTTTGTTTGCTTGTCTGCTTGTATTTCTTGTCTGTTTGTATACTGCAGCTGTCTAGTCCACAACACAAATATCAAACAATAACATCTTCCGATGGGATGATTAAATTTGCGCCACCCAGCAACATAGTGGTATTAGAGAATGATGAGAAATTATTTCAACAATGGAAAGTACACCACGTCATGGTACTCAGTCTTTGAATAACAAATAAATTTTATTTGATTCTGAAATGATTTACCAAATTGCATTTCTTTACATAACTTTAACGCTAATTAGCTTTCTCAATTGAAAACGGTAATATTGTGGACAGGGCCGGTTCTGGCCATATTTTTGCCCGGCGCAGAACTATATTTGGCGCCCTTTTCACGACTCCCTTTATCACTACTGCGAATTCTTGGCAAGTTGTTGCTAGCACTTGGGAGTATTTAACATGTAGTTTTCATGAAAAACCTAGACAGCATGCAGCACAACACTATTTTTTCAGAACGTTCTTGTCTCAAGTTTTTGATACGTAAAAATATTTTTCTTCTCCAATTTTTGGCTCTGCAATGCTGTTTGCCGGATAGTAACCAATTGTTAGAGCCTAATTATGTGCAAAACTATGGTTTTCGCTAACAGTTCTTTTCCAAAGGACCTACCGCTACGAGGGAGAGCCTCAGATGCGTTTATTGAAAGAGGTTTCTCATATAGGCCTAGTTCTCGATAATCAAGGACAAAATTCTAATGTTTATAACAAAATCAAATTAAACAAAAATAATCTAAAAATATACGTATGTTAAAGACACAAATTATAGGTGCGTTTTTTGCACACCCGAGCAGATTAAATTTTGTAAAGTATATTGAATACAACAACAAAATGACTCCAATCCCTATAACCTCTACTGGAAAATGAAAGACTGCTTTTATGAATTGAAAATATAAGGGAGCAAAAATATTTGCATTAAATATGAGCCAGCCATGGCCTAGATGCTGTCTTGTCATTATTTCAACATTCTTTGGTAATGCTGTAGACTGAATTTCCTATTTTTAGTGACAGGAAAATCGAATGTTTTAACTTGGGCAGAACCTTTCTGTAAAATAATTATAATTATTTTCTCGATCAGTGTGGGCCATGAATAAGGATCCCAAAGCTCTGATTCAATTGAAAAAGTACACACCTCTCTTGACATCGAAACGGAAAAGCACACACTACAATTATTTGGAAGTCTAGCATCCCGGTCCTTAGAATCGTATTTTTTCTCTCGATTCCGTAAGGGAAGAGAAATGTTTTTCTAGCACAGTATTCGGGACGTTTGAAACACTATTTTGAAATAAATATACGAATTCTTTTTTTGATGAAGCGGTTGTCACGAAGTTATTTATTGTTTTTGGTTTTTAAACACGTTCTTTTTTTCTGTGAACAGACTACTTTTTTAAAAGTTTAACTCATGATAGAGTCAAAATTAACAGAGCGAAAACTATAAAACTATTAATATTTAACCAGCGCGAAAACTATTTTTACACAATTATTTAAGCGTAAAAACAATCACATTCAAGTTAAACAACTTTAAAATATAATTGAAATCCGCAACTAATCAAACAATCCATATCAAAGTACTTCAGTTAAGTTTTAAAACAGAGTTCTACAATTTAATTTGCTCCTCAAACTGAAAGTACATATATCATTAGAAAATTTTTTCCTTCATCAAAAGAAAACATAAAGCGGAAGACCGATTATGGCTCGTACCACTAGCATATACTGCCCTGATTCGGATAAACGTTCTATCTACGTGTTTGTCATTTTTGAGCTAACGAATTCAAAAACTGCATACTCTATACATCATTCTACAAAATATGAAAAACCTATCTTTTGTTAAAGTATGTTAAAATCAATATTGAAAAACGCACTCTCCATGTATTTCCAGTACAAATCAAAACGCAAATCATTGAATAAGAACATTTTTGCGAATCAGGGCAGTATATCAGCTTATAAACACGGTCTACCTACTTGCATGAGTTTGTTCATGCTAACGGACAAGTGCACCCAAAGAAAAACGAGGAAAAATCATAAGTCAGTATGTATTTTGTCACTGGCGCAGAAATTATTGCCGCGCCGATATTGCCGATATCAACCTGCTTATTGCCGATATCAACCTTCTTTATCAACCTGCACATTCACCAGCAGCTCTGTAGACATTTGAATGTGAAATCAACAGAGAATGAGAGAATACGGACTTAGGGGAAAACTTGGAAGCAGAATGCTCGAAAAACGTTGATACCGCTGGCGCAAGAATTCATCCCGCACCAAAATCATACACGAAAACGCATAAAGCGAGTAGTGATGGTTTTGCTTTCTTCATACGAAATATGGTACAGTGGAAAAAGAAAGATTGCAATGAAAACGTAAAAGTAGCTTTATTGGCATTAAAAATAAGTTTCATAACATAACAATAAAGAAAATCCAAACACAGAAAGAAATAAGCCATGAAAACTAAAAAAACTCTAGCGCACCTGAACCGCTAGAAAACTAATTTTCGAAGAAATTTTCTTTGAGTGACAAAAAAGTGTGGAAAGACGTAAAACACTGTTTTGTAGAATCATATCAACCATTCCTTATCCAAAGCAACAAAACTCAACTATAACACATATGATGAAAATGTTCAGTGCTAGCAACCCGAACGAAGTAGTCCGAACGAAGCGTCCGTTCGGCAGTCCGAACGAAGCAGCAATAAGTTTACCATAACAAACTCATACTCAAATCAACTTATCCTCTGAATTTCGTTCTCATCGCAGGATTTTATCGAAATTTTCAGCGGTTAAACGTTGTTTGAGGCTGCCATCCGAAAAGTGTTCAAAACTCGGAAAATTTCGAAATTGGTTTCTTATTTTTATTGCAAATTCTTTGCATATGAGAACGTAATTTGAAGCATCTGTTGGTGCAATATTTACGAAAATGGCTAATGCTGGTTACCCTGTGTAAGCAGCAAAGCAAAACACATACCAAATCTGCTTCACGTTAAATTAAAACCAACCAGTAAATTTCGTTTCAATTGAATCACTGCGCTGGACGTTATACGGGTGAAAAGAATTTTAGGGTTACCACCCTCAAAACTTTTCAAGTTTTTAAAGCGTTAATATTTGTTGTTAATTTTCATTGCAGGATCATTTCCATTTGCAAATCTAATGACATAATCGCTCAGTAAAGAAATTAAACAAAATTACAAAATGGTCATAGCTGGCAGCCCTTTCATGATTTTCGAAGGAAATTTCTACGACATTTGGTTCATATTAAGGTTCATTTACTGCGTGAAGTTCGTTCTGATTTCTACACTGGACCGGAAGTTATAGGGAAAAAAGCTTTATTTTGCTGAGCAAATTTGCAAGATTTAGGAGACAAAAATCACCATAGCTGGCAACTCTATTCTAATTCTTCAGCTAAATTTTCACCAAATGTTACATAGAGTAAGATCCAAGTACTGTATGCATTTTGTCAAAATCTAATGCCTGAATCGGAAGTTAGAGGCCAAAAACCGTTTTTTTTTCTCAGTGATTTTTCAAGATGGTACCACTGGCACAGGGTTGCCCCCATTTCAAAATCACTTCTATCAGACTTGGTCCTAGCTAATATTAACATGTCCTGTAAATTTCACTATGATCGGATAACCCGGTCGTCAGTTCTCGTGAACAGAACTTTCGAGTGCTGAAAATAGAGGTAGTTTGGTGATGGGTTGCCGTTCTTGTGCGAATCGGAATTTGGAAAATTTTAATCTGACGTGATGGACAAAGATTTAGATTTATCAATGATTTGAGTTTTTTTGGCAAAAAGCAAAAATTTTTCAGGAAGGTCGATGATTTGAAAGATTTTTTTTTAAGAGCCTGCCATAGCTACAGGGTTATCCACACTGTCTTTAAAATCCATGTGTGCTAAGTTCTAGCTTACATCAATACGCTCTATCAATTTCACGATGATCGAATGTTTCTGTCAGAAGTTATGACAAATCAAAATTTGAGAAAAATTCCTTGCCCACTTTTAGGCACTCAGCACCCACACACGGCTCAAAATTTCCAATTCTTTGTCATGGGCAAACCTAAAACATAATAAGTTTTTATTTCCAATACTTTTTGTTACAAAAATTTTACACTGCTTGGAAATATAGGAGTACCTGAAAATTCACTAAAATGCCCGCCGCCGCCAAAAGGTTACAGATAACTGAATTCGAACAAGTCATGGACCTACCTTCTATATACATCTACGACATCCGAAAATTTCAGCTCAATCGGATCGGCCACTCCAAAGATTACTTCTATTAACCGATTTGCTGATATATATATATATATATATATATATATATATATATATATATATATATATAAATAAAGAAATATGAATTTTCGGCGAAACGAGTTTAATACTATTGTTCTTCGAACATTAGTAAAAAATCATCCATTGAAAGTCAGCATACACTACGAGCCATGTTTCGAAAAGAACGAGAATGACCAAAAAACGTGAGCTCAATACTTCGTAGGCCCTCCACCAGCCTTAATAACAGCTTTTAAACGTCTTCGCATCGAACGAACAAGATTTCCGGTAATTTCGGGTGGAATATTCCAGGCATACAGCAGAGCAGATTTCAGGGTTTTTTTGCTATGCTTTTACGGCTGGCTCACGAATTCTGCGATCCAATTCTTCCCAGAAATGCTCTATAAGGTTTAAATCGGGAGACTGAGGCGGACTGTGAAGCTGATGAGAGACGTTATACGGCAACTATTCCTTGACACATCTAGCTGTATGTTTTGGATCATTGTCCTGCTGAAAGATTCTACCTGGCTGTAGGCCTAATTTCTGCACAGAAGGTATCGAATCGCCTCGCAATATGTTCAAATACATGTATTAATCCATAGTACCATCAATAAAATGTATTTGCCCCACACCAGCGGTAAACATACAACCCCATACGAGGACTGACCCTCCATCGTGTTTCACTGTCGGACGCAAATTCTTCTTTGCCAATGCTTCGTTCCGCTTCCGCCATACGTATCCGCACCCGTCAGAGCCATAAATATTATACTTGCTCTCGTCACTAAACAAAATTTGATTCCAAAAACTGTCGTCCTTCTTAAGAAGCAGACAAGCGAAGTCAAGCCTCTTCTTTTCATTAGCTGTAGAAATGAAAGGTTTTCTGCGCGGAACTCTACCGCTATCACCCTGATTACGCAAAACTCTACGTATTGTTTCTGGACTCACTTGCTTCCTTGTTGCCTTTGCAAGTGCAGTGGCCATTGCCGGAGCACTTGTTTGCAGCTCCTTACTTATTTTCCGTAACAAGTCTCTCTCATCTCTCTTACTTAAGCATTTCGATCTACCTGTTCGTTGTTTATTTTGTATTCTCCCTTCCGTTTTCGCTTTCCGTATGATAGTTTGCACCGTCGCTCGACTTCTTCCAACTATTTTAGCAATTATTTTAGCACTAAGGATGATTTTTCGCACTTCCAAACTCGTTTCCTTTCGTGTACTCATTTTTAAGTATTAAAGGCACCCAAATCACTTTAGTTTGATCGACTTGCAATGTCCTTATGTTTATCTTTGTATATTAACACGGTAGCAATCTTGATCGCAGTATGACTCATCGCTTAGACTGATTCTTTTGAATTTTCTGTGGTGTATGCTGACTTTTGTTTCCTCGCTTTCAGTGGAATTTCTTGTTATTTACTATGTACATATAAAGAAATATGCATTTTCGGCGATCTTTTTAGGTCTTTTTAGGCTTCTTTTTTAGGTATTTTCAGATACTTTCTAGGTTCTTTTTAGGTATTTTTGTGTTACTTTGTTTTTCATCTTTTTAAAAATTGTTTAAGAGTCAGTGTGTTATCTTACAACATAAACTTTTAATAATTTTTTTCTCCACTTACATTTTCTTTTGTTTTGGAAATTTTTTTATTTATTTTTTAATATATTTATTTTATAACTAATAAATAAGTATCCAAATATTTTTCGAAAATATCATTTAACTTGCTATATTATGCATTTGACTCCTAAATCTAACCACTCCAATCTTTCATGGTGTGATTTCGAATAGTATCCGTAAAAGTGAAAGATAATATTATTTATCCGAATTTCTTTCGAAAATGTCATTTAACTCAGTAAAATATACTCATTTAACTTTAACGTCTACTTACATGAATTCCTCATCGTTTGTAGCTTGCTGCTTAAATCAGTCTCATTCCTTACCAAGCGATCGGAATATTCTCTCGAGGATCAATTAGTAACCTTTGTTCAATAGAATTTGCACTCCATGAGAACGCATCTCAATGTCCTTAAACATCACCTACATCTTATGGATATCTGTAGCAATATTACTTATCCTTTGTTCGTCCTTTTTTGAACTGATTCGACTGATGGCGAAAAAGCTTCGACAAGCTAATGGAAATGCTTTTACTTGCATTATATGCTCAACTTTAAGGGTACTGGAAAACTGTTGGTTGAAAAAACCTTTAATGGATGTTTTATCAGCCGACCGAGCTTCAATCGTCTATTTGATACTAAGAGCTAGACAACACTTGAAAATCTCCATAAAATTGATAAGAGTCTGTACTTATGTTGAAGTGTCGCTGTCAGATTGAATTGGATATAGTTCGTCCTAATCCTTGAATATTGATTTTTGTTTTTTTTTGAAAAGATGAATTGTCAAGAAAAAGGGCGTGAATTGATTTTCAAAATTTAATATTTCATATCGGTAAGGCTTTTCTACATGAACCTATGCTTAGAAAGTGAAAACTCGATGCTCTCTTGATCGATTTTATTTCTTTTGGATTTACATTTTCAATTTTTCGGTACAATACTTTCTATGAAATAATAAGCCATGAATAGAATAATGACAGTATTTCAATAGATTCTTACTTTGTTCGCTTCATTATCGACCGCGAGAGCTAATTAAATACTATCTACTTTTTCATAAATCCATTCCACATGGAACGATAGAAAATCGTTGGGCCATTTGTTTTATTTGGAGTGGTTCTGCGAAAATCTTCTTCTTCGAAAGCTTTTTATTGTATGTGAAAATCTTAAATACGAATTTGAGGCTTTTCCTTTGGTTAATAATGAAGTACTGATAATGATATTGCATTATCTACAAGTCTTTTGAATTTTATAAATCCTACAAAAGTTTAAATTTCCAATCGTGATTATCAAAGTAAATAATTTTATAAATAATATAAAATAATAAACACACGAAGCTAATAGGTTTTGCTTTTGTTAACCAACTCATCAATTTGTAAAATTAAAAATTAAATTCGAGAGCTCGAAAAAAGTTGAAATATTTTAAAATCTGTGCATTAAAGTGAAATATGAAAGCGTTAATCAAAACGGTAAAATACTACATATCCGTTTTCATAGATTGCAATGAGTGCAAAAACAAACTTAAGTAAATTATGTCATCGCCATCCATGCCACAATATGCACCTGACATGCAGCAAAGGTGTGTAGATGAGCGAAAAGTGCTCTTGCGTGAACCCGCGATAATTTATACCTTGCATTTAAATGAACGCTCGACAAGCACTCAAACGAATTAAATTATTATCCTGCCAGACAGAAGCAATTCATTGCATAGGACACATATTCCCCATTATACAATTGCGTTTGGCCTTGGTTGAAATGAAAAGTTGATTTGTTGGATTTGAAGTAGGAAAGTATGGCTTTACAGTTGATTGAAGCAAAAACAAAAATATCATATGACTTATTTCAAAAACTTTGGACAAAGTTCAGAAGAAAATAAGAGAATAAATTAATGGCTAGTGACAGACGAGAGTTTGAGTCGAGAAAACTCTGAGAAAGTTTTGATAGCGTTCCAATTGCTCTGCTAACCAAGACCTAAAGTTTTTCACACAAAAAAAAAAGAACAGAATATTTTCTTTTCATTACCTTGTGAAATCGATTCTGTTTTTAACTGCTGTAAATCTTAGACATAAGATTTATGCATAAATTTAAACTAATTAACCAACTCCCACCGGTGAGAGATATGACAGTAGATAGAGATCGAAGATATTTTTTATGCAATATTTCTGATATTTTCAGTAAGATTACAAATATCTGGCAAATATCCAAGTGTTACAGATTTATATTCCTTCAATCATTTCTTTTTAATTTGTGAAACACATAAATTGCTTTGTGTCTCACGTTACACAAACTTAATGAGTGAACTTCTATCACATTGTGCTTACATCATTTATTACTTTTCGGTTAGGTTTAAATAAATAAGAGCGAATGAGACCAGAAACCGCATTTACAAGAAGCGCAAAAGAGTTCAGTAGAGTGCTACGTCTCCCTAGATCTGGTTTACTTACGTGAAACATCTCACAGATCTATCTCTTTGAATGGCTAGTTGGGTTTCGAAGGCTCAAACAAGCACATTCTACTAAATTTTATCTATTACGTGTATCAACTGAAATATTTGATCCAAACAATTTAAAATATCACAGATATACATTTGACAAGTACTTTGTAAAATTTTCTATTAAAAATTTTGAACATTCAGCCATTGGGACCTCATTTCGCTTGACCCTTCAAAATAAAAGTACCTCGGCGTTGTCGGGATAATTCATGACAGAATCATCTGAGAAAAGAATCATTTTTTGATAGTATATGTGGATAGCTTATGCTTGGACGAACGAAAAAGAATTATTATTTGAATTTTTGGCGGAGCTGTGAACAATAAGACCCATTTTGTGATAAAATTTGAATCACGTATTGCTTTGTAAAATTAGTTCTGTTGAAAAAAATCCTTCATTCGAGCACAAGGTAATGTTATTTTGAAGAAGTGTGCGAAATTTGAACAAGATCGGCAGCATACAGCGGCAAGTCCGGCGCATCCTTTTGCTCTTGCCTGTGACGAATTCTTGATTCTCGAGTTCCAGCGTCACCTATTTTTTCAGCTATGAGATTCTCATCCTTTTAACGAGCATAGTCTTGATTGTTTCAATCAAGCTTTAGATCCATACCGTGCATAAAAAGTAAGAAAGCTCAGATTCCTTCGTTGAAAGTGTCAGCAGCATCAAATACAGCAATCTCGAATATTTTAGAACTAGCAGGAAGGATTTTTGGAGTACTTTTCCAAATTAACTGGATAAAACTTTCATTATTATTCTGCGTAAAGCCACCAGCATGCCGCTCCAAAAATTCTTCTTATTCTGAGTTCTTCATAAATGAGCTAGATATTTGATGAAACGTCACTTGGTTATGGATCATAATCGTGTTTGAATGGCTAAAGGCCTCTGTAAACACTCAAACATAGTTCGAGTAAACTTGGTTCGACCAAAAATCCGCAGACAGTAGATAGAGGTGAGACCTATTTACTCGAACTTGCATACGCTTCTCGTAAAAATTATCTTTTACCTTACAAGAATTCCCTGGTTCGAATCTAGGTTCGGACGAGTGACTGCGCACTGAGCTCTAAATAGGCACCTGAGTTAAATCAGGGCCAGAGCAAGTCGTCGAACTAATCACTCCACACTCGTATACATTGATGGTAAAAGTATGAATGAAGCTCTCTACTAGCTTGAACCACTAGACCTGACAAAGCTTGTTATAGGATTACTTTACTTTACTTTGAGGCAATGGACTTATTAAACTTATTTGAGCAAAAGTTTGTTTTAACAATGTGAAAATGGCGCGGACGCATTTTGAGGTTACTTAGCTAAATTTCAATTCTTGATCAACTAACAAAGACAATTCCATTTAGATTTGTTCATCTTGATTTTCTACTTTATAAACCATTCTGCAATGTGTGAACCAACCTGGATCTGAGTTGGTGGATAAAATAGAGGATTAGTCGGTGAAAATTCCTGAGGCTGTTACGTCACTTAGTGGGAAATCAAAATTGAGTATTGTAGACAGCGCAGGTTCAAAAACACTCCCTTGAGGAGCTCCAGCGTGAAATTGATATTTTGCAGCCTTGAAGCTTTTATGTCGAGTGTGGAACATCTATTCAGTTAGGTTAGATAAAAAGACCTCCTGAAAGAACATTTGAAACAAAGAATTGATTTTGAAGGTCAGCCCTTGTTGCCGGTTTTTGTCAAAAGCTTAACTTACATCCAGAAAAACCACTGGACAGTAATTCTTATTTTTTTACATCTTTTACCTTCCACAAAGAAGGTAAATTTTTCAGGCACTCAAAAAAATTTCTCCACGCACTATTGTTCGGAATGCTTGCCATCTTCAACTCACGATGTTTACACCATGAAATCTGAACGAAAATTACATGTGCGAGTAAATGTTGACAAACGAGTCCGCAATCACTAGTGCATGGTACCACCAACCCAGAGATTCGCTGCCAAGCGCACCATGAGTCAGGGCCGTTTGGACACTTATCGAGGTGTCGGTTTTTGTCTGCAGAGTTATAATGAAAGTAAGTTACCTATATAGCGTGTTTTATATTTTGTACCGAATTACAGATTTTTTTTTATAGTCAGGACGTAATAAACTGTTAATTTATCGATCAATTTGCCGGTTTGTTCACCTTTGCCAGTAAGAATTTTTTTCTAATGGTTTTATGAGCCTTCGTTTTTTTTTCAACTGTTCTATTGACCAAATCGTAAAGCGGTTGCCCATCCTTTTTTGTAAGTGTCCTACGCATTTTTTCTTGCGTATTACAAAATTCTCACCATAAGGTTTGGCATTGAGAATTCCGGGATGTGTTTTAGGGTCCCCGACTCCAATTTAATTTCGCTACCTTAGGCCGTATGTTTCAAAAGAGCGTTGAAATATTACAACGATTGATGAGACTTCCACATTACCAGCTGGCCTTTGGTGATAGTAGCTGAACCTTATTTGCGAATTTGGCTGAAAAATTCGGTTGGTGCTGCCAGCTATGATAATTTTGGTGTCTTGGGTTTTGAAAATTCGCTCAGGAAAATAAAGCTTTTTGCCCTATAACTTCCAGTGTAGTCATGAAATCAAAACTATTTGGGTATGATACATGGAACTTGTTATAGGCATTATTCAGAAGGAATGTGATTAAAAAACCATGATAGAGTTGCCAGCTATTATTGGTTTTGAATTTATTTCCAATTCAATATTAAGCGATTTTATCGCAAAATGTTTAAATGGTAATGATCTTGTAGGGGCAATAAACAACAAATATTAAGTTTTCGAAAATTTGAACCCTAAATTTCTTTGTACTCTTGTAACTTTCAATGCAGCCATCAGATCAAAACGAAATTCGCAGGGTAAGTCGATTTCAATGTGAGGCAGGTGTGATATCTTTTTCGCTTTGATGCTAGCGAAGGGTTGCCAGCGGAAGGTGTTTTTGCTATTTTATAATGAAAACAAGTTACCAATGTTTAAATTTTCTAAGTTCTAGACATTTTATAGTATCTTTCATTTTTTAATCCCAAACATCTTTTTATCCCTATGACTTTGAGGTGAGGCAGTTGTGGGAAACTTAGTTGCAGTGCTGGCAAAGTGTTGCAAGCACTGAGCATTTTCTTTGTTTATGTTATGTTATGCCGCTTTCAAAGTTTTATTTTGTTTGAATTTCCTAAATCTAAAATTTCATGCAATTGGTAGCCCTTAAATCCCTTCCACCCCATGAGTTAATAGGATAATAAGATCAAAGTGGTTTTACCCTCGAAACAGGTTGGAGCACGTGTGGTTCATCGAACATTAGTATTTCTTGCGGTTCAGGTGCGCTAGAGTTATTAAACATATTATTCCCTTCTCAAATATATTATTTTGAATTGATCGCAATGATATTAACTCAGAGCTTTTAATCTTGAATATTGCACAACACAGTATGGACTTTGTTTCATTTTATTGATACTTTAATGAAGTAAATCAAAAGTTAGTATTATTGGTTTCATTTGCACAAAACGCCATATTTGCTTTCAACATTTATTTTGAGCGCTTCAGCACAAAGTGTTTACCAGACAATAAACTAGATATGTAGCTTAACATGAAAGTTATTTTCCTTTGATTATGAGACTCTCTCATCATCCCCATCAAGACATCAGAACACGCGGCAAAGACAAATCCCAGTGAACTTATATTTTCATGCAAATCACATAGTGAATTCATCTGTGTGATTTAATACTACGAAAGCATCCATATGTTGCTAATAAGTTCTACATATGTACAAATCTGCTACAATCAATTGTCTGGCTGAATATGATACTTTATGCTATCGCTTAAGGGAGCTATTCCATATTTCTCGTAACGGTCGCTTTTATGTTTGTCACGTTTTCAGAGTCTATTCAAGCGAAAAGAAAATTCGGCATGTACTTCATGATTCAACAGGTGCTGTCGATAAAATGAGAATTCAGAAATTCGTTAAATAGCTTCGAATGCCTGGACTGCCGATTGCCGATTCTAAGTTGCCGTTCATGGTTATGTGAATTTTTACGACAGCACTATTCAACCGAAAGATTTATTGAGAATCGAGAAGGTTATAAACACATTTTCGTAGCACAATTAAAGTCAGAAATCATGTTTTTCATCGCTATTTTTCCAACACAGTCAAGGCTACGCGACCGAAAGATAAATCTTACGAAGCCGTGGCTATAATGCGTTCACAATTATAATAACAGTTTATACTGTCCTACCAGTTTCCAATTGTGAAAAATGACAGTCATATTCGTAAATCACAAATCGGTTAACCAGAAAATAGCTATGGAATAAATGAATTTGAAAATAATATTAACCAAAAACCAACTATAATAAATATTAACGATTTGTTTGCCTATAAATAAATAATATCATGCAAGTATCTAGGTACTAAATAATATCTCAATAATTGAATTTTGTTTTGCCCACGTCCTCTGTTGCGAAGAAATAACAATATTTGAAAGTTAGTATTTGTGCATTTTTTAAAAAGAAATAATTGGACTGAAGCAGTGGATTTGTTGTGTAGGCAAAAAAATCTAGCGCATAGAAAGCTCTAGAAAGACTAATATTCGAGGAAACGCAAAAGAATTGGAAATATTCACAAAGTCTATCTCTTTTCGCAGGTTCGGATAATCACACCAGACATACATATGTATATAATTTAAAAAAAAAATTATGATCGCGTTTCTCAGAGCACAAGTGACCAAATTTTTGGTGGAAATGACTTCGTCGGAAGCTATAGGAAATACTTCGAGAGCTGTCACTAAGGTTGCCAACCCTCCCGGAATTCCGGGATTCTCCCGGAAAAATACAGTTCACTTAAAAAATCTCCCGGCTCCCGGAATGCAGTTAATTTCTCCCGGAAATTTAACAAAACTTGCCTTCACGGAATTTTTATATTTTTATTTATAATTTATGCTCGCTTTTATAGGCTCGTAAATAATACAATATTAATGATTAAAAATCGTAAATTGCACTAGATTTGTACAATTGATTAAATAAAAGATCTGAGTGGCTCTCTATATGAGCCAATAAATGAGGATAAATTGTACGACGATTACTGTTTGTTGCGAAAAGTGCATGACCTTGTCGCAAGTAAAACAAAGAGTGAAGACTTGCGTTGGGTTAATTTTTTGAAAAATGTAAAGAAGAAGCGGGCAAAGAAATAAAAAACTTGTTAAGGTAGGTATTCATATGTTGCATTTCTTCCGTATCGTATCCCCCCCCCCCCACTACTCAATATTCAATGTATCATCCATACGATCCACTGATACGCAACGGCGATACGATACGCGAAAATGCAACATATGGATACCTACCTTGACATTCGTTCTATCGATCCCTATCTGCAAATGTGGCCGCTGATGGTGTTTTCATCGTAGTAAACGAGCTGTGGTCAGTAGATATATAATACTAGTTCTAGTGCCCCTAAGAGGAGCAAAAGGGGTGCAAATAAGAGGAGCAATAAAGACATGGTGCCTTCGATTATCGGCCCGCGCATGACGTAAGCGATTATCTTTGAACTAATAAATAGCTCAACTGGGCTTTTAGCTTAACAGGGTTATTTATCAGTTCAACTACCCTATTTATCAGCCCAACTGTGCTGTCAGCTCAACAAGGTTCTTTATTAGCTCAACAGGGTTGTTTATCAGTTCAGTTAGGCTGTTTATCAGCTCAACTGGGCGATAAACAGAGCGAGAACATCGCTTACGTCATGCGTGGGATGCGCGTGCCGATAATGCAGGCACCATGTCCTTATTGCTTCTCTTTGCTCCTCTTATTTACTCTTCTTTTGCTCCTCTTAAGGGCGCCAGAACTGGTATTATATATCTACTGTGGTGAAAAAATCGTAATCGGCTTAATCAAGCACATGTAAAATCAGAAATTCAGGTATGCACAAATTTTAATTACACATGTAAAGAATTCTATAGCTTTATCCTTGCGAATCAAAAGACATTACAAGCAACTCGTTGTGTAAAGAAATATCATTTTAAATAAATAAAATTGTTTTTCACTTTTGTTTTATTTTCCTCCCGGATTTCCGATCCACTGAGTTGGCAACCCTAGCTGTCACCCGAAAAAATCTCAACACTTTAGAAACAGTTAGTGTTTGTTTCTATCATAAGGTTTTCATCATATAAAAATGTAACAATAGCATCTCTTGAAGCAGTAACGACAATATTACCGTTATTAGCTGCCCAAAATATATTAAATTAGCTTCTTGTTGAGACCAAATTACTTATAAAAAATATAATTTCATTCTGATCCAATGGATGAATCTGAAGTTATAGGAATGAACAGATATTGGAGGCTACCGCTCGAAATATTATTTTATTATTATTTAGATTAGCTCAGACTGTGAATTCATTTAAATTTGATGAGTACATCAGAAATCATACGGACGAAAAGATTTTTAGGGTTGCCGAAGGCAAAATATCAAAATTTCTAAGCTTTGATCATATTTTATTTATTTATTTATTTTTGCCAATTGCTGCGTGATTACAACTTGGAAATTTGTTAATCTCAGCGTGAAAAAATGACCGAAATTATTGCAGCTGGCAATGTAAAACTATCGTAATGCAATGATGTAGCCCATTTCTAATTCTAGTTCTCTTAATATGGCGCGTTTCAGACTGGGCGAATATTTTGGAGGACATCCAGATGACTTCTGTTTTCCATAATATTCGATTCCAAGGTTCAAATTTTTTTTTACAACACTGCGATCTTTTGATAGCACTCGTGATTTCTCTCTGAGTTTTTCCACAGTTCTTTAAATGAATAATTCTCTAATTTTCAACATCACTTAATTTTTAAACGTCTTTAAAGTATTCAAATTCTACGTAAAAACTCAAATCCACACTTGAAACTCTCTTAGCAAACTCCGAACAGCAACTAAGTTTACAATTATTCACAGCTGGAATTTTTACCTACTACTTAGCGTGGTTGAAAGAAAGAGGAAGGCAGATAATTGAAAAGAGGTTTCTGGGATTCCAAGAATAGCATGTTCAGGCATAAAATTGCATTTCTTAAAATTGCTTTGGAAAAAATTTGAAAAATATGTTTGAATTTTGAATTTCCTCTATTTTAAAAATATTTTTAACAAATATATTTTTAGGGACTCAGCGACGACAGGGAATCAAAAATTTTAATTTCGGTAAAGGTCCACATCCGTTGAATAAACTCCCGCACCGACTTCCGCCTCCGTCTTTGATCCGTGTGTAAATCCTGACGGGACCATCACTAGCAACTTTTATGTTCCAAGTGGCTATCCTAAACAAAAAGTTCCTAACGAGGAACAGAAAGTTCGTACTGACTGACTTCCTACTAATGTAGTATGTGTCTTTAACGAAAGGCCTACCCCGTCTCCGGTGTTCCATTTTAGCGCGAACTGCTGCTAAGAATGCGCTTCTAAAGATGAACAAATTAGGCAACAACAGCCCCAGAATCATTTCTAATTCACCGTTGGAGTGCTTCCTGGCGCACTCTTGATGCTTATGCAAACTTATCTTTAAAGTTTTGTTAGTTCCTTGATATTGGTCTCGCATTCTGTTGCCGTCCACTTTCCATTCTTTACACCGAAATCTAACCACATAAAAGAACGCATAGTAGGCTGCCTGAGGTATAAGATATCCGGTATTATTATTTTTAGTTATTAGATATCCAGATCGACAAAAATGCTGCGCGAGCCTCAGCAATTTTGTACTTCACTTTAGCCCCCAGCTCAGTTTGCCACCTAGTATAAGGCTCAACTATTTAACACCACCGACAAGTTTCCTTGTTATTTCGCTGCGTGTGCGTGTTCCTAATAGCCGGTATCTTGTGCTTCCTCCTGAAGAACACAAGTTCAGTTTCGGGCAGGTTTACTTTAAGACCAGCTTTTGTGGTCCAGATTTGGATAGGAATCAGCACCGGTTGAATGCACTCCTCACAAGTTCCACAATGTTGTCGACTTACGCAACCAGCTCAAAACCACTGATTCTTAAATTCTGCAGTGTCTCGTTGAATGCCAGGATCCAGAAAAGAGGCTGTATAATCTCTTCTTGTGGTGTTCCTGGTCCGTAGTTGGCATAAATATAACTATCTAATTGTCCTGTTTTCGATGCAAAAATCGATAGAGCTTTTTTCACTCCATATGATTTTGTCTCAAATTGTTGGAAAAACCCCTGATGTCCAAGAAAACCCCTGACGTCTTACTGTAAAGGTTTTCCTATCGCACTGACCACTTTATGTAGTGCCGTCTGTACTAATCTATCCACGACATCCATCGAGCTCTTAATGTGCAATTCCACCAGCCTTTCTAGTGTTTCCGTAGAAAAGATCTTACGATCATTGGTCTAAAATCCTTCATTAAATGTTAATTTAACTTGCCAGCTTTCGAAACATAGACAATTTTCGCCTTTGTCCATTGCTTTGATACTAACGCGAGGTGGAAGCAGGCAATGAAATCAAGCGACAGTCCTGTCTGCTCTTAGGAACATGAAATCTATCTCTGTGGGCTCGCAAGATCTGAATGTCTTTATTGTTCATGTAATGTTTACCTCACCTGCTGCTTCCTTACTTCATTGCTGGACTGGCCGGTGGATTGTCCTTAATTCGTCATTTCGCGTTGCCATGTTAGTGCGATGCCGGGAAGTGAGTTTTTAGTAGCATGTCCAGACAATCGTTCAAAAACAAATAAACTCAAATTTACTAAAATTCACTTAATTTTAACTAAGCACAGACCTACTTCTCACATACATTAGTAAGTTTCAAAAAGTTCAGCTCTATCGAAAACCAGTAAAAATCTATAAGATTTTGATCAATACCTGGAAGCTCTAGATGGTAAACTTGTTCTCCTAAAGAAACAATCGCATTTCTTCTTCTTGGTAACTGTAGACGGATTTTCAGTGCTTTCTCGTTTATAATGGAGGCAAAAATTCAGATATTTTGCGTTGAAGAAAGTACTAAAATCTGATGGCAGAATTTCAAAGAATGAAGATTTTCACAAGAATATAAAAAATATAAAAAAAAGTCTATTGAATGACTGCGCTGGTAGTCCTCACCCTCACCCACCCTCAAACTTTTCAAATTTTCGAAGCCTTAATATTTGTTGTTAATTGTCATTGCAGGATCAGCCCCATTTGGAAATTCAATGACAAAATCACTCAATAAAAAAATGTCAATTAATTACGGAATTCACCATAGCTGAGAGCCCTTTCATGATTTTTCAACGAAATTCCCACAAACTTAGAAATACAGCAAGATCCACTTATCGCATGAATTTCGTTTTGATTTCGTTACTGCATCGGAGGCTATAGATAAAAAACCTTTATTTTCCTGAACAAATTCACAATATTTAGGAGACAAAAATTGCCATAGCTGGCAGCTCTACGCTAATTTTTCAACCAAGGTTTAGCTACTGTGTAAATTTTGGTAAAATCCGTTGGCGAATTCGGAAGCTGTAGGCCAAAAACCAGATTTTTCTCGGTGATTTTTCAAGATGGCACCACTGCCACAATATTGGGCGCATTTTAAAATCACTTCTATTAGACCTGGCCCTAGCTAATATCAACATGTTCTGAATATTTCATACTGATCGCATGATCCGGTAGTTAGTTCTGAAAACAGAAGTTCTGAGTGCTGAAAATACAGATTATTTGATGATGGGTTGCCGTTCTTGTGCAACGCAGAATTTTGAAAATTTTCATTTAACGTTGTGGATAAAGTTCAAAATTTATCAACAACTTGAATTTCTATTCAAAAATCAAAGATTTTTCAGGAAGGTTGATTATTTGAAAGATTTTTCCAGGTGCCTGCCGTAGCTACAGGGTTGCCCGCACAGTCTTGAAAGTCCAGGTGCACAAAGTTTTGGTAAACAACATAAAGCTGTGCAAATTTCACGATGATCCATTTTTTTTATTAGAAGTTATAACAAATCGGAATTTGAAAAAAAAAAATCTTGCATACTTTTAGGCACTCAGCACCCACACAAGGCTCAAAACTTCCAAATTTTTACTATGAGCAAGCTTGAAACACAATGGGTTTTCATTTCCAATATTTATTTTTAGCAAAAATGTACTCTGCATAGAAATATAAGGGTACCTGAAAATTCACTAAAATGCCCCCCGCCGCCAAAGGGTTAAAGATATCTTAATTATAGCCAATCATGGACCTACCTGTTTTATACATCTATGTTCTCCGAAAGTTTCATCTCAATCGGAAATAGAAAGAATATCTAACTATCTGTCGAGACGAGTCCGATGCTAAAATGTATACAAATCTAGTAAACTTGTCGTATAAATGTAACTAGTTCTTCTTTATATAAAATTGATTTTTAAATCACATCATGTTTCGGGATACAAAATTACAAAATACGGCAAAAAATGGCAAATGGTTTCAATTTCGTTTAATCACATCAAATAACTAGTTTAAAAATGAAATATGGAATGAGTTTCTCGCACATTGCACCCTTTATTTTACCTTTAGGAGATCCGACCAAATTATCAATTAGCTTTTCAAGCACCCCGATGCTAGGAATACTAATTTGCATAACACATTTACATTACATATTATATGAGGTCCTGAAATGAATACATGACTTTATTATTCATATTCAAATATTATTTTCAGAATTATCTGCTACCTTGACTATGTACATGAGCTTGACCTTCATAAAAACGAGTAACCACAGCTTTTACTGAAATGCTTGGAAAATGCTGAATAGAAATGTTGAATAAAATGTTAACTGGGCTATGTATGCCTCTAGGGGTAAGAAGTTCGTCTATGGATAAGAGCTTCTGACACATTTTTCCGTCAGACGTTGGCAGGTATACTCTGTGAAAAAAGAAACGATTCCACGCAATGTCTGTGCAACTTCGAATTGTGCCGGTGGCTATCCGAAACCGTGTACTGTGCATATCCTGCTTTACCCAAAAACAGTCGTTCAGTATAAAGGCGATGGTTTGTCATGGATACACGAAAATTCTACAAAGTCAAATGGACCATATATTTTAAGCAGGTATCGGATGGGATTTATTGCAGTTATCCAGCGAGCCAGTAATCAGAAATTTGTCCCCACATTGTCGGCTGCAGGCTATTTTCAGTTCACACTTAATTGTATTTCACATTGCATACATACATATCTTGTGGCCTGATATATGTACTGATATCAAAAAATCCTATTTAAACGCACGAATAGAATATGATGTATGATTGTATGCATGTTAAGTTTCGACTTGTCTCCCGCCACACCATTCATTTCCGTTTCCCGTTAAAGTTTGCATGACTTGACTCGGTATTTAAACGACTTTGGGTGTTAATAAACAACTATCATTAAAATAAAATGATGCATTGTTATAAATATAGAGATATACGATCAAAATAAAATATAAACAATTATTTTTCAAACAGGATTTATATCCCGTTTGGAGTGTACTTCACTTTCTTGCACTTCTGTCCATTTTCTCTTGGTTTCCTTGAACTCTCATCTTACGTGAGTCTCGAGTCTCGACACTTGAAATAGCTCTCGGAATTGCCAATAGAACGAAAATGTCACTTGAGGTGAGATCAAGTCTCTTCACGTAACACTCAAAATGTCACATCACTCGTCACTTGAGGGGGCTCTCGGAACTACCAAATAATCTTGTTGTGGGTATTGTTTTAATTTTAAATATAAAGATTGCTTCAAATGTTTGAAGAACCTACTACGAAAATGTCACATATATGTATATAGTCCGATTTTTTGCTTGATATACTCTATACTATGGAAGTGACAGACCTGATTTGGTTCGTCATGTATTGAAACAATAGCGTACGTAAATAGCCCCCAGTAGATGTTCGCTTAATTTTATGTATAAATCATTATACTAGTTTCTTTGAGTCAATTAATTCGAAAAGTCGTGTTTTAATTGTGCTTATATTTCTATTTTATTATGTACCAAAAGTACCGTCTAATTAACTTATTAGCTTCTACATAATTTTCACTTTTGGTAATATGTATCTTGTGGCTTTCCAAATAATACGATATTTCATGCAAGATACTTATTCGGCCAATAATCCTTATTAAAATTTTTAAAGAGTTCCTAGAATGCTAATTAAAAAAATCGCTCAGTTGAGCTAGCCTTTTTGTTGCATGTCGGCTAACATGAAAAGTTTTTCAATTGCTCTCTCCGGCTTCATCGTTTCCAAAATATCAACTCCCTTCAAACTTAAATTTATCTATTATGTATTCTTCATTTTGATGGATCCGCCAAGAAATGATTACCATTGCAATATGAATATACTCGTTTGTGGATTCCGAACTAAAGATTTATTTACAAATCGTAGCACTCTCGTTGCATGTTGGCTGGTTGCAGGATCCATAATCAAAACAAAATCTGATTTTCGAGAATATTCACAGGTTGAATACCTACTTCCTAATTATTCAGCTAATATACCAGCAATTTGCCAAAATTGGTTAAGCATGCAATACACATAATTCTTCGCTTATTATACAGCTTCGTCAGAATTTCATAATGCTCTTTCATGAAGTAACATAACAAAAGCTGACTATATAAAATTAGAGAATATGGTGGAATTTTGAAAAGTTGTTGTGCTTAAAATCAGATAGAACTGTTCACGCAGGAGAATCAGGATACCATTAGATTCTATTATGCTCATTTTGATTATGGAAACAGTAACTAAGCAAAATAGATAGCTCATGAGGTATTTTCTGAACTGCAACTTTCGAAAATTTATTTCGAAGCTTGCGTTTCAGGATTTTCACCATATTAAATATGCTTAAATACATCAAAAAACCAATGCATACGATAAGTATAACGAACGCTGACATTTCAGAAATTCATGCATATCTATATTTAATTGATTCATGAAAATTTCATTTGAGCAATGATAGCACAGCCTACACACCATAACGAGAGCTGACTGGACAAATAAACCGAATTATCCCACGTTGGGCGCTTGGTTTATGCCTGAAATAATGCAGCTTTGAGTTTACGACTTTTGATAAAAGATTAACGGTTACCATTTATTGCTTCTGTCTGCAATACGGACCTTCCCCCGCTAAACATTTTCTTGTGCTGTGTCCTGATTGATGTAGAAGCTTACAATTTTTGATAAGTGCTAAGAAAATTACTCCAACTTTATAGATATTATTGTTCTAAGTAGAAAATTATGTTTCTGAAACTCAGAAACAAAAGATGTTGAAGAATAATTATCTACTTTTCATGTTTTCAGACAGCATTTGTAGGTATTACTATAGAGATGGAAGAAATGCTGCATATACATATACATCATTGTTCTATTCAAGTTCATGCAAGTCAAGTCAGCTGAAATATGTTTTTGCAGGCAAACTCGCAAATCAACGCTACCTACCTGAATTCAGTATTAAAATTAGCTATCAAACTTCAAAATAGTCTGAGTTGTCAAATAAATTATTCATTATACGAGTGAAGGCACCAAACGTTGTTCTTGTTAATTTTATGGAAAAGATAAAATCAGTTTTGATAAACATTTCATTGCTGCAGACGCAAACATTAATTTTCATCTTTATGCACCCCAGCACATTTTTTTAGTGAATCTTTGGGGTACTGAGAAGTAAAATAATTCGAAGACAAAAGTATGCAGAATGAAAACTAATAATGTTTCAAGATTAGGTACGATAATAGTTTGAATATTTTTAACCGCATGTAGGTAGTATTAGCCAAAAACTAGGGAAAGGAAATTTATAAATTTTGTAGTAACTTCACACAGAATCTTCAGATTATTATGAAATTTACAAGGCGCTTTAATGGGCATAAGAAATATGCTTGTGAAGTTTTTGATGAATTGGATCAAATAATTGGGCCATAAACTGAAATTTCCAGAAGATATTGGTGTATAGGAGTTCTAAAGTTTTAAGACTTACGGGAAATTATTTTAGCTGTTTTTGGCAGCAGCGAGGGCTTTAGTGAACATCTACGTATCGGTATATATTGTATTATAATTATTATCACAACTAACGTAACAGAAGTAGGAGCAGAAGTAGGCCATGCGAGGATTTTGGCCGAGGGAGTTCCCGCTCCAGCGGGTGTTGACTACATCGCTCCGCAATGCGTTCTAGATCTGGAGTTCACAACTCGCATTCCTAGTAGGGATGAATGGCGAACCCTCAAAAGTGGGCTTATCCATGGGTACACCGACGGCTCAAAGCTTAACAATAGAGTCGGGTGTGGTGTATACTCGGATGAGCTGAATCTCAACCTGTCCCTTTGTCTACCAGACCACTGTAGTGTCTTTCAGGCAGAGGTTGCGGTTATTTTTCAGGCTATGGACTGGCTTCTGTGTAATCGAATGTTCGGGGTCAATATTGGCATTTTCACAGATAGCCAAGCGGCTATTAAATCCCTTGCTGGTCCTTGTACAGTGTCCATCATTGTTGCTAAATGCCGTGCATCTCTTAGGGAGATATCGAGACATTCGGTTGTTCAATTGTTCTGGGTACCTGGACATAGGGGTTTTCAGGGCAACTGTGAGGCCGATGAGCTGGCTTGGAACCTTGTTACCGGAGGTCTCTTGCTACTCAATAGGAATACCGATGGCATCGGTGAAATTGGATATCAAGCAAAAATATCTTGAGGACGCTAGGAAGTCCTGCGCAGAGGAATCATCTTGTGCGATAGCAAGGCAGTCCTGGTTATCCATGGACGCGCATCGCACCAGGCAGCTTTAAAGCTTAACTCGAAGCGCTCTGCGTTGCACTGTCGGCGTTTTAACTGGCCACTGCCTCATAGGACGGCACGCGCAACGACTGGGCGTAGAGTTTAACGATTTCTGTCGGAGTTGTGGTTCTGAGGACGAGGAGGAATCCATCCTCCATCTCATGTGCCAGTGCCCGGCTTTGGCAAGGAGAAGGTTGGTGGCACTTGGTGCACCCTTTCTCTCAAACCTGACGGAACTGTCCCTGATCAATTTAAAGGCGATAGTCCGGTTTATCAAAGGAAGCAGATGGTTTCCTGATTTTAGTGAGTAGGAGAGAGTCACTAATTTATTATGGCATCACAACGGGCCTCTCTTGTGCCTATATGTGCCGTTCGTCAGGTCTCTGTGGATCGGCAGCCATTTCGACCTAACGTAAGTAAACATTACTGATCTCCGACTGCAAGTGGTCACATCAGTCAAGTATGCATTTACTTGGTCAACCGTAGATTTTATTTTAGATTTTATTTTATTTTTATTTTTATTTTCAAACTAAATAGTTGCAAAACACAGCTGACTGTATTCAGAAACCCTTCCAAGTATCGGGAATCCCAAACCATCCGCAATAAGGTCAAAAAAGTCGCTGTCTTATTCGGAACTTCTAGAATCACTCTTAGTCCTACATTGCGCTATCTTGGAGTAGATATGCATGAATTCTTGAAATTTAACCCCTATGCTCGACATAGAATTAAAGTAGCCAGGTCCGCATTTCGCCGCATCAGATATCTTTTCGCCAAAAAGATGGGCATGACGACAAAGGCTAAATCCATTTCCTATAAAACACTCATTCGGCCAATCCTGACATACGCATCCCTATCCTGGATTACCTGCTGCAGGGATGTTCGAACGGAGAACGGAGAATTCTTCGTTTCTGTACTGGCAGGTTTTTCAACCCGATAGCTAAAAAGTGACCGACGAACTCTCTCCTATATCAAGAGACAGGACTTGACTCGCTTAGGGACCGTGTTGTAGAACTGACGACACGGTTTAACGCACAGACAGACGGACATGAAAACGGACTGACCCGGGGTATCGGACGCACGAGTGGCTCCAATGAGCCATTTATACGTCTGGCGGAGGACAGCGGCGGCTCATGAACATACTGTTCAATTATGTTGGCCTTCCGACGAATCGGACAGGATAATTAAGACCTAGGTTAAGTTTAGGTCTAAGAAGGCTACGCTAATTGTAGTTAGACTTAAGCTCGATTTAGTGTAGTAAATTAATTTAGTATTTAGGTATCGCATAGCTAAGTCAACCCCAGGTATTGTCCTATCTGGGTAATATTTCATAAGTGTAAAATGAAAAATAAATGAATGAAAAAAATAAACAAACTCCAAAACAAGCCAGCAGCCTAAAATAGAATAGCCGCTAAATATAAGATCTTTCATGTTGAATTCCCCTTAAGCTAAGTAATCTATGTACTATTTAAGGAATAAAATTGTTATTTTTATTATTATTATTATTATTATTTTTGTTTTTATAATTATCAAGTATGCACTATGAGCTGATGTCTGATGAAAATCACTGCATACTGTCGGAACCACTTAGTTAACAAAATTTTTCAATTTTAATCATCCCACAAAAACAGCATTCGATGAAATCTGGAGATGTTCTACATAAACACAAATGTAACCTGAAAATTCAGGCTGAATATATATATATATATATATATATATATATATATATATATATATATAAATATATATATATATATATATATATATATATATTTATATATATATATATATATATTTATTATTTATATATATTTATTTGTATATATATATATATATATATATATATATATATATATATATATATATATATATAATATTAATTTTTGAAGAACATTAGCAAAAAAAAATATTTGGAGAGGAATCTACGAGCTCACTTACAAGTGTGATGCTCAATGCAAATAAGACATCACCTTCTCGCGATTGACCCATAAAACAATAATCAAGATCGTTTCTATAAATTGTCCAACTGCTATCGAAGATCTCCTCATTCTCATGAGAGGTATTAAGCCAAGTTTCGGTGATGGCGAGTAAACTAAAATGGCATGATTTAACGGCAAGGTATAATATACTTACCTTACCTCTCATTTCCGGTATAATTGAGGTAAAAAAATGTGAGGCTTTGCTGGGTTCGCTCAGGAGAAATGCCTAGCCGGGTTGACAGATCTTCGAAGAGTCGCAAATATCATGTTGCTACGTTTGGAGGTTGAACTTATATTGGCCATTGTAGGAGCTATGTTTGTTTGTGGCAGTCTGACTGGTAACCTCTTAATAAATGCGTTGATACGTCTGCTTGAGGGAGAGAATAATGACGTGTTAAATGCTGGGGATATCATTGCATTATTATTCTTTCGAGCAAAAACACCAGAAGAACCACTTAAGGAGGAACCACTTGTTATCACAGGAAATTCAGACTGAAAATCATTGAGTAATTTGAGATGCATAGTGGGTGATAAGACACTCTAGATCAGTGGCGGCTCGTCACAGTGGGCAAAATGGGCCGGGCCCACCCTCTAAAACACATAAATAATAATTTTAAATAAAAGTTTGAGTCATCATTTACATATTAATTCATATACGTTTAACATAATAAATCCTTCTATAATTTTAATCCAGCAACAGCACATTTTTATATCATTCATTCATACCATGCAATGACGTAAAATCACATAGTGCCATACATACATTGAATGTCCATCGCGCAATGTATCAACATATTTTCATACATATAAAACAATTACTACAATACGCTACAAGCATAAACTATACGATACAATATACACCTGCATCTTGTACACATAAATGTATATTCCTCTTCTCAGTCCCATACACGCCACGACGGGCAGACGCATCACCAGCCCATTCATAATTCTTCTACATCATCTACACTATGCTACAAACATAAGTATAAGCGAAGGTATAAGTTCGCGTTTGTGTGTTTATCGATTTCTGTTCATCAATGTGGCTCGGTGGGCCCAAGCATCACTGGCCCACTATGCGTTGTTACCAGTCCAAGCTGCGATCTATGAGCATTGACGCTTTCAATCGCAACAAAATTGATTTTGTATATTGGGCCGGCTCTTCATCTACGAAAAATTGGCGTGTGCAATCGCATCAAAATCTATGTTGCATATTGGGCCAGCCCATCATGCGTTTACATGCGTAGCTTGAATCAAAGAACTACAAGATCATGACGCGCGCAAGTCTCTCTCAGCTCTATGCTTGTGCGTGCGTCACCAGGAGAGTTCGGTTTATGAATGAATGAATGAAAAATTGTTTGTGGTTATTTTTTTCAGCATTTTTTGTCAAATTATAAACTATAAATGAGTTTAGTTAGATCATAGTAGATTTCATTAATGGGAGTATTTTTGTGAAAAATATTATGAAAAAAATGTAATGCGACGTGTGTTAATATTGTATAAAATCAAAAGAAGAATAATGTGGCGGAAGACAAATCTATCTACACCTGCATGTATTCAAAAGATGCAAATTTTTCTGATGTGAAAAATTAGCGAATAGGTATGGGAATTTACATATTGCATAATTGTTTTTGAAATATATCCCAAAAGAAAATTAATTTCAGGATTTGAAGCATGAAATGCTTATTTGTCTTCGCAGGATAAATTTGAAACAAAGGTTAGGTTAGATCCTGGGTGTAAAATGCAAAGTGTAAAAATTCCAAGAAGAAAAATGCACCTCTCATCTTTTATATAAAATAAAAATAAAGACAACTCTTTTATAAAATGGAAATAAATCAGCTAGCATAAATTTAGTCCATAAACTGTGCTAACAGATTTTCCAAATTCTTCAATAACAGCTTTTGCAGATGGCGTTAGAAAGACTTAATACAATCAAGGTTTCTTATTACGGTTTCAAAAATTGTGTGGAGGTCTGAGCACAGCTGAATTCTGAAGGAATCTGTTTTTTTCATTCAATGAGATGGAAAATGACTCCATCAGAAAATTATGTGATTCAGTGCTTGCTTGGGACTTGGGCATTGCTTTTGGCTTGGGGCTTGCTTGTATCATGCATGCGTAGGAAAGAAAATAGTAAAGTGAAGACGGCACAGAGAACGTTAATATAAGCAAAGCGCTAAGCACTTACACGATTTAAACTTTTTCTGGATGAGTCTTCCGTTTTCAGTGGTACTTTTAAAACTATTCAAAACGATCTCATCATTAGTAAATGTACTATATTAAAAATACTTTATATTTGTACTACATTAAAAAGCTTTATACTTGCTGAGATTCATAACGCTCCCTGTTATTCCTGGCAAATCGATGAGTCCACTGACACCAAGTGTTTGTCTCAACTATCAGTGATTTTTCGGTAAGTTTCAGAACAAGGCATTACAGTAGAGAGATTCATGGTTTTTTTTATGTAAGTCAAGGCAAAAAAGCTGGAGATCTCTATAATTTACTAACTAAACATTTAAGCATTTCGATATTGCCAGCATATTTGTGGGACAAACCTATGATGGTGCTTTTGTGATATCGGGGACTTGCAAAATAAAAGAATGCCGCATCTTTTTCGTGAATTTGACTGGGTTATTAGAATTTTTTTCAACTCGACGAAGCGAACTAGTGTAGTTGATAAAGTTAATCGTAGTTAATCGTGATTGCAGCAATACACGATGGAACTATAAGTCTCGAATAATTTAAGTTCTTTCAAATAGTACAAATGAGTTGCTGGAAGTCTTCGAAATATTTTTAAATGATGAAGCCTTTGTCCAACATAGAGAAACGATTAAAGAGTCTGTGGGCTTCAGGCATATTTTGTCGGTCTTCTCGTTTTTATTTTTGCTAAAAACTATCAACCGTATGTGTCAACAAACAGGTGTTCTATTTGAAATATTATTTATTGTAAAGTTAAGTGCAGATATTAATTATTGTAAAGAGCGCGTCAGTAACTTACTACTAAGATTAAAATCATATAGAGGAGACGATACATATTTTGAAAAAAATTTAATGATGTTTGCAGTAATTTTGGGCAACCTGTTAAAAGATGTAAAATAGATTACGGTAGCATTTCAGATGCGAAAACTTATTTTAAAAAACTTCATGCGTTAAATTTAGACTAATCTAACTAAACCTTTCGGATATGAAATAAATAGATTTTATCAGTTTCATAAAGAGTAGTAATCTCAAATCATTTGCGAAGGCTTTTCTTAAAAATCTACCCCTAAATGTTTAAAAAATTAAGCAACGAAACGAACTTTGTGTGTAGTAATCTGATCATAGCAAATTTGGAACCACGCAGAGTTTATCGGGCCTTTTAGTGTTTATGTCTGATAATAAGTTACAAACGCAAGTATTGGATATTTATAAATTGCTAAGTCAAGTTACTTCACTGGCATCTTTTTCCACTTCAGTTGAACGAAGTTTTTCAGCTCTTAAGAGAGTAAAAACCTTTTAACGGAATTCAATTTGTCAGACAAGGCTTTCCGATTTAAGTACAATGGAAATTGAAAAGGATTTAGTTAAAATGTTGCGAGAAGGTTACAATTTCAAATTTCACAACCAAATAATTGATCTCTTTATTTTTAAATACGTTTGAAAAATGTTAAATTTGATAAATTTCACATGTATATATATGTATATTAAACCACTTGAAACAAGTGTTTTAGTTTCATATATTTTATACTGCGGAGCATTGAAATTGAATATTTCTCGGAAGTCTATCTACTGCGTAAACGTATTAGATAACTAACTGGGCCAAAAGGAATGGTTGGATCGATTGAAAGGTGTGCACATAGGTGTTATATAAATAGCGACCAAAACACTAAATTTTATTTATTTAAAAAAAACTGACCAGCATACAACGAAATCAACGAAAATTTGTTCGGATAACAATAACAAACTGGGCCCACCCAGTCTCAGCAAGCACGAGCCGCCACTGCTCTAGATGGAAGAAAGAAGAGCGGATGGAAAGTGGGTAAAGGTGTGACTAAGGGTAGTAAAATGTTGTCTTATATATTTTTATTTCTTCTTACTGCTGGTGTTGTCGGTGATGCTCCTCCAGAGACTGAACGTCATACCCTTCTAACTGATTCTGCTGTTGTTTCCACTCAAGCACATAAAAGTTTTGTTGGGGCAACAGAAGTTGAGGAATTACCTTTGCACTGGAACCAAATCGTTTATGTGACAATCAGCTCTTTTCACCAAGAATGCACTTTTATTTATTGAAGTCGTCAATTTGGAGGATGTGCACTTATTGTGAAAAAATTTCGTTGGTTTTTTTCTATTTTTTGTAAACGATTCTGCCAATGGTTTTGGGACCAAAAACGACCGAATATGTGTTCAGAATTCTGAAATCGAACTTTTAAAGATCTTATTCCTATTTCCCGAGTTTTTTCCTCTCAAAAAATAACAATTCCGAAAAAAAATTCCCTGTGGATTGCTTTCTCCGATACATGGTCAAATTGACGACGGAAAGCAATATCCCTATTGCTAATCAACTGCCGATTGTATTCGACGTTGCTATCTAAGTGCGAAATGCAGAAGAACATCCTATCATCACATAGGATTCAATTGCATACCGTAATGGATATGTAGAAACAGAAACAACTCACTACACGTGGCGGTATTCTCATTTTATGGATGGAAATTGACAGAAGGCGGCAACATGTTTTATTTCGGCAACATGTTTTATTGATAACTTAGTTTACTTTTCCGAAAGTAAAATCAATAAAGGGATAGTGTTCAAAAAAATGTAAATGTACATTTCTGTTTTCTGAGTTCTTATACCTGGTTTACACATATGGCGAACGTTTCGTCGAGGAACTTGTGAAATTACTTCCCTCCATATCTTCGTATGTAAAAAAAACAACCGAGAATAAACAAGAGGACCATTTACACATTCGGCTCGCCAACATTTACCATGTGTGTAAATGCGGCATTACAGAATCACGCAGGTCGTAGGATCAGATTGAATCTGAAATTTCGATTATTTCTTGATGAGTTATTTTACAATTAACGAAGCTCTCAATTGCCTCCATGCAAACTTTGATTTTTTCGTCAAGCCCAATGTGGGAGATTTCATAATTGTACTCTGCATTCAAATTGAGTTCAAGCCTGATGAAAAATTACGCAATAACCTCTGAATAAAGTTCAATCGAAGTCACGTGCATACACACGATTCGTTGAAATTTCGTAGATACGCAATGTAACCTAGAATGCTAACTAATCATGATGAATTTTAATTTGCGGATTATTTTCCCATCATAGAAGCAATCATGAAAGCAATTAAGTAGATACACTTCCAACATATAGCCCCGTTAAATTTAGTCATATTCAAATATTTCTCTGCATTTATTTCGCAAACAGATTTGCAAAGTGTAATATCTGAGTAAATAAGTTACTGAATATTAGCATATTTGAAATGACAAAAACTGTTATGTCGATATTGAAAGTTTTGCTTTTTCCTGCGTAATTTTCATAACAAATTTCAGAATGAATATGAGCTTACGGTATTTTAATGCATTACGAACTATTTGAAATAATTGGATATTATCCAAATATTGCGGTTCGATAACGAAGAAAATTTTAGTTAACTAGAAACTAATAAGTTATTTCCTCTGTGTAACTTGCAGCATGGTAATTATTTCCTGCGAATGAATTATGCTAGGCAAAAGTATCGTGCCAATAACAATCTAATTTTGAATTGATTTTATGGTAGTTTTGGCAAGTTAATTTTTTGGTTAATCAAAATAAGCAATTGAATTACTTCCTTGCTGTCTGTTGTCAACAGGTATTTTCGACTCTTGATCAAAATATGCCTAGATCAGTTGTTCATGTTTCGATACGTACACTATCTATTCTATTCCGTTATCAACAACAATGCTCAATTTTTAGTGCCGCTCATGCTATTTGAGTAGGTACAAAATCTTTGGCACAACTATAACAGCAGAAGAAGCATAGAAGCATAGAAGCAGCATAGACTATGGCTTTAGGTTTGCTCCGGAAAAGGCCTAAAACCTAGAATAAAACCAATTTACACAATATCTTTATAAATTATAGCGTATGTGTTATTCTAATGTATGAGCTATATTATTGTAGAGTGTAGAGTAATCGAACTCATAAAAAGTTTATGGAAAGCCAGGAGTCTTTGTCAGTTGATTTATATTCTGGTGGGCTCATTTCCCGAGCCGTAAAATTTCATCGGAAATTGAAAGATTAAGCAAAATATTTTTTTTGCATATCCAAGAGCCTTCACAATTTTGGTTTCCTTTCACATTCATCATCGGCGTTATAGCCGTAGCCCGATCCTGGCCTCATCTAACAACTTTCTCCACTGAACCCAATCTTGAGCCGATTTCATCAACTTATAGCGAAATTCAACCAGCGCACATAACTCCCGTTGACATCTGCCATAAAATCTGCCAAAAAGGGTTTTCCGAGCAACCTCTGCTTCATTCATACGAGCTATGCTCCCAGCCTAATGTAGTCTACCAAGCTTCATCTTGGTAAATATATCTGCTTCCAGATAGGTATCGTACAACTCATTGTTGGTGCATCTCCGGATTCACCATTGCATACGGAGCCAACGATTCTCAGCAAGACTTTCCCTTTAAACACGGCTTAAAGGTCACATTGCATTTTGATGAGCACCCAAGTTTCGAATCTATACGTGAGCACTGGGACTTTACATCAGTAACTTTGAGGCTCTGGTTAAATTACGGAATTTCAAGAGCTTTGCTAGACTGTAGCAGACTTTGGTGGATTTGGCCACTCGCCTGCGTAGTTTCTTTTTCAGATTGGTATCAGCTGCTGCTATTGACCTAAAGTAGTTAAAGGAGCTACTTCAAATTCATGCTCCACTATACTGATTGTTTGACCAACTTAAGGTGATTTTCTCACAGGCAATAGCCTTAGTTTTTCCTTCATATGTGCTACCTTTTGTGTCACTCGTTTAATCTTTATGAAAGATTCTAATATAGCAAGCTCAGATCTTCCAAACGAAGACAATGTCTTCTATGTAAACCAGCATCGACTCAACTCGGCGATGATGGTAACTCTTGTTGACGTCTCAAGTGAAGGTAGGGCATACCATTCTTTGTCGGAGCCTATTGAAGATGTTGAACAATCTAGATAGGAATCTGGTTATGGTTAACAATCACAGTTGTGTTGATTTATTTGGGATGCTGAATTCTTCAATGGCTTTACACACCCTGGCTACTCTGCCACAAGCAGCTTTAAAGTCTATTAACAGATGATATAAATATGGTAAAACATCATTTTCTGGCTATTCAACTTCTTCATCAGCTCGAACTCTATATAGAGATCTAACGTGTTCTATGAGAACATTTTGAAATCATTCTGCCAGTTTCGTGTGCATGATCATCGTTGTAGTATCAGTCCAGTTCTGAAGCTTCTTATTGTAATGGGGCACTTGAACGGAATTGATTATCCATCTCTCGTTAACCTTACTTGGAACTACTAGCCTGATCGTATGAATCAACCGTACATTGAGAAAATATTGTTCCCAGCAGCAACCAGGAAGAGGTTAGGATCACATTTCCACCAGTCCGAATAATTACGGAACGCGCATATTAAGAGACATTGAGCTTAATGAAAAAATAAATTAATAAATGCAATCACATATAATACTTATAAATTTAAATACAATACACAATTCAAAATAATAATAAATAAAATATAATAAGCAAAAGGATTGGAAATGAAGATATATAAATATGATGAATGATTATGAATATGATAAAATTATGAAGATATATAAATATAATGAATAAAATTTAAAAAAAAACTCATAAAAGAAATAAAACGAAAGAAACGAGCTGGAGCATAAAGTTTAATATACCATCATATCAATTGAAAAGCTTTACCTTAAACATTCAACCACGAACACTCTATTTATTATAGTACGACCTTTGCAATGATTTTTAGATAATATTCAGGAACAACAACAAAATGAGAATTTTTTGCGATTTGACGCGACATGTACGAGACCACATGTAACCTAGGATGTGCAAGGCGACACCGTTTGTTGTCTTCTAAGATCATTCACCGATAACGAACTTAAACTTATCTCGCTACACTCCAATTTCATGGCAGACTGCCTTTCGTTTCTTCTTCAAACTTCTTCGACCTCGTGAAATCCTACTACTTTGAAATTTGTTTTATATTTAAACTATTTGTTTAACAATCAACAGCTCACCACGGAGTCAGGTCAAACACTTACTCGCCGACCAATTTCCACACCACAACTCTTTGTTTAATTAGTCAACCATCTACGAAGATGATTGATAAAAAAATCAACACCACAGCTACCGTCTTCAAAAATGGTTGACATTCAACTTTCTAGATGCTTTTTTACCCAATTCCGAGCACCGCAAAGCCAACAATCTAGTTGTTGAAAAAACAACTGCAGAATCTGTTACAGCTGAGTCTGACAAGTCAACACTCCTATGCGATACTGTTAAAATAGAGGTATAAGACATTAAGAGTGGTGGTAAAGAAGTAATCTGTCTCGAGGTCACCCATATCCACAAATTATTCCAATACAATGAAATATCTTTCGGGGTGTAGATCAGTTGCTCGTTTTGGGGGCATTAACTTGGCGCGCATATTTGAAAAAAAGGGAAATATTAAAATTCAAAGATATATATTCGTATTTTTAAAATTTGAAGGTAATCTGCACTCTACATCGTGGTCGGTCATTGTTCTTCGATATTAATATTTGTCAATAAATTGAAATATATGGTTTCTTTCTCTTTAAATTAAAATATTTGCTTCTATAAAGTAGAACGAAACGAATCTTATTGTTGAATTGGTGAAGAATTATATTATTATCTTGCAACATTTTCATTAATTGTATTAACGCTATTTAACCACTGTACCCAGATTAATTAGAGAATTATTTTCATATCATTACGTTTGCTTACAATGATGAATCTGTATGCAAATGAGATCTTAAATTTTCTACTGCCTCCCTCTTCCTTTTTAACCGGGCTTGGGACCGGCTTCGGCGGAATTAAGACACTACGCAGATGTTTTTGGACTCTTTTTATTTACATGAATTCATTCTTCCAAAATTAACCTGAATTTATGATAGCCGAAGCCATGCCATTTTAATAAGTTTCTTATTTTAATCTATGTTATAATAATTAACAACACAAATTTTCCCAAAAATTCTAAATTCTTCTTTGTGAAATATATGCTACTATAAATCGTAGATTTTTTTTTCTGCACGAATTTTATTTAGTTCGTGCGACATTTTTTTTGAATTCCTCAAACTAAAATCGGTTGCCCCAATGCATAGACTTCTAAGCCAATGTCTCCTAGAAGTACGGGCCGTAATGCAGAATGATGACGTCACAGCAATAGGACAAAATGTCGCGAAAAACACACGTAGTCTTATGGGACGTCCGCGGGAAAATTTTAATTGGACGGGCTGTGTTAAAGTGAGTGAAATGAAAACAAAGTGGTATATGCGGAACAGTGCTAGTGAACAGCTAAAATACAAATTAATGCGGTGCGTGCGGTGTTAAGATAGTAATTGAAGGTGTCACTGGCACTTTTAACCTTATCTTATGCTTCTTATGATTTTCTACACTTCTCGACACTCGCGTCGCTATATTTGTTTTGAAAACGCAGCTTGTTCTAGTTCATTTCATATCAAAACCAAATAGTATACTTAAAAATTGTTTGGTTTGTTTGTGTGTTTGATTCGAGATTGACTCCTGGGTACTTGACAGTAGCCTGGGTACTTGACAGCAGCCCTGAAAGCTTGGCAGGTGAAGGCGAGGGGGAGAAGAACTTTACAAAAAAAACACGTAAACGGTCGAGACACACACCCACAGGCATTTACACGGAAACCGCCACTCTAAAGTCTTATACCTCTATTACTGTTAAGCTCGAGGACAAAGCATGAACAGTCAAAAATGACATGCGGTTAATGTAGTTCGAATGCAATTGTATGCCCGGTTGTGTTACCAATACTAACCCAATAGTAATCGAGCTGACATTGGATGTGTAAGCAAGTGGCCGCAAACAGCTACACGTATTAGTATTCACACTATTTGGAAATTATTATGTATTAGTGTCATAATGAACATTTGCATGTTATCAAATAATATCGTCATTAACATCGGAAAACAAAAATCAAAGAACTAACGGGCTTAAATGAAATAACCCCACCACGAAAACTATATTTGGTATAGATTCCAATTTAGCATCCTTAAATCTATTGCGTTTCAAACAACAAGTGGAATAATTATGGAAAGTTTTCAGGCAAATCAACGCTCTAGAAAATTAGTCAGAAAATAAATATTTGATTCGATAAGAAACCTTTACAATGCTGTTTTCAATTCACATGTTCAAAGTTTATATGGGAAAAATTGCATATCGAACATGTGCTGTCAATAATCCCAAACTCTTTGAATGTATATTTCAACAGATTTTCCAAGTCTTTTTGTCTTCCTTCGCAGAAAATTGAAAAACTTATTTCTTCCTAAAACAATCAATCGATAGCAGACATGACGTGATGAAAGCTAATTCTTACGATATATCGATTGTTTCTTCATTAATCACAGAGTACCGCTTGAGCTCATTTTGAGAACAAAACCACCATCACATTCGAACATAGTCACAGTTTAATGAGTTTCCTAACAGCAGATCAACTTCGAATGCGTTTCTGGCTAAAAACTTCAAAAGAGAGTTCCCCCAATCTCTAATGGCCTGAGTTGGTTGGAGTGATACAAAACATTGCGGTCATCAAACCGAAGCTAATTTTAGCACATCTAACGTAGGAACTAGCACCTGATGAAAATCTAATCCTCAAGCAGGACGGATCTCCGACAGCTTTCTAATGTCAAAGTACTTTCTGTGGAAAATGGTTGGAGAATAAGTTGACATGGTTTTAATTGAAAACTGAAACGAATTTTATCATAATGGACTCGTACAAAACTGTTGTCTGACGTGTGTTGAAATATAATACAAAAGCCAGTGTTGAAATATAATACAAAACCAAACAGCAGAAATGAACCACACATAGCATATAGTTACATAATAGAAGTTAATCCACTGAATATTCATGGAAATCGATTGATTTTTGCATGAACAGGTAAGCTGGTGTAGGGTGTTGAAGACTAATGATAGAAATCAGAAATGGAAGATGGTTGTTTCTTCATAACTTTACAGTTACAAAGAAAACTCAGAAGTAGAAAAACCTGCGTCCTGTATTTCTTCGTCGTTTGAAAACATATTTTCACGAAGTTTCTTTTTCAATTTCGAAAAAAGATAATAATCAATGGGAGCTAGGTTAGAGCTGTAGCGAGGGTGATCTAGAATATGAAACACAACCGTTGTCGTACAAAAGGAGAGGAACGTTGGTTAATTGTTTATTCTTTTTTGTTGATGGCTTCTTTCAATCACTCTAGAATTGAAGCGTAGTGTTCTCCGGCCAAGGGGACGCTTTGTTTTCAAAATCGATCAACAGGATCCCTTCTGAGTCTCAAGAAATCGTCGCCATTATTTTTCCAACAGACTGTAGTAGTATGCCTTTTTTACGCCACTACATAGAGGGCCCTCTTCTGAGAGTCAGCTCACGTGACGAATGAAGTGACTCTCTTGATTTCGTATTCTGAGAGTCACGTGAGGTGACTTCATCTCACCTCAAGTGACATTTTTGATCTACCAGCTATTCCGAGAGTCACATAAAGTGACGAGAGGCACGTGAACTGAGATTTTCAGTCACTCGATAATATCAAGTGACTGTGGACAGAAGTGATACAAATTGATATTTTGAATAAAATGAAGAAGGATTTAGACGAAATTTGGACCGCGAATCATGGAAAAAAGTAGATAAATCTTTTTTTGAAGATATTTATATATTTTTATTTGAATAATGCGGCTAAACTCGATCACGTGTTCGCCATAGCCGTTAGACGATTTTTTTGATAACTGTCTTGCTCGTATTTTTGTGGTTTATTTGTTGTGTGTTAGTTTTTGGGGTGTTTTATGTTTGATTGGCTTTTCTTTAGTGTGTCCTTCAGTGTCTTCTCGTGTTTTTTTTTGTGTTGTGTTGTTCTTGAATTTTTGATTTTTACTTAGCAAAAAGTAACCAACAAGCGACAATTTGAATGCCTTATTGAATTGATGGAAAGTCACCCACAAAGCCTGAAACAGCACAGTGAACACATAAAACCCACTTTTAATATTCACCAATAGTTTTTCTTAATTACTATATTTTTTATCTTGTATAGAAACTTTTAGAATACCTGGTCCATTTGTAAATACCGTTTTCTTTTTTATTTGACTGATCATTTTTTACGTTCGATTTCCCTTATTTCCATTTGAACTTTAATTTTTTCTTATTCTACTCCCTGTAAAGTAAGCTCCACTTGTGGTATAAAGGCAGGGAAAGTTTGTGCTTGAAGCGGCGTGAGCACTTTCAGCTGCTACTTTATGCTGGCCCTAGTCATGCCAAGATAATCGTAGATATTATAAATATTTAATATTTAAAATGATTGTATCTGGTACTCCAAACTTTTTCGTGAGCTGTTTTTTTCTTTATTTTAGCATCTTCCAACGTACTTTTTCGACTTTTTGAACAATTTCCAGAGTGATCACTTCGATTGGCCGTTTAGGTCGTGGGTTGTCTTCAAGTCTGTCTCTTTCTTGTTCAAAAAGACTGTGCCACTTGCAAATCACTGTTTTACCAGAACAAGAGTCCTCGGAAATGGATGCTATCTCTTTCATTATGGTTGGACGGTACACGATTTCCTCCATATTTTACATTTTCTTCCAGATTGAGTTGCTTGGTCGACGATAGTTCAATACTAATGGCTCGATTGAAATCAAACATACTATTTATATTTTAATAACCGATTTTTTCCTTTAGAAGCTAGATATATTTTATTTTCTGACAAAGATCAATATTTCGAGGGTAATCTGCCCTCTTTTTGAGTGTCTATCGGCCATTAGCCGAGCTGAACGAGTGTTTATAAGGTATTTAGTCAACTCAAGACCTGGAAATCAATTGGTTTGAACATTTTCCGAAATCACTCGAGCATTTGCCAAATTATTAAAGGTTCAGGCGGCATTATCTATATTTATTGTCTGCCGCGCGATTCCAAATGCCACAGTTACGTTGCCATCAAATTTTCAGTACAATAGGATTCATAGCTCTAAACACAGAAGTTATTTGTTCATTTCATACAGTATGTGTAGATATAACAGTACAGAAGTTGAACAGACAAAATATTGTATGATTGACACACACGTAAAATTAAACAAAACTCAGCCACAACATGAACGAATAACTAATATTAAATTCCATCCAAAAGATAAAATACTTTTGTCATTTTAAGTACTCATAAGTATTTTCACCAGGACTGGGTATGTAATGTAAATAATACCACGATAGCATCCAAGCTCCTTTCTGGTAAATAAAAACAGTTCGTATCATTGAATATCGCTCCAAAGAACGAATTGCTTCAAGAATATATCCAGATCCCAATATTGCTGAGACCGAGCTAAATACAGTCAAAGTTTCTTTTACGTATATCAAGGCTAAGTAGCAGCAGCACCTATAGCAATCAAATAAACTTACCTTCTTATTAAATGTCAACTTGCAGACCGCCTAATGCAAGTTATGTGCCTGCAAATGCTAAGAGATAGCTGGACGTTGTTAATAAGTTTCGGATTGCAGCAGCTAACTTGCGCTTATTATCTAGCAATAGTTCAGGTGCTGAAAGAAAAGCCATTTGAGCTCAAGTTTCATCGTTAGATCGTTCAGTTAATGTGTTGAAATATTTTCCAATAAATTGTATGTAGGTGCGTGAACTTGTTAGTGTAGGTGAAGATAATTTGGCCCTAGTCAGCGTTATCACCGGAGACGACACGTAGTCTAATATAATGTAGAATGCATATTCTTTTTTGAAAGACCTCGAATCCCGTTGAACGAAAGTAGCAGTGTCTCACAGCATAATAAAAAGCCTGCATACCTCTAGGATTATATTAATGTCAGAGTTGAGAGAACTATGCTGTTGAACAATTACGACTAATGTGTGATATGAAGTCACTTCTGTAAAATTTTATACGCGCTACTGATCCGTGATTGTTCCGCTAGAAAATTTATGTAACTCAGAACAATCGGTCATTGCGCAGACATTTTAAAACATACAAACCTACTTAAATCATTTTAAGGAAAACATTTACATTTCAGGAAAATGAAGGAAGAGCTTGAAATGCTTTTCGTTAATTTTCTTGAAATAATCTGAACCTACATGAGTCTGAAAATTTATGTGTACGCGAATGTTTCTAGCAGTATATAGAATATGAACGTCGCAACAAGGACTGGCAATTCCCATAGCACCGAAATTATGCGTGTGTGTGTGTACTTGAAAAACTACATGCTTCGTTAAATAGCAGTCGAAAATATTTGCCATTGTAACTATGAAAGTACCAAGCGCACCCTCGAGCGTCAGTACACTTATCTTAATAAAAAACTGGAAGGACATACATTAAGTTTAGCTAGGAAAATTATTTTTTACGAGTATGTAAACTCAGTAACTACCTCAGTACCTATTTGTGGAAATGTAAATGATCACTTAAACTTTAAAATGAAAGTTTGAAAGATGAAAATTTGAATTAATAATTTGAAGCACTTCAATTTTCTAGACTACTATTAATGTCGCTAGCAGCAAAACCATCTCTATTAACAGAACAACCTATATTTCTTTCCAGCGACATCAGTTGCAGTTTCATCGTGGACTCTGGTCGCAATATCGTGCGAACGCTACTACGCCATATGTCATCCCCTTAGGTCAAGAGTTTGGCAAACACTACAGCACGCCTACAAAATAATTGCGTGTATATGGACAGGAAGCTTAATTTGCATGTTGCCGATAGCAATACTCAGCACCTTAATACCAACCAGTACCGGTACGTTAAACGCATTTTCTCCTACACAATGTTTTGGTATTCTAATAGCTTTTCACTCTATTATCAAATTGAATTCAATGGGCCATTTCATGATGTGGAGCGATGCCACAGGCTAAGGATGGACGTATCGTAGCTGCGGGAATAAAATAAGTTCCGGAATATAAGAAAATTGAATTATTGAAATATAATACGCCGGCATTATTTTTTTCAATTCTTGGGACAAACCAACAGAATTGAATCGGTTTTTATCTACAGAATTCTCTTGATTCAAATTCTGTAACGTCCAAGAATACAATTTTCAATTTAGATATCAATGCGCATTCTAGCTGTATTTCAATCCTTACCGGACATCGATATATAAAGGGTAATATAATCTCAATATAATAAGAAGTTTTGTACAAAGCCTCTTAAGTTCAATCTACTGACCAGCAATAAAATAAGCAGTTATTTTAAATTTGATCATTATCGTTGAAATGTCTTTTGCGGATGCCAATAAGTATTTCTATCAATAGAATGTGACTGTTTTAAAAAAAATCTTTATGATATATTATTTGCTGTATTCAGAGCTAATAGACTTCGAAAGTTGATGACGGAAAGGGCTTATTTAAATTAGCGCTGCTCACGGAATCACACATTTTGAATTTAATACGTTTAAGGTTACTCGATTTTACCAGATAGAAATAATTACAACAGTATATTTTTCAATTCACAGTTTTAATCGAACCATCAGGCATAGCCGTTGTTAGTAAATTTTTCAAAATAATATATTTTTTTTTGCTCACTGCGTCTTTCACAAGATGATACCGAATATCAATGATACTTATATGTAATTATCCACTAAAGTCTTGCACTTTGACGATCATCGTACAAAACCATATATGTTCTGGTTTTGTACAATGACATACAGGGTGATTCAAATCAAGGTGCTATACAGTATAACACGTAATTCTTTAAAGTAAGCTTATGAAAATATTATTTCACATAACCTTCTTCCCCTACAATGACCCTTTTACGAGCTATAATCCTTTTAAAAAATTTCAGCTTTGAATTTATTCTTTTCAAAATGATTGCTTGTAGCAACCCTGCGGATTCTAATTATTTGCTATTACTTGCAAAAAATTCTTCGAAAAATTAATAACGAATGCTCCAAAATTTATCTATTTGCATCAACATTCCATATTTTAATGCAAAGTTTATCTTTGATATTTATTTTTGTAGATTGTCTTTTTATTTCTTTTTAACAATGTTCTAAAAATAATATTCCGCTACCTACAGTATAGTTTCTACGGGAGGCCATTATGTGCATTCAAGGAGACCAAAAATATCGTCTCTGTACAGAAGAAGACTAAGGTCCAAGAAGTCTTCCACAATAACCAACAGTAGCTTCTACGGGTTAGGAAAACGAATTCTTTGTAACAATACAATTTATTTATTAAACTATTAACTAATTAGAATAAAATTTGAAAATGCTCTCCTTCCTTTTCAATACAGTAAATACAGTCTTACTCTATGAATAACTATGAACTAATACTTAGCTAATGACTATGACTATTACTTGATGACTATACTTACACAAATTAATAAAAATTAATTGCTTAAAAACAATTAATAGCAGAATACTTGATTTGGCTCTTACTAACTTTCTTGCTCTGTCACCTTATGTCAGCCCTGATTCTCACCATGCGTCTATATACCTATAATTACATCATTTCCCAAGAATTAAATATTTGTGCTGCGTTATAGCTTCACTATAGCGGACTTTACTTTCTTGTTCAATGAAATTAGTGCTAGTAACTGGTTTACTTTTTTCAGAGATGATGACCTTCATGTGTTCTATGCTTTTTTGTCTAGCCTTTTTTACTGCTACACTCCCACTTTTCGTGTTAGAAGAGGCATTGATTCTTCTTGGCTAACTGTTCACGTGATTCGTGTTCATAAAAAACAAGACGTGGTGCGTCATAGATTTCGAAGCACCAGCTCAGATGTTGGTCTTCTAAGTTACAAAATCTACGCTCGTGTGCTAAACAGATGACTAACGATGCGATGAGTGGTTACCATAGCCACATTGAAGCCTCCATACCATCCTATTATCAAAAACTCTTCTGGTCCTATATCCACACCCTTAACATATCTTCCTCAATCGCTTATGTGATGCATCTAAATGATTTGTCTGCTTGTCTAATATCTCTGCAAAGTGACTGTCACTATCCTTGATCTGTCTTCCTTAACTTTCGTACTTTTTCCTATACGTTTCCTTCTTCGTGGAAATCCGGAAATATTTTCCCCCTCCTTAAAGCCAAAGATTCGTACTGCGTTTCCAATTATCACCTCATATACCTTCTATCTTGCTTCAGGAAGTTTCTCAAAAGAGTTGTTTACAATAGAGTATAGCCAATCATTGCACCTCGTCTAGCTTCTGAGCAATATAGTTTCGTCAAAGGTAAATCAACAAATTCCAACTTATTTTTCTTCAGTAATATTGTTGCGTTCAACATCGACTAGCAAACGAAAGTGGATGTATTATATACAGATATTCCCAAGGATTTTGACTCTGTGAACCATGACATCCTCCACCAAGCTTGATGATTTCAATATTTAGGGCCAACTCCGTTACTGGTTTTCCTCATATCTTCGTGATCGTGCTTGCTTCGTAACGGTTCACTCTGGTTCTTCTTCTCCTTCTATCCTACATCTGGTGTTCCGCAAGACTCGGTTCTTGGTCCTTTGTTTTTCTTCCTGTTTACAAATGATCTTCCTTCCCTCCTTAATTCCCCGTGTCTTTTGTGCGCTGACGATCTGAAAATATTCAGGTTGATTACGTCAGTGGATGACTGCTCCCAACTGCAGGATGATTTGTCTGCTCTGGGCAATCGTACATTAACTTCTTGCTCTGAGCACTTGCATTAGCCCTGTCAATTTTATTATTCCTAATGTTTCTAAATGCTTCCAGATTTCCTTTACATGTAAATTATACCATATTTCGTTTTCCTATTACATCCTTGGTTCTTTCCTCAGTCCTATTGATAATTTCATGTGCCTTGGTGCTGTGTTTGACACTAAACTAAAATTTTATGTCCACATCTTACGCGTCACATCCAAGTCTCCGCGTTTATGCGGCTTTATTCTTAAAGCATCCAGACCTTTTGCTAATATTTCCTCTTGCGTACGCCTGTACATTTCCTTCGTGCGTAGTGTCCTCGAATATTGTTGTCAAATTTGGTGGCTTCATGATCGTTTTCTAATTGATGCTGTTGAGTCTGTACAACGCAGATTTTTTCGCTCAGTGTTCCTCAAGCTCTGTATTCCCTACTGTGAGTACAGTATGCGTCTTTCCATCCTTGATATTCCTACCCTCCTATCACGCAGAGTGTATTTAGACGAAAGTCTTCTGTGCATATTAACGGTTCTGTTACATACATCACCAGAGTGCAGTTTTCCGTTCGTAAACCGGTACGTTTTACCAGGTTTTCATTCACCTTCAACGTACCGTTTGCTTGTACTTTGACAAATTTTTATTCTTCACTTTTACCCTTGTCTAGGCAACATAGTTGCTTGAATATTGGTCCTCTTAGAAAAAAATTAAGAGCAAGTGTTTTATCTTACAAAATGAATTAATTAAATTGCCAAATATCCAATTTGATCTTTGTATTAAATTATGATTTTATTTCATTTACCACCTTTTGCCTGCTCTGATTAATTTGAATTTATAATCTTTTTTCTCTTTCTTCACACTTCTGTTTTTGAAGTTTAGCCCTTAACCAAATTATCCATTTTTTACGATTTCTGTTCACGACCAGATCATGAGATCAATATTAAATGCACAGGATAAATTGCAGGTGCAGTCATCATATTTTTACAGAATGTATGGACCTTAGTGTAAGCCCAATTTGACAGAATTTTGGTTGAAAGCTTGAGATACGGCTGCCAGGTTCGATAATTTTTGTTATTTTTTTGCTAAGAGATGTTGCCATTAAACTTTGAAATGTTAATCATCTTGGAGTGACAATATCCAATAAGTGTCTGCTTAGTGTTTCAATTTCTAAAATTTTGAAAACTTCGCGGGCGGTAAACCTTCAATTTTTTTAAGCCTAATAATTTTCAACGCAGCCATCGAATCGGCACGAAATCGAAATGAAGTAGACTTGGTTTGCTTTTGACTGCGATAGCAAAGTCAATTTGGCATTTCTGATATCCGTCACTCTTGGATCTTCTCCTATATTGTTAATCATCCTTGTCATATCAACTGCAAGGGTTGTGTTTCCTCACCTTTCTCCCTCTCATCTGCTGTTCTCCATTCTTGGTTCTCTTTTGTTCATTATGTTCAGTAATGGCCTTCACAGCTGTTTCGATTCCTTTTACTTCTTTCACGCAGATGATCTTAATCTCTTAAGCTACATTAATATAATAGCTAATCGTGGTTTCAATTGGACTCAAATGCTTTAACCATTTCGTCCAGTGTGAATTGTCTTTCAATCAGTTTGTCGCATATAAAGCTGCAAGAAAGGCAGCATTTATTCTATGGTGTACTCGTTGTACACTCAATATCTCCACCTGTGTCCATTTTTTCACATCGCTTGTTCGTAGCATATTTGAACACTTTTCCCAAGTTTGGTCTCCTCGTTTTGCTTATAGGTCACAGTCAGACGATTCGTTCAGCGTAGATTAAATCGAGGGCTTCTTTAAAAGCTAAATTTTCCCTAATGTCCTTATGAAAATCGGTTGCAATTTTAATCCTATCTTTGTTGCGTACTAGCATATAGTTATTGAATAATTTTTTTTTGAATTTTTTGTTGGATTAGTTTATATTCCTACGTCCCAACTCGTACTAGTTTGTAATCGTCGTATCAGAACTCAGTCTACTTTTTCTGTTCCTTTTGCACGTATAAAAGTAGTTTTTTTTTCGCAGTACCATCCGATGCTTAGAAGTCACGATGAGTCCCTAGTGTGGACGTTTTTCCGAACCTTTCTCAAGGTTTTAAAGATGTTTTTTTCTGGGTTTCATCTGAACCTGTTTGCCTAGAAGGCTAATGTTGTAATATTCTATCTTGATTGTTATTTCCATTTAGATTACTAGTGGTTTACTATTTTCACTGCTTTTATTCCATTAATTTACCACGTAAAATATATTTGTTTGCTGGTCTTGCTTGCAGTGATGAATTTTCATTAGCTTATTATTTTTTATTTCTTTTTTGTAAATATCCATATTCTCCAATTTGTAGCTGGATCATACTATCTGTAAAATAGATTCAAAAATAAATAACAGGTTGTCTGCAGCAGGTACTTTGTATTATTTTTTTCTTGATATTCCATCATATCCTCTAATGGTAAACATTTACAATGAAAACAAATAAGCAATATTTAAATTTTCTTAGTTTCAGATGACAAAAAACTTTATATCCCTGTAACTTCAGATGCAGTGTTGTGATGAAAACTAAATTCACAGGGTGAGTTGCCTCTGATGTAAAGCAGTTGCAGTAGATTTTTGGTTGAAGTGCCACTACTAACTGATCCTGCGATCAGCATATCAAACTATGAGCGTCCTACCTGAGAAACTGAGAAATTTTTCTAACTGATGGCTTCGGATGCAGTTTTTGTATCAAAGTGGTACAAAGTGGGTTATCATACCAAGGAGCAAAATTGATTGAACACGCATTTCAAATCTATACATTTCTTACAATTTTCCTCGAAAATCAGTTTTTATAGCGTTTCTTATGAACTAGTGTTTCTCTTTTTCAATTTTTTAATTATTTTACTCCCCAACATCTCCACCTAAAATAATGACGGATTCAAAAGAAAGCTCTAATTTCGTATTAAAAAAGGAAGAAACAATATTCTTAGCTCTTCTTTTGTCAGTAAGCATATCTTTGAGGTCTCTAGTGATGAATAATGAAATTTTCCATAGTTCTTGGAAAATATTTTGATTGAAATTGACGACATCTTAATCGAAAATGACGCCTAGGTACATTTTCAGTATCGATAAATGTGACTAACAAATAAAAAATAAACCTGGTTGGCTAATTGCATAGAAAGGATCAAACATAAAAGTGCTTCAGTCTCCTTAGATTTGAAATGATGGCTGTGGTTGATTGTGTTAAATAAAAATGCAAATAAATTTCTTATTATAGCAAAAACAGAATTTGAATGATGACATGTCTTCGTTGTAGACATAAATGAAAAACCTGCACTCGCCAACTCTAATTAATTATGATAAACTGAAAGATGTTATTGTGCCAAGAAAACTTAACTGATTCTCGATTAAATTCACTGAAAACAATATTGAATGCTGGAATGATAAAAGGATTGAAAAAGATGGCAGCAATTATTTTAAGCACCTGTACACTTAGTTGAAATAAGCATACAAATCTCCAAAAAGCTAGCAAACTTGAAATTAGTATTTCCATCGAAGGTAATTGTAAAGAAAACCAAACAATTTATCTGATACAAAAGGATCCAATCTTGAGATTATAATGCTTAAGATTCAGTGAGACTATCACTGGAATGCAAATATCAAGTCAAATTGAATTTTTCAGAAAATTTTGATGCATAAGGCGGTTGTTTGTGTCAAGTTAATATTAAGATATCTTTAACTCTTTGACAGCAGCAGTGAGTTTTAGTGTTTTAATGAATTTCCAAGTTTTAATGAATTTCCAGGAACCCTTTTATTTCAACTGAAAGCAGAAATTTCGAATACAAATCAAGTATGAGGTTTTGGAACATTCAATCTTATGTAGGCACCCTATCAGTTTGAAAACAAAAAAGGCAGCCCTTCGCCGAATTGCCTACATTTTAAGCATCTAAAGCTTGTATTCGGAATAATTCATAATCGGATCATTGTATCAATATGAAAACCAGAGTATGTAATGTTCTTAAGTAGGGCTATAGCTGATAGTTATTTGATGACTGAACTGGTAACCCTGTGGCTTTAGTGCAATTTTGATATAATTGCCAAGATAATATAATAAAAATAGTAATTTTGCCTTATAGCTTCCGATGCAGACATTAAATCTAAACGAAATTCACACGAATTTCCTTCGACGAATATTTTCCCGCAAACGCTTTAAAACACTAGAAACACTGCAAGAATATCGTGCGTTGACAAATTGACCTTACGGAAGGAATATCGTTTGCACATACTTTTGTATGCGCATACGTATGCTCATACACAAGGATGTGTAGTCTGGACGGGCTATTAAAAACAATGCTAGCCTGAAACATTTGCAGTCCAGGTCTGGAGGTGATTATGTCACTTATTCTTGTTTGCAATCTGCTGCCAAACAAAGACTAAAATTACACTGCGCACTACTTTTCGTTTATGAAATCGCATCTTAGCTCAAATAATTCTAAGAGGTTCTGGTCATATGTATGTCTGTAGCTTAAAATTTTTTTCCGTTATGCTTGATTCCTATTCGTCTAATAATTCTTGTGTATCTACTCCGCAAGGAACATGTAACCCATTCGATGACTTTTTTTCCTCTATATATTCTAATCCTGCTTCTCTGTCTACAGCATTCCTCTCTTTTATTTTCCCACTTGCCTATCTTTACTTGTGACCAATCCTCTTGAAGTGCAATCTATGCCATCAACGTTTGGCTCCAGCTTTCCTAGGGAGCCCTGTTGGAATTCCTAATTTTTTCATAAAACAGCTTGCTACTTCTCTTTGTCTTCCTCTGTCTATCATTTTTAACATTTGTCTGTACAATGGCATATTCGCAGCTTCTTTGAAAGTGCCAAGCATTTTTTTTATCCACAAGTCTGGTGATCTAAGCCTAGTCACTAACCATCATCCTATTTCTGAATGCCATACTTGGACAGTGAAATGTTGAAATACCAATGCTGGCAAAAAAAATTATCAAATATCATGAAGCAAATAATTTCAAACATGCTTCCGTATCAAACAATTGTAAATGAATAATTTGTAAAAATGTTAATTTGTTCTACACCTTCATGTTTTAGTTTCTGTAAAGAAATAAATTGATTACTATTATATGTATTGATTCATTATATTTTACTGTATGTTACTTTATTTTACTTTATATATTTTACTAAGGAATTTGTGAAACAAAGTGCTCCGTTTTCAATAAATGGCATGTCTAACCCTGCTCATGAAAGAAAATGGTATGAATTTTTATGAATCAAAGTGCATCATAAAACATCACATTTCTGTTATGAATTTTAAAGTTTAGATATTTGATATCTCCGGATAAGAATAGTTTCAAGCTATCTTATCTTCATGTTCCATCAGAATATTGCTACTATTGGCAAAATGACAACGTCAGACTAAGCGGTAACATTGACGTCTTCATTCTTTATTTAACATGAATTTGCTTTTTCAATCAGAAAACCTTTTCAATGAAATCCATTCAAAGACTTATAAAATCCAATTTTATGATACTTTTCTTTAGAATCTCACTGCTCCAGTTTCATTTGAATTTTATTTTTCATACATACATCCAGCTACAGACATCAATGTCAATTGTAAACCCATTCTGATTTCTCTATGATAAAATCTGTTAGGACAAACCTTTAGCTTTATACCCGGAAAATAAAATCCCTAGATATATCTATTCGTACCGTACCGAATTCTTAGTATGAATAGATAGCAAGAATTTACTATTATTGCCATCTGTAACGTAAACACTACAACCACATTCATTTATTATCATTCCTTTGCATCTTTTCAGGTCACAGAAAATGCCGTGAAGAATGGCCAGACGAAACCATTTACTACGAAAGAGCCTACAATTTATTTCTCGATCTGATCCTTCTCGTTATACCACTAGTCGTATTATGTGCAACATATTTTCTCATAACGGAAACTCTATGGAATGGAATTCGAGCTGAGAAACTGGCTAAAGAGAAGAAAACGTTCAAAAGTGGTGTAGTAGGCCCAGCAAATACAAGAAATCCAGTTAGTATGGAAACATCCAGCAATGTGAGTTATGGTAAGTAATGAAATATGTTTGAAAAGGAGGTTATAGGTTAGCATCCAGCAAAGATCATAGAGATTTAAATTCGAAGTATTATTGATATGATTTCAATTTCATAAGGACCGAAAGGATATTGAATTGAAAGTTGAATACTTACTATGTATTTTCTTTAACATCAGATTGTAAATAATTTGCACCTGGGAAGTGTATTTGTTGAATTGAAGGTCGAGTTGTGAGGTGAAATGGTTTAAGAATTTAAGTTTGTATGGACGCTATACCTAATGTGAAATCAACTACGAGTATTCAATGATAGAAAAGTTCTTTCATTATTCATTCGCTAACTTCTTTTCTTTCTCTTTTAAAAGTTCTTTCTCTCTTGTACATCCCCTTGTTTTTCCTTCTCTTCCTCCTTTTCTTTCTCTAATCCATACTAATCCGATCGAAGTTGAGAATTTATTGCCCCACCTTGATCGGAATTCCGGTGGTGGTTCTGATTGTATTCTCAATATTTATGCGTGGTCTATGTCTTCCTCATTGTGCGTCCCCGTCTCTATCTTCTTCAATTTGAGCCTATCATCCGGTATTTTTCCTTCTGCATGGAAAGTTTCTAATATTTATCAAATTTTCAAAACTGGCGATGTTTCCTCCGTCTGCAATTGTCGTCCTATATCTCTTCTCCCTTGTTTTATTAAAATCCTTGAAAAAATTGTCTTCTCTAGAATGTATCCCATGATTCATCTTATTCTCGCTCCAAAACAGCATGGGTTCGTGAGGGGTAGGTTTACTTTGACTAACCTTATCCTCTTCTCAAACACAGTTTCGCTTGGCTTAGGTTGTCAACAACAAGTGGACGTAGTGTACACAGATTTTTCTAAAGCCTTTGATACTGTCGACCATAGAATATTACTCTGAAAAGTTACACAGTTTGGTTGTTTCGGGCCACTCCTTTCTTGATTTTCGTCCTACTACAGTGACCGCGAGTGCAAAGTTACTATTAACAACCTCTCGTCTTCTCTCTTTCATCCCTCTTCTGGTGTTCCACAAGGGTCTATCCTTGGTCCTTTAATTTTCTTAATTTTTATTAATGACCTTCCTTCCATTATCGATTCCCTTCTTTCTTCTGACGATCTGAAATTCTTCCGAATCATCAGGTCAGCTAATGACTATAATATTCTCCAGAATGGTATGTGTGCTCTTCTCAATTGGTGCAAGCAACTCCTTGTCCTTAAATGTTAGCAAATGTATACATATGACCTTTTCCCTCAAATCATTTCCTATTTGATTTTCTTATTCAGTTTCCACAAACTATCTGTCGTCAGTTAATCAATTTAGAGACTTGGGTGTGACTTGGTTTTGATCCTAAATTCCATGTTGCTGAAGTCACCGCTAAAGTCTCCCGAGTCTCTAGGTTGGTACTTTGCTCTGCCTCCTAATTCGTTGACATAATAATTAATATTAGCTCGTTGTGTCCTCGACTATGCTTGTCAAGTGTGGTCTCCACGTTTCCTAAACCTTTCTGTGGCCATCGACTGTGTGCAGCGAAGGTTCACACACTTTTTAGTTTTTAAATATAATATCCCTTACTCCTTATATGATTCCCGCTCGTCCTTTCTTCACGCCTTCTATTGCTTTACGAGTGCATCCTGTTCAAATCGCAGCGAGGTATTCTATCTGGCTTCACCGATTCATTCCGACCTCGCAGCTCGTTACGGGGCAACATGTCTGAAGAAGTCTTCACAGTTCCGTTCTTTTCTTCCCCTGTGTACTTTGTATACTTTGTACTAAATGTCTACTTTTCTTCTCCTTTCGTCAGCATCCCTAAACGTCATAACGGATTGGAACTTGGAACTCTGCCACAATCGTTCTTTAAAAGACATTTAAAAATATTTATTCTTGTTGAATATTGAATTGTATTTTCTTTTTGTAATCATTAATCTTAATTTTTTTTTTATCTTTTTCTTATTTCATTGTCATAATTTGAATTTGTATTCTGTTGTGATGAATATTGTAAAAAAATAAATAAATGAATATAATTCAATCCTTCGACTAAGTCTAGCCTGCAGGTCTTCAAAGTTGATCTTCAAAGTTAAATCAATGTTTCCGAAAAGCTTCCATGGAATGCTCCCCTCTTACCTAACTGACCGTTCATTCCACGTTATGCCTAGTACTATACTCTTCGCGAAACGAATTCAACGATCGAATCCCATACAAAAAGACCTTTTCAGTTCGCCAGTAAAGCTCTTTTTGTATGGGATTTGACCGTTGAATTCGTTTCGCGAAGAGTATAGTACTAGGCATTAGATACAAAAGCTACTCTATCGCTTAATATTGTGCGCATGCTCGTGTATCTCTATTTGGGACCTGTACTCTACAATATTTTTACATCTGATCTCCTAATAAGCTGCCTTTGCAAACGATGTTGCGATTCGATGTGCTGATTCAGATCCAGCATTCCCTAACATTGCAAGCCCACATCTCATTTCTTGAACAATGGCTAGCTAAATGGAATATCACAATGTACGAAATCAAATGCGTCTATACTACATTCACATTGTTAAAGCAGACTTGTCTTCAAGGATACCTTAACAATGTACTAATATCTCATAGTAGGGAGGCAAAGTTTTTTGAAATGCATCTTAACAGGAGACCTTCCTGAATACGATACATTGAAGCTAAAATACGCTTATTAAAGCTCAAATTCATCAACTTCAAATGGATGCTCAACAGCAGGTTCAAAACTTATCTCTGTCTTAAAGGCAAATTTGATCTGTAGTTTAGAGCGCGCAGACATAGAGCCAACGAACGGCCAATGATAGTTTGACCAAATGTTGGTCCTCAACGTTTGACGATGGCTGTGTCGTCTACACAGGAAGCGACCCAAAGCCAATCCATTGCCAACGCTTTGAGGGTACCGCCGGCAGAGCAAAAAGCAACCAAGGCCAACGCCAACGTTAGCTCTTTGTAGACAATCAGCCAATCCGGGTCAACGAATGCGTTGGCCGCTGGCTTTGTCCTTATGTGTGTGTAGCTTGACAAATCTGGAGAGCACCTTCCCATCAAACATTCAAACCATCCAAGGGACTCAATCAAAAATACTTAGGCCTATCACCGGAGCTCCTTCGTACTTCCGTAATGCTAATCTCCAGAAAAACCTGCGGATCGAAACGATTGCAGAGGAAATAAAGAGCTACAGTACAAAATATATTGCAGCCCTTGCTTATCATCCCAACAAGTTGACTTAGAAAATACTAACCTATCAAAAATTTCAGCGTTTTAGAAGAACTGGCCCATTAGACCTTTTGTCTCCAATGAAGAACAAATTTGTGTAGTCACTTTCGTTGGTTTTCAGTATCCTTCACGCTATGAACATTGTAACTCTAGAGTATTGATGTCAACTTTGTTCGTCAATTACCGTAAATAGCGTTCAAAGTGAATATGTCCTCAACTGTGAGGAATGCACATCATTAGTCAGTATGTAAAGACACAACTATACTCTCTCCGAATGATTCGTCGAGCAACTTGAAAAATTCCCTCCATGTTTTGGCATGTGAAAGAAATAGAGAATATAGTTCAGTGAAATCAACAATTCAACAACTTTTATGTTTGAAAAATGCAAAAATAGATTCGGGAACGAGAGAAACAGGAAGAACTAAGACGAAGTTGTGAACTTGTTTTCGAACTTCATGGAAGATTCTGATATTGTGTCTAAGAATAACACAACATATGCCAGAGTACAAGCTATATGATAAATATTTTTGTAAATATTTTTGTGAATATTATTCGATCATGATTGTTATATTTGCTGGAATCAAATAAGTCACCTTAATACTGAATAGGATTTCGTTTGTACGAAAAACTTGTTGACACATATGAAGCATAAAAAACTGATCTTCCTATTCTTCGCTGCCTGATATCGTGCTTTCTGAATATTTTCGCGGTACGATAATAGCCATATTCATTATTACCTCGATAAAAAACATGTTTATTAGAAATCTGGATTTAAATTTCAATCGTCATTTTAATATATTTTTCCTTACCAAAATAATGTTTAATCCTTATGTATGCAAATTTATTCAAAAAACTGAATAAATAATAACATTTCGAAGAGTGAAACGAAATCCATACTCGAAAAATACTAGCTGTCATATTAACTCAGGGGTTTTCCTAAACTGAGCAGCATATGCTTGGAACCTACTCATTCTATTTTATTTTAAATTTCAAATATTTACATTACTCAAATACACAATCCTATTGGGAAATTTAATCGATTTCTCGTGTTATTTCGAATTTGCATATGTACGAATTTTGCACACTGTGAACTCTCGTATCTACTACTGAAATATTTTGCAAGAGCTTGAAGCATGTCTGAGACTGAGTGTAAAATTGTAGGATCCATGATGCCCGCCAGCAAATTTCTTCGTCAATATTTTCATTATAAGTACACTGTATCATGTCCTTGCTGTAAGAATTTTTCGATTCAATACTGGTGTCTGGTCATTGCATCTTTGTTATCCTTCTCTGCAAGACTATATTTTATGTTTGAAAAGCAGTTTATTTTTCAAAAACAATCGAAGATAGAAATTGCATAGCAAGGAAAGTTATTCATATTCAGTCTGTTCTCGACAGATACGTTCTCAAGCCGTTGGAATGGTTTTCTGAAGACGGTTTGACATTGAGAATGAAGCATTTGTAATCTGTAGACGATTCATTAGCAATGCAAATTCAATAAGGTGCGTTATAGACAGCGTCGGTATTTGCGTATTATAAGAACATACCGATTTTTCAGATCTACTTTTTTTTATTTATTTATTTATTTATTTATTGTCTAAAATCAACAGATATAGATCCAATGAAAGACTAGACAAGAAGCAAACTTATATATGTAAAAAAAAGTAAAAGAAAAGCGACTATAAATTAAAACTAAACAAAATATAAAAAGGCGGTGACATCTGATAAAAACTCAACACAGATAAGAAATCAAACATTCTGAAAATTAGTTCATTTCATAAGATAAAACGCAGTCTTTTAACTTATATTTAAAAGTGCGAAACAAAGGCGGAAGAGGACCAATATTCAAACAATTATGCTGCCTAGGCAAGCATAAAAGTGGAGAGTAAAAATATAATTTAGTTCGGGAAAAAATGTACATTGAGGGTAAATGAAGACAGGCTAAGACGCAGGGGTTTTCTCAGGCATTTTTCTTGGGAGGTGTGTTCAGAATTTTAGGAGGGGTGTCCCTTTGGAACAAAAGACACAAAGATCCGTTTGTGTAGGAAAATTGTCCGTGTTAGGGGGGGTGTATGCACTTTCCAGGGGGGGTATTAGGGGGGTGTTAGGGGGGTGTAGGAAAATCTCTGCTAAGACGTACTGCGTCACGAACAGAAAACTGCGCTTTGGGGATATATGTATGTAGTAGAACCAGTAATCATTTTGAAAAGGAGATATTCATCGAAATACACTCTGCGTGAAAGAAGGGCCGGAATCTCAAGGATTCCTCAAGCTCCGTATTCCCTACTATAATCATAGTAAGGAAAACGGAGCTTGAGGAATAGTGAGCGAGTAAATCTACGTTGTACCGACTCAACAGCATCAATTAAGAAACGGTACTAAGGACATCAACCATATTCGAGAACACTACGCGCGGAGGAGATATACAGACGCACACACGAGGAAATATCAGTAAAGGGTCTGGACGCTCTTAGAATGTGACATCAAATTTTAATTTAGCAAATTGTGACATCAAATTTTAATTTAGTGTCAAACACAACACCAAGGTCCATGAAATTATCAGCTGGATTGAGGAAAGAGCCAAGAATAGAATAGGAAAACGTGATGTAGGATCATTTACATGTGAAGGACATCTGGAAACATTTAGCAACATTAAGGGTTATACAATTGGCAGAGCATCAGTTACCCAAAGCACACAGGTCATCCTGAAGCTGGGAGCAGTCATCCACTGACTCAATAACCCTAAAAATTTTCAGATCGTCATCGTACAAGAGACATGGGGAGTTGAAGAGGCGAGGAAGATCATTTATAAAGAGGAGGAAAAGGAGAGGACCAAGAATCGACCCTCGCGGAAGACCACAAGAAGGATACAGGGGCGAAGAAGAACAAGAGTGAAACGTTACAAAACAAGCACAATCACGATTGTATGAGGAAAACCAGCAACGCAGCTGACCCGAAATATTGAAACCATCGAGCTTTGAGAGGAGGATTTCGTGGTTCACGGAGTCAAAAGCCTTGTCAAAGCCTGTATATACTACATCCACTTGCTTCTGCTGGTCGATGGCAGAGGCAACAGTATTGGTGAACGAAAGAAGGTTGAAAACTGTTGACCTACTCTTGACGAAACCATGTTGCTCAGAAGCGAGAAGATGTTCAATTAGAGGATAAACCCTATTGTAAACAACTCTTTCAAGAAGCTTACTGAATCAAGATAGAAGGGATACGGGACGATAATTAGAGACGCAGGATGAATTTCCGGTTTTAAAGATGGGATAAATATTTGCGGACTTCCAGGAAGAAGGAAACGTGCAGGAAGAAATACTTAGGTTAAAGAGGACAGATAAAGGAACACACAAAGATAATAACAATGACTTTGCAAAAATGTTAGGTGTGCCGTCGGGTGCGCAGTTGGCGCTACTATCTAGGTTGGCAAGCAAACTTTCGACCTCCAACGGGTTCGTTAAAGACAAACGAAAACTATTAACATCAGAAGAGGGAATATTAGCGGAGAAAGATGGATTAGGTTGAGAGATGGCAGAAGAAAAGAAATCAGCCAACAGCTCACATATTTCTTTCAACGAGGAAGCAGACAAATCGTTTAGGTGAGAAGGTAATATCAGAGAAGGGATAAAGGGAGACTTTTTAAGGGAACGGATGTAGGACCAGAAGGGTCTCTGCTGGCAGGATGATATGGAGGCTCCAATGTGGGCATGATAAGCACTCATCGCATCTTTAATCATCTTTTTAGAATACGAGCGTAAATTGTTGTATCTAAGAAAATCGACCTCTAAGCCGGAGCTTCGAAATCTATGCCACGCCACGTATCACGTCAACAGTTTGCCAAGGCGGATCAAAACTTCTTCGAACACGAAAAGAGGGAGTGTGACAGAAAACAAAAATAGACAAAAAATCATAGAACGCATGAAGGCCATCATCAACATTTAGACCTCTGAAAAACGCAAACCAGTTAACAGCATTAATAACATTAGCAAAGCTATAGACACGACCGGGTCGAAGCAGTGCTTAGGCGGGTCCCGACTCGGAACTTCGTGGGCTTGTAGATGGTCCTTTTTTTAGTGAGTCAAACCTCACATACCCCGAGGTGATAGGTCACCCGGGGATCTGGTTTTTTTTGCCATCTACACTAGGGAAAAAAAAGCTATAACGTAGCGCAGAGGTATTTTTATTCTTAGGGAATGAGGTGAAGGAAAGTTCGATAGCAAGAGGTGAATGGTGAGGATCAGGACTGACATAAGGTGACAGAGCAGCACATAAACGAACAGACGACAAAGGAGAGTTGGTAAGTACAAAATCAAGTATTCTGTTATTAACATTAGGAACATTATTCAACTGTGAAAAAGGAGTATGTAGCTAAAGAGATATTGCTCCTCGACAAAAATTCAGTGAAGGTTGTATCCGAGACTAAGCCACCACATAATAGAACGAAATAAGAGGGGAAGTAGGTGTTAAGAAAGGAGGAAATTTCCGTAAAAAAGCGATCATAGTCAACAATAGGACTATTACATGGGATATAAATCTACGGCACAAGCAATGCAGTAGATGGAGTAACAGATAGATGAAGAACGATTCATTCAACATGCAGAGACGGCATGAAGTCGGTACAGGAGGACACGCTAAGTGTATTGCGAACAGCAACTAAAACACCGCCGCCGTCACATAAACCACTGGCTGAGCGATCACGATCTTTGCGAAAGACAGTAAAAAGAGGTAAAATACTTGTGGAGTGTGATGAAAAAAAAACATATATGTTCCCGTGTAGCCGCTAAACACAAAAATCAAACTCTCTCTTAGTTTAGGTGCATACATATATTATTTAAAATCATTTGAAATATCAATAAGATTATTATTTGTATCTAATTATTTATTTAGGCACTTACTTCTTTTATGTGAATCGAATGATTAATTTCTCTTTGATGTTACTTTCTAGTGGCAAATATTAATTGAGAAAAAAACTAGAGCCCATTAATATTTGTGTTCCATAGAGTAATCGTTTTATTACATATTTTGAAACTCGTAAATTTATATTAAATTTTCTGAAATTTATGCAAATTACGGCCAAAATACGACACTAAATCGTTGAACATCGTTTTTATAACATATAAATCAGACTACAAATGAAATGCGATAAGCCAGTGATGTCTAAAAGAAGATTTTTCAAAATTTACATGCAAACATGAACGCACTCCAAGATATGAAAAGATATTGCATGGTAGCCACCCAGGTAAGTTTAATCATAACCTGATTCTTTGAAATCCTGTCTACTCGATTTGCCTTTGATGATCGGAATGGAAGCCAGACAAAATTTATTCGACACAAGCACCTCTATGTTCCCGTTGCACGCTTGCATGGTGACATAGAGAAAATACGTGCCTACCACTCAGCTTTGAAAACACTTTTATGGCAATAAAGCTGGAAACTGCACAAGTGAAATCAGACCAAAGCTGATTGAAGTATGACAAAATCAAGTATGTGGAACGCATTAAAAATGCTAGGCGTCAGTGTTGCATTACTCATCAATGAACTTACTTGGCATCAATATCATCAGCTAATCGATTATACTGCTTTAAAGAGAACTCTCAACATTTCGAAATAATTTGGAAACTCACATAGAACATAGGCAACTTGCTTACCGCAAGAAAAGTTTTACAAGTTAAAGCTATACAATTTTCCAGGAGAGGCAGAAGAAAATTATCGTCTTATTGAACGAATAACTTATGGTGGTACATAACTGAATTTAGTTCAAGCCTAATTGAAAGTTGCTTGATACCAGTTCTTCGAAAAAGTTTCTTCTATCCATGAGATTTTTCACCCCTTGAAACAACCCTAACAAGCACCTGCGTCGTTTTCCTGTCTGTATTTGTGTATTTTATTATTATTGTAACTAATTAATATAAAGCAAAGACAACGAATAAAGTAAGAACAGAGAAACAATTTTTAATTTAATGAAAACAATGAGTTAAAAATATGTGCATAGTTTTGTGGAAGGTGGTCGGACTGAATTAATTGTAAGCATTCATTTTTCTTTTTCTTTTTGTCTATTGGAAGTTTCTTTGAGTATAGATTTTTGAGGATGATGTTAGTGATACCTTTTTCTACTGTGTTCATAGTAACTTCTTCAAATTCTGTCTGTTCATAAGATATTTTGATTTTGAAAGAAATCTAAGGATCTAAGGATCTTCACATGCGTAATTTTTACATGAATACCCTTGAAGACTTTCGTGTAGTTGTTGCCAATTAGTCTGCTCAGGTGCTTTAAGTAAACTAGCTAAAATCTAAGTAAACTAGCTCGTGCACTTTGTGTGGATTACCTCCCTATTTTATGTTCGTATAATAGTACACTGAAAAAAATCCAAATGGCGCCCAGAGCTATGTAACATAGCGCATTATTTATGGTCCCATACGTTATGTACATAGGACTCTGAGCTATGCAATATGGCTCCCAGCGCCATAAAGTCAGGATCTGCAGAGCGCGTGGTCCTATGTAACATGGTACAGCATTTATGGTCCCACACGCTATGTACATAGTACCCTCTGAGCTATGCAGGATGGCTCCCAGCGCCATAATTACATGCCGCAGAGATTATGGCCCCACACGCTATATTACATAGTACCATGAGCCATGTAATATGGCTTCAGTTGTCCTACCGATTCGGATGAATTGAGGTTTTGAAGTTTCGGATGAATTTGAAGTTTTTGCATATTCCACATCACATGTTCCATGGCTCCAAATCAAATCGTTTTCATTCAGTTTCAACGGAGTGAATCCTTTTGGATATGTATCTTTGTCGATTTGAATGTGTATACCATCACACACTTGCATTCGACTAAATATTTCATCAGATTTGCTTTTAGGATATATTAGGTTATACAATTTGCGAATGATTACCATGGAGCGGGACCTAATTGCCTAAGCTTATCGAGGTTAATGTACGAGCCAGATGAGCTCTGAATATCGTCATAGTTGATTAGCCAGTTGCTCCTGTGCTTGAACGACTTCATGCAGATATTACATACGTGTGGCGTATCAGATATGTGAGCCAGTTAGTGTCGAGTCAAGTGATCCTTTCCTTTCAATGCTGCATTACATATATCGCAAACAAATCTACGCTCAACAGCATGTGAAATTACGTGCTGCTCGATTAGACTTCGATCCGGATAAGCCATTTGACATTCCGGACAGCAAAAGAGCGTTGACTTGTCTAGAGCTTTCGTTTCGCGGATTTCACCTGGTTTTGGACGGGGTTTCTTTTCCTTCGGCGGTTTCTTCTTTTTCGGTTTCTTGCCACTGGTAGTAGTCGTCGTTGTAGTCTGAAGTTAATGTTGATTCCGGTATATTATGAACATGTCCATGGCAAGCCGTTCGAAATTTTGCAGGTGAAGGTTAGTTATTGCAAACATATTTCGACAATGCGTTGAAACTTGACCAGGAAGCCAAAGAAGTAGGCCTGAAGATCAACCAGGCGAAAAAAAAAATCATGACGCATACAAGAAAGAAGACCTCCATTAGACGAAATATAATTCTCAACGAATATAATTTAGAGAATGTGGACGAATTTATATACTTAGGCTCAAAATTGACAACGAAAGGCAGTGAAACTGATGAAATTAAACGGAGAATACAGCTCGCTAATAAAACTTTCTACTCCGTTCTGGCCCTACTGAAGACCAACTGCATACATAGGAAGACGAAGCTCCAAGTTTACAAATCAACAATCAGATCTGTGTTGTGCTACGGATGAGAAACTTGGACCCTTACCCTAGCATCTGCAAATATGTTGAACGCCTTCGAAAGACGGGTCCTCAGGCGTATAATTGGAGCTAAACAAGAGTGCGGCCAAAGGCGGATAAAGTATAACCACGAGATGTACGAGGTTTTTGATGAGCCAGAGGTTGCTACAATAATCAAACTGCGGAAGCTACACTGGGCTGGTCACGTGCAATGAATGGACGAGCATCGAATACCTAAGAAGGTATTCGACGGAAGGGCCGAGGGTCGAAGACCAGTGGGAGAACCCAGAAAACGCTGGTCTGACTCTGTCGACGAAGGCTGCGGAAAGCTGCTCGGTTTTCGAAATTGGACGACGCGGTCATCGGACAACTGGAGGCGTCCCCTGCGAGAAGCCAAGGCCCGAGAGGGGCTGTAGTGCTATATATATATATATATATATATATATATATATATATATATATATATATATATATATATATATATATATATATATATATATATATATATACATATATTGTAAAAATGCATGGTCAGCAACAAAGAGATGTTCACAAATGCTTTACTGAAGTGCTGGAATAAATTAGTGCGATTATTAGAACAACTAACGAAAAATTAGAGAGCCATCAAAGCCAACTTACTGCGACTAAATGCAAAATAAACCCAATTTCGGCATAAACAACTCTCGGCCAATTTCCCAAAAAGATAAAATGCTAACGATTGCAATGCTTAACTCATGAATTCATGGTTGCATAAAGCAAATTAGTGGTTAATAATCGAGCAACAACAAAATAGTCATAGTGGTTCCCAATATTCCAGGAAATGTTGCATGAAATTTCAAATATTTCAACCAATGATTAAAGTTTGATAATAGTGCTTGGGAATTTTATCAAATTATTTCCATAATGGTGAGCTCCATTTTATCTCATCGACGGAAATAATTGCAGCCTGTTTCCTCATGCTATCTATACTACTCGTATTCTCCACCGAAAATTGTTTCAAAAACATAATCAACCAGCTGCTGCTTCGATAATGAGTCTGCTGACGTTGCCATTTTAAATCAGTACCGACACATACATTTTGCTATAGAAGATGCTTATATATTTTGCTATAGCTGGCCAAACGCTTAATCGCTCAACCAGGTCCCCTTTCCTCCGTTTGTTGCTTTAAATTTTGAATTTTTAGAACATCACCGTCGAACCATCTTTTCAGCTTTCAGATTATGTTCGTTTTAGCGTTTTGCAAGTACCAGCTGCAGGTTTTCGAACATTTGAATAGGATCTAGTCGCCAGAGAATAAGGTTGACTGCAAAAAGTTTAAGCTTCTAACAAAAGATATGATGCAATGGCCCATTTGCCAGGCAGACGGGGTAATTATAAAATCAGTTCATTACAGCAAAAAACGAAACAGATCCATCCGGGAATAGAATAATGGCACAGTATTTAATGAAAGCAACCAGGAATTATATTGTGAACAGGAATATTCTTTTTGGAGTGCTGCTCAGCTGCGATTGAAATTGGAAACAATAGAAATAAAGTGCCGATTCAACAAAGCGTAGTATAGTGTTTGAAGCATGGCTTTTTTTGAACATGGCTTTTTTTTAGAGAGATGAAACATGTGTGACACGGTTGTAATTCTACCCAAATAAACAATATAGTAACAATCCATACACTATGAGCTTACACTCAATTCAGCTTGAATTTCGCTCGATATGAAGTTTTTTTAAACAATTTCTGAGGTTCATCACGGTATTGTTCATATTCCTCCGCAAATCCACTTGCAACATGATTCTACCTACGCTTCATCGTTGCATTTTAATCAAAAGTTTCTTCGAGCAGACTCATTAAAATTATCTGATGAGAAGTGCCAAACCAAATTTCATCGCCTGAACGGTAAAGTTTCTAGTGTCGATACATTTTTAGTTAGAGCATGATATTACATTATTTATTGTGATCAATTTATTTTAAGCGAATAGTGCGGGTTTAGGAAACTGATCATTTTCCAAGTATGTAGCTATGCATGTCCTGGCCTCGCACACTAACAATTGTGTGGGAATCAATTACGGTGATGGGGTGCTGTTAAGTGTACCTGATATTCTTGATGTTTTTTTTTAAAGGAAAGTATTCAGTCTCTTTAGTTAAAGTATATTTCGCTGTAAAACCGCGGCAAATAGAACGTGATGTCATCTTACCTTAAAATGTCACACAGGATACGGCAATTCTAAAGTGATATAATGCTAGTTAAGTGTATTTGTTTCTTGCGCAGATATCTAAATTGCTAAAATGTAATTGCTAGTTTTTAATGAAAATATATTTTTTTTTTTTACATATTTTGGTATACTGCGATAATGCTTCATGCCATATATACAAATAAAAAAGCAGAAGAAATGTTTTACTTTCATTTGCTTTGTTTACTTTCATAATTTCATTTAAAAATGAATAAAGGAGATATACAGTGCCGAACAAAAGTCTACGTACACCATAGAAAATAGCGTAAAATTGTTAAGTATAGCATGAATAAAAAATTGTGGTATTGCAAAATAACACAACTCTTTGTACGAAAATATTTTATTGAAAGTGCATGAAATTTCAGTTTTACGAAAAAAAAATTAACAAAAACCTAAAATATCCACAGATAACAAAGAACAAAAGTCTGCGTACACTTCTAAGAAAATAGTAAATACATAGCACTCCTTGTTAGAAATAGCGGTAAATTTATTTTAGGCTGAATGCAGTAAGCAGCTGGTTTTTTACTGTCGGTAAACACAGATTCTGGACTAAATTCTTTTTTTTTTTAAATAATGGAATCGAGACGAAAAGAAATATCACGTGACATGCGGGAACTTATTGTGAAATGGCAAAACGAAGGTCATTCTTACCGCGAAATCAGGAAACTAGTAAATGAATCTCATTCCAGTACTCAGACTGTCATAAAAAACTACCGGGTGAAAAATTCTGTTGAAAATAAGTCGAGAAGCGGCTGACTTCGTAAACTAAAGGAACGTGAAGAAAGGATTATATTAGCCGAAATTAGAAATAAGCTAGGGACATCTTCAACAATCCCAGCGGAAGACATTTAGCATACTACTAGAAAGATGGTTCATCCAATAACGGTACGTAAATTTCTCCACAGTTTTGGATACTTCAGTAGATCAGCACGAAAAAAACCATACATCAGCGAAGTAAATGCGAAGAAACGTCTGTGATTTGCCAAACTCCATGAAAATGATGATTCGACTTTTTGAGACATTGTTCTCTTTAGTCTCGAGAGCAAGTATAACTTGTTCGGAAATTATGGAAAGCACAGAATTCGGAGAAAAAATAATGAAAGTCTTAAAACTTAATTCCAACTGTTGAACATTGAGGCGGTAATGTTCTAGTTTGAGGTTGCATGTCAGCAGCTGGAGTGGGAATTTGGTCATAATTGAAGAAATTATGGATCGCATAGTATATCTAAATATATTAAAAAACAACTTAAAACAATCAACGAAAAAATTGGGCCTACGAAACATTTGGACATTCCAGCAAGATAACAATCCGAAGCATACGGCTGGTATTGTGAAGAAGTGGAACATTTTCAACATCGCAAAACAGCTACATTCCCTACCTCAGTCGCCCGACCTCAACCCCATAGAACATTTATCGGATTATCTTGAGCGTAGAGTCCGGAAACGCAACATTGGATATAAAGAAGACCTCAAAACCGCCTTGCGTGAGGAGTGGACCAAAATACCAGTACAAGTGACGTGAAATCTTGTCAATTCCATGCCAAACAGGATGAAGGCCATAATTACAGCGAATGGCGGGCCTACAAAATATTAATACTAATAAAAATATGCCATATTATGTAATGAGTTGTACGTGTACGCAGACTTTTGTTCTATGTTATCTGTGGATATTTTAGTTTTTTGTTAAATATTTTTCCTAGAAACTGAAATTTCATGCACTTTCAAAAAAATATTTTCGTATTTTGCAATACCACAATTTTTTATTCATGCAATACTTAACAATTTTCCGCTATTTTCTATGGTGTACGTAGACGTTTGTTCAGCACTGTATGTCTTGCACATTCTCGATGATTTTTTTGGCGGGAGACGCTATGGAAATGAGAAGCGTAACGGGAAGAAAATACAGAAAGTTTTTTTAAATTATTTTAAATTCAATTGCAAATAACAGAAGTAGAGATCATCAAAAAGTAAAATTAATTTTATGTATACGTTAGTTCTGATTTAGCAACTGAAACAAAAACGAACATCAAGTGCATTTAGTTCAATTCTACTTGTTTTTAAGCTCATTTATTTTTTTTAGTAAATCATAAACTTAAATTGAAATACATAACCCAGCCTATTGTTTGGTGAACTTCGAATCAGCGCCAACTTCAAAACATACTTCATGTGTATTAAATGAAACAATGTTGGTTGTTTTGACTCCATTGTAGATCTAAATCAATGTTGCTTGTCAGTTTCCATGCTATTATATTTGATTTCTGCTTTCCTTATCAACTTACTGCTTGTTATGCTGATACTTATTAGAAGCTCTCTCCAAAAGCATGATATTGAAGTTCTACTCTATTCTATATGATAGGTACATGAGAATTGTTTCATTCTGTTGCTACTGTGTATGATGGTCTCAAGTGCGCATTGATGAAGCTAAATATGCAAACATCATACCTTACATTAGCTTAACAGCTAATCGATTCAAGCCACACCAAACAATTCAAACTGAAATTCACTGTATATTCCTGGCAGTAACAACAGCCAATTAACTAACCCCTTTAGGCGGTGTACACTCAAATCAACAAGTCAGAAGCTATGTATGTGTACTGGTATCGCAAACGCGAATAGTCTGCAAGTTCATAAGCGGGTTTAATAGTCACGAATTTCTATGAAACTAAGCACATCCGATTCTCTAAAATGGTTCTAAATTTTTCTGCTGCGTTTTGCGTTGTTTATGTAATTGTAATGATAAGAAATGTTTTTATTATTTTTTATGAGGCAACCCCTTATTACTAGAGACCGGATTATATGCAGTCGCATATTTGCATATGCATTTGCATATTTAGTCTGTTTGAAGCGATTATTGCATATTATGATTCAAAATCTATAGATGATGCATATTTTTGTTATTTTCATAATATATTTTTTGGAAATTTGTTAGTGAATGAAGATTAAAGGAGTCCAACCCTATTTTTTGGACTCCTGTAAGCAGACACGTGCCTAATTTTTCCACCAAAATGAAATCAAAGAAATAGCAGAGCTGCAGCAGTGCTATTTCCGTCAGGCAATCAGATCATGCATTTCACTGATGATATGTGTAGCAGTTTAGCTTTTCTGTTTTAGTTAAGTTTAATTTGTGCTTTTATTTCCAAAAAGGTACTATCTGCACTGAAAGGGATATAAACCTGGGATATATTTAAAGTGACTAAATTGTTTGAAGTAGACAACTGCGGAGCTTTTAGAGAACATTAAGTTGCCGTAAGTGTTTTGTTTTTGTTGTTTGTTTACGTGCTCATTGCATTAGCTTAGATTTATTTTAACTGACTCGAAATGTGTCAAGAAGAAAAGTATCTCTTCTTGAATTTCCGAGTACCCTGGAACATTTTCGTGCGCCGGAAATGTTTTGTATTGCCAAGTTTGCAACAAAACTATTTCATGCACGAAGAAATTTCAAAAATACCAACATGTGAGGATCAATCTTCATATTGTGGGCCTGCAAAAGAAATTCTCAAGACAACAGCTTATAACTGCGACCGCCTCCCATTCCAAAAGCCAGCAACAAAACAACACCTTTAGCTTGGATTTAAGCGAACCATTGCTTTCAAGCAACACTCATCTGCATAAATTGGACCTTCAGGGATTTTCTAAAAAAAATTTGCTTAATTCAAAATATACCGGACGAGTCAACATTGTGGAAAAATTTTGTTCCAACAATTAATCAGCATGTTCTGGAGAAAATACGCAATGACCTCAAGGATAAGTTTATTTGAATTTCAGCCGATGAAACCACTGATAATTGTGACCGCTATATTGCCAACTTAATAGTCGGTGCATTAAGGCTGGAGCCTACGACTTCTTATTTAGTGGCCAGCAAACAGTTAGAAAAGGCAAACCACTCAACAATTGCCAGATTTGTGAATGAGGGTTTTAAAAAAAATATTTTCAGAACCTTCTGTCGATAAGGAAATATTAATATTTCTCTCAGGAAGTAGCTCCATATATGATAAAGGCAGCCAAAGCCCTTCAAGTATTCTATCCGAATTTCGTGCATGTGACATGCTTTGCCCATGGAGTACATCAACTTGCAGAAGAGGTACGGACGATGATCGGCAATGTAAATAAATTGCTTTCATCGACGAAAAAAGTGTTTCTGAAGGCATCTGCTCGTAACAAGGCCTATAAAGAAATCAAAAAACAAAACAGAATCGAATTGAAATTATATAAGCAAAAGGTAATATTACTTCTTTACGCTGCATAACAAGCTGCTATTAACCACGAGAAAAGTGCACTTAAGAACTATTAAACTTATACAGTTTAAATCGGAATAGGCATTTCATAGATATTAACTTCCAGTGTATGTAGCGAAGAGGAAAAAATATCTTCTGAAAATTCAAATCGGATAATAATTTCATGGATCAATTAACAAAATACTTATCTTTTCTTGAATTCTTATTACTTAAATATCAATATTTATTTTGTCCAAAAATATATTTAATTTTTAACATATTTATGATCCAAAAGTAGCCTGAAGTGCGAGTTGTACTCTTGAAAAAATTCAAATCCCGCTCTGAACGTACAGAGTTTTCTACAAAAATGTGACCAATGGAATTAAACTATGCCGCAGTGTTCACAACTAGGGTTCTTAATTTTCCTAACCATAAAACACTTTTTCTTAAGACTACTAAGACTATTGCTACTCAGTCTTAGATTCTTAAACCAGGTATTTTTTCTAAAAGCTAAATCAGTCTCTGTCCCTGGATATATTCAATGTTCCTACATGATTCTCTTTAGACATTCTGCCACTCAGATGCCACTTCTGTGTTTATTTGGTTTCACACCTCATCCAGTCAATTGCTACTCCAAGCCACCCCAAGGTAACTTATCAATCTTACTCATCGACGGAATACCTTTATGACAGGGAAATGCCAAAGAAAATAAAGAGAAATACATAGGAGTTTTGGCACCAGTAGCTAAGCACAAGCAAATCAGCTTTGAGCTGGTGACGATCACTCAGACCTGCCATAATTGGCAGGCAAGATAAAAAGGAAAGGACCAAGAACATATCTTTGAAGAGTTCCGAATATGAGAAAATAGGAAAAGAAATTGAAGGGTGGTAGTTCTATGGGACAGCTATATAAATAGAGGATATAAAGGGGAATGAAAATGCTGAAAACCTCAAACTTTTTTATGATTCAGGTTAGGGTTCAAGGAGTCAAAAGCCTTTTAACAATCTAAATACATAACATCAGCTTTAAGTTGGAGCTACAATTTTTTATGGATTATTTGTGTAAAGGGTTTAATAAAACAGCAAATAAATTGGAAAATTATTTCAAAAGACGGATAGACCACTTCTTTCAAAAATCGGAAAAAAATATTAGTAACTTTCAAAAACAAGGCTAATGTTTCAGAGGAATGAAAGAAAATGGTTAATAGGCCTGGGTAGCAACTTGGCTATTTTCACTTGGCTGGTAATGTTTGTCAAATTGCTTAGTGGCCAACATCAATTCAATTGTTCCATCCCATATTGTTATTCAGATTTCGCATGGCTCGTTTGTGAACAAGCGTTTCAATTTCACTGCGAATTCATGATGAACTCTGTTTTGATTCAATCATGTTTTTGATCAAGGCTCTCAACTCAAAGTAAACCCAAGCTTTTTTGCGGCAAATAATTATAACATAGTTATTATAAAACAATTATTACGACACTGGCTATCTAGAGCTGGCGAATTTTGTTTTGGTAAAAGTTCCAGCTAGACTCGCCCATTTACAAAAAATAAACTGCTAGGTACTTCAAGCACTACAGTTTCAGGGCATCAGTAATTACAACAATTTCCATATTTTACCAGCATTAAACTTATGCACCCAATAGAGCGTTTCAAAGAATTTTTGGCAAATTACTTGATACTGAAAAGTTAAACAAAACTCTTACGCAAAGAAATCGCTGGAAAGATTCATTTTCGAAGAAAAATAAAGAAATTGTGTAGATTTTGAAAACATGTGCTACCAAATGTACTCCTAATTACAACCAATCTGTACCGAAGGTCATGTACGATTTTGACCCAATGACTGCATCGGAATCCATGGGGTTGAAAAGATTTTACGATTACCACTTTCAAAACTTGTATGTATTTTCACTTGTATCTTATTCTATGAAAATTTGATGACAGCATCTCCTAGTACTAAAATCATGAAAAATCCTCAGTGCTGGCAAAAATTTTCTAGCACTGCAACCAAAAACCTACCACAACTGCTCTACATCAAGATTAACATACCGTGTGAATTAGATTTGACTACATCGGAAGTTAAACGGATGGAAAGATTTTTAGGGTTGACTTCCAAACAATTTCCAAAACTCGGAAAATTTTAACATTTGTTTCTTATATTCATCGTAGATCTTTACCATATAACTGTTAAATGGTGGTATCTATTCAAATGAAAATAGCCATAATGTCTAGTGATGGCACCTCCTCACTAACATCATAGCCAAAAGTATACTGAATCCATCAAGGTTAACCTATCCTGGAAATTTGGATTTCATCCGGAAATCAGTAAAATTATACTTACTTGTGATGAGCAATTGCGACATGCTTTAACAATCGAGATTATCGTAAACGATGCCACAAAACAATCGAGAGAACAATCAAGAGAACAATCGAGAGAACAATCGAAAGAACAATCAAAAGAACAATCGAGAGATCAATCGATATGCTTCATTGTTCAACTCGATTGTTCGTTTCAATTGTTGGGTTCGATTGTTGTACTCGATTGGTACTCTCAATTGCAGTATTCGATTTTTGTGTTCGATTGTGGTGTTTGGTTGATGTACTCGATTGCTGAAGACTGGTTTATAACAGAAACAGAATGTGTAGCTCTGGGGCAGCTAAAACTAAAAACAGGTGCGATAGCCGAATACTGTAGCTAAGATCAACACAATGCAGTAGCTCGCAGCCGAAGGGGAACGTGCTTTATGGCTGACTCGATTGCCGTCAACCGATTGTCGATGACTGGTCCGACCAAATGGTCGATTGCTACGGTGGCGAGATGTTTTTTTTCGATTCTCTCGATTGCACAATTACCATCGAGTCAACAATCGAGTTCAACTTAGAACCATCGAGTAATTTCGAGATGTTTTAACAATCGAAACAATCGAGTTAAACATCTCGCAATCGCGCATCACAATAATCACGCCACACTGCACTTATCGTCATAATTAATTGCATTATAAAATGGCAAGTGAAAAACAAATTGCAAACAGGTATTAATAAGTCAATGCTTTCAATCAATTTTTCGACGTTTATTTTGACTGTATTACCTCCCCAAAAAGACCTATTAAATGAAATGAATCATCAATCCGAATTTATATGAAATTACCATTTCCAACAAAAATTTCATTTGCTTTTAGTTCTCAGAATGCAATTGCTTAATGCAAATTGTCTATTTCTTGCATTTTCCATCATTCATTTCGTTGACATTTGCGCTGAATATACATAACAACAATCTTAATTTTTTTCAGAGAATCAATTTTCCGAAATCTATTTGAATATGAAAATCAGCAGCTGTCGATCCACTCCCATCAAAAATTACTCGACCATGAATTCATCACCACCCTTCACCATTCGAAAACACTTTGAATCGACCTTACGCAGGTAAGTTCATCATTTTCTGCACCGAACATTTAATATCAACTCAATTTCTAAACATCACATACATATGTACATACATTTTGTGCATCAACGTGAAAATAACTTTTGAACATTTGTTAGCTTTTTCGCACCAGCAACAAAGAAATTTAGCTTTTGGTTCACGTAACAATGCGTTGCACACTACAAAAAATAACTTTATTACATAGCTACTTTCTGGAAAAATTTAGTTTGAAATTTGTTCAGAAGAAATCTTTTAACGAAAAATTGAATGTTTCAGCGTACATAGCACACATAATGCAACTTATTTTTGGAGTCATGTTAATGAATGCTTTATTATCATCAATTATAATAAATTCTCAATAATCTTTCTCATTATAGGTCAAACGTGACGAAAAATCTTCAAAGTAAACAACGTGTCATCAAAATGCTTTTCGTTCTTGTTCTGGAATTCTTCATATGCTGGACACCACTCTATGTCATCAACACTGTCACTCTCTTCAGTCCGAAATTCGTTTACCGGAATTTAGGATACACCGCAATAAGTTATTTCCAGCTACTAGCATACTCGTCATCCTGTTGCAATCCAATTACGTACTGCTTCATGAATGCCAGCTTTCGAAAAGCATTTCTGGATACGTTCAAGGGTCTGCGGCGAAGGAAGCACTGCCCCACTGTCATCGCTAAAGTATCTGACGGTGATAGTTTGAAAATTGAGGAGTTTCGAAGCTAAACTACAATAGGATTATCTTCGTTTCACGCATGCTGTGCATATCTCGTCGACACAATAGATGTGGTTGTAAAATCTAAATATGTTGTCATTATTATCTTTAAGGTGAAATAAACTGTAAACTTCAAAAGATTTGATGTCATTGAACATGTTTTGGTATTAAATAGTTCTTGTTCCAGTTTTTTTTTTGTACAGTTCTTGTCGATCGGAGTTGAGTACTTGATTTTTAAAAACTTTCCAGAAGTTTCTACCTAGAATATCTTGCATGTATGCACATCAGTAAATTTTCACTCTTTACTTATGCTTGTTCCATTTGCATGTGGAAAAACTTTTAATAGCCAAGTAACATCCAGAGTAATTTAAACACTCTACATCAAACATCCGCAGTAAGTTGGATTTTAGTTTAAAAGAAACTGCGGCCGTAAAATTTGTTAGCAGTTTCAATGCCGTTCTTTGAAGTGTTCTATAAGTCTTTGAATATTCATTTTTCTGGCGAAGTAATAGACTCTCAAAGAGCTATGAACTAGGAGGAAGATTATAGACCTTGGAGTTCCAAGCCAGAGCTTTTTCCGTGCATCTGAGTAGCTCCCAATGAACCCACCCAAGGTGATTCGGAAGTTCAGCTAGCGTTCGTGGGTCGTTGAGCCTCTGCATTCTACGCAACCAGTACGTCTTCCTAGGAGGGGCCACTATAAGCTGACTAAATCTGGTGAAATAGGGTTAGGTATTTGCGGGAGAATGATCACAAGACGTAAAAGTGCCCGCGAAATCTTGAACGAAATGGGTGCGAAGAATTTATGGTGGCCTTGCTTTTCTCGATGCCATCATATGAGGTGAAGCGCTCTACAGTAAATGCTGACTGCATCGACCGAAACAAATAGTAGTCTGAAGGGGCAATATCTAGTGAATTTGGCGGGTGAAGAAGGATCTCCCTTATGACTACTTCTAGTGTATGTCGGTATGGGTTGAGCAACGTCTGTGTGTGCTGAAAAATCAGCTTCTCCTATCTAGCGCGCCATTCTGGCCGTTTTTTTAAAAAAAATCTTGCTTCAAATGGATTAGATGAAGTCGATAACATTGAGAAATGACCGTTTCTGATGGTTTTAGCCACTCATAAGAGACGACCATAAATAGAGCATGACTTTTGACCTGTGAATATTGAGCTTTAGGATTAAAGGGCCTGGTTCACCTGTCACTATCCATTTTTTGTTGCAGTAATAATACGATGCAAAAAAAACTCTGCCTTCTTTGTTGTTTAAGCAAAGCCGTTCAATGTCCCATTCCTTTGACTCGTGTTGTATTCGATTTTGTGCCTTTTGAACCATTGTTATAGCATGTCAGCATTTTGCAAAGGTAGATCGATCAACACTCAATGCTGCGACTGATTCTTCAAGAGATTGGCAAGGATCAATGTCCAGCCATTCCTCCGATCTTCGAACTTGTTTTTGGGACACCTTTGAGTTAGGTATCGTTCACGTCTAAATCATCACTTTTGAAGCACTGGAACCAATATCTTCAACTTATTTTCGATGATTATTGACGGCCGTAAACGTTGACAAGTAAACGGTACATTTTCACAGCACGTTTCTTTAAAAGAGAGTAATGGGAAGAATTTCCCATAAATGATGAATTTTTAAATTTTTTCCGACTTTTGTGATGCAATATGAACGGTAAACACTTATTGTTTATGCTCTAAAGAAATGATTTGTACTGTTTTTGATAGCTCTTACAGATACTTTTCAAATCCATTTAACGAAAATATAGAAAAGATGCAAGTGATACTACTAATACAATCTATAAGATAATGACTAAAATGTATTATTATCATTGCCGAGTTGTAGCCAAAGGAGAACCAAGCCTCCTTTTCACTAGCTCAGCCATCATTTTCAACAACACCCCCAACTTCAAAACCAATTGGTCCTTCATTTTGTTTTCACCTACTCAGTCCGATTGTACACGAACCCGTCAACTACTTTTAGATCAGGCCATAGCCAGAGGCCTGAAAGTACGTGATTTATTGATGGAAGAGATTGGCAGGGAGTGAAGGATTTACCATCAGCTGGCACGTAAAAAGAAACAAAACCAAAATAAGTTACCTTTATCACATGCGAAAGTGAGAAAAGCATACTGTCAAACGACAGGTGAGAATGTATATATCCGTGTTAGCTGATAGGTGAGAGTGTGTTGGCGTGCGTATAATTCCATCAAGAAATAGTAAGCGCACCGAACATTTACTGGCACCAAACGAAATTCTTTGTATTGGGCTGCATAAAAGCGTCGGAGATATTCCTTTTACTATCCAAATTATATCGAAAGTAGTATTCTGCGTTAACTACCTTATCGCTTACCATTTTAATACTCAGAAAATGTTTTAAGAAAATCAATATTGCATAAATCGCCATTCGTTAAAATAGTCTCTTTGGCAAAGCACATGTATATTGCCTAGTGGGAATGAGAAACGTATTTGATCAGAGCAGCGTTGCTTGGCGGGGTACTTTGTGTCTTTTTTCAACTTGGACTTGGATATTGCTATTTACTTCTCGCAATCAGTGGGGAAATATTCTAATTGTATCGCAATTCACGTACTTTCCGAGCTATAGCTTAAGCTAAGCTATGCCATAGCCATTACTCGGCCATTCATACAGGGTCTGTCCTGAAAGTAGTAGGACTGAGTCGATTGCAAAATATTTATTTAGAGAAATGATACATGTGATTAAAATTCTTCAAAGTAGGACCCTTCTGCATTCACACATCGCTGCCAGCGGGATTTCCAGCTCTCATACGCTTCCTGGAAAGCGGTAGCCGGAATGCTGTTGAGTTCCCTCGTTACGGCCTGTTGTAACGCTTCCACCGAGCCGTGACGATGTCCTTTCAGAGTGGTTTTGAGACGGGGGAAGAGGAAAAAGTCTGGTGGGGCAACGTCGGGACTGTAGGGTGGCTGAGGCAGGGTTACGATCTTGTGTTGGGCCAGGAACGCTGCCACGCGGAAGGCTGTGTGGCTCGGCGCATTGTCGTGATGGAGCCGCCAAAAATTGGCGATATCTGGACGGACGCGAACGATGCGTTTTCTCAGCCGTTGAAGGACCTCCACGTTAAAAACTGCATTAACAGTTTGTCCTTGTGGCACAAATTCTCTGTGGATCACTCCTTTTGAATCAAAAAAGCAAATGAGCATGCTTTTCTGCTTCGACTTGCTCATGCGAGCCTTTTTGTGGCGTGGAGATGCAGGTGTGTGCCATTCTGCACTTTGACGTTTGGTCTCAGGATCATACTCAAATGTCCACGTCTCGTCCCCCGTAACCACATTGTTTAGGAAGTCTGGATTTTCACTCATTTCATCGAGAAGGACCTGGCAGATCCGTTTGCGAACTTCCTTTTGCTCGTCTGTTAGCACACGCGGCACCAATTTAGCGCAGATCTTTCTCATTTGCAATTTTTCACTTACAATTTTGTACACTTGGGTTTTAGCAATGCCAAGTTGATCCCCAATCATGCGAACACTTAATCTGCGGTCACTGTCCAGCAAACATTTCACTCTTGCTACATTTTCATCAGTTTTGGAGCTCGAAGGTCGTCCTGAACGTGCGTCGTCTTCAACTTCCTCTCTCCCCTCCCGAAACAGCTTGTGCCACTCAAAAACACTCGATCTACTCATAGCGTTATTACTGTAAGCCGTCTTGATCATATCATGAGTCTCTTTTCCAGTTTTACCGAGCTTAACACAAAATTTGATGGCGTAGCGCTGTTCAAAAAGACAAGCCATCACGCAGCGTGACGAGGGGACTTGCAGAGGTTACGAAAACGAGCGATCTACACTTTGCTATGGCTAGGAGCTGACTGCCGTTGGCTTTCAGCCTTTCCGTAGACCCCACTCCACCTATACCAGGCGGAGAAACCGACTATAGTCTGTCCTTCTGCCCGGGAAAAAATCAGTCCTACTTCTTTAAGGACAGACCCTGTATAAGCTCAGTTCCACTGGAGTTTCGTGGTTTTCGCTGGCGTCAATGACTTCCCAGAGAACACATGTGGCAGGCAGTCCAGCACTATATTCTGGGTTCCTTTTTGATCGGAACCACAAAAAAATCCTTCTTCTTCCTTGCTTCGTTTTCGAAAAGTTGTTTTTCAAAGACCTCCTTCAAACCAACCTCTTTGAAAAAGGAATTAGTTCACAAAAGCGAAAAGAATACTTTTTTAAAGGGCACTTATAACCAGTTATGATTTATTCAAACTTTAGTCTTTCCAGGATTTCGATTGTTCTTGTGCGTTTTCCACATGAAGTTTTACTTGGTAAATATTCTCTCATTGATTATCGGTTAAAAATTTGATATCCTGTTCTTTTTTAATTGAAAATAAAATTTACGCAATTTAAAATAAGGGAGGTTTTGTGGGTAAAATCTATCAAATGGATTCGAGGCTGTGTAACTTTTTACTACAGGAAAGTAAAATTATTTTGAATGACGAAAAGCGTATAGCTTTAGCAGGACGAAAGCTCTTCTGAATTCTGTTCTAAAAGCTGTCACTTTGAATCCTAACGAAACAAAGAAAGTACGAAATGAAGTGATGCATTCTAGAATCTTAGATAAAAGGAAACTCTCACATCATATCACTCCTGGTTCGAGTTTCTGTGCGAAAAAGTCCATGGAAGGAAAACTAGCAAATTCATACACCGATTTGATGATTTTCTGGGCTATGAGCGGTGCTATGATAAGTTAAATGTTTGGTGAAAGTTTAGGTGAAAGTTCAATAGATATACTAAAAAGCTTTCCATCCCTGAATATTTTTCACTAAAGTAAACATGGCAAATATTAGGCGTGTTTTGCTCCCCCTATCCATAACATAACAGAACAGATGCTTTAAAAACAATAACAACTCCTGCCCCAGTGAATTCACGGGGACAGAAGTTGTTGTTGTTTCCAATGCGTCTGCACTGGTTAGCATTGTTCTGTTATGGATACGGAGAGCAAAAAAACGCGCCTATTATTTCAAATATGATTTCAAACAATATTCAAAACCTTAAGACTTTCAGACTCGAATTGAAGCCTTCATCGTAGACAAAAATATGCAGTCTCCAAGAATAGCCCTGAAGTCTTTGAATGAAAGATTATGCGCGTTTTGCATTCGAGCAAATCTGTTTAATAATTTGCTCACAAACGTTCGTGCTCTTCCCAAGAATAAGAATAAGGCGACGAAAAATGATTTATATAGACCTTCAGAAAGGTTTAATGATTCTCTACCACGATGCGAACGTTTTTGCTGGAAAGGTAAATTAATACTTACTGCCAATGTGACGACTAAACAATCTGTAGAAAAGTCCTTAGTCAGCTTAGTCTACCCTCATTAGACTGTAAAGTGCATGAAAAATTTATGAGTAGCAAGCTGATTTTCTTAACGAATTATGCGTAAACCGTAGTAGAAAACATATGGCACGAGATACAAAACAAAGTCTCCTAGAGAATATAATACTTTGAATTGAAAAACAAACTCAACGAGCAAAATTTGTTGTCAATCCAGAAACATTTAGTCATCAAGCCACCAAAAATTTAATTTACCGGCAAGTGTTTCAATTCCTTGGTAAAATGTTGAAAAATTGGTGAAAAATTGAGTAGCCTTGCAGAATGGTGAATGCGACAAATTGAAATTTTATGCTAGAAAAAAAATGTAAGTGAAGAATCATCAAACGAAGTATCCTTGAAGTAAGGATGCGCATAATTGAAAAATGTTAAGCCAAAATGCACTGGCTTAATTAATTGATAGTTAGTATGAGATAGAAATAAAATGTTTTTACAGATAATCAATCGTGCTCTGGTATGGGATATTATTGCTCTCAAACAAAGCAAATCTTATAGACTGTAAGCAGTAAGCAGTCAATTCCTAAGACCTTCAAAAAATTAGGTTAAACTCAACTAAGTGTTCGCTACGTCTGACTGGTAAGTAAAGTTACGTGGGTGGGTCATAAAGTTCGCGGAATGAGTAGGTCAGTGGCGCAGCGTCTATACAACCCGATTCCTCCCGGCTTCGCTTGTGAAAATATCGACCTACTTGGAATTTTTCAAAACATGTATGCATCTTAATAATGTACATAAAACTTCAATTGAATAAAGATCAAACTATCTTCTGCATGAAACGATAACGCGAAAATTCCCATTCATAAGCCGAAATTGTCCGGCTTGCAGATTCTTATTCGTGAGTCACTTGAGGCTTTGACCAAATGTGTATTGCCTTGTGTCTGTCTCTGTTCGTTCCTTGCTGAAATGCTAGCATCGTCTCGCTTTAACAGGTGAAAAATAAGCCGTGATGGATCGGCTTACGAAAGGTTGGAGAATGGAAAAAAAATCAACCGGTTCATTCAATATTAGGTGCGTTTTTTTTTGCACACCCGAGCAGATCAAATTTTGTTAAGTATATTGAATACAACAACAAAATTTTTGTTGTATTCAATATACTTAACAACATTTGTGCAAAAAAACGCACCTATTGCCGTTGTGCTATTTTCATGTGAACGTTACTTTCGATAGTTGCATTGCTCACATAAAAAGCAGCATGTGAAAAAGATATATTTGATGTATGAGTATGAAGATACAATTTTACTAGGTATCTAAAAACTAAAATTTGTCTTATGTTAGTTTTTAGAAATGAATTCCTATCTTGGGTTAAACTCTTTTATGATACATGTTCTGCCTTAAGTTATTTTTTATCTTTCTAATTAGGTAATATTTCATAAAAAGCAAGAATCAGTACATTAAATAGAACGTAAAACTATTTGTCGTGGAAAACCTGAAACTTGATACTTTTAATATGTTTGCCTAAAGTTTATACGTTAACACTTAAAAATATTGTTATTATAAATTGTAAATATCGCAAAACAGTTTGAAAGTATAATAAATGAAGACTTGTCTATAAACCTTATGCTATGGGTTGGTATTTTTTCGTGAATTTTTACATTTCAACCGATTTATTTCCAAGATATTTTTTAATTTAACTGATGAAAAATACCTGCTTTCAGTTTTTTCCATTTAGCGTCCTGCACGCACAGAACGATGTTTTTTAATGCTTCTTTTTTATAAACATTATTTATATTAAAGCAAATGGTTTCGTGTTTATTGTATGAAACCCTATAAAAACTGCTCTCTAATTTGTTGATAAACATGTGCTTATAATTTTTTTGAAATACGAATTTTTAGCCTATCTGTTAGTGTGACGACAATAAAATAGAAATTAGTATGACAAAAACCAGCATGACAGACATCATTATTATATATAAAATGGTGGATAATTATTCGGCTTCCCTTCATGGATATTTCACTCCTCGCCAATGCTATGTAGGTTATAAACGAGGGTAGTATTACGAATCGTTGTGAGTTCAAAGACTCATTAAAAGTATGAATAGCCAGTTTTATTTCAATCAAGCCATTCGTTTGTGAACTATCGGCAAACAAGCAGGTCAATTTGGAAGAAAGTGTAAAATATGGCAAAAATCAAATACCGCGCGTTCCTAAAGTTCCTCTCTAAACAAGGAAAGCCGGCTCAAACCATAATGAAAGAGATGCCACCCCCAAAAAAAACACAGCGTGGGGAGTGCTGTCGCATGTTTTTTGGACCTGTGTAGTGTAGATGAGGATGGGGTATTGAGCTAAATCGCTACTGGAGACAAGAGTCAAAGCGTACATACTATAGGTAGCGCGAAATGAACGGGATTGTGCGGCATTTGCCTGCTGGCAGAGAAGTGTACGGAATGAAGGATTTACCATCAGCTGGCACCTTAAAAGAGACCATGCCAAATAAGTACACTTAATCATATGCAAAAGTGACCTAAGCTTATCTGAAATGACAGGTGAGAATGGATATATCCGTGTAGCTGATAGGCTAGAATATGTTGACCTGTGTGTGATCTCATTAAGAAACACTAAGCTGACAATCAGTGGCAACAAACGAAATTGTCTGTAGTGGATTGCATAGAAGTTTCAGAAATATTCGTTAAACTCGCCAATGATATCGGAAATAGTATTCCGCGTTAACTATCTCGTAGCTCACCATTATAGTACTCAGAATAGGTTTTAAAAAAAGATTTTCTGGCAAGCACATGTATATTGCCTAGTGGGAATAAAAAACGTATTTTCTCGTTGCAGCGCTGCTTGGCGGGGTCATTTCTGTCTTCTTTCAACTTTTGATTTAGATATTGCTATATTTTTCTCGCGATCAGTGGGGAAATGTCGCAAATTCTATCGCAAATCACGTTCTTTCCGTGCTATTTAGTCGGTATGCTTTGACTTGGGCTCATCATTATGAGCCTGAGTCCAAACAAGACTCTATGCAGTGGCACAAAAAAAGACAAACCATCACCCATAAAGTTCAAGTTATCACAGACTGCTGGAAAAGTCGTGGCGATCGTTTTTTGGGACTCAGAATGGATTCTCTTGATTGATTATAAAAACGAAAACATCTCTGCCCTGCATAGAGATGGGACTGCTCCTGCGATCACTGCTACTAATCGCACTGTTCTTTGAAAAGACCAGTGAGCAGTGCGATTGCTCTCTGCTCATGCTGTTCAATTGCTCACTGCTCTTTTGCAGAGCAGATAGTTTTATGAAGAGCAGTGAGCAATTTGATTGTGTTTTGCTCATGTTGTTCGACTGCTCATTGCCCTTTTGCTGAGCAGAAAGTTTAGAGGCGAGCAGTGAGTAATTTGATTGTTTTCTGCTCATGCTGTTCAACTGTTCATTGCTCTTTTGCAATACAGAAAATTTTAAATGCTCATCTATTCAGATTCTTTTCTTTCTACCCTAGCGAGTATTTTCGGACTTGCAAGTATTTTATTCAATTATTCAAAAAGATTTAAGGCAAAAGTAGCTGAAATCGGACAAAATCGGCCAATTTTGGGTTAGAGTGGTTTGGGACATAACGGGCCAAGACCTATTGCTGTGATACAAAAATTTAGGTTTTCTAAGGGAGAAAGGGTTTTTTGGCCATAGTTTGTCAAAAACTGCTTTTACAGCGCTTTCGATGATTGAAAGTGGTCGGGGAGTATATTAGTGATATATTAAGGGCGACAAAATTTTTGATAGTGGAAATTGGGCAAAAACGTCCATATTTTTAAAAAAAAAAATTTTTTGGTCTACCATGAATTCGGGGACCTTTCTGAGTTGTTTCGGGCGAAATTTCCATACAAATCTGGGAAAAAGCGGCCTAGTTTCCAAGATACGTCAAAATCAAATCCGCCCGAAAAACTGAAAGTAGCACTAAAAATGTTGAGATCCTTTTTGGTTCGCCAGTTGGCTTCTCCGGCGGTGCTCGTGACTGCACTCCAACCCTACCGGGGTTGTGACTCATGTCCAGCCTTACCGAAGAGATTGGCCCCCTAGTGGGTGCATGTTTAATACACGTAAATATTTTGTTATCATTTCTCAATCAAATTTTCGACAAACTTCATGCTTTGGTGAGGCGAAGTGGAAAACCGATTGTTTTAGATTAGCCAGGAAAAATACATCTTCGAAATTAAATCACATACTGCATAATACTGTACATGCATAATAGCATTTCACTACGTTGCTTGCACCCAATGTATGACATTTTGAAAACCACAAAACTACTATGCGATTTACCAAGCACTTGGCAATACATTCTTCTGCTAGCAAGTGCCGAATTAATGCAGGCAACGTATTCCCAAACATACTACATCTGTTCTAAACATGAGCATCCATCGCCACGGAAAAATACATTTACATTGTAAGCATACAATGCGATTGCAATCTGAGGCTAGAAATTGCTGTATCAAGCACAAATCGAAGGCGATGAGAAAGTAACGAGCAAACACTGGCAATGAGCAATCAAAAGTAGCGAGAGGTTTTTCGTACGCACGAAACTGCAATCGCAATTGCGATTGAATAGCTGCTAGTCTAAACTGCTCTTTGCTCAAACTGCTCTCTGCGATGACTGCTCAGTAAAAAAAGAGCAGTTAAGCAGGGCCCCTGCATAAGGTGCTACAGCCCACATCTGGCTCCTAGGTATTATTATCTTTGGCTAAAATTGAAAATGGAATTTCGTTGGGGAGAAGTTTTCAAACGACGAAGAATTAACGTACGCAGCTTTGACTAGCTTTTCCGATAAAATTACAACATATTTTTTAAGAAGGTAAATATATCTTACCCTCAATTCCACGAATCTAATGACCCACCCTCGGGGTTGATGTTTATTTTATATATTGTTTTTAATATGTTTTCTTCTTGTGCGTCTTTGTTTATGTGATTTTGTGTGTTTTTCTCCAACTTTCGACTAATACGTCCTCTGGCTATGAAATTACCGGCTGAGGACCATCAAGTCGAGTTTAACCAATAATTATAATCACCTACATACTTAGTATGTAAACTGTATTTGAATTTTTAACGAAAAAGGAAACATACTGAAGAATATTTCGGATTGCGATCAAACCAATTTATTTATTTTTGATTTTGTTTATATATAGTGCTTTATTGTCGTAACTTAATAGTTTATTGTAGATTTGCAAATCAATATCAATACACCACTCTACTTTTTAAGGTACAGAACTTTGTATTAGGAATGAGGAGCTGTAAATAAATTTTCATTTCAAATTATACAAAACATGCGAGAAAAATTTTATTTATTTCAGTTCATTCAAAATCAATCAAATTTCTCACCTTGTTAAAATTTACAGCTTTAAGAACAAAACTATGCATAATCAATTAGTAATTTTACATAAATAATATTTAAAGGCTAAAGAACCAAAATTATTCGGAAAAAACACAGGAAAGGAAGAAAATCTACTTTACATCAGGAACAACACAAAAAAACACGCACAGCCCTGTAAAAAGTGGAAATAATAAAACGGAAGCAATAATATTAATAACTTAGGCTATACATTAAGCTAAAAAAGGAAACTACATCAGTAAATACACAACAATAGCTAAATCATCGAGGATATTATTGTTTCAAGACCAAGCAATAAGCTTAAAGGTGCGAAATTGAGAGAGAAACAAAATATGTTTAACTCACGTAACAAAATTCTTTCAGCTTATTTTCGAACGTTTCTTAAATATTTGCTCTTTTGATGGACCGTGGCAAGCTATTAAAAAGTTTAATTCCCATATATGTATAAGGCTCAGACCTATTCTGCCCTGATTCGCATAAACGTTGTATTACATTTTAGTACTTTCGAGATATTCAATGATTTTTGTTTTGATTTGTACTGGAGATATATGGATAGTGTGTTTTTCAATATTAATTTTAACATACTTTCAGAAAAGAGAGGTTTTGCAACATTTGCAGAATGATGTAATAGAATATGCAGTTTTTGAAACCGTTGTCAACTCAAAAATGACAAAAATGTGCATAGATAGAACCGATAGATGTGCGACCAACTGATTCACTTGCTCCACTGTTGAAACATTGTTTGTAGTAAAAAGTTGTTAACTGCTAAATCGTCTGGGCCTGTCAAGTAGGATTTTGAGTACAGACTTCTGCATTACTTTCGAAGAGTGTAAAGTATTTTGTGATGCACAGCATCACGCAAAAATTTCATATTGAATAATAGAATCAGTCAATGCAAAGTAAAACATTCGAATTGTTTGCTCGCTCTAGAAAGAACGAATCTCGAAGTATATAGGTATTATTATACTCAGTGAAGATCCCACTTTAAATGTTGGCCTATGATTATGCCCAGATATTTAGGTTCAGCAAACCTATGCAAAGGAGGGCAAAGGCAGCCAGCTGTACAGTCCATCGAATGAATCGTTATATTCACTCCTTCTGGTAGCCCACATTGAATGGAAGCAAATGCTATGTACTGTGTTTTTTTGTACATTTTTTTTACATTTACATTACTAAGCTACTCATTCAGTAAACAAAGACTATATTCTGTATTTAATTTAGCCCCATTCCAGCTACTTTTTTTTATCAAAAGTATCATCAGCAAAAAAATTAAATACCCTTTGATAGGTTGCACAAAGATATCAATTGCAAAGATAAGAAAAGGAAAAGGGCCTGGTACAGCCCCTTGTGGAATCCCGTATTCGAAGCGTAGCGCTTTAATTTGCTTTCCCGTAATTTGAACAAATCGTTTACGATGTCGCAAATAGTTTTCAATCCATATAATCCACTTCAAATCAAATTATATTTCTAAAGTTTACCAACAATCATTTTGTGTGGGATGGAATCAAAAGCTTTCGGTAAATCAAGAAATACCGAAATTATTTTTATTGACCATTTTTTTAGCCCAATGTTGCAAAAGTGCTGGTTGAACGCATTCGCTATTTACTCTGCACCATCCTTTACTGATAGCAAAGCATTTTAATACTAGATATGCGGCTTAGTGACTTTTTTTTAGCCCTGTTGCTAGATTTATTTTTCAGGCTTTCATTCCATCGTTTTCGGAGTTTAGGAAAAACATTTTCTTTTTTAATAATTACCGGAAAATTCCATATTTTCGAAAGCATAAATGAACTGGTTTACTTCATGGTCCCCTTTAATGGTATCAAAGCATTTATAAAACAATAAATAGCTTTTTCATTGCATCTTTGCTACCTTTTTTTTGTTTTCATTACCATCTCTTGACTTGTAATAAACAGTTTGTTTTCAATGAGCTCTTTATATATTATAACTAAATTGCTTGTTTATTTTGTAAATGTAAGTATGTGCGCAATCACTCTGAAGCTATTAGTTACTTACCAAGGTGTCGATGCAACTATTAGCTTCTGGAGCAGAAAAATAACTTACCGCGATATCAACAATGTAGATCAAGCAAGCTATCACATTATGGCCATTAGTTTTTTTCGTTTTCTTCAGCTCCCTTTCTACCAATTATTTTCAAACGGTCTAATACGTACTACCTATCCAAAAAATAACCATATACTTATGTAGGCTTATATACTACGCCCGCAACTAAAGCTATATGTATTTATCAGAGCAACATAATAGATACTTCCGTTCCGTTGCTATAGCACCAGCATCCCAAGAGTTCATCTCAACTGCCGTTCTCGACCCATTCCCCGGCCATGAGAATGGGAATGAGATTTCACGTCTGAGTTGGATCAGTATGGATAAAACAGCACTTGTTCCCAACTCAGGTTACAAACCAGAATGGCAGCTAGACGGAGTGCCCTCGTCACTTGTGTACGGTGTGAGAATGGTTTCGGCCAAAATTTTTGTCCCATAAAAGCGAAATGGTCTGAAGCTGACGCCGAAACCCTACACTAGGTTATAGACTGAAATATAAATCGTTTTTCCTAGCTAGAATAGTTGTTGGCAGTATCTACGTTAGAGCGATTAAATTCGTTCTTCGTGCTTAATATGTGAAAATATAATATTACTGCTAGCAATAAATGCACAGTCATCCAGTTATTTTAGTTGTTATCTTAGGAGATTGCTACTTGCCCTTACTATTTAATCAGAAAAATAGAAAAACATATCAGCCAAAATTCTAAAAATTACTTTGATATAAGCTAATCTAGATACATCCCATAAAAACTGCCACGCTTAACGTTTATTTTACAAGTTCAGTACATATATGAGACCCAAATGTGTATTTTTCTTAATTAATGTCTTTAGTGATAATAATTATTAGCCACATTCAAAATGACGGAAGTCCATATCCAATCAAATTAGTTGATTCAAGGAAAAAACTACTGGGGAAGGTTATTGAGCTTGAAAACATACAATTTCATTTCCTGGTCAACTGTTAATACCTACCGTATTCAAGTGCTAGTTAGGTAGACATTTCCTGAGCTTGTAAGTATTCAAATATTATGTTTTATTAGTAATTTAAAATGTATTTGTATATATTTCAGGATTGACCCGTATTAAGAGAAATGTTGAATAGAACTAACCGATGGAGTCGTCGATTTTTGCGGCTAGGACTTGCATACATACAGACCACAGGTATTGCTGCATTCACGTTGGATAAAAGGTCGATTACAGTTGTGCCAAGTAAGCTCCTTAGAGTTTATAGCTTTCTTCCCGGAGCACTTTTCGCTGCTGCTTTGATCCCTACACTTCGAAACGCAATATTTCAAATGCGAACTTTGTACTCTTCGGTCATTATCATTTTTAATACCGCCAGTTTAGTCGTACAAATGCCACTCTCGGTGTCCGCAATGTGCAACCACTCGATGTCCCAAAATCGAATCATTTCAACAATAAACCAAAACATCACGTTATTGAAAGCGTTCATCGATCGAACCGGTGGAAATGTTTTCGACAACCATTTTTTGCTCTTCCTTTTCTTGAAAGGTCTTCTGACTGGCATTCAAGGAGCAATTGAAATGTATGGAGGCCTTAGAATGTTCTTCAATGGAAATTACGCCGAATGCTTTCGATGGCTGTTCTACTGCTATTCCTTGCAGTCCTTTGTTGCAATTCTCAATACTTACTATACTTTGATGCTTTTCGTGGAGCAAAGTTTTAAGCTGTGCTCCAGTGAAACAACAATGGTTGTGAAAATTTTGAATAAATCGTCTGATAATTGTTTGAATGGAGTAAATTACCAATCGATCCGAAATTCAAGTGACGAATTAGATAGCTTAATGACTCTCTGGAATACTGCTCACAAGGCTTGTCAACAAACTCAAAATGCGTTCGAATTCCAGAAATCGTCATTGCTAGTCGGGATTTATTGCAACGCGATCATGAAACTATTTCGGGCTTTTGCAATTGCCGATGGATCCGATCAAAAGTATCCCCACCTCGATGTAGGTCAAGAGTTAGTTTTTGTGACTTGTGGTATTCTTGGAATCTTTCTTTTTATCTACGTGGCCGGTTCGACAGCGGACGCATCGAAAGAAATGCGCAAGAGCCTAGAATATGCCTTATCCGCTCCGATAATTGGGAAACGTATCACTCAAAATGTATGAATGACACCTTATTGTATTCCAAAAAACATTGAATCCATCATTTTAGATCGAAACGCATTATCTGCAATCCATATTGAAAGAATTCCAAATTACAGTTACGGGGATGTTCGTGCTGGATAAGAGTTTAATTATTGCTTTATGTATGGCGACAATTTTGTATTTAACCTTAGTTGTTGAATTTTGTAAAACTTGAAAAGAATAAAAATGTAAATAAACATACAAATAAATCGATTTCTAAGGCTCAGACGTATGTGTAATACTAATTATATATTCAAAAGCAAATATTGTTAGTAATTCCATTGAATTTGAATTAATTGTTTCACTTCACTTTAAAGCGATACAATTAGATTTGACTTGCGAACCGATCAAGCCCAAACTTTTTTGATTTACTTTGAAGTCTTTCTCAAATAGGGCCTACATAATACTTATTATTGTCGGGAAGTTTGTAATTTTCTAGAAAAATCTTCAAGTGAACAAAACTTTAATAAATTAATAAAATTTCAATTAAATAATTAAAAATTAGTAAAAAATATATGGTTTTCCCGCTGTTTGGTCACCTAAACTACTTAAAGGAGCATGAAAAGATCCAAACAGGAAAATTATTCAGAATGTACTCTAACAAAGCCCACTGATAACGTAACGTATCCTACGGTTGGCTGTTTCACAAATATATTGACTTAGATAAGAAAGAATCTTGAAATTAAACGGTACGACTAGCACGGATCGGAGGAGAATGAGAATGAGAGCCTTGAAAGTTTCGAACGTAGAACGTAGGAACCGCTCTACAAGTACTCAGTGCCTTGTTTTTGTAGCTCGTGAATAGAAAATATCTCTACTACAATTCTCTATTTGACGTTATTTTGGCATCATTCTCCATTAGTGTGTTTCTGTATAAAAATTGCACTAGCACATCAAAATCCACTCTATTCACCACGGAACTAATGTCATGAATAGAGTCTAACTTCTCTATCAGTTGACTATATTATAGATAGAGTTCTGTAGGACGGGTGCTAGAAAGTGTTTTGCAGTTTCATATTGAAAGATAATAGAGAAATAGAAACATGGAGAATTATAATCAAGGAGCAGTATGTACATATATCTTTTTACTATTAATTTTTTGTGGTTCACTACAATTTTGTTTTTTGTATAGTTTTCTTCTTCTTTTTGCAGTGTTCTTGGATGTAGGATATTTTACATATAGGAATGTATCCTCATGGGATTTCTTCTTTCATTCAATAAGCTCAAACTAAGTTGCGGTCAATATTTTGCCATTTTGATGGGATTGCGATACAACAACAAAAGACCAAATTAAACCAAATTATCATTTATCTCTGTATTATTATTTGCCTGTGAGACTCTAGACTAAAAAACTACTACTTAACTAAGGAAAGAGCTAGTCTCATCATAAAGGAATGCGGAATATATCCTTACACTTTTGGGATTTTAAATCTTCCTTATTCAACTTTTCAAAAGAAAAGTTATTTTTTGAAACAAAAAAACTCCATTCTTTCCAACGCTATGAAAATTGCAATATTAGCTATCTGGTATGCTAAGCTATCTCCAGAACCCATGTTGTGACAGCGAGCATGTACCAAGTGAAATAAAATGTCGAAAATCCCGGGATCCCACGCCATGTACTATAGTCCTCCACGCCATATGCTATAGCCTTCTATGCCATGTATTATAGCCCTTAATGTCATGTATTACAGTTCTCAAAGCCTTTATGCTCTCAGCTCAAAGCTATAGCCGTCACTGACATGTATTCTGCCGCACGTAGCAAAAACGTCCTATCTGAATCTTATTAATTAATGAGTTATTTGAAGATTTGTGTTTTGTAGATAGGGCATGTTTCGTAGGTAGGGCATTTTGCACCATCAATTTTAACATTTTTAGATAAAAGATAGTTTTTTCATATTTAATAGAATGATGTAATAAAGTATGAATAAAGACAATAATTCAACTCTAACCTTAGACCTTAAAACGGCGTTTGAAGAAGAGTGGAAGAAAATGGACCAACAATGGGTCCAGAAACTTATTCACACTTCACTATTATTGTCGGAGAGTGTATATAATAATTTTGACACTTCACTACCGCAAACAAAACGTACATGAAGAGGTCAACTTGACAACACATGCTAATGCATCTAAACTAAGTATATATATATATATATATATATATATATATATATATATATATATATATATATATATATATATATATATATATATATATATATATATATATATATATGTATATATATATACATAATATATATATATATATATATATATATATATATATATATATATATATATATATATAAAACTTTTGTGTTAATGTAACTTCAAAAGTATACACTTCCACCACGAACATTTTAAATTTGAAAATAATACATTCGAATCCGAATGATTCAATTACGAAATAATGCGTGCAAACATTTAGGGGTATTATGGAGCTGTTATAGTTCGCTGACATACTTATTGGCAGATTTATTGACTTATTGACAGATTACTTGGATTTGACCAGATTTTATAATGAGTAGCCAAAAAATTATTACCATCCCCTTCAATGTAAATCTTATGGGCATGTCCACTCCATTTCTACTACCTCACTGATACCACCTCAACAAAACCCTTAAATACTTGCACGCAAGCTAAACACTACATATGTATATCTCCATATGATTTTTCACTTGAGATAACGAACAATATCAAAATTTGCTCACCTATAAATTTATTGAACAAAACGTATATGAAGTGGTTCAAACAATATGACTCATTAAACTATGTAATATAGCGTGTAGGGCTCTAATTTCTGTGCCATGTCATTATGGTGCTGGGAGCCATATTGCTTAGCTCAGAGTACTATGTACATAGCGTATGGGACCATAAATAATGCGCTATGTTACATAGATCTGGGCGCCATGCGGATTTTTTTCAGTGCATCGGGATATGAATCCCTAGCGATAAGCCATTAATATCAGTAAGCTAATAATAGGTTTACCATCGTCCAAAGAACTCCAGCGAAAATGTTCCCTAAAGCCAATATTAATTCAAATCAGTTGGAATATCTTCCGCCATTGAAAATTAATCTGGAAAAAAAATGTCGCAACTCTTGCTCCTAAACTACCCAAAGCTTCGATTTCCCAGCTTCAATGACAGATGCTACCATGAAAAATGAGACCAAGAAATTTTTGAATAGTAAAGTATCATTTCATTTTATGGAATTGAATCAATAATGCAAAATCAAGCAAAGCAGACATTGCGGCTGATAATATTAATGGTTTGCCAATAGTGATCATTCCAAACAATTTAACGTTTCCTTCCTTTAAAATCCACACAAACTGTAATATTTCAATCTGAAATGAAACTTGTTATTGACCAACTATTTAACAACAAATAATTTGATGACATGCATTTCTCTCCAACCGCTCATCCATTGCAGACGCTGACACTGTGACCGTTGCATGCTCTGCAGTTTTCCGGGATTCATCAACTACTATCGAAACGATGTAAACACTTAGCATATCGTTAAAATACGTCATTGCAACATATAATAATACCCAAACTATGAATGGATTTGGGTTGTTCGTTTCTAGCCAGAGAAATACTTGGTAAATCTGCAACACTGTTTGGGTATAATTACGACCGAGGATAGTGAGATATCTTGCTTGGAATAACTGCACGATTTTATCTGTGATGTCACGAAGCTCCGTGAGGACCGATATTAGGATGTCCAAATAGTCGCTTACTTGGCAATGCTCTATCATTTTATTTCGGTTATACTTTAGCTGATGTGGCCCAGTGATCTGCAGCACAGTCTTCAGGTACTGATTGATGATCTCATAATACCTCAAGACGAATAGCATCAGCACACTGAACACTGTTAAGGGAATATTTGCAGCATAAATCACCAGAATAAAGATCGGAAAATAAACAATTTCTCTCCAATTCGATGTGTCAACCAATGTCACAGCCATTATGGCTTCAATTAACTTCATCAGTAAAACCATGGTGCATTTAAGGATCAACAGGCAAATAAATCGACGGTTCGAAAAGAGTTTTACTTGCGCGTGTTGACATAATTTTCGGCCTATTGAAAACATATTGTTCAATACGTCCTTCATTTGCTTCTGCGTGAAAAAGTGCGACAAAACTGAGAAGAACGTTGAAAGATAGGTCGAAAAAATATTTGCAGCGGAAATTAATGCAAGAATCTGTTCTTCAACAGACCGGAAGCTAAAAACCAACAGACTCGTCGAATATATTCCGAAGGATAGAAAGAGAGCATTTAAAACATTGCCATAGTACGTCAAAAACTTCGAACGAACAAACTTGCAACTACGCCGGTCATAGAAAACGTTAACCGTTCCAAATAGCTGAAGATGGAGGCAGTAAGCATTAAGGAATTTCCACACAAACTGATCAAGCTTATTGAGCATTTCTAGAACAACAAATTGTATTTCTGTACCGCACTTAACTGAGCTATAAATCGAAGGACGTCTTGACAATTGCACAAGCAGAGTAAAAGTCAAGAATAAAAAATTCATTGGAATGTAACTTACATCATATATTTATTGATTATCTAAAAGGTATTAATCAAACTGGTTATTAACGCTGGTAAAATAAACCCGCACGTGGGTGAACAGAATTTTTATTATACATAATTAAATTTCCTAGAGTAAAGAGGCGGAATCAAATGAACGTCCTTCGAAGAAATTATTCATTTTATTTTTACTGTAGCGAAATCTGGAAAAAAAGATAGCCAGATGTTATTAACGTTTTCTAAGTTTTTATACCAAAATTACCAACACTTATTATCAAACTTTTAAGGTAAAAAACGGTCACTCGTCCCGCATAACGGAGAGCACACAAATTTTAACACCCTGAAAAATATTTTTTTTTCGAATTGAGCAGCAGCTGACAGAGGTAGCTTGTCATAATCATTGACATAAAATGGAATTACTCTTGCTCAGGATTAAAGAAGCTGTTGATGTGCGGAAATTAGCGAGGTATCTCCACATGACTAATGAGTGACACATATCAAATAGTTAGTTTTTATAATAGTTTTTTTCCAAAGGATATATTGATTATTTATGTGTAAAAACTTGCTGCAATGTGAGCCAACCTAATGAAAGATTGTAAGTATCTATAATATAAATCTCAGACTGATTACAACTGAACCGAAAAACCAAGGATATAAAATTTGATTAATATTCTGACTGTGTCTTTTACTTATCTCGATATCGGCTTCGACAATTCGCGAAGAAAATAGGAAAACCACGAAAACTAGCCATAAGCCAACTGTCCATATAATATGAGATAAACCCATAACATGTAGTAAAATATCAATTGATAATTGCATGCATAGAGGATGCGATGGTAGAGTAGTTTAAAAGATGATAATTGGTTGTTTGTAGAGCATATGTATGAAGAGTTAGATAACACGGCCGTTCCTCGTTTCGCTTTCCTGATCGATAGCAGTTGTAACATACGTGAAATTATCCGAGTCTAATTCTTTCAGTTTTATTCTGCTAAGCAGTGTTGTCGTTGTACTCCGATCGGAGTATTTGTACTCCGTTTTCAGTTACCGTACTACTGTACTCCCTTCAATTCCAAAGTACTCCCTTTTCATTGGGAACACATTTTATGCTCATACATACTGTTTTCAAATACCAAATTTGAAATATTGTTTGCTTAGTACATGCCATAGAAACCTAATTTCGACGTGAACTTTTACGGCGTCCACTCTCTATTTCTAAGAAGAAGACTAGAAGAATTTAGTTTTGCTGTGTAATGCCCTCCCGCGTGAACTGTTCTTAATTTTCATTATAAATTATGTGGGAATCGACCGACGGTGCGATAGCGATTGCTTGTTGGTACCCTCTGCTACCATCCGTCGTGGTAGGATGAGGTAGAGGGCTTTGGCGTAGAAATAGTGAAGTGATTTGAATCTTTCTTTATTTTTTGCGACACCATTGACTCATTCTTTGCTTCATCGCGTTAACTGTTTTTCCTGAAGTATTTCGAAAATTTAAGCATTTCGAAAAAAGAATATTTCAGCTGCCTGTTTGAAGTGAATGATGAAATCAACGGTAAGTTGAGAAGATTATTGGAAGCAAACTTGCAATGAAATGCTCGAATTTTCGGCTTGACTTCTACTTGTTGTCTCACAGGCAGCAATTTGTCTACATAGCTCACGTCTCCGATTTCGTCTCCGAATTTTTTCGAATATTTTAGCGGTATTTTGAAAAGACTATTATCACAGACTTGAGATAAAATGCTTTAATTTTCAGTTTCATGACACAAGACATTTTTGTCATCACCAAACACACTGGTAATTATATTTTCTTGGAACAAACACACTTTTAACAAAGCAAAGGAACGGTTGGCTTATCAAATAACTCTATTTACTAGGAAGTTTAGTTTTACCGTTTCTTTGATTAAATTGGATAAGAATAGAACTTAAGGGCTCACAACTGCGATAAATATGAAAGGCAGTGGATTAATGATACGATGGTTAGCATAAAGTTAGATACTGACGATTCTACTTCATGATCCAACTGCGAAAGAAAACAAATTTACATTGAAAATCAAAGACGATATCAAAAGTTTCGGAAAATTTAGCTGGCTTTGATTTGCTTCAAGCAAAGAGTATATCTTCTACTTCAAAAGGTAGATATGAGAAAACATCCTCTTATCAACATTGCCAAAAACTGGTAAGCAAAAATGTATCAAATTTATTGCAAGATGAAAAAGTGAATCGCCCAAAATTGGAGTCAGCCGCTAAAATCAACCAGAAATTCCCAGACAAGCAGCAATTGAATCATTCACTAAAAAATCCAAAAATATTGAAATGGAAAAAAAATTGGAATAATTACATTTTTTTAGAACACAATTTACCATTCACATTAATCACAACAATGCCGAAGATTCTGAAATTGGAAAATTGTTGAAGTGTGAGAAAACGAATTTTAATAATGTCACTAATTTCATTTTAAAAAATGAATCGTGTGAACAAATATTCAAAATAATGACGAAACGACAGATATAAGTACAATCAAATGTTCGGTAGCATTTGTTCGATATTTTGGCTTTAACTGGGGAGAAGCACAAGATAGGTATTTAAGTCTTCTGGGACTCTATGTTTTTGTATCGTCTTTATGAATTCTTTTTAATTCGTTAGACTCTGAACGTTAAAACTCTGCACAACTAAAAATGCTCGACTCTGGATATATTTCAATTATAGCTCTAAAGTGAAAATTTCCAATACAGGGAATTTTAGCTTGGAATGTCACAAACGAACAATAATAATTTTCCATGATGAATGCCATCTGTCAACTAACTCATTCAAATTTTGAATACGTGCGGGAAATCACAGATTATTCTAAACCTATTATTATTACTAAACATAACATAATTTTTACTGCTACTTGTTTTCGCCGGCACTCTCAATGTGATGCAAAGTCAATATATTACAATTTGCCGAAGTATTTCAACGATTTAAATATTTCTTTGAAAAACTTAGTGTTTTGTTTAAGAACGATATGAGTATTTTGTATCCAATATTTTGTTCAAGAGCGATATGAGCTGAAATAAATATGTTTCTAAATATTCATTTTAATTTGATTATATAGAAAAGACTCGAATAACTTGTAACAACTGTTTTAATAACATGAATAAAGACTATTTCGTATCATAGTTTAATAGAGACTAATTACATCAAAATCAAAAATTCAAAACTAAATTCAATCTGACAGTCCCATTTGTTTCATGGTTGCTTCGATTAACTGGGATTGTCAACACTTAGTGAAATTCGCTTCAGACGAAGCTTCGGTTATGATGGATAATAAGCAAGGTGTCAAATCCTTCCTTAAAATAGATTTTCCAGATTTGTGTGCTATGACCTGTATATGACCAGCGCCCGAAAAAAAACTTCCCCAGCACATTGAAGTCTTCGCCCGCAATATTTATATTTTTTTCCACAGTTCTAAGCGGAATACAGCCAATTTGAAGAGAGCTTTAACGTTAAAATCCATAAAACACTAAAAACATCTGCGACCAGAAAACATTGTTTCCAAAATCTTATCTTACCACCACTTCACATACGGACAGCTCATAGCAATAATTGAGCAAAAACTTGCCCAATATGCGTGCCACTTTTCTGGCAGTTCCGAAATTTGTGTTTGGGTGCAACATATGCTTTTCATGGCATGGCGCATATACGTCGCGTAACCAGTATAACTGGTTGGACCTTTATTCATCCAACTTACGTGAAACCAGCAAGTCTAAACTCATAGTCTCTGTTTGACTAGCATCACATAAAAAACTATTGTACTCCCTTTTAATGTAAAGTACTCCGTTTGGATTAGGAAATATACTCCCCTGAAAATTTTCAAAACGACAGCACTGATTGACGGTCGTCGTATCGTCTATGGTTACTGCTAGAACCAAAACAAGAACGAGGCAAGACGATTATTGTACACAGCGAAAACAAGTGATTAACTGTTCCCAGGAGAATAATTCATCACTCAGACGACAAACTGTTTTCGTTGACGGCAAAAACGTGAGGTAATGAGGCAATGACGTAATGAAACTCTGTTATAGATTGTTTTCTATATTAATTAAATATAATTTGCAGGTTTCCATCAAACGAAGCTGTCGGCTAAGAAGCTGGTGGTTACCCACAAATCTAATAAAAAATTATTTTTGATCATGTACCTTTTTCAAGCTCTAGCATAATTTTTTTTTTTGAATTTGGAATAAAGAAGACTGAAATTTTATAGTTCAACAATAATAATAACAACAGCAACTCTAGCGCATCAGAAGAACTAGAAAACTGATTTTCGAAGTAATTGCCTTTGAGTGACCAAAAAATGTGCAAAAACGTAATACAGTTTTTTGTAGTATCATATCGACTATTTCTTACCCAAAACCATTTTTCCAAAGCATCTTCTGTAAAATAAATGATGAAAATATTCAGTGCTGACAGCACTTTTTTATCGAAGCAGCAATAAGCCGACCATAAAAAGCTCATGCTAAAATCAAGCTATCCTCTGAGTTTTGTTTTCATCCGAGGATTTCATCGAAAGTTTCAACGAATAAATGTTGTTTGAAGCTGCCATCCCATTAATTTCCCAAACTAGGAAAATTTGAACATTGGTTTCTTATTTTTATTAATGGTTCCTTACAGTACGATAACGGAACGGTAACGGCACGGGAACGGTACGGTACGGTAACGGTAAGATAACAGCTCGCTAACGGTATGGAAAAGGTACGGCAACGGTACGGTAACAGTACGGTAAGGGTACCGTACCGCTCACCGTACCGCATACCTCTTACCGGTATCAGTACGGTAAGGGTACCGTACCGCTCACCGTACCGCATACCTCTTACCGGTAACAGTACGGTAAGGGTACCGTACCGTTACCGTACCGTACCATTACCGTACTGTAACCGTACCGTTACCGTACCACAGCCGTACCGAAACCGAACCGCAACCGTACCGCAACCGCACCGCAGCCGCACCGCAGCCGCACCGCAGCCGTCCGTGCTCCGCACCGCAACCGCACCGCAGCCGCACCGCAGCCGCACCGCAACCACACCGCAACCGCACCGCAACCGCACCACAACCGCACCGCAACCGCACCGCAGCCGCACCGCAGCCGCACCGACACCGCACCGCAACCGCACCGCAGCCGCACCGCAACCGCAACCGCACCGCAGCCGCACCGCAACCGCACCGCAACCGCACCGCAGCCGCACCGCAACCGCACCGCAGCCGCACCGCAGCCGCAACGCAGCCGCACCGCAACCGCACCGCAACCGCACCGCAACCGCACCGCAACCGCACCGCAACCGCACCGCAACCGCACCGCAACCGCACCGCAACCGCACCGCAACCGCAACCGCACCACAACCGCACCGCAACCGCACCGCAACCGCACCGCAACCACATCGCAACCGCACCGCAACCGCACCGCAGCCGCACCGCAACCGCACTGCAGCCGCACCGCAACCGCACCGCAACCGCACCGCAACCGCACCGCAACCGCACCGCAGCCACACCGCAACCGCACCGCAACCGCACCGCAACCGCACCGCCACCGCACCGCAACCGCACCGCAACCGCACCGCAACCGCGCCGCAACCGCACCGCAACCGCACCGCAACCGCACCGCAGTCGCACCGCAACCGCACCGCAACCGCACCGCAACCGCACCGCAACCGCACCGCAACCGCACCGCAACCGCACCGCAACCGCAACCGCACCGCAGCCGCACCGCAACCGCACCGCAACCGCACCGCAGCCGCACCGCAACCGCACCGCAACCGCAGCCGCACCGCAACCACACCGCAACCGCACCGCAACCGCACCGCAACCGCAGCCGCACCGCAACCACACCGCAACCGCACCGCAGCCGCACCGCAACCACACCGCAACCGCACCGCAGCCGCACCGCAACCGCACCGCAACCGCACCGCAACCGCACCGCAACCGCACCGCAACCGCACCGCAACCGCACCGCAACCGCACCGCAACCGCACCGCAACCGCACCGCAACCGCACCGCAACCGCAGCCGCACCGCAACCGCACCGCAACCGCACCGCAGCCGCACCGCAACCGCACCGCAACCGCACCGCAGCCGCACCGCAACCGCAACCGCACCGCAACCGCACCGCAACCGCACCGCAACCGCACCGCAACCGCACCGCAACCGCACCGCAACCGCAACCGCACCGCAACCGCAACCGCACCGCAACCGCACCGCAACCGCACCGCAACCGCACCGCAACCACACCGCAACCGCACCGCAACCGCACCGCAACCGCACCGCAACCGCACCGCAACCGCACCGCAACCGCACCGCAACCGCACCGCAACCGCACCGCAACCGCACCGCAACCGCACCGCAACCGCACCGCAACCGCACCGCAACCGCAACCGCACCGCAGCCGCACCGCAACCGCACCGCAACCGCACCACAACCGCAACCGCACCGCAACCGCACCGCAACCGCACCGCAGCCGCACCGCAACCGCACCGCAACCGCACCACAACCGCAACCGCACCGCAACCGCAACCGCACCGCAACCGCACCGCAACCGCACCGCAACCGCACCGCAACCGCACCGCAACCGCACCGCAGCCGCACCGCAACCGCACCGCAACCGCACCACAACCGCAACCGCACCGCAACCGCAACCGCACCGCAACCGCACCGCAACCGCACCGCAACCGCACCGCAACCGCACCGCAACCGCACCGCAACCGCACCGCACCGCAACCGCACCGCAACCGCAACCGCAACCGCACCGCAGCCGCACCGCAACCGCACCGCAACCGCACCACAACCGCAACCGCACCGCAACCGCAACCGCACCGCAACCGCACCGCAACCGCACCGCAACCGCAACCGCACCGCAACCGCACCGCAACCGCACCGCACCGCAAACACACCGCAACCGCAACCGCACCGCAGCCGCACCGCAACCGCACCACAACCGCAACCGCACCGCAACCGCACCGCAACCGCACCGCAACCGCACCGCAACCGCACCGCAACCGCACCGCAACCGCACCGCAACCGCACCGCAACCGCACCGCAACCGCACCGCAACCGCAACCGCACCGCAGCCGCACCGCAACCGCACCGCAACCGCACCGCAGCCGCACCGCAACCGCACCGCAACCGCACCGCAACCGCACCGCAACCGCACCGCAACCGAACCGCACCGCAACCGCAACCGCACCGCAACCGCAACCGCACCGCAACCGCACCGCAACCGCAACCGCACCGCAACCGCACCGCAACCGCACCGCAACCGCACCGCAACCGCAACCGCACCGCAACCGCACCGACCGCAGGTTGCGGTGCGGTTGCGGTGCGGCTGCGGTGCGGTTGCGGTGCGGTTGCGGTGCGGCTGCGGTGCGGTTGCGGTGCGGTTGCGGTGCGGCTGCGGTGCGGTTGCGGTGCGGCTGCGGTGCGGTTGCGGTGCGGTTGCGGTGCGGTTGCGGTGCGGTTGCGGTGCGGTTGCGGTGCGGTTGCGGTGCGGTTGCGGTGCGGCTGCGGTTCGGCTGCGGTGCGGTTGCGGTGCGGCTGCGGTTGCGGTGCGGTTGTGGTTGCGGTTGCGGTGCGGTTGCGGTTGCGGTTGCGGTGCGGCTGCGGTGCGGCTGCGGTGCGGTTCCGGTGCGGTTGCGGTGCGGCTGCGGTGCGGTTGCGGTGCGGTTGCGGTGCGGCTGCGGTTGCGGTGCGGTTGCGGTGCGGTTGCGTTGCGGTGCGGTTGCGGTGCGGTTGCGGTTGCGGTGCGGTTGCGGTTGTGGTGCGGTTGCGGTGCGGTTGCGGTGCGGCTGCGGTGCGGTTGCGGTGCGGTTGCGGTGCGGTTGCGGTGCGGTTGCGGTGCGGTTGCGGTGCGGTTGCGGTTGAGGTGCGGTTGCGGTTGTGGTGCGGTTGCCGTGCGGTTGCGGTGCGGCTGCGGTGCGGTTGCGGTGCGGTTGCGGTGCGGTTGCGGTGCGGTTGCGGTGCGGCTGCGGTGCGGTTGCGGTGCGGCTGCGGTGTGGTTGCGGTGCGGTTGCGGTGCGGTTGCGGTGCGGTTGCGGTGCGGTTGCGGTGCGGTTGCGGTGCGGCTGCGGTTGCGGTGCGGTTGCGGTGCGGTTGCGGTGCGGTTGCGGTGCGGTTGCGGTGCGGCTGCGGTTGCGGTTGCGGTGCGGTTGCGGTTGCGTTGCGGTGCGGTTGCGGTGCGGTTGCGGTGCGGTTGCGGTTGCGGTGCGGTTGCGGTTGTGGTGCGGTTGCGGTGCGGTTGCGGTGCGGCTGCGGTGCGGTTGCGGTGCGGTTGCGGTGCGGTTGCGGTGCGGTTGCGGTGCGGTTGCGGTGCGGTTGCGGTGCGGTTGCGGTGCGGTTGCGTTGCGGTTGCGGTTGCGGTGCGGTTGCGGTTGTGGTGCGGTTGCGGTGCGGTTGCGGTGCGGCTGCGGTGCGGTTGCGGTGCGGTTGCGGTGCGGTTGCGGTGCGGTTGCGGTTGCGGTGCGGTTGCGGTGCGGTTGCGGTGCGGTTGCGGTGCGGTTGCGGTTGCGGTGCGGTTGCGGTGCGGTTGCGGTTGCGGTGCGGTTGCGGTTGCGGTGCGGCTGCGGTGCGGTTGCGGTGCGGTTGCGGTGCGGTTGCACTGCGGTTGCGGTGCGGCTGCGGTTGCGGTGCGGTTGCGGTGCGGTTGCGGTGCGGCTGCGGTGCGGCTGCGGTGCGGTTGCGTTGCGGTTGCGGTGCGGTTGCGGTGCGGTTGCACTGCGGTTGCGGTGCGGCTGCGGTTGCGGTGCGGTTGCGGTGCGGCTGCGGTGCGGCTGCGGTGCGGTTGCGGTGCGGTTGCGGTGCGGTTGCGGTGCGGCTGCGGTGTGGCTGCGGTGCGGCTGCGGTGCGGTTGCGGTGCGGCTGCGGTGCGGTGCGGTTGCGGTTGCGGTGCGGCTGTGGTGCGGTTGCGGTTGCGGTTGCGGTGCGGTTGCGGTGTGGTGCGGTTGCGGTGCGGTTGCGGTGCGGCTGCGGTGCGGCTGCGGTGCGGTTGCGGTGCGGTTGCGGTGCGGTTGCGGTTGCGGTGCGGTTGCGGTGTGGTTGCGGTGCGGCTGCGGTGCGGCTGCGGTGCGGTTGCGGTGCGGTTGCGGTGCGGCTGCGGTGCGGTTGCGGTGCGGTTGCGGTGCGGTTGCGGGACGGTTGCAGTGCGATTGCGGTGCGGTTGCGGTGCGGTTGCGGTGCGGCTGCGGTGCGGTTGCGGTGCGGTTGCGGTGCGGCTGCGGTGCGGTTGCGGTTGCGGTGCGGCTGCGGTGCGGTTGCGGTGCGGTTGCGGTTGCGGTGCGGCTGCAGTGCGGTTGCGGTGCGGTTGCGGTGCGGTTGCGGTTGCGGTGCGGCTGTGTTGCGGTTGCGGTTGCGGTGCGGTTGCGGTGTGGTGCGGTTGCCGTGCGGTTGCGGTGCGGTTGCGGTGCGGTTGCGGTGCGGTTGCGGTGCGGCTGCGGTGCGGTTGCGGTGCGGTTGCGGTGCGGTTGCGGTGCGGCTGCGGTGCGGTTGCGGTGCGGTTGCGGTGCGGTTGCGGTTGCGGTGCGGTTGCGGTGTGGTTGCGGTGCGGCTGCGGTGCGGCTGCGGTGCGGTTGCGGTGCGGTTGCGGTGCGATTGCGGTGCGGTTGCGGTGCGGTTGCGGTGCGGTTGCGGTGCGGTTGCGGTGCGATTGCGGTGCGGTTGCGGTGCGGTTGCGGTGCGGCTGCGGTGCGGTTGCGGTGCGATTGCGGTGCGGTTGCGGTGCGGTTGCGGTGCGGTTGCGGTGCGGTTGCGGTGCGATTGCGGTGCGGTTGCGGTGCGGTTGCGGTGCGGCTGCGGTGCGGTTGCGGTGCGGTTGCGGTGCGGCTGCGGTGCGGTTGCGGTTGCGGTGCGGCTGCGGTGCGGTTGCGGTGCGGTTGCGGTGTGGTTGCGGTGCGGCTGCGGTGCGGTTGCGGTGCGGTTGCGGTGCGGTTGCGGTGCGGCTGCGGTGCGGCTGCGGTGCGGTTGCGGTGCGGTTGCGGTGCGGCTGCGGTGCGGTTGCGGTGCGATTGCGGTGCGATTGCGGTGCGGCTGCGGTGTGGCTGCGGTGCGGCTGCGGTGCGGCTGCGGTGCGGCTGCGGTGCGGTTGCGGTGCGGCTGCGGTGCGGCTGCGGTGCGGCTGCGGTGCGGTTGCGGTGCGGTTGCGGTGCGATTGCGGTGCGGTTGCGGTGCGGTTGCGGTGCGGTTGCGGTGCGGTTGCGGCTGCAGTACGGCTGCAGTACGGCTGCGGTGCGGTTGCGGTGCGGTTGCGGTGCGGTTGCGGCTGCAGTACGGCTGCGGTGCGGTTGCGGTGCGGTCGCGGTGCGGTTGCGGTGCGGTACGGCTTCCGTGCGGTCATTCCAAACAGCCACGATGCTTCAGTGGAAAATAAATTCCTCTTCCGTATTATTCAAGCCGAAGAGTTTGGATGACAAGTAAAATATGGACTCAAATAATCAAAGCAAAGACGAGGATGTAACCAGAAATCATAGGAAAGTTGTTCTTTTTACACAATGCTGCTTGTCATAAGTTTGACGGAGAAGTTCAGTATTCAGAGTATTCAGAGTTGTGGAAAATCCTTAAATGTCGTACATGCTAAAAATCATTGTTCTAGCCTTAATATATTTTGCAGCTAATATATTTATATTAACTACATTTCTTAACATTATTATATTAACCTAGTAATAATATTGCTAGCACACATCATTCTTATAATTTTACATATTGACATGCATGTGGTGAATTTGTCTGTCACAACATTATATGTATGAGAAATGAAATTGGTAGAAGTCGATCTACCCTTACGAAATCCATGTTGTTGCTCATTTAGAAGAGGGTCGATTATGCGAGTAAGTTTTTCACAAACTAACTTCTCAAAAAGTTTGGGGATAACAGATAGAATAGCAATCCCCCGATAGTTATCGACTGATCGTTTATCACCACTTTTGAAAATAGGCGTAAGGTATGAAGATTTCCAGAGAGATGGAAAAACACCTATGGAGAGGGATTTATTGAAAATCATGTGCAAAGGTGTGATCAATTGGTCCGCAAATTGCACGACGAAGGAAGGAGAAACCAAATCAGGGCCTGGTCCTTTGCCGATCTTTAGTTGATGAATAGCTTCAATAATAGCCTCTTGTGTAAGAACAAACCCGGCGATAAGAGGTCTCGCAGTGATTCTTGCAGACATAGTAGAAGTGGAGGTTTTTGGCGAGCAAAAAGAATTTTGAAAGTGATCAGCAAAAAAGTTGCAAATGGCTTGTGGGCAGGAAGAAACCATGTTACCACGGGACATCGAACAGGGATAGCCGGTTGTTTTACGTTTCAAGTTAACGAAATCGTAAAACTTCCTGGGATCACTAATGATTTTTTCCCCCATTGAGTTAACATAGAACTCATACGCTTCGCGGGATTTGATGGAAAATTCGTTGGATAGCTGATCGTATAATCTGACTAGACCCTCATTGAGCAAGCTTAATTTTATATAATTTATTTCTACGGTTTCTGAGACGGTGCGGTTACGGTGCGGTTGCGGTGTGGTGCGGTTGCGGTGCGGTTGCGGTGCGGCTGCGGTGCGGCTGCGGTGCGGTTGCGGTGCGGTTGCGGTGCGGTTGCGGTTGCGGTGCGGTTGCGGTGTGGTTGCGGTGCGGCTGCGGTGCGGCTGCGGTGTGGTTGCGGTGCGGTTGCGGTGCGGCTGCGGTGCGGTTGCGGTGCGGTTGCGGTGCGGTTGCGGGACGGTTGCGGTGCGATTGCGGTGCGGTTGCGGTGCGGTTGCGGTGCGGCTGCGGTGCGGTTGCGGTGCGGTTGCGGTGCGGCTGCGGTGCGGTTGCGGTTGCGGTGCGGCTGCGGTGCGGTTGCGGTGCGGTTGCGGTTGCGGTGCGGCTGCAGTGCGGTTGCGGTGCGGTTGCGGTGCGGTTGCGGTGCGGTTGCGGTGCGGCTGCGGTGTGGCTGCGGTGCGGCTGCGGTGCGGTTGCGGTGCGGCTGCGGTGCGGTGCGGTTGCGGTTGCGGTGCGGCTGTGGTGCGGTTGCGGTTGCGGTTGCGGTGCGGTTGCGGTGTGGTGCGGTTGCGGTGCGGTTGCGGTGCGGCTGCGGTGCGGCTGCGGTGCGGTTGCGGTGCGGTTGCGGTGCGGTTGCGGTTGCGGTGCGGTTGCGGTGTGGTTGCGGTGCGGCTGCGGTGCGGCTGCGGTGCGGTTGCGGTGCGGTTGCGGTGCGGCTGCGGTGCGGTTGCGGTGCGGTTGCGGTGCGGTTGCGGGACGGTTGCGGTGCGATTGCGGTGCGGTTGCGGTGCGGTTGCGGTGCGGCTGCGGTGCGGTTGCGGTGCGGTTGCGGTGCGGCTGCGGTGCGGTTGCGGTTGCGGTGCGGCTGCGGTGCGGTTGCGGTGCGGTTGCGGTTGCGGTGTGGTTGCGGTGCGGCTGCAGTGCGGTTGCGGTGCGGTTGCGGTGCGGTTGCGGTGCGGTTGCGGTGCGGTTGCGGTTGCGGTGCGGCTGTGTTGCGGTTGCGGTTGCGGTGCGGTTGCGGTGTGGTGCGGTTGCGGTGCGGTGTCGGTGCGGTTGCGGTGCGGTTGCGGTGCGGTTGCGGTGCGGCTGCGGTGCGGTTGCGGTGCGGTTGCGGTGCGGTTGCGGTGCGGCTGCGGTGCGGTTGCGGTGCGGTTGCGGTGCGGTTGCGGTTGCGGTGCGGTTGCGGTGTGGTTGCGGTGCGGCTGCGGTGCGGCTGCGGTGCGGTTGCGGTGCGGTTGCGGTGCGATTGCGGTGCGGTTGCGGTGCGGTTGCGGTGCGGTTGCGGTGCGGTTGCGGTGCGATTGCGGTGCGGTTGCGGTGCGGTTGCGGTACGGCTGCGGTGCGGTTGCGGTGCGGTTGCGGTGCGGCTGCGGTGCGGTTGCGGTTGCGGTGCGGCTGCGGTGCGGTTGCGGTGCGGTTGCGGTGTGGTTGCGGTGCGGCTGCGGTGCGGTTGCGGTGCGGTTGCGGTGCGGTTGCGGTGCGGCTGCGGTGCGGCTGCGGTGCGGTTGCGGTGCGGTTGCGGTGCGGCTGCGGTGCGGTTGCGGTGCGATTGCGGTGCGATTGCGGTGCGGCTGCGGTGTGGCTGCGGTGCGGCTGCGGTGCGGCTGCGGTGCGGCTGCGGTGCGGTTGCGGTGCGGCTGCGGTGCGGCTGCGGTGCGGCTGCGGTGCGGTTGCGGTGCGGTTGCGGTGCGATTGCGGTGCGGTTGCGGTGCGGTTGCGGTGCGGTTGCGGTGCGGTTGCGGCTGCAGTACGGCTGCAGTACGGCTGCGGTGCGGTTGCGGTGCGGTTGCGGTGCGGTTGCGGCTGCAGTACGGCTGCGGTGCGGTTGCGGTGCGGTCGCGGTGCGGTTGCGGTGCGGTACGGCTTCCGTGCGGTCATTCCAAACAGCCACGATGCTTCAGTGGAAAATAAATTCCTCTTCCGTATTATTCAAGCCGAAGAGTTTGGATGACAAGTAAAATATGGACTCAAATAATCAAAGCAAAGACGAGGATGTAACCAGAAATCATAGGAAAGTTGTTCTTTTTACACAATGCTGCTTGTCATAAGTTTGACGGAGAAGTTCAGTATTCAGAGTATTCAGAGTTGTGGAAAATCCTTAAATGTCGTACATGCTAAAAATCATTGTTCTAGCCTTAATATATTTTGCAGCTAATATATTTATATTAACTACATTTCTTAACATTATTATATTAACCTAGTAATAATATTGCTAGCACACATCATTCTTATAATTTTACATATTGACATGCATGTGGTGAATTTGTCTGTCACAACATTATATGTATGAGAAATGAAATTGGTAGAAGTCGATCTACCCTTACGAAATCCATGTTGTTGCTCATTTAGAAGAGGGTCGATTATGCGAGTAAGTTTTTCACAAACTAACTTCTCAAAAAGTTTGGGGATAACAGATAGAATAGCAATCCCCCGATAGTTATCGACTGATCGTTTATCACCACTTTTGAAAATAGGCGTAAGGTATGAAGATTTCCAGAGAGATGGAAAAACACCTATGGAGAGGGATTTATTGAAAATCATGTGCAAAGGTGTGATCAATTGGTCCGCAAATTGCACGACGAAGGAAGGAGAAACCAAATCAGGGCCTGGTCCTTTGCCGATCTTTAGTTGATGAATAGCTTCAATAATAGCCTCTTGTGTAAGAACAAACCCGGCGATAAGAGGTCTCGCAGTGATTCTTGCAGACATAGTAGAAGTGGAGGTTTTTGGCGAGCAAAAAGAATTTTGAAAGTGATCAGCAAAAAAGTTGCAAATGGCTTGTGGGCAGGAAGAAACCATGTTACCACGGGACATCGAACAGGGATAGCCGGTTGTTTTACGTTTCAAGTTAACGAAATCGTAAAACTTCCTGGGATCACTAATGATTTTTTCCCCCATTGAGTTAACATAGAACTCATACGCTTCGCGGGATTTGATGGAAAATTCGTTGGATAGCTGATCGTATAATCTGACTAGACCCTCATTGAGCAAGCTTAATTTTATATAATTTATTTCTACGGTTTCTGAGACGCCTTAAATTATTGTCGAGCCAAGGCTCTGAGAGTTTGTTTTTTTTTTTCTTCAGCTTCGGTACGAATAAGTGAATGGCATTGAAAATTATTTTATAAAAGGAAGACACTGATTCATCTAAATCTAATAACGAAAGAGAAATTGTCCAGTCTACTGTGTCCAAATAGTTTCTAATGCTTAAGTAGTCAGCATTTTGAGAATCATATACAATTTAATTATTGTACGATTGGGTAAAAGAAATATTTGTAGCGGAAAGCTCAACTGTAAAAGCGGAGTGATGGAGAGTGTTTGAGAAGAGATTCTCGGCGTCAATAGTTGGGCTAACCAGCACTTCGTCATAAAAGTTAGTAAAAATAAGATCTAACCAATTGCCATTTTGGTTAGGGATAGGAATTATTTGCTGTAAATCGTTGCCATCGAACGTACTTATAAGGTTGAAGTCAGAAAGGTTAATTGGAAGGAGGCGGTAATCATTTTCGTCGAGAACGAAACTGATTTTTGGACGATTGAAGTCCCCCAGAACAATTATTTTGTCATCGTCGTGTAGGGAAGCTGTTACTGAAGACATCAAGTCACAAACGTCCATGTAAGTAGTTTCATCAGAATAAGGTGGGATATAAACGATACCAATATAGAGGTAATGCTTGTCGAATAAGACTCTGACGAATTTGTGTTCAAAAAGTTTGTAAGAACTGGTCACAACAAGTTCACTTGAAAGGATATTGCGAATCGCAATAAGTACACCGCCTCCTCTTGAAACTCCAGTATAAAGGTAGTCGCGATCGGTTCTATAGATGGTCCAATCAGTGTCAAGAATTTCTTCGTTTATATGTGAGTCGTTCAACCACGTTTCAGTGATCGTTAGTATATTAAAATGGCAAGATTTAGCGTCAAGAAAAAGCTTGTTTAATTTACTTCTCATACCACCGCAATTGTGGTAGAGAAACCTTGGGCGAATAGAAGCAACTTTGTTGTTAGGAGTAATATTTCTTCTGGTCGTCGCTTGATTTTTGTAATAGAGAAATATGTTTGGAATTGACACAGGAGCGGTAAGTCAGAAGATCTCGTTTGACTTGCTCCGGAGACATTCCAAGTTCTTCATGGTAGCGATTAAAAATAATTCTTAAAGATTCAAGGTCAGTGGGAAGACCCTCTTTTTGAATCATAACTTTGAGCTTAGTCTTCGTTTTCCCATCAAAACACGTGGTTTCATGTGCATCATGCATGTATGCAAGGAAAAGACGGACATTGTCGTAAATCTTATGATCTCTGAAACGAGACAAGAGGTATCTGCTCTCTAGATCATCTTTAGAGGTTGCAGTCAGCTACGTTTGAATGCTTCTATTCTGTATCTTTTTTGGTCAACAACAATTTCACCACGCTTGGTTAATACATTTATATTGGCATAGTGGTCTATTTATGTAAAGATGTTAAAACATTTTTACGAAATATGTTCACAGGCTTTATTGACATAAAAAGTTAACAGCCTTAATATATAAAGTTAAACTGCAAATATAATATTGTAAATATTGAGCTGTTAAAATGATGTATTAGTGACAATACTGTTACCATAACAATATTAAGATGTTAATATATTTATTTCAGTCATTTCTCAGCGTGTACAAGCAATTAACTTGATAAAGAAATTTTTGTCTTTATTGACGCCGAAAACTATTCAAAACTGCTTTCGTAAGGCTGGATTTGGACCAGCAATCTTTGCACCAAGTGAATCAAGACCAAGAGAAAATCATTGAATGGGCCTTTTCACACTTGTCTTCTTGATGCACTCCTCAAACCGGTTTACTGGGCAAGAGACGGAAGAACTTCTCTACTTTTTGTAGAGAATTCCCCTTGATTCTTCCGTCTCTTGCCCAGTAAACCGGTCTGAGGAGTGCATCAAGAATACAAGTGTGAAAAGGCCCAATTACCAATACCGGAGGATCAGTTCAATGAACTTTTAGCTTGTGTCTATAAATTTTATTGTTATGGAGAGTTCAACGAAGATGAAATAATCCATGAAGTGCGTTCGGAAAATGTAAAAGATTCTGATAATGAATAGATCATCGAAGAAAGCTACATTTCAGGACGCATTGATTTATCTTTCTATAATAAGGCGATATATGATGAATAAAGGTGCCGACCTATCATCTCTAGACGAAGTGAAAGATGTTCTAATCAAATGTTGGCGTGAAAAATTTATTCAAAACAAAATATCACACTTCTTTGCAAATTAAAAATAAGCTACATTAGACAAAATTTTTGAAGAAGTATGAATTTTTTGTATGATTTATTCAATGATTTACTCATGAAAAGATTTAATTTTGTTTTACTGTTTTTCATATGAATAAAAACCTCATTATTTTTTAAAGATGTTTATATTTACTATTGATTTTTAGAATAATTCCAAATTAAACATAATACTGATAAGTACACAACACGGATGAGTGCACAAAAATCACGTGGATCATTGATGTGTACTTATGCGTGTTCTACTGTAATTTTTTGTTTATTCATTTACACTTATAGTTCAAATTAAAACAAGGATACTCCGTATATTTTATTTTAAGAACTTTTCTTCTTTTAGAAACTAAATATAGGCTGACAATTTTGACACAAATCGATATTTCGAGGGTAATTTGCTTCTTTTTTCCCAATGTTTACTGTCTCTCGTTGGAACACTACCATTAATTAGGCTGGGCGTAAGGAGGGCTTGAAATGTTTCATTGAATGTCAAAGCATTAGTCAATTTATTTCCGTGTCTGGATATTGTGGCTGTATTCATTTGGTGTAATCCACGATGAAAGCTTTTAAGATAGGGTAGCAGAAGAGTGATATTAATTTTGGTTACGGACAAATCGAATATATTTCTAGTAGGGTGAAACGTGCATTGGTGTTTGTTAATTGTCTGACCTGAACGCTTCTAAGCAATTTATAAGACTAGATAGGGGGAAAAATTTCATCCGTCCAGTACCACTAAAGCCCTTTTAAGCCCTTTTTAGACATGAGTCCATGCGTCCACGCGTCCACGCGTCCATGCGTTTTTAGATTTCACGAGTCAAGTCAATGCAAATCCAGTTTTTGGAAGGCGGGGCTAAAGCGATAAGTGGATAGATTTTAACACGCTTACAATGATGTGTTTTTGCTCCGTACAAATATATTGGTAACAGAAAATTGTATATATTTATCCATATGACTATATATACCTACATATCTATGTTTGTGTCTAGATATTCATATGCATTCAAATTTTTTCGTAATAGTCATGCACGTAACGATGCAAAATATATATTATCCACATCATCGTATAATAAAATAATCATCCACAAAACATACATTTAAATGATCAGCACCAAATAATCCACACATGCCACTGAGCGAAAGAAATCATTATAAAATCTATTGTACATGAATCAGCATACTCCACCTCCTTCGCTTTAGAGCCGCCTATATAAACAAAATCGAATTGACTCGTGTAAGCAAAACACGCTTGATCGCATGGACTCGTGGACACATGGACTCATGTCTAAAAAGGGCTTTAGACTTTAGTCCAATATTCGGAGCTAATATATACTTTCAAAGATAGTCAATCGGCTACGAACTTCTTTGCTAGTCCTTGTAAATTTTCCGAAAATTTCGCCGAGTCCATCTCTTAGGTAGATCTCGAGTTACTCGGTAATTGATTTGATGAATTGTCAAGCCTTAGTATCTTGCTGCTGGTTTCAGTCAAACTAACCCTCAAACAAAAATACCTTGAGGACGCTGACTTTGCTTTCCTTTATTGACTCAGAGAGTATCGCGCAGTCTATTAATGGAATCAGACTGCTCCCTCAGTACAGTGCCTGAAGATGTTTCCCATAAATATTAATAATTAAGCTATAAGCCAGCAATAGCACTACGTTAATAAAACGTTTAAAATGGTCTGCGCAGATGTTACCTTAAAACCAATAATCTAAATCTTTCGGGAAATGTTCTGTAAAACGAAATTAACCTAGAAAAGAAGACCAAATCTTAAAAAAAATTCAAGACTTTCCTTTCAAAGCTTCCATGACATATGCTGCATCCATACTGTATTCACGCTATAAAAAATAATGAGACCAAGAAATTTGTAAAGTATCATTTCATTCTATAGAATTGAATAAATATCGAAAAATGAAGCAGAGCAGATATTGTGGTTGATATTATCAACGGTTTGCCAATTGTGATCATTCCAAACAATTTAACGTTTCCTTCCTTGAAAATGCACAAGAACTGCAACAATTCAATCTGAAATGAAACATATTACTGACCAGATATTTAACAACAAGTGGTTTAATGACGTGCATTTTTCTCCAACCGCTCATCCATTGCAGACGCTGACACTGTGACCATTGCATGCTCTGCAGTTTTTCGGGATTCATCAACTACTATCGATACGATGTAAATACTTAGCATATCGTTAAAATACGTCATTGCAATGTAGAATAATACCCAAACTATGAATGGTCTAGAGTTGTTCATTTCTAGCCAGAGGAATACTTGGTAAGTATTCAAGACTACTTGGGTGTAAGTTCGGATGAGGATAGTGAGATATCTTGCCTGGAACAACTGCACTATTTTATCTGTGATATCACGAAGCTCAGTGAGGACTGATATAAGGATGTGCAAATAGTCGCTTACTTGGCAATGCTCTATCATTTTATTTCGTTTATGCTTAAGCTGCTGCGAACCAGTGATCTGCAGCACAGTCTTCAGGTACTCATTGATGATCTCATAATACCTAAATACGAAAATCATCAGTACACTGAACACAGTTAAGGGAATATTAGTAGCGTAAACCACCAGATAAAGGATCAAAAAATACACAGTTTCGCTTCGATTTGATATGTCAAGCAATGTCAAAGCCAATATGACTTCAATCAGCTTCATCAGTAAAATCATGGTGCATTTAAAGATCAATAGGCAAGTGAATCGATAATTCGAAAAGTTCTTTACTTGCGCATGGTGACATAGCTTTCGCCCCATTGACAACATATTGTTCAATAAGTCCTTGAGGTGCTTCTGCGAGAAAAAGTGCGACGAAATTGAGAAGAACATTGACAGATAATTTGAAAAGATATGTGCAGTGGAAAACAATGCAAGAATCTGTCCTTCAACAGACCGGAAGCTAAATACCAAGAGCCTCGCCGAATATATTGCGAACGATAGAAAGAGAGCATATAAAAGATTGACATAGTAAGTCAGAAACTTCGAACGAACAAACATGCAACTACGCCCGTCGTAGAAAACGTTAACCGTTCCAAATAGCTGAAGGTGCAGGCAGTAAGCATTAAGAAATTTCCACACAAACCGATCGAGCTTATTGAGCATTTCTAGAACAACAAACTGCATTTATGTACCGCACTTAACTGAGCTGTAAGTCAAAGGACGTCTTCACAATAGCACATGCGGAGTAAAAGTCAAGAGTAAAAAATTCATTGAAATGTGCATATGTTACATCATACATTTATTGATTTTATGGAAGTTATTAGTCAAACTGGTTATTAACGCTTGTATGTAGAACGGGCATCACGTGAGTAAACAGAATTTTTTATTATACATAATTCAATTTCCTAGAGAGGCGTAACAAATGAACGTCTTTTGAAGAAATTATTCACTTTATTGATCTTTTGAAGAAATTATTCACTGTAGTGAAATTTAGAGAAGCAGATATCCAGATGTTAGTAGCGTTTTCTTAGTTTTTATACCAAAATTAGCAACACTTATGATCAAACTTTTAAGGTGAAAAAGACGCTCACTCCTCACGCATCACGGAGACCACTACTAGTGCAAACTTTAACAACCCGAAAAATAATTAATGTTTTCCCGAATTGAGCATCAAGTAGAGAAGTGCAGTTAAACATAATCATTGACATAAAATTGTATTACATTAACTCAGGATTAAACAAGCTAGACGTGTGAAAATAGGGAATTGGTTAAGACCTGAAATATCTCTATTTGGTGCCTAATGAGTGATACATTTTAAAGCACGGTTTTTAAAAAGGTTTTTGTTTTTGGTTAGGTAAATATTTTGATCAGTTATCTGACCACCTTTGAGTAGAAATAAACAAATATATGTATGTATCTAATATGAATAACATGAATCCTGAACCGAAAATCAAAGAAATAAAATTTGAACGACATTCTACTAATAGAAATACTTTTCACTAATCAATCAATCGAAGCATCTCCTGCCTTGGAACAAATCCTGCCTTGGACCAAATCAAAAAATAATTTGATACATTCTAGTTCTATTACAAATTTAAATTCAAATTCTTTATTAACGTGGAAGGTATTACAAAAGGTTTTTTTTTACTAATTAAATTGTATTCAGACTTGCGTTTTTTCAACAATAGTGTTTTGGTCGCTAATACCAGCATTTATTGCGTTAACAGTATTATAACATTTTCTAGCTGAAAAAACCCTTTTCCTTAATGAAAAAATCATTTTCCTAAGTGAAAAAATCCTGGTCCCAAATGAAAAAATCTTGCCCGTAAATTTTTAAAAATTATTACAACTAATGATGCACATAACATTCAAAGTATACATACCCTACATAGTGAAATTCTAAGCCGTACCTGCCAGTAAAATATTAGTTGCATATTGAATACAGCAATAAAAATATATTTTCAAGGCATAAGATGAGTTCCGTATTGCAGGAGATTGTCGAACGTACCCATTTTTCACTCTAATGTAGACAAAAGAACTTACGATTACCCTCAAAAAGGCCTCTGTTGAAGTGGACCGTATGAATTCGGCGGCGTCCATTGCGAAACGTAAAAGTTTTGCGTTGGCTTTCAGTTCCGGGATACCCGACAATCGCCAACGTCTTATTTTCATAGATAAGTCTGGGTTCAACTTTCGTCTATGTCGGAGTAGAGCTTGCTCGAAAAAGGAAACACGGGCAGTTACAACTATTCCAACAGTTCGCGGAAGAAACACCACCCTTGTACTAGCATTGAATAGCCAAAGCATTGTCCATTCCAAAATTATAGCTGCTAGGACATGCAACAGCTCAATATTTCGCGAATTTATCTGTGAGTGCGCTGGAAAGCTACCACCATCGATGAGAGATGCCTATATCGTGATGGATAACGTAAAAATCCACAAAATACAAGATGTTGTCTATGAAGCAGCACAAGCATCTCTCATCCCGATGTTTTTGCCACCATACTCACCTACACTGAACCCTGTAAAGCGAGCCTTCTTCAATATTAAATATCCGGCAGAGAGCGGTGAAGGCAGTCACTGGTGGAGATAATAGAGCTGTGCCGACCATAGCATCAATTGATGCTACAAATTATGTTTTGGACATGCTGAATAACATGAATGACAACTTTATGGCTAACAACACTCGACAAGCGTACAAAGTAGTGAGACACTTAAAGCAAGGCTTTAAACCACGAACTAGCCTATGTAGGGCTGCCGATGGAAGCATCATAAGTGGCTCAGAACAGGTGAAGGAAAGATGGGCGTCCTATTTCCAGCAATTAATGAACGGAAATGTCCCCGCACCATACGAATCGCCATCATTAATTGGCACATACCTTTACAGTACCTCATCTCACCCCCCTACACTGGATGAAGTCCGACAGGCCATGGACCGCTTGAAACCCAACAAAGCACCGGGCATCGATGGTATACCCGCGGAGCTCCTGAAGACAGGCGGGATTTCCGTTTTAAGGGCAATCCATGGATTGGTGACAAGCATCTGGCAACAAGAAACGATGCCGGATGAGTGGCGAAAAAGCGTTATATGCCCCATTCACAAGAGAGGAGATAAATTGCTATGCGAAAACTACAGGGGCATATCACTACTTTGTACGTCGTACAAGCTCTTGACAAAAATTTTAGAGTTAAGGATTTCCCATCACGCTGAGAAAATTCTTGGTGAATATCAAGGTGGTTTCAGACGTGGAAGATCGACAACTGACCAAATATTCACGGTCAAACAAATTTTGGAAAAATGCTGGAAATTCAACATTGATGTCCATCAAATATTCGTCGACTTCAAACAAGCGTACGACAGCATCAACCGAACTGCATTATATAACATCATGCTGCAGTTCGGAATCCCAGCAAAGTTGGTACGACTGGTGAAAATGACCATGACCGACTCCACGTCACAAGTGCTGATTCAGAATAACATGACTAACTCGTGTTCGACGAATACAGGGCTAAAACAAGGGGATGGATTAGCTCCGGTACTCTTTAACTTAGCGCTTGAGTATGTCATCAGAAAAATCCCCGTTGACACGAGAGGAACTTTATTATTTAAGACGACACAGCTAGTAGCTTACGCTGATGACATCAATATTATGTCACGTTCGTTCAACGACGCCAAGGAAGTATTTGTAGCTCTAGACGAAACCGCCAAGGAAGTTGGTCTTCAAATTAACGAACAAAAAACTAAAGTTATGACTCAGTCAAGGAAAAGGACGCCAATAAGATAAAACATAACGATAGGGGACTATAACCTTGAAAATGTAGACAACTTTGTATACCTAGGGACGAACCTCTCGAAGGATGGGAATGAGCTTGACGAAATCAAACGACGGATTCAATTAGCCAATAAGACATTCTTTTCGGTGCTTCCCACTTTAAAATCTCGATGCGTACACAGAAATACGAAGCTTCGCATCTATAAAACAATTATTAGACCTGTGCTATGCTACGGAAGTGAAACCTGGACGCTGACCCAGGCATCTGAAAAAGCCTTAAATACGTTTGAGAGAAGGGTATTGCGAAGGATCCTCGGTCCAATACGGGAAGAAGATGGATGGCGAATCCGATACAACAACGAGCTGTATACCATGTATGACGAGCCGGAAGTCTCTACCGTTATACGACTCCAAAAACTACAATGGGCTGGCCACGTCGAACGAATGAGCGACAATCGAATCCCCAAAAGATCTCTCAAGGGGCGAGCGAGCGGAGCCAGGCCAGTCGGTAAGCCGCGCAAGCGATGGGAGGACTCGATAGATGCTGACAGCAGGTCACTTTTGAGAGCACCGAACTGGAGGACGAGGTCACTGAACCGAGACGAATGGAGGCGAATTATTAAGGAGGCTAAGGCTCGATTCGGGCTGTAGTGCCGCGATGATGATGTTTGGAAAACTTCCGGCAGCGACTTCTGGGTTGCCCAGCAACATTAATTGTATGGATATAATTATTAGTATTAGTATTTAGTGTTAATGTATTTGTTTATACTCGTATTATTCAGGTATTCAATTATATACATATATTACTATTGCAAATTAAAATTAAAATTTTTCATATGGAAGTAGGTTGTTTTCATTTGGGAAAAGGTTTTTTCACTTGGAATATGGATTTTCTCATTTGGGAAAAATTATTTTTTATTTGAGCTTTAGTTTTTTTTTCATTTGGGAAAAGGAATTTTCAGCTGGGAAATGCTATATAACCACTTCGGGATAAAAAAAACAACTTAAAACGACTTAAAAAAACCCGAAGTCTTTTGAGTTGCTTAAAAATTATAATTCTTAATCTAGCCTTACAACTAACTTGAGAGCAAAGAGTGAAAGCATATCTTTTGTATTGTATTTGCATAAGAAAGATATCACTATATACGAAAAATATTACTAAATTACTGCATAAAAACTCTTCTTCCGTTGAATATTCTTTTTTAAGTAGGCCGGAGTTATTCGATCCAAGTAAATTCAAAAACCAAATATCTGCATCTAAACAAGTATATATTCGATGCATGCATCCAAACGAAGATCAGATTCAATAATAATGGTATGTTTGTCAAAGCAGATATAGCCGAAAACCAATCCAACATGTAGTCATAGCTCGAATACAAAAATTTGAAAGAAGCTGCGCAAATTCAACGGCAGTCGTTTGTGCGGTGTTTTTTGTTTCACCCAATTTGGTCAATTTCTATGATTTGAATTCATATCGTTTTTACTAATGTTCGAAATAATGCCAGGTTTCACGAAATGCTAATAATATTTAACCCTTTGGCACCGGCGGCCATTTTATTGATATTTCAAATATACGTATTATTCTGTCAACAAATAACTTTTGCGAAAATAAAATATATGGTATGAAATTCTAACGTGTTTTTAATGCGAATTCATATTTTTGACATTTTCAACCTTATGTGTGCTAAATAAGCCTAAAATAAGAATTGGAAAATTTGAAAATTTTTGAATTGCAATAACTTTTGACGAGACTATCAAATCATTATGAAACTTAAGGGACACATTGATGTTACCAAGTTGTAGACTCTTATAGTTGTTTATGAACGTGCTGGCAACCCTGCAGCTACAGCAGGCATCGAAAATCAAATCATCGAGCCTCCTAAAAAAATTTTCGTCTTTTACAATAAAAACCAACTCATATAGAAATCGTATGCTCTGTTTATACAGCCAAGGCAACACTTTTGAAATTTCGTATCGGACAAGAACGGTAACACTCATCCAATTTAATTATTTTTAAAGCATCAGAAACTTATGTTCACTGAAACTCGAGACCCAATAATCAGATACATCTGAAATTCACAGAATGTATTGGTTTTAAGTAGGACCAGGTCTGATAGAAGCAGTTGGGAAATGTTCGCAACTCTGTGCCAGTGGTGCCATCGTGAAAAATTACAAAGAAAAAAAACTGCTTTTTGCCCAATGAATTCTGATTCAGTTACCAGATTTTCGTGAAATTCACACAGTAGCTGAACCCTACTTTAAGCCGTATTTGGTAGAAATTTGGTTGAAAAATTCGGCTGTAACCGCTAGCGATGGTAATTTTGGTGTCTTCGATTTTGAAAATTCGCTCAGAAAAATAAAGCTTTTTGCCCTATATCTTCCAATACAGTCATGAAATCAAAACAAAGTACAATATCCCGCCATTGAATTATGACCGATCAGCAAATTTTAGAAAATTCAGCTTTTCCTTAAATAAAGCAGAAGAAATTCAATTGTTTTTATTTTGCAATAACATATATTTTTTGTACATAGTTGCTTTAATAATAAAAAAAAAAATTTTGATTGAATTTTAATATTTTGTGCTTCCTCCTTTGGCCTGTATTGCTGCTTGTATTCTACTAGGAATGCTTTCTACACATTTGTTTATCATTTGTCGCAGTCCATCGTCATTTTTCCACACTTCTTCGATATTATTCTTCAATGCAGCGATTGTGCTGTTTCTCCGGCTATACACCTTTGATTTTAAATAGACCCAGCAATTCTCAATGGGATTGAAATCAGGTGAATTGCCAGGCCAAGGTAAAGCCTCCAATTTTAGGGAACCTAAACAATCCATGCTAGCTCTCGATGTATGGCATGGAGCACCGTCCTGCAGGAAGATATATTCCTCCTTGGGATGTTCTAAGGTATCCAAATATGGCAAAAGAACATCGCTCAGCACGTCTATATACTGATTAGAACGCATTGTTAACGTGATAGATTGGGCCCGGACCTTCAGCTATATAATATCTCTCGTGGGGCCTCCTTCGAACGATTTTTACTAATGTTCGAAGAACATTGGTATTCAAATCACTTCGCCGAAAATTCGTCATATATATATATATATATATATATATATATATATATATATATATATATATATATATATATATATATATATATATATATATATATATATATATATATATATATATATATATATATATATATATATATATATATATATATATCAGCAAAATGATTAAGAGAGATAATCTCTGGAGTGGCCGATCCGATTGAGTTGAAATTTTCGGAGATCATAGATGTATATAACAGGTAGGTCCATGACTTGCTAGAATTCAGATATCCTAAATCTTTTGGCGGCGGCGGGCATTTAAGTGAATTTTCAGGTACACCTATATTTCCAAGCAGTGTAAATTTTTGTTAAAAAAAAGTACTAGGAATGAAAGCTTGTTATGTTTGTAGTTTGTCTATGATAAAAAATTGAAAATTTTGGGCCAGGTGTAGGCGCTGAGTGCCTAAAAGTAGGCAAGGATTTTTTTTTCAAATTTCGATTTATCATAACTTCTAAGAAAAACAATGGATAATCGTGAAATTTGCAGAGCGCATTGATGTAAACTAGAATTTAACACACATGGACTTTCAAGACTGTGCGGGTAACGATAGCGATTTTCTTGCTACAGCAAGCTCCTGAAAACAAATCCTTCAAATCATCGAGTCTCCTGAAAAATTTTTGATTTTTGAAAATAAATTCAAATTGTTGACAAATTTTGACTTTTGTCCACCAAGTCAAATAAAAATTTCAAAAATTCCGCGGTAAACAAGAACGGCAACCCGTGATCAAATTACCTCTATTTTCAGCACCCAAAACTTCTGTTCACGAGAACTGACAATCGGATTATGCGATCAATATGAAATTTACAGAACATGTTGGTATTTATTAGGACCAGGTCTGATAGAAGCGATTTTTCAATACGGGCAATACTGTGGTAGTGGTGCCATATGGAAAAATCACTGAGAAAAAAAACTGGTTTTTGGCTTATAGCTTCCGATTTAGCCACCAGATTTTAACGAAATTCACGCAGTAGGTGAACCTTACTCTAAGATAGATTTCATAGAAATTTGGTTGAAAAATTAGTATATGGACGCTAGCTACGGCAATTTTTGTCTTTTAAATATTGTAAATTTGCTCAGGAAAATAAAGGTTTTTCCCTATAACTTCCGATGCAGTGATGAAATCAAAACGAAATTCGTGTGAAAAGCATATCTTGTTGCGTTTCTAATTCTGTGGAAATTTGGTTGAAAAACCGTGAAAGAGTTGCCAGCTATGATGAATTTTGTAATTTATTGACATTTCTTTATCGAGCGATGTTGTCATAAAATTTCCAAGTGGGAATGATCCTGCAATGACAAATAACATCAAATATTTACGTTTCAAAAATTTAAAAAGTTTGGACGATGGTAACCCTAAAATTTAATTCACTCCTATAACTTACAGCACAGACATTCAATCGAAACGAAATTCATAACACAACGTGAAGCAGCCATGGTGCTAGCACATGATTGCCAGCACCGGACAATTTCGTAAATATCGCACCAACAGATGCTTCCATTTTCTATTCATAAGCAAACTATTTACAATAAAATAAGCAACCGATATTTAAATATTCCGAGCTTTGGAAATTTTATTGTTTGTTACTTGAACCTATAACCGAGTTTATTAGTTTATTCATCTGCATCATTCCCCTTCTATGGTAAGCATAATTTATGACAAACGACTTCGATTATATAAAAGCACTAAAACATCATATAAAAGCAAAGCATTCAAAGTTATATATCTATATGCTTTTAGAATCGTCAAAAATTGGTGCAACTGCACCAAGTTTTTTTATATAATGTTATTTTATTTGAATAAAGCTCTTTGCCCTATAGGCTCCAGTACAGTCATGGTATCATAACGAAATTCATATGACAAATTTAAATTATTGTAGACAATATTCAGTATAAATCTATTTTGAAAAACAATGATAGGGTTGCCAGCTATGATTGTTTTTGTATTTTTTGAAATAGCTTTAGTAAGCGATTTTATCATAAAATTTTCAAATCGTAGTGGTCTTGTAGTGAAAATACACACCAAATACTAAGATCTAGAAAATTTGAAAGCTCTTGCGAATGGTAACCCTAAATTTCTTTGTATCCCTATTACTTCCAATGCAGTGATCGGATCAACACGAAATTCGCAGAGCAGGTTGACTTCAACGTGAGGCAGATAGGACTGCTAGCACGAGGTGTTTTTGTTATTTTGGTACCAATAAATGCTAGCATTAAGTATTCACATCGCGAATATACAATATATAACAATATATATGACAATACGTACACTATATAATATATAAGACAATAACAACAGTATAACAACAATATATAACAATACACTCAAAATCTGCACAAATCCTCTACTGTTCTTCGAACATTAGTATTTCTAGCGGTTCTGACGCGCTAGAGTTTTTTACTTACCGTAACTGCTTCCAACCTGCATTCGTCACTAGAGATAACCTAGGAGAAAATTAGTTTTAGAAAAGTCAAATGATTCGTGAGGCTGTCTCTTTCTATGACATATGAAATGAGATATGCTAAACAAAGGAGTTTACCTTATCCCAGTATTCATTCCCGTAGCTGCTGTGTATTTTCGCCCAATATAATCTTCGTTTGCGCATAGCTTTGGTTAATTTTGGTTTTTTTTTGCGGGCCACCTACATGAAAGGTTGTTTTACTTGAATCGCCGTTCCAAAGTTTTCAGCGATATTCTGACGCCAGCTCCGTTCAGATCCCTCAAAATAGCCCTAGCTGGTGCGTTGCGCTCCAGCAGAGCATTCTGCATGATTCTTCAATCCGTTCTTGGTGCTGTTCTTCTTTGTCCGCGGCAATTTCCTCGTTTGTTCTTAGGGACCGTTGTTGAATCGGTTGAGCTCGCACAGTTTTGGCAATGTTGACCACGAAGGATTTCAAAATTTCTACAATTTTAGACATAAACATAGCTTGACTTCTTTTCATTCAATAAAGCAACAGCTAAGCGATTTTTTCGTAAAATTTTCAAATTTTCAAGCAATGATCTTGTAGTGACAGTAAACAGCCAATATTAAGAATTCGAAAATTTGAAAACTTTTGCGGGTGGTAGCCCTAAGTTTCTTTCCCCCCTATAACTTCCAATGCAGTCATCGGATCGAAACAAAATTCGCAGAGTAGGTTGATTTTAATACGAGGCAGGTGTGATATATGTATTTGGTTTTGATGCTAGCGAAAGGCTGCCAGCACGAGGGGTTTTTGCTATTTTCGTATCAATAAATGCTTACATTAAGTATTTATATCGCGAACATTTACAATGAAAATAAGTTACCAATGTTTAAATTTTCTATGTTCTGGAAATTTTTCTAATGGTGATACCAAACATCTTTCTTTCCATATAACTTTCGGGTAAGTCGCTCATCGGATAAAATCGAGATTGATAGGGTAATTTGATTTTGACGTGAGGTAGTTGTGGGAGACTCTTAGCCGCAGTGCTGGTAAAGTGTTGCAAGCACTAAGCATTTTCTTTATTTATGTTACAGGAGATGCTGGTTTCAAAGTTTTGTAGTGTCTGACTTTCATAAATCTTCAAATTCATGCAAGTGGTAACGCTGAAAACGTTTCCACCTTATGAGTTTAATTGCATTGCTAAGATCAAAGTGGTTTTGCACTCGAAACAGGTTGGAGTACGTGTGGTAGAATATGCACTGAAAATCTGCACGATTCTTCTATTGTTCATCGGCCATTAGTATTTCTAGCAGTTCAGGTGCGCTAGATTTTTTTTTAATTTGGCCAATTATCTGAGGCTATCACCCATAAGTAGCGAGACCTTGTTCGGTTTCACACACACGAAAAATATGGTGCGAAGTATGAAATGGGTTCTAAGTCATTAATGGCAGTACGTTAATAAAACATTTCAAATCATCAGCGAGCATGCTTCCCTTGACCAATAATAATTTAATTCTTTCGGAATAAATTCCGATATTAACATTTAATCTAGAAATATATTCTAGACTTTGATTTCATAGCTTCCCTTACAGAAGCTTCATCTCTACCATATTCGCGCTATCATAAAAAAAGAAACCAACAAATATGTGAATGGTAAAGTATCATTTTATTTTATGGAATTGAATAAATAATGCAAAATGAAGCAGAGCAGATATTGCGGTTGATATTATCAACGGTTTGCCAATAGTGACCATTCCAAACAATTTTACGTTTCCTTCCTTCAAAATGCATGCGAACTGCAACATTTCAATCTGAAATAAAACTTGTTACTTACCAGTTATTTAACAATACTGACCTACTAAGCATAAAGGTTCTATATACATTTTAGTAGTTTCGATATATTCACTGATTTGTGTGTTGAATGCATTTTTGAATATTGATTTTAACATACTTCTACAAAAGATAGGTTTGTCAAATTTTGTAGAATGATGTAATAGAGTATGCAGTTTTTGAATCCGGTGTTAATGCAAAAATGAGAAAAATGCAGATAAAATCTTTATGCTTAGAAGGACAGAATAAGTAATTTGATGACGTGCATTTCTCTCCAACCGCTCATCCATTGCAGACGCTGGCACTGTGACCGTTGTATGCTCTGCAGTTTTCCGAGATTCATTAACTACTATCGAAACTATGTAAATACTAAACATATCGTTAAAATACATCATTGCAATGTAGAATAATAGCCAAACAATGAATGGACTTGTGTTGTTCATTTGTAGCCAGAGGAATACTTGGTAAATAAGTAGGACCACTTGAGTGTAAGTTCCACTTAGGATAGCGAGGAATCTTGCTTGGAATAACAGCACAATTTTATCTGTGATGTCACGGAGCTCAGTGAGGACCGATACAACGACGTCCAAATAGTCGCTTACTTGGCAATGCTCTATCATTTTATTTCGGTTCTGATGCGACCCAATCATCTGCAGTACATTTTCCAGGTACTGATTGATGATCTCATAATACCTCAAGATGAAAAGCATCAGTAAACTGAACACAGTTAAGGGAATATTAATAGTGTAAACCACCAGAAAAAGGATCAAATAATACACAGTTTCGCTCCGATTTGATATCTCTAGCAATGTCAAAGCTAACATGACTTCAATCAACTTCATCAGTAAAATCATGGTGCATTTAAAGATCAACAGGCAAGTGAATCGACGATTCGAAAAGTGCTTTAATTGCGCATGGTGACATAGCTTTCGCCCCATTGACAACATATTGTTCAATAAGTCCTTGAGGAGCTTCTGCGAGAAAAAGTGCGACGAAATTGAGAAGAACATTGATAGATAGTTTGAAAGGATATGTGCAGTGGAAAACAATGCGAAAATCTGTCCTTCAACAGACCGGAAGTTAAATACCAGAAGGCTCACCGAATGTATTGCGAAGGATAGAAAGAGAGCATATAAAAGATTGGCATAGTAAGTCAAAAACTTCGAAGTAACAAACATGCAACTACGCCGGTCGTAGAAAACGTTAACCGTTCCAAATAGCTGAAGATGCAGGTAGTAAGCATTAAGGAATTTCCACACAAACCGATCGAGCTTATTGAGCATTTCTAGAACAACAAACTGCATCTATGTACCGCACTTAACTGAGCTGTAAGTCGAACGACGTCTTCACAATAGCACCTGCGGAGAAAAAGTCAAGAGTAAAAAATTCATTGGAATGTACATACATATGTTACATCATATATTTATTGATTTTATAGAAGTTATTAGTCAAACTGGCTATTAACGCTTGTATGTAGAACGTGGCAGCACGTGAGTTAACAGAATTTTTATTATACATAATTCAATTTCCTAGAGAGGCGTAAACAAATAAACGTCTTTTGAAGAAATTATTCACTTTGTTTTCACTGTAGTGAAATTTAGAAAAAGAGATATCCAGATGTTTTTAGTGTTTTCTTAGTTTTTATAACAAAATTAGCAACACTTATGATCAAACTTTTAAGATGAAAAAGACGCTCACTCCCCATGCATCACGGAGACCACTACTACTGCAAACTTTAACAGCCCGAAAAATAATTAATGTTTTCCCGAATTGAGCATCAAGTAGAGAAGTGCAGCTTATCATAATCATTGACATAAAATGGGATTACACTTACTCAGGATTAAAGAAACAATAGATGTGTGAAAATAGGGAATTTCTTAAGACCTGAAATATCTCTATTTCGTGACTAATGAGTGATACATTTTAAAGCACGGTTTTTTAAAAAGGTTTTTGTTTTTGGTAAGGTAAATACAGTGATCAGTTAAGTGTAAAGACTTGCTGCAATGTGCACCAAACAGTGAAGCATTATATCTGACCACCTTTGAGTAGAAGTAAACAAATATATATATATATATATATATATATATATATATATATATATATATATATATACATATATATATGTATATAATATGAATAACATGAATGCAGAACCAAAAAACAAAGAAATAAAATTTGAACGACATTCTACTAATAGAACTACTTTTCACTAATCAATCAATCGAATCATATCTGCGCTGCCTTTTACCAAATCAAAAAATAATTTGATACATTCTAATTCTACTACAAATTTAAATTCAAATTCTTTATTAACGTGCAAGGTATTGCAAAAGGATTTTTTTTACTATTTAAATTGTGCTCAGACTTGCGTTTGTTCAACAATAGTGTTTTGGTCGCTAATACCAGCATTTATTGCGTTAACAGTATTATAGCATTTCCCCAGCTGAAAAAAACCTTTTCCTTAATGAAAAAATCATTTTCCTAAGTGAAAAAATCCTGGTCCCAAATGAAAAAATCTTGCCCGTAAATTTTTAAAAATTATTACGACTAATGATGCACATAACATTCAAAGTACACATACCCTACATAGTGAAATTCTAAGCCGTACCTGCCAGTAAAATATTAGTTGCATATTGAATACAGCAATCAAAATATATTTTCAAGGCATAAGATGAGTTCCGTATTGCGAATTTATCTGTGAGTGCGCTGGAAAGCTACCACCATCGATGAAAGATGCCTATATCGTGATAGATAACGCAAAAATCCAAAAAACAGAAGATGTTGTCTATGAAGCAGCACAGGCATCTCTCATCCCGATGTTTTTGCCTCCATACTCACTTACACTGAACCCTGAAAAGCAAGCCTTCTTCAATATTAAATATCCAGCAGTGAGCGGTGAAGGCAAGCACTGGTGAAGATAATAGACCAGTGCCGACCATAGAATCAACCGATACTACAAATTATGTTTTGGACATGTTTGTAAAACTTCCGGCAGCGACTCCTGGGTTACCCAGCAACATTAATTGTATGGATATAATTATTAGTATTAGTATTTAGTATTAATGTATTTGCTTATACTCGTATTATTGAGGTATTCAATTATGTACATATATTATGATACTATTGCAAATTAAAATTAAAATTTTTTCATATGGGAATAGGTTTTTTTCATTTGGGAATAGGTTTTTTCACTTGGGATATGGATTTTCTCAATGATTTTTTATGTGAGATTAAGTTTTTTTTTCATTTGGGTAAAGGGTTTTTCAGCTGAGAAATGCTATATAACCACTTCGGGATAAAAAAAAAAACAACTTAAAACGACCTAAAAACCGGCACGACTTAAAAAACCCGAAGTCTTTTGAGTTACTTGAAAATTATAATTCTTAATCTAGCCTTACAACTAACTTGAAAGCAAAGGATGAAAGCATATCTTTTGTATTGTATTTGCATAAGAAAGATACGAAATATATTACTAAATTACTACATGAAAATTCTTCCTGCGTTGAATATTCTTTTTTAAGTAGGCCGGAGCTGTTCGATCCAAGTAAATTCAAAATCCAAATATATGCATCTAAACAAGTATATATTTGATGCATGCATCCAAACGAAGATCAGATTCAATAATAATGGTATGTTTGTCAAAGCAGATATAGCCGGAAATCAATCCAGCATGTAGTCATAGCTCGAATACAAAAATTTGAAAGAAGCAGCGCAAATTCAACGACAGTCGTTCGTGCGGTGTTTTTTTTTTGGCCTATTTGATCAATTTCTATGATTTGAATTTCTATCGTTTTTACTAATGTTCGAAATAGTGCCAGGTTTCACCAAATGCTAATAATATTTAACCCATTGGCACCGGCGGCCATTTTATTGATATATCCCATATACCTATTATTCTGTCAACAAATAATTTTTGCAAAAATAAAGTCTATGGTATGAATTTCTAACGTGTTTTTATTTGTGAATACGATATTTTTTAAATTCTTAACCCTATGTGTGCTAAATAATCTTAAAATAACATTGGGAAAATTCGAAAATTTTTGAATTGCGATAACTTTTGACCAGACCATCAAATCATTATACTTAAGCGACATACTGATAAGTGACATACTGATGTTAACAAGTTGTAGACTCGTGCAGTTGTTTATAAACGTGTTGGCAACCCTGCTGCTACAGCAGGCATTGAAAAAGAAAACCTTCAATCATCGGGTCTTCTTAAAAAGTTCTCGTCTTTTACAATAAAAACTAACTCATATAGAAATCTTATGCTCTGTTTACATAACCAAAACAAAACTTTTGAAATTTCACATCAGATAAGAACGGTAACCTTCCTCCAATTTAATTATTTTTTGAAGCATCAGAAACTTATGTTCACTGAAACTCGAGACCCAATAATCAGATACATCTGAAATTCACAGAATGTATTGGTTTTAAGTAGGACCAGGTATGAATTCTGATTCAGTTACCAGATATTTATGAAATTCACAAAGTAGCTGAACATTATTTTAAACCATTTGTGTTAGAAATTTTGGTCGAAAAAATCGGTTGTAGCCGCCAGCGATGGTAACTTTGGTGTCTCAGAGTTTTAAAATTCGCTCAGAAAAATAAAGCTTTTTGCCCCATAGCTTCCAATACAGTCATGAAATCAAAATAAAGTTCATATGGAGCTTATTGTAGGCAATATTCAGGAAGATTCTGGTTTAAAAAAAAAAAACATGATAGTGCTGCCAGCTATTGTTGGATTTTTATTTTTTTTGCCGTATCTTTATTAAGCGATTTTATCGTAAAATTTTCAAATGGTAATGATCTTGTAGTGACAGTTAACAACCAATATTAAGATTTCGAAAATTTAAAAACTTTTGCGGGTGGTAGCCGTAAATTTCTTTGTACCCTGTGTTACAGGAGATGCTGCTTTCAAAGTTTTGCAGAGTTTGACTTTCATAAATCTTGAAATCCATGCAAGTGGTAACGCTGAAAATGTTTCCACCTTATGAGTTTAAATGCATTGTTAAGATCAAAGCGGTTTTGCCCTCAAAACAGGTTGGAGCATTTGTGGTAGAATGTGCACTCAAAATCTGCACGATTCTTCTATTAGTATTTCTAGCAGTTCTGGTGGTTTTTTCAAATGTTTTCATTCCAAGGTATTTATGTATGGCCACAATTTAACGAACCGTAGAGCTCGAGTGATTGTCTGCAGTGTCAGATTTGGACAAATATGTAGCTTTTGTTTTTTGAATCTGGTGAATTATTTCAGGCTATTGTGGTTCGGACATACGAAAAGTTTGATGAGAAGTATGAAATGGGTTATAATAAGTCATTAATAGCAGTACGTTAATAAAACATTTCAAATCATCAGCGAAGGTGATTCCTGCAACCAATAATAATTTAAATCTTTCGGAATAAATTCCGATATTGAAAATTTCAAAAATTTTGCTTTAAATCTTGCTTTCAAATAGCTTACATATGCTTCATCCCTACCGTACTCGCACTATCATGAAAAAAGAAACCAACAAATATGTGAGTGGTAAAGTATCATTTCATTTTATGGAATTGAATAAATAATACAAAATGAAGCAGAGCAGATATTGCGATTGATATTATTAACGGTTTGCCAATAGTGATCATTCCAAACAATTTTACGTTTCCTTCCTTCAAAATGCACACGAACTGCAACATTTCAATCTGAAATGAAACTTGTTACTCACCAGCTATTTAACAATAAGTAAATTGATGACATGCATTTCTTTCCAACCGCTCATCCATTGCAGATGCTGGCACTGTGACCATTGCGTGCTCTGCAGTTTTTCGGGATTCATCAACTACTATCGATACGATGTAAATACTTAACATATTGTTAAAATACGTCATTGCAATATATAATAATACCCAAACTATGAATGGACTTGGGTTGTTCATTTCTAGCCAAAGGAATGCTTGGTAAGAATGCAGGACTACTTGGGTGTAAGTTTGGATGAGGATAGTGAGAGATCTTGCCTGGAACAACTGCACTATTTTATTTGTAATATCACGAAGCTCAGTGAGGACTGATATAATGACGTCCAAATAGTCGCTTACTTGGCAATGCTCTATCATTTTATTTCGGTTACGTTTATCATCTGCAATCATCTGCAGTACATTTTCCAGGTACTGATTGATGATCTCATAATACCTCAAGACGAAAAGCATCAGTAGACTGAACACAGTTAAGGGAATATTAGTAGCGTAAACCACCAGAAAAAGGATCCAAAAATACACAGTTTCGCTCCGATTTGATATGTCAAGCAATGTCAAAGCCAACATGACTTCAATCAACTTCTTCAGCAAAATTATGGTGCATTTAAAGAACAATAAACAAGTGAATCGACGATTTGAAAAGTGCTTTATTTGTGAATGGTGAAATAACTTTCGGCCCATTGACAACATATTGTTCAATATGTCCTTGAGGAGCTTCTGCGAGAAAAAGTGCGACGAAATTGAGCAGGACAATGATAGATAGTGTGAAAAGATATGTACAGTGGAAAACAATGCACGAATCTGTCCTTCCACAGACCGGAAATTGAGTGCCAAGATGCTCGCCGAATATATTCCGAAGGATAGAAAGAGAGCATATAAAAGATTGGCATAGTAAGTCAGAAACTTCGAACGGACAAACATGCAACTACGCCGGTCGTAGAAAACGTTAACCGTTCCAAATAGCTGAAGGTGCAGGCAGTAAGCATTAAGGAACTTCCACACAAACCGATCGAGCTTATTGAGCATTTCTAGAACAACAAACTGTATTTATGTACCGCACTTAACTGAGTTGTAAGTCGAAGGACGTCGTGGCAATAGCACATGCGGAGTAAAAATCAAGAATAAAAAACACTTGTCCTTAGCACTTGATGATGACATTGATTAAAACGTAATTATTCATATACTTTTGGTTATCTAAAAGTGATTAGTCAGACAGGTTGCTCAACGCTAGTAGAGGGAGCCTACACTTGTGTAAACAGAATTGTTAATACACATATAATTCAATTACCTGCAGATGCTTACTCAAATTAACGCCCTTGGTAAAAATTATTCACTTAGTTTTCACTGTGGCAAAATCTGGGCAAAAGGATTATAAGACGTTACGAGCATTTTCTTCACGAGGACCACTACTACTGAAAACTTTAGCACCCTCAAAGTTAAATAGGTTTTCTTTTGGATTGAGGAACCAGCGATCAAATGTAGCGCATTATCATCATTCAATGGAATACAGTTATTCAGGATTACATAATTTGGGGAATATGTGGTGTGCGAAAACGTTTAATTCAGTGAAGGCATGAAATATATCTAATTCCAACGATTTTCCAAATAGTTTTTAACGAATCAACCTACCGAAGTATTGTATCTAACCACCGGTAAGTAGAAGCAAGCAAACATTTATAAAATCAATATCATACTAATCAGAGCTAATTCGAATGACCAAGTCAGAAAATTATTTGGAAAAATCCGATTTGGAGGTAAATCTTCTGTATCGCATTTGTTTACTGCCAAATAATGCCCTTGCTTCCGAGAAATCTTGTTTTCTAAATAGTTCGGAGCTGTCAAATCCGCGTAAATTCAAAGTTATCTGCATATGATTAATTTTTGCTAAATGAAGTATGACTTATTTTTGCACTTGAATAATAATGATAAATTTACCATGCGGAAATCAGACAAATTCTGTCGCTGGAACACAAAAATTTGAAAGGAATATTGCAGTTTCAGCGGCTTAAACACTCGTGTATGTCGTATTTTTTAATTTAATTTTTTTGATTTCTATGTTTCAAGCTCATACTGTTTTTTGTTTATTCATTTACATTTATTGCTCAAATCAAAGCAAGCATAATTCAAATATTTTTATTTAAAGATCAATTCTTCTTTTAGAAACGAGATATACATAGGTATGTATGTCACAATTTTGACAATAATCGATATTTCGAGAGTAAATTGCCCTATTTTTCAATATCTATTAGTGTCTCAATCGTACTCGTTGGAACCTCCCTGTAATTGTCTCCCTGGATTAAGATAGTTATAGCGTTATTCAATTTTTTTACGTGACAATATTGAGGTTGTATTCATTTGGTGCATTGTACGATGAAAGCTTGTAATACAGGCTAAATAGGATAGGCGGAAAGCGGAATATATATTAATATCGGTTCCGGATAAATTGACTATATTTCTAATAGGGTGAGACGTGCATTGGTATTTGTTACGTGTTTGACTTGAATGCTGCAAAGCCATTTAATAGACTAAAGTGAGGATAAAATTCCATTAGACAAGTACCGCTAAGACGACGAAAAACAGGAATAAATCTAATGGCGAACATATTTTTTCTATGGGAATAAAAATAATACTATCGTGGCTAAATCTAACAATGATATCAAACAGACCCTTAATAAGCAGTCGTTTCACGTCCAGATTTCGTTCGATGGTAGCATACATTACGTTTCTGGATATTTTCCAACTACCTGGAAAATATGCAATTCATAAAAGGAAAGAGCAAAAAAAAAACACAGAATCTAAAATTATTTACCATTATTTACTAAGTTCAAAAAGAAAAAATGAGAGAAAGGCAGAGGTAGAAAGCGGATAATTTCTGAAAAGTTAGACAACAAATTGTGAAACGCAAAGCAAATACCTGAAACAACAGTTAAAAAAATGTTAAAAGACATAAATTTTGGAATTCTGAAAGCAATTAGTAGAACAGCTTTTCGATGACGACTGAAAGAAATGAAGATGAAAGCTAATGCGGTGGGAAAAAATCAGCATAACTGCGAAAAACAAATATCTTCACCTAAATTTAATCATGTAAATAAGCCCATGGACTTTTGGTGGAATATCCTGTGAACTTTTTTTTGTTTTTCGCCCCAGTGTAGATGGCAAAAAAAATCTGCTAACCAGATCCCCGGGTGACCTATCACCTCTGGGTATGTGAGGTTTGGCTCATGGTTTGACTCACTAAAAAAAAGGACCATCTACACGCCCACGAATATCCGAGTCGGGACCCGCCTAAGCACTGTTTCGACCCGGTCGTGCTGACTCACCCATCGGTAACCACGGACTTCAGAAACTACCACAGTTCATGGGTCAGTAATGCAACCCTCTTCTAGGTTTATACGCAGCACTTTCTCAACATATGTTGAGATTGCGCGCCAGTTCTCCTCATTTCGCAGCATTGCATCCACGATCGTCTCAGGCGTTGACAGCCCAATCGTGGACTCAATGGTACGCCTCAAATTTACAAAGTGACTGCACATAAAGAATGTGTGCTGAGCATCATCGAGCTCAGTCACACAGTACCGACAGTACGGTGTGGTACTCCAGAGTTGACATGATTTTTTTTAGAGATAAACCCTTGGAATATCACATATTGTGAGTGGTTCTGGAGGTAAGAGCTAAGCCATCTTAGTAAAGATCCTGCAATTGCGAACTGCTGCAGCTTGAAAATTAAAATGGAGTGGCTAACGCGATCAAACGCTTTGCTGAAGTCAGTGTAGACTGCGTCAATTTGACCACCTTCCCCATTACGCAAAGAACATGGTAGACCAGCACCATTAGGCTGGTAGTGGTAGAGCGACCTTTCCCAAAACTATGCTGCTGTTAAGTTGAGCATCGACCAGATGGGATAGCTTATCACATATGATTTTTTCAAACAGTTTAGGAATAGTTGATAAAATGGCAATACCTCTATAATTTTGAATTGATCTTTTATCACCATTTTTGAATATTGGTGTAACGTAAGAGGTTTTCCAATACGATGGAATGTGTCCAGAAGAAAGATATATTGAATATGATGTGAAGAGGACAGATTAACTGTGCGACACATTTAATAAGAAAATCCGGAGGAAGAAGATCGGGTCCAGGGCCTTTGCTACTATCAAGCTCCAAGATAGCTTTAAAAATATCAGCTCTGGAAATAGGTATAGCCTCAGGAAAAATTCTTCTAGATACTCTAGGGAAGTGACAGGGTGATGGAGCACTGGCAAGGCTAAAAACCTCTTGAAAGTTATCTGCGAAAAAGTTACAAATTTCTTGAGGAGACGAAGACATTGAGGTTCTATTGCACTTAGAAGAGAGATAACCGGTTGTTTTCCGCTTCATATTCACAAAGTCAAAAAACTTTTTGGGGTTGTGATTTTATTCTCGCCGGTAGTTTTAATGAATCTGTCATATGCTTCATGACACTTTTCACTGGAATTCTTTGGCCACTGCATTGTATTGTCTAATTTAGATTGATATTTCTCCTCGGTTTTTCAATTTTTCAATCAGGTACATTTTTTTCTTTCAGAATTTACGTTTACCTTACCACCAGAACTGGCCATTCTCTGAGAAGCAAACTTGATTTAAAAAAAAAACTATTTATCTATACTCATTTTTAAACTAATATTCATTGTTGTATCTGTACGCGCATAGCTGATTTTCTCATCTTTATCATCATATTACGAACAGCATGAATTAAATTGCCGGCATGGAACGCATACCTTTTGGGCTTTGTTGTTGTTTTTGACCAGTTAAATGCACACAAGCACTCATATAAAATCATTATTTTAAATGATGGCATAAAAACAACAAAACTTTGCATAACATAAATAATTGTCTCATTAAATAAATCTCACAAAAATGTACAACAAATCACAATCAAAAATGAATATATAGCCACGTCACTTGCTGGGAGTAGTGGTCTCCTCCTCTTCATTATCGGCCGCTTCTGTCTCTTCATTTTCTAACTCGTCTTCATAGCCTTCCGGAAGGGGGTTGACATGAGGATTATGAAAAAGTGTCTTTTTTCCATCTCCCCACGGAAATCGGTTCCGATGTATTCTCAAATGATCATATGGCAGAAAAGGTGGTCTCTCTTGTTCCTTATGCATTGCTGCAACTGCAGCTGTTAGCAAGGCAACAGCTGGTATTGCGACGAACAGAGATATTCGCTTCCATAGCTGCCAAGAAGCTGTTTCATGAAATCAGTACATTATCTATTAGACACAAGCAAATATGAAATATTGATTTACGACTAGCTCCTGCACCCTTCTTGCCACCTTCGACTGGTTTATCGGGACCACAGAGATCGCCCGGTTTCGCGGGACTACAGTGATCGCCGAGTGGCGGAGTACAGGCAACGTTGGGGCCTGGTTTTTTATCCTGAGGTGGCTTGACCGGTTTACAAAAGCTCGATGACTTCCGGAATGCCCACCTTAGGCCGTTCAAAATTAATTCACCCTTCGACATGTAAAATAAATTATCTAAAATAGGTCTTCCTTTGAAATAGAATAAATTTCACTAATATTTGTCAAAATTGAGGTACAGCCAAAATATTAGGAAATCCAGGGTGTCTTTGACTGAATATATTTGCACGTAAGAAAAGTTTAGAAGCATATTTATTCTAGGTGGAATCACTTGCAAATTATTTTTGAAATTTTTCCCATTAACCTAGAAGCTGTGAATGAAAGTTTATTTCTGTAAGTTACTTCTGCAGCATTCTTCCTCGGGTGATTCAGTAATTTTTTGCCGCAAACCTTGAATATATTCTCCACTTCACTTCCAGCAAAAACTTTTCATTTCAAATCTGGAAGGACTATCTTATCTCCCGTATCTTGGTATTCTTGCAAAGAACCTTGTTAGGGTCCTTCAAAGAGACTTCCATCAAAAAAGAGCAAGAAGGTACACCGCAGCTTCAGTCTACATTTTCAAAAACCAATATAGTACAACGGTAATGTTCCTTATGCTAAAATTTAGCCTCAGCTCATTGTGGCTCGTAAGAATCGAAATCCTGGCCGGGAGAACCGTTTAGATGCCAAAGGACGAATTGACGGTAGCATAAAATTAGCTCCGATTTTCACCTGGTGAGGGGATACATTTCCAAGAAATCGTTTAGTATAAGATATAACTAATATATGTTTGGCATTATTTTATTTATATGCGAAATGAGTAAAAGTTGTTTACATAAACAAAAGTTAGAAATGTAAATATCATGTGAAAAAGCTAATTTCATCTACAAATGACGATTACCACGATTCTGTACGTACATTTACATAGGAATATATATTTAGGGCTTTTATTTGTTATATCAATGTTAGAGAATGCTATACTAAAATATCTCACCCTTTCCAGATGGGCTCACTCGGCTAGAATTCAAACTGCAAAAAGTATAAACGTCTTTGAAGCATTTATCCAAGTTTTACGCTTATCCTTTCCCTCTTTCTCCGCTTTATCTAGCAATTTGATAGCAGCCCTAATGCAAGTGGTAGAATCTAAGGTCTTACTCTGCCAAACCGTCCAGAATCGTCCCTTTTCTTACGCTCTTCTCTCTTCCAATATACTTCATGATCCACATCATGTCCTATTTACGAATCCATACAAAATTACACAATCATTAGAAAACGAATTTAACGCCAATATTGGCTGTGGCCTTAACCAAAACCGTAGTATCAGTCGCATAGTTCGTTCCTGAGTTTCTTTCTTTCCAGTTGTTACTAATGGGATCTTATTCTTACATGTTCATTTTCGTTGCAAAATTGATCAAATGTTTCGAATAGCTACAGAAAAACAAGTGGTGCTACATGGCTTCATTTTCCTTCATCTTCGATCCAGTAAACCTTTGAAGTCCTTCCAGCTTTTCCTTTCAAAAGTTGTTTAGAGCTGAGTAATATGAGTTGAATCGTTTGTTCAAGTTATGCTACCTCTTGAGTACCATATGGTTTCTTCCAAGGTGAATTCACTCGACCCAGCCTGTAGTTATGCAAAGTTGCATTCGAAAAACCTTTTTGGTTCCGATAACCATATTCTTTTTAAAAAAATCAATAAAATATAATCTACACAGTCCCCTCCTCTCCAAGTTGACCAGAATTCGTAATCGTATTTATATATGTACATATATGTACATATGTAACTGTCACACCTGCGTTACAATTCTGATTTTCGGAGAATATTATTACTGAGTTTTGAAAATTAAAAAAGAAAAAAGAAAGAAAATTGATATAAGGCACTAAAGTACTTAAGGTGTTCATTTGCTCCACAGTATTGTAGAATGCGTTCTTTGACGAAATTTTTTATTGCAGAACGTGTTTTTTAGGCATGCCTCCTATTTTACGTAAGAAAAAGCCTTGTTGCCTCAAGGATTTCTTCATTCGACAACTCAGATAATTTCTAACTTATTTCGAAACCAGAATATTGCCATCGAATAATTTACCACGACTTTACAACACATTCGGCATTTGCAGACAATCAAAAACAATGAAAACAAATGTCAAATTCCCCATCTGTTGAGTTATCCCAGTCCTTAGCAATGTATCGAAATTGTGTTTCAAGGGAAATATGGATTATTTTTTTTTGGTGCAAAAAAAAGTGTCTTTTGCTCTTTATGAATCGGTTATTCATTTCACTATTCCATATCTAATGGTTTGCACGTTATTTAGTTTTTTTCCTGAAATTTCATGGGGTGTACAAATACACGTATTGCACAGTCACTCACACTCACCCTCACAAATAATAAATCTAAATAAAAAACGACAAAATATTTGAAAATTTTTGCGTTTTCACTTTCACAATTTTATCTAAATTATGCTTCAAACATTACTGTTATTCAAAGACCAATTAAATAGTAATGAATATTGCTCCCAAGTGTGGTCTCCTCGTTTCTTGTACCTGTATAATGCTGTTGAATACGTTCAGCGTTAGTTTACTCGCTGCCTTTCGTACAAGTTTAATGTTGCTTATCGTCCTTATGATGACCGACTGCTTTTCTTAAATCTCCATTTGCTGAGTACCCGCAGAATATCCCTTGATGAATGTCATCTTTATAAGCTTTATCATGGCTTACTCTCTCCCAACATTCGCATGTGTCAGTTCTTGCGTGTGTCTGATCGCCCGGTAAGAACTCAATCACTTTTCCTTAATTCTTTTGTGCGTACTCTTGTGTATTTTAACTCACCAATACCTAGGATACGTAGAAGCCACGATGAGCATCAGTTTGGTTCTTTGTCCATGTATTTTCAATCTTTTAAAAAACATGTTACTGATATGTTAACGTAGCCTCTTAGTTATTTTTATTGTTTTTTTTTTCTCTTTACTTTTTCTTCCATTTTGATTCCTTTGTTTTGCTTTATATTAATGATTTTTGTAATTTTTTGTATCTCATTTTATAATTGGATTTTCTGTTAAATTAGTTTTGAATAAATAAATAAACTGAAGTTGAAGACTCTGTTTTTCAAACAAAGTATTTACTGTTCTCCACCCTCGTTGTTTTCCATCTGACAGGAATAAAGTAACTTTACTTCCATCCAATGTGGCCAGATTGGGCTATTTCCCGCCAATTGGGCTATCTAAAATTTGAATTCGCGGGACGTTTTTTCATTTCGTGGGTTGGCGGTTTTTGGGCTATCTATTTTTATGAAAAACTATATTTGGGCTATACAGTAAAACATACTAATCATGGTACTGTATGATCGAACCACCTGAACAATTGAACTATAACATCATCGCACATACTATTTCTTGAAGAAAATTCACTCTGTAACCGGGCAACCTCTAGAATTGGGCCGTGAACCAGATTAGCTGCACAAAAACTTGCTTAGTGGTACTTGCTAATCGGACCAAAAACGGTTTTAAGACCAGCATGAAAAATTGTGCGAAATTGAGTTTTTGAAGAAAATTTTTCGTATAATTTCGGCTTAACTTTCTGCTAAAAAATTATTTAATATGTAGAATTCGGTACCTTGTAGATAGCTTGAATTTTATTGGTATTCTGATAATAAAAAAATATTGATTTATTTGAGCATTGTTGTTTGTTTTCCTTTTAAGCAAGTATGAATGCAATTCATTTGATATTTATGATGTAAATATTTGTATGTTTGTTTAGGCAACGTCAAAACAAGTGAAAAAAATGTACTATGAGTGCAAAATACAACGATCTAAGTGTTCGCAATAAGTTAGAAGTAATACGGTCATCCGACAAACAATTGCTCATCCAAAGAAAAACTGCCGATAGCTTTAAAAACCCACTAAAACGGAAATTGAATGACGTTGGAAAATTTTGAAGGAACTGGGAGAAAGCGGTTGAATTTAAATTTACCATACTACCAGATAGATAAATTGTTATATTAATGGTATTCTAAGAGACGCTTCAAAAAATTGCCAATACCCGGCCAGATACTTCACAGTAAAGCCCGTCAAATCACTGCAAAACTAAAACTTTGTTATTTGAAGGCATTAAACAGAGCGCCAAAATCCGTTAAAAAGGACTGCAATATTTACTACGGCATGCTTTGTGGCGAAGAAGCTGATGATGATTTAGACACAGTTTAGGAATTTCAGTCACAGCTAAGACTATTATGTGATGGCTATGATGCTTCAAATACCTATAATCTTGATGAGACAGGAATATTTTTTAGAGTAACACCTAAGCAATCACTACGTCTTAAAAAGAAAAAATGTACATATGGAAATGGAAGCTGCATAGGAAAAACCGGAAAACCAAGATCGTTCGGAATAATTGACATGAAGCCAAGTTTGGGCATAACTTGGCGAGCTAACACAAAATCTTGAATGACGGGTGGTATTTTGAAAAAAAAGATGCACACACTTGATATTAAAATACAAAAAAAAAATCGAAACATCACCATCTTTTTTTATAAAGCTAGATGTGATAGCATTGATAAACTGGAAGATTTCAAGCTTCGGTTTTTTCCAACAACTTGCACTTCTCATTTACAGCCTATATCTATGTTTACAGCCCTATCTTTTTTGAAGGGGTTTCAACCAAAGAAGCCTTAGCAGCTTTTTTCAATTCCGATAGTGAATTCACGAAACAGAAAATGAATTTCGTCAGCAGAATACTAATTCCATTATACGGAACATCAAATCTCTAAACGAACATATCTAAAGTTTTGCAAACATTAAAACCTTGCGCAGTTCTAATGGTGCAGGTACATCTTACGAGCGCAAAGAAGAAAATTTCTATGTCTAGTTATTTTAAATCTTTAAACTGAGCGTGCGTTTCATTGAAAAATTAAGCATTTGTAAAACATTCATTCATTATTTTCTTGTACTCAAGATGTGATAATAATAAATTGTTTGACATATTTTTTCTTTTGATAGTATTTAAACGTCTAAACATAATGCTAACAGCTGATCGTCTAACCGAAAAAATAATTTATTTCAAAACTTGCTTTCATAGTTTTGAATGTATGAAATCGGATAAAATATTAATATTTGACTCATTTTAAATAAAACATTTAGCCCTTCTAGCCATTAAGATTGCTGCTTATACTAATTCATTTTTTGTGCCACCCAAATTTGCAAGTTGTTTTTATTTTCTGTGTGAAAATATTAAAAAAAAGTCCTTAAAAAAATAAGTGCTATCTACATTTATTTTTTTCACGGAATTCCCTAAAGTTTTCACACAGTTCCTGTAATTTATTCACATTTTTCCTGCTTTCCCTTTTCAAATACGTTATGAATAAAATTTTATCTGTATAAAATATCGGAAATTTTTATTGTTCCAAACGACTTTTGGGCTGCATTTAGAACATTTATATTACTTGATATGAATTTTATGAGTACAAATATTATAATTTAACCAGCTTAAATGAATTGATTTAGTTATAAAGACAGTTATCTGATGTGGCGGTTTTTGGGCTACAAATAAAAAATTTTCGCTATTTTGGGCCATGAAAATTTGAAATTGGGCTACATTTTCTCCCAAATATCTGGCCACACTGCTTCCATCAGTAAAAATTATTCGCTTCCAGAGCTCAAGTGGACAACTTTTATGAGCATTTGCGAAATCTAGGCGCATTTTCTTTTTGTTTTACTAATGAATGGTTTTTTCCTGGCTATTCTTCTGTTATATCTTTTTTTTTCATAAAACGTGGCGAATTGTTTCAGTATTTATAGACTTTTCCGAGTAATTATCCATAAATTTCGATAATTGGGCATCGCTAACTTATGGTTTTTTTTTTAACTTCTCTCGATATTATTCTTCCGTTCCATTCATTTAACAGTTTTCGGTTAATATTCTCGGTTTATTTTCAACTCTACTTTCGTTTTCATGCCTTTGCACAGTCGTGATGCTTCTCTGTCTTATTACTTTTTTTACGTTTTCACGTTGACTAAAATTTATCAGTTTCACAGAAAGTTCCTTCCGTTTTTTACCCTTAGTGAATTACTTATAAATACAGTATGCAAAATCCGTATTCGTACCCCAACAATTTTATGTGAAAAACCTCTATATTCTAAAACAAATTGCTACCAGTTGAAAAGATATGCAATAAAATCATTGATAATATGTATACCAAACAAAATAAAACAAAATAAAAAGTGTAGATATCACAAGTTTGGAAAAAGTAACAATATTTCGGTTATAATTAAACAAAATTCGTATTCGTACGCTTTAAGAACCTAAATATAAAACGCGTATTCTTAAGTTTTAATATTTGGTTGCATAACTTTTTTGTTTTAATATAGCTTTTAGCCGTGTTGATATCGATTCCACGAGTTTTGTGGTTAAATCCTTTTGAATATTGTCCCATTCTGTCCGTAGAGTATGTTTTAACCCTTGAATGCTCCGAAGGTCGTGTTTGCGTAAATTCCTGTTAACAATCGACCACAAATTTTCGATAGGATTGATGTCGGGGCTTTGGGGTGGAGTTTTTAAATATTTGTTATATAACAGTTATATAACATCCAGAGACGAATATTAAAAGCTGTGTGTTTGGGATCGTTGTCCTGTTGGAAGATGTAGTTCCGTTCACAGCCTAATTTTGTTGCGCTTTTGACCAAATATCTCTTTAACATATAATATGCATGTGCGAGCTCATAATACCGTTGATAAAGTGCAAATTCCCAACATCTGCAGCACCAAAACAGCTCCAAATCATTACCGAACCGCCTCCGTGTTTGAATGTCGGCAAGAGGTTACACTTAGCCAGTCTTGTATTTCGCTCACACCAAATTCGTATGCATCCGTCGGACGCTTTAACGTTAAATTTACATTCGTCAGAAAAGACGACACGTTTCCAGAACGAAAAGTCCTTGCTAAGGTACTGTTTTGCGAAAATTACGCGTTTTTTCTATTGACTGCACTTACAAATGGTTTTCTTACTGGGATTCGGCTTTGAAATCCAAGTTTCTTAATGTGATTTCTAACCGTTTGTGGAGTTACTTTGATGTCATGGTATTCCTCGAGCAATGCTGCAAGTTTTACACCTCTTACTCTTGGATCCTGCCGAATTAGTCGTCGTAAGAAGGACCGATGCCTTCTTATGAGGACTAACTGGTTTTGGTTTCACTGTTTTCGAGTGATTTGGCCACACTTCTTTTCGTTATTTACGATGTATTGCACAGTTGACTTACTTCTTAAAACAATATCACCGATTTTCTTCAATGATTTGCCCTTTTTATGCAAATCTACTATTAATTTTCTTAAATCATTTGAAACTTCACTTGTCTTTCGTCCCATTTTTGATTTAATTCCTTTACGACTCGAAACGATGTATAAAACTAAAAACAAACGACTTTCCTAAAACTCAGCTGTCAATTCGCAGAACAACAACACGTGCATTATAGCTATGATGATGAAATTATCATGGGCACGAATACGGATTTTGCTGCTATTGGAAATCATTTTTTTTTCTCATTTTCATTGAATGGCAAGAAGATTAAATTTAATTCTGCATGGTTTGCTAAAATTTAAGTATTGTGAAGGAAGATAATAAATTCTGAATGGACATTATTCTTGTTTTAATGATATAATGCAATTTACCTATAACAAATTGGCCGTACGAATACGAATTTTGCATACTGTATGTCCACTAAAACTCTACTAGATGTTTTCACAATACCACGCTTACAGCTTAAACGGACTAATTCGTCAAATTAAGCGATAAATCGTAAATTGTTAACGGGAAATTTTTAGTTCCACGGAATTTTGTGCGAAATGGATTTCTGAGTAATAGCACTTTCTTAAGAATTTTCTTTGCTTAACAACTACGTACATACCTACGCTGCATTTGGCGATTCTGTTGAAACAGAAGAATTTGTTGTTCGCTGTTTCAATTGCTTTCTAGTGATTTTGTAGGACTTCGAAACAATTCGAATTTGCTGCTAAGTTAAAATTTTTGTAGAACATCAATCTCTTAATTAGATTCTATTCAGCGGATGCACTTCAGATTTTGTTGCATATTAATCAGGTTGATAATTAATCATATCATAAATCATATTTTAATTATAGTTACAAAACCTTAAATGATCAGATTGATATTATTTTATATCGCGTCAATTTGATAATAGGATCATTTTATTTCCTTCAATCTACGAACAACTCAAACAATTGCAGAATTATAATCTAAAAAGAAAAAAAATTAAATTTCCTACTTAAAATTTAACTCAATAAACAACCTCGCCTTTGCGACGTAAAAGCATTCAGACGTTCCAACAACGAAACACAATAAATTATTTAAGCCGTGACCCGCTCACGCCTCAACCACTCCCCGGGCCCATCAAACGACCCACATTTGCTGGCGCTGCTATGCCTGAGTCGCAGTAAATTTCCGCTTAGTACGCATCAAATCTATAAAAACTCCCCACCATCCGCACCCGACCCTGACGACATCGCGCACAACCAGTTCTTTTACCCTACTCTGTGTCTATTTGTTCGCCAGCACAGCAACCATGCAAATCCCCACTACCGAACATCATCGTTGCTTTTCCACACACCGCAGCGCTTCTCAAGCGAAGTTGCAGCAGCTGTCGCTGCCACTCCGAGCACTGGTCGGTCGGTTGCGGGCCTGTGCAAACAAAAGGCAAATAAAAAATACCCGTACCGAACCAACAAGCAGATTCCAAGTGCCAAGCGTGTATCGACCCGATCAAGCGTCGAGTTGCCAAGGCGAAGGGAGTGGTGCAGCGGGCGACATATAGAAATACAAATATAACTCGACTCCAGCCGCAGGGGGAATCCGACCTGGATTTGGTTGCCAAGCGTTGTTTCTCCTAGCCTTGGTACGAACAATGGACTACCGGAAGGGAAGCAAGGGCTGTGCGGAGAATTAATTACACCCCATTTCGCTCAGCACCAGCGTTGCCACTTTGGTCCATTGGGACCATTTTTGGTCCCTTTTACACAAAGTTTTTAATTTTGGTCCTTTGGTCCCTTTCTTGGGAAAACCATCAGGTTTTGGTCCCGTTCGCATCTATCAGTAATTTACTTTGCTTTTCTTACCAAATCTACAAATGAAATCCCAAATCTCTGCTTTCATCGATAATATTGAACATTGTTTCATTTGAAATTAAAAAGAAGGGCTACATGCACAGCGTGCGCTTCTTCAAAGCAAAAACTCGATTGTATGTTTCACTTTAATTCGTTAGTATGCATGTCAATCTACTACTAAAGCATAAAAAAATATAAAACATGATTAATTTTCAGTGCACATATCTAACTTTCTGTTCCGTTCTATGCAGTTTATTGAATTAATTACAGAAAAGTGATATTTTCTTGAAGAAATGTTTGCCTAAAAAGATTTACATCATTTGATTCACTTCAGAAATACAAAAAATATTTATGCATATATGTATCTAGTTCCTGAATCAACATAGTAAAAAGTTTTATATTTTCGGTATTTTGATATGATATAATGACAGATAATAATTGCATATAATGAGTAACTAACTCACTATTTAGGGTATATTGTGCTTGAAAAGTTAGTAAATTTTCTAATCAAATGAGCGTATGAACTAAAAATATGGCAAACGAAGACAATTTTGAAATTTTATTTAAATTGGGGTTTTAGTATTTATGTAAAAAAACAAAATTTTAGTTCTCAGAGCACATATCTAAAATTCCGTTACTTTCTTTGGGATTTAATTGAATTGCGTGTCAAAGGATTTATATTTTCTTGAAGAATTGTTTTAGTTTCAAAAAGTGCATTTTGATTTGTTTATGCCGCATAGAAATATTTCTGACGGATGGCTGATTGTACATATAAGACTGCTCCTTTCTCGTAAGAGAGCTTTGAAACAAAAAGAAACCATTTATCTACAAAGATGCACATACATGGGTATCTACTTTATGTATAATATAATCGAAAAATGTTATATTTTCAGCATTTTGAAACGAAATTGGTTGGTCCCCTTTGGTCCTATTTTTCTAAAATCTTGGTCCCCAAATATTTTTTTTCGTGGCAACACTGCTCAGCACGTACACTTGGCATGTATTTTGAGACGGTAATTGCGTACACCTTGCAGCAGGTTAATCCGAAAATAATGAATTCAAAAACGAAGAGATTAGCTTTTGGCTCTACTCGAAAATCTAATTCCGTTTAGTAATTTAGATAATTCCAACTACAAACGAACTAGAATCTTTTATTTTGGAATAGGAATTTAATCATTTCCAATGGATCTCGATCTACTTGTCTGAGAGGGTCAAAGTAATGCTCGATTACTAGGCGGAGTGGGGTCCGCTCCATTAGATAAGAGACCCGAAGAGGTTATCAGTGTCCGTACATACATAATTTATAGCACGGCACCCCATCAGCCGTCAGCAACTTGTTTCGAACAGGTTTCCGAAGCTAAGCTGTGCAAACAAATGCTACGTGCTCAAGTAGAAGTATGTAGGTGGGTAAACACAATCTGTACATTCTTCGAGGTCGAGCAAGGGTCACAGAGAAAAGGACAGATCCCCACTCCGGCACGTAGGGAACATCGTTTTCGCCGGAAATAAGCAGCTAAAACTATTCCGACGTCCCGCAGTGTATTCATGTATTTTGAATAGGGACGAGCAAATTGTATCGATTCTCAAATTTAAGCATGTGTTGCAGCGTACTGTCTTTAATATGTGTTCTTAGTTTCGAATTAGAAAAGTGAATTTTGAAAATTATTTAGATGCATATCGATGATATGATGAAACTAGTAGATAGTTGGAGATACAGTGATACGATTTCTGCTGGCTGTGAATGGAGGTACTTTTGCGAACTGGAATTAAATATTGCTGGAATGAGGTAACTGTTATTAGTTTTCGCATTGAGATCTGTGCCACTAAGGCTGATCATGATATTCGTCTGCTATAAACATTTTTATCTCCAATTTCAAACTAGGCAGCGTTAAACAGATGTATATATGGATGTGCGCTAGTTAAACTTATTTATATGTATCATGCGTTTTCTGTGCCACAAATTTTTATTGAAATATTATGTATATAGATTTTTAAAAACCATACCAATGCACAGGCATATTAAAATTTTTTTTTTTTAAAAAAGGCAGGCTAGACTGCTTTTTTTTTGTGTCTCATGCTCTTGTCGAAGGATAATACTCAACCAAATATAGTTTCATCCACTACTGGCTACACTGTAAGTTTAGCCAAATTGCTGGTTATTTGAGTCTTCTTTGCTAAGAGGATATATGTGTGGAATCTGCTCAGGTTAGGCCTTAAAAGCTGGTGACGCTAAATCAGGCTCTCAGGTCCACCGTTCGTGTTGCTAACTCAATCAACTAGTAGCTTAACTTGAAAGGATTAAATTGATATACTACTTTCCCTTACATTTCTGTTTGACCTTAATTAGCCAGAGTAGCGAACTTTTATATACTTATATGAGCTAGGTGCCCTGCCCGCCAGAGCCTACCAAGCTTTATCTGTGTAATTATGTATATCTGCTTCTAGGTGGACAGCGTATAAATCATGGTTGTTGCGTCTGCCGAATCACCTTTCTTTGTAAGACTTTCCTCTCAAACACGGCTAAGTGGTCAGAGTGCTTTTTGCTAAGCATCCAAGTCTTGGTTTCATACATGAGTACTGGCAAGACCATGGCTCTGTACAGCAGAAGCTTTGATGTTCGGGTGATGTTTGGGGATTTGATGAGTCTTGACTATCTTTAGTAGGGTTTGCTGGATTTGAGCAGTCGCCTGCATATTTCTTCCTCCATGTTGTTATCCGGTGCTTTATTAGAAAATAGAATCTTTGGTCCTTAATGATTCACCGTCTATGTAAGAAATACAGAAAATTTTGCTGACTTGATGACATTTTCAATCTTCAAAGGCTTATTGTTGCTGCCAAGAACGTAGCTAATCATGTGATTTATGCATGCTTTGAGCACATCTAAGCTTCTATTACATCTCACGATACTAAGCCTTTCCAGTCCTATATCAACTCTCCTTTGCCATTCCTTCTGTTACGTATCTTCATGATACGTGCGCTTTCCATTCAGAAGAAACCTCTGATCTTTCTGGTCGATTATTCTCTTCTGTCTCTTCCTGTTCTAGCCTCGCCCACGCCTGCAATTTGATTTTCCATAACTAGTTGCAGACTGCTTTAGTTTTTACTAATCATTTGGATGTCGAATTATTGATCAGCCCTCTATACGCAAGTACTAGTTTCGGTGCCAATTGAATTCCAAATTTTATTTTGCCATGTCACTTTCATTTCCCCTGCGTATTCTTCTGTCATTTATTTTTGATCTTAGTATTTCAACCGGTAGTTTCCCATTACTTTGAAAATCCGCTAACATATTTGCCACATACCAAGTCCTCCTTTTTGCATCTCCAACAATTGTTCTATATTTCTTTTTCTCTTGTGTTAGTTAGCTCCTCGAAATAATTATTTACAATAGATTTTACCCTTTCGTCCAGCTCTTTCTGACCGTTGGCATTATTATTTATGAATACTGTTGCTTCCGCAATCGACCAGCAACAGCTAGTCGATGTCGTGTATACAGTTTTTTATTTATTTTATTACAGATTTTTTAGAGCGAACCATGTAATTCTAATGTCAATTCTAGATTGGTTTGGTATCTCTGGTGACCTTCTTTCTTGATTCTTCTCCTGGGTTTGTGATCACTCTTGCGTTGTTGCCGTTATTGCTTGCTCTTCGGCGCTTGTTTTTCTGTCTCAGAAGAGGTCCGCAAGGTTCCATTCGGGGTCTTTTGTTGTTGACCCAAAAAATTTCAGTGTGTTTGAATTCATCAGCTAAATAACTTAATGGTGTTAGTGAACTGGTGTTAGATGTAGTAAACATCGAGCTCCTTTATTTTGAATTTCACAAAGTGCCATTAGATAATCCTCACCTACAATAATCCCCTTGCTTTCTTCTTCTCTGTTCTCGGCTTTTTTTTTTTTTTTTTTTTTTGGCTTCAAGGACCTTGACGTCATCTTTTATTGTAAGTGGTAGTTTGACCAACATATATCTATTATAACTACTAGTGTCTTTTACGGCTTCGCATTTAGATCCTCCAAATCTTTTGTTGACATTTCTACCGCTTTACATCTGTTCTCTCCTTCATTCGCAGTATCCTAAAATATAGTTGTCCTAATTGGTTTCCCCACTATAGATACTTGATTGATGTGGCTATCCTATAGCTTCAGTATTCCTTATTGTAATTATATTCTATGCTTGTCCATCCCAAATACGACTTCACTGGAGTCACGATGATTGTGTTTCGACGAGAGTTTCCGATTCAAACTTTATAACCGCTGCATATTGGTTGACCCCAACATTTAATTTTCTATTAGAGACTCGGACCGCGCAAATAGAATCATATTTTATTTTAATGATCATGTATTTCTTTTCACAACTTTCGCATTTTCCTCGTCAGCAAATAACATTAACCTTGATCTCCTTCCCCGGACGTTATCTGTATTTTTGAGTTCATTGAAAAATAACGTCCTTGCACCTGATCTGAATATATTCTTATTAATTTCATTTTTGTTAGTTTCTTAAACTGCGTATTATTATCAAGATCATAATATTCGATTTCGGTCCAAAAATAATCGGTTAACATGCGGCCATGGCGCTCAGAATTGACAGTCATGGCTCGTCCTTGATCGTTTTCAAAAATATACGGCCCAATCACGCCACCATACCATAATGCGCACCACACAGTGACTTTTTCCAGAGAAATGGTCTCTCTACGACCACTTGTGGATTTTCTGAGCCCCGTATTCTACGGTTCTGCTTATTAACGTATTCATAAAGCGAGAAATGGGCCTCATCGCTGAAGAATTTTTTTCGAAAAATCATCAAGAGCTTGTTGTTCCAACGTTCAATTCACGTATTCTCTGCGTTTTCCATGGTCAACAGGGTTAAGTTCTGTTGTGAGCTGAACTTTTTTCGGATGGAGATGCAAATAAAAATGGAGAATGCGCCATAATGAGCCATAAGATAGACTTAAATATTGAGCTCGACGAGGAATTGACAAGATCGGATCCTCCTCCACATTTTCGGCTACAGTAGCGATATTTTCTGTGACGCGAATATTTTGATGATGCCCATGCCTTGCAATATCAGGAACAGACCCAGTTTGTTCAAATTTATTCACTGTATTCAATATTATTTACTGTGAAGGAAGATTATGGCGACCATCATTTCCTAGTAAAGCGCGAAATGTGGACACGGCAGAATCACCGTTTTTATAGTACAATTTAATAATTTTAACAAACTGTTTGATTGCTAAACGACCCTATTTCTAAAATGACAAACTAAATAAATGACAGCGTGGCTGACGTGTACCTTTGACAAATGTCGGTATGCAGGGTTTTACTTTCTCAAGCACGAAATGGATAAACCTATATTTATTTTTATCATTGCTTCAATCCATTGAAATATTTTCTTGCTAAAGATTCATTTAATATATATTTATTTGTTTGTTTAATAAAAGTTTTAATCAATTATTTATAAGTTTCCCCCACTATCAAATATCTCTGTTGAATCGATTGTTTATTTTATATTTTGTTTCATGTTTTGTACAATAATTTATACAAATGATTAATGCGACATAGGCAAGCTGTCATACCTGGGACAATGCTCTTATGATAAGAGTGAGTATAAAGATAAGAGCTAGATAAGATAATTCATGTATTTTATACGTTTCACATGTACAATAAATTAATTCTGACTTGGGAAAATTCAGATTGGTAGCTCTGGAGTTTAAAACAATTATCATATAATATAAATAATCACCTAAATTGCATAAATGCACCACTAAAAAAAATGGCTTTTAAAAAAAATACATTTACTTCTAAACTTTAGTTGGTCGAACATTATGATTGATAACTAGTCATATTATCTAAGTTTCATTACGTCTCAATCTTGACTTGGTTAGGGTAGACTGCATTGCAAACAACATCAACTGAGGCAGGATTGCTTTTGTTTTCAGTCCTACCTACCCTAACCAAAGCATTAACTATTTATTTAATCAAGGTGCTGCGCCAAAGTATCTCAATTAGTTCCATTCACCGAGGTAGTAGCTTCGATTTGGTGTCTCTCTGACCGAACATATTTTCGTTTATATAAAAGAACGTTCCGATGATATGAATATTCGCCAACTATATTTGATCGCCTTTAATATTCGTCTTTGCACACATTTGCCTAAATGCATTCCTTATATTATAGCTGTGTGTCTCTCTGCTTGCTTACTATTTAACGTGCTCTATTAGTATTTAGAGATCTTAATTTAAAATATTTTTCATTGCGCTAATATCTGTCAAAGCAACATGTTTGTTTTTTCTAGCCTAAATTTTCAGCATCAGTAAGTGAAAACTACCTACATATATGATACCGAAAACTGCCTATCGCTCATTTCAGCGATTTACATACTATAATTTATAAATCAAAATTATGTATCCGCACATATAGAAGCGCTTTAATAAGTAAATTTCATCAGATTCCACCCTGAGGTATCATCAACTTCCTGTGGAATGAGATACCTAGGAAAAACCAATAAGTATCAAACTCCTCGGTTGCAAACCCAGAACATTTCAATTTGTCAAATTTGATACACCATAGACCGAATCCCACGCTTTTCGCTCAATTTAATTTCAATATTAGCGTTTTTTTCATGTACTTGTGCAGCTCAAAGCATCTTTGAAAGTACAGAAGTACAGAAAACCAGATTTTATTGCCATTGAAAATACCATTTCTATTTTTCACGTTTATTTATGTCTTAAAGAAATATTTCCATCCCTTTGCGTAGCGTCATTATACAAAATGGCCGTTAAATTTATACTTTCATTGCCAAAATGCTATTTTTTATAATTAATAATGCTGTTCCAGTTTCTTTTGTTTTCGATGCTAATATCATAATCAACTCTTGATAGAGGCGCAAAATAACTCGGCTAATAACTTCACCCGTATATCCTTCTCTGTTCTACGTTTCATATGGAAAACATCCCACATGTTCAACTTCCCCATATTTTCCCACATTGGACGCCATTATTAATTACACGAAATGATATATGTATTTTCACAAATCCGAAGTATCGATACCCGTCACTAATACGCTCCCTATTCAAAGCCTGGTGTCCATTGGCAAAGCCAAGGCAAATCCTTGCGGCTCAAGAGCTCTATCTAGTCAGGCGTAACTTTCTGGACGGAGTGGCGGGGTAAGATGCAATGAATGTTCAAGTACCAGCGACTGACTACATGCGGGAAAAGCGAGTTTCGGAAAGAGCTCAGCTGCTGTTGCTTTGCTATTGAGCTGAACGTCGGCTTCGTCGGCCTCAACTTGGGAAACTTGGTCTGGTTGCTGGCGACACGACGGCGCAGCACAAGACGGGCGAATTGCCAGCCAAACAACAAACACACAGAGTAGTGTTGAACGAGTCTCTCTCGGAAGCGCTACGCGATCCACAGCAGTTTGCCGTTTGTGCTATTTAATCCACCCATCGTTGCATTGTACCAATTAGCATTCATATTGAAACGATTCGAATCGAAGTGATATTCACGCGAGCGCGTACTTGAGCTTTGTGAATTCCGTTGATTAGTTTTCCCGCGCGATTTTCGCGTGTTTTGATGCTGCCGAAGAGTTTTGCTGATAGGTAGGTATTTACGTTATGTTGTGAATGACATGCGGTTCGGCGACGCATTCAAACAATAACAGTCATTATCACTAATAACAGCTGATGGACGTATGCCGATTGTCACTTGTTTATGGGCTTCGAATGTGTCGTACTTTCTCCTCTCGCCCGTTCGGCTACTGGTCCAAAATTAGCAGCGACTCGAGATGTCTATACGGCTACTATGCGCAGCTGTCACTTGTTGTCACACGGACTGTTATCCTGTTGCCTTATCACCGGCGTTTGATTGATGCTCATTTGTTTTTGTGGATTGGTGTTGGATGTGTATTTGATGGAATTACTGTAGACTGGGGCTTTGGTTGAAAAGGAGTAGGGTGGGAAAGTTAACTTATATTGGGCAATGATTTGATTAATGTTTTCGGTTAACACGAAACGTGAAAACACTGTGTTGAAAAAATTGATCTACTAACTATCTACTTCAATTCTATTAGAATTGTCGATTTTTTGAGAAAAAAAAGACCCTGGTAATTAATTATTCATGAGCTTTACATTTCTATGTAAAATTAAGCAAATCTGTACACTTGTCATGGGTAGTCAAGTTTTACGAAGAATGGTTATATATTGAAAAGGCATAAATATAATTCCTTAATGTCTGCAATCTTAATGTTTCAATAATATTCACGTCGTCAATATTCTGAATATCTACATTGGAAGAATACTTAGGATCTTCCTTTTCATGAGTATTGGATTCACCTAATGAACTATCTTCAGCTTAGTCCAGTGGCGTGCACAGATGGTAGTAAAGGGGGCAATTGTCCCTTCTGTTGGATAACTGTCTTTGAAAAAATGTCCCTTGGAACATTCACAGCATCTCAATGAAAATTAAGGAAAGTGTGTGCCGAAAGTTACCCCCTTTATTTCAAAGTTTTGCGCACGCCTATGTTTAGTCTATAACAGGTCCATGAGAATGTATAATTGAAAATTTATTGTTAGAAATAGGGCCTAAAGTCAATTATTTTTAAATTTTGCCGCATCTTTCGTTGACTTTTTTGATGCAAAACATTAATTTCATATTACCAAGTAACCCAAGTAACATACGTGGTGTTACTACCTAAGTCTCTGAAAAATTAAGCTCTCATCCACTGCCGGACACAAGTTTTCCAACTTGACTTCTCTAATCACAATCAACCGGTGACAAGTTTTCACCAAGAGTACAATTGTGCGTCTAGTTTGACGCATGTCCTCCAACCCAGCTTGATGATCCATAACCTAGTCTACTATAGGATGCTACCCGGATCAAAAAGAATATATTTCAAAATATATAGAATAAAAATTTTTAAATCAAAATAAAATCTTTAGCTTCGTAATCCAGAGCAAATATAAATATCCATCATTCAGATGGCGACACACTGTCCGTTACATTGGATTTTAAATGACTATATTTTTCTTGTTTCAGATGAATAACTATGACAACCGATGATGCTACTTTTAGTCCTGTTGTGACATCACCATCGTCTTTTGAAATGAATTTCCAGCATGAAAAAGGTAGACGATAATTTATATTTTCGACTAAATATGTTTTCAAATTTAAGGAAATTTTTCTAACTAATGCATTTTGATGTCTTTGAAAAGTTTTCTCATATTCTAACTATCCAATAATTCGATAAATGGTCTAAAAGATCACAAAATGCTGCTAGACAAAACAAGAATCTATCCTGTCATATATGCAGAGTGGTTGATCCTTGTAAAAAAATCATCTGGAAGATGAATACATTCTACTCGGTTATTCCTTGCATGTAGGAAAACTTAGGATAAGCAATAATGCGTTTGCTGAAAATACTTGATTAGTTTTATACTGACAACTTTCTTATTAAATTCGCAAGAAAGTTGTATATGCTTCCATTGTAAGCAAAAATATAAAAATAACATTTTTCTGATTTGTGTGGAGGATTTCCTCTTCTCCTGCATGATCTATTAATTCCATAGTATTTGCACTTTGTCTGTAAGCCGTCAAGTCGCCTTCAATTGTTACTCTTGACGTGTCCTTTAGTCTCTGTTTGTCTGGCCAAACAATTTTCTTACATTTAAAAGCAGCTCGTCCAATATATTTCACGACATTTCTTAAACCTCAACTTGTACTCATAATTGGCGGTATTTCAACTTAATTCAAAATTTCATTTAGATGCAATTTTATTCACTATTGGCGCTTCAACAAATATTTATGGTGAGTCATGTAAATACATTTTTACTCATACATATAGCAATTGATGCACGTCGCTTGAGTCATTGCATGTGTCATCAGTTACTCTGGCCTACCGGCTAATGATTACTTAGAATGAAATAATATTATGTAATAGTGTAATCACACATGCTTCATAAATTAATTTAAGCCCGAATAGTTTTCATTATAATTTGACTCGATTCAGAAGTCGGAAGTTTAGAAATACTGGATTCAACTTCTAGGGACCTGAATTAGCCATATACAGGGTTTACACGCTCTATCAAGACATTTAAAAAAAAATCATTTTATTATATTGAGAACAGTTCGGATTATATTATTCTATTAATTATATATGAAAGGATTTACACCTATCCATTCGTATTTGAAATTTTATATGACAGAAGGCATTTATTCCCAACCAAACTTTTTGACATTGTAGTTTCATTTATGATTCCTACAGTAATCATATAATGTCATATACTTCGCAGACTTTATTATTTTATTTTAACATATAACATCCTATCATGCATATTCTTATGTAATTTACTGATATACAGTCTTGTGCATAAGTATAGGACCATTTGTGTTTTAGTTGAGGTGATTAATTCAGGACTCTCTACCTCGCATATTATGGTATATAAAAAACAAAATTTACCGTGATAGGGGGCGATACATCGTAGAGCTCCTCAATTATTACCCTTATAGCGAATAAACACACTAGCTTCGATAAAATTCTTCACTTTCTTCAAAATTCTTTTTTTGACCTTTAACTCTCTTGAAATGGAAATCAATTATCTTTTACTATTTCACAAAAATACAACCTGGCTCTGTGAATTTCAGCGACCTATATAAAACAAATAACAAATTGAGTAAGAATACACTCTTGCACATTACAAACAGAGTCTCTAAAGCTATCAATATTCAAACATTTGCATGTCATATTATTGAGCAGATGTACCCGCACCAAAGAGCTCTTAAAGATTAGTGCAGACCGCCTGTATTTTCAGGTTACAGAATAGGTAGCCCATGCTAATTCAAGTATGTATTTAAGTGCAAGTCGAAAAGTAGAGGAGGGTGCTCTAAAGCACCAGATGCAAGCAAACCCAAGCTGATTCTTTAATCCACAAGATGTTCATTATTTACAGTTAATTTTTTTTCATTATTTTAACCTTATTATGAACTAACAAATACTTAAAATATTTCACATAACTTAGTAGTATTTTCAGTTGTTTTTTCATAATATCTTGAAATACGTTTTGATTTCAGCCAATATCCGCGAGCTCTTCTAAAAAAATATGTCTTGCGGTGAGCACGATATCTCTGAATTGAATCATCTTAAATACAAAAAAGAAAGATTTCGTTAATATAAAATATTATTCACTGATTAACCCACGGGAAAACCCAAATATTTATTTTAAACGAAAGAGCGGTTTTTCAAAACAAAAGATTCAATTTCAAATATAAATTTTGGCCTTAAAATGTGTATATTTATCGGCAAACAAAAATCTTTGATCAATCACAAAAAAATATATTTATAAAGCTTATGTAAAAATTTCAGACTGATCGATTTTGCAGTTTCTGAGAAATCTTGCTCACCACCTCAAAATAAAAGTTTTGAGGAAAAAAAGGATATTGCACATAGTAAAATTTTCAACATGTTGTAAATAGCTTACACCAAGTAGTTTATTTCATATCCATGTAATAAGTTCCTTTGATAGTTTCTTATAGTCGGATTTGGTGTTGTCTGCGGACCATTCTTACCTCTCACGCACTCTTCAATCCGATATCATGACGCGTTCTGCATCTTCTACATCGCTCCGCGACGTTTTTACTAATTACGTTTTGTCATATTGACATGAACTTTTCTGTGGATATACTTCAATATGCATATATACTTTACGAAATAAACGTATAACCCTCAAGCTTACTTAGTCCACTCAAATAGTAAGCAAATCAATCGACTACAAGAATGCAGAGCGAACAGAGAAATTTGTTATCTAGATTTGATACGTAACGAATTCCTCCATTCGTTTTGTGCTCTCGTAGTCATTTCTTATGTCTTAACTTTCGTTCTTGCTTTGTATTTTGGTTTATATCGTCGCTGCCATCCTTAATCTAGATTCTGTTGTACTCTAGCAATAGCCTCTGAAACCACTGCCTTTTGGGCGGTGAAGCCCATCATTGCGACCTTGTTATTCAAGCTCTTTCATAATCCTATTTAGCGTAAATTTCATCAATGTAAATGCAAAACTACTTTTGTTCTGGACTCCACACGAAATCCGTTAGCAATTTCGACTGCTGCATTTAATTCGTGTCCGTTTGTCGACTATACATCAAATTCTATTTTCATCTACACACCAACAACTCTCTGGTAATTACTGTCCAAATAGTCAAAAAAATTTATCGTAAATCGCTTTCCACACTTTCATCATTGCCGTACGTAATCGCTATATCTTGTGTATAGCAGCTCTCTTTTACGCAGGCTATAACATCCAAGTAACTTGATTCATTTGTAACTACTCACTCATTTGTAACTACTTCACAAACCTACCTTTGCTGGATGACAACTTAGCTCAGTTTTATTTACCGCTCTGTAACTCCGATCCTTTCTGCATTACTTCTCGTTTGAGTACCTTTTACTCTATATGTAATTTTCGCATTACGTCTCCGTCTTGTTTTCCCTTTTTGCTTTACAATCCCATTCTCTTTCTATATTCCCTTTTCGTTTCGGATCTCTACTTCCTCGTATTTTCTATTCCTAGTATATTTCCTCATCCTGTTGTATTTTCTCATTTTGTTGCATTTCCTCCTCCTGTTGTATTTCCTCCTATATTCCTTCTTCCTCTTTTATTCCTTCTTCCTCTTTTATTCCTTCTTCCTCTTTTATTCCTTCTTCCTCTTGTATTCCTTCCTCCTCTTGTATTCCTTCCTCCTCTTACATTCCATTCGCTTCTTGTATACCTTCCTCTGGTATTCCTTCACTGGTGCTCCTTCCTCCTCTTGTATTCTTTCTTCTTCTATTCCTTCTACCTTTTGTATTCATTCTTCCTTTCTCGGGTTCCTTCTTTCTTTGTCGGGTTCCTTCTTCCTCTCTCGGGTTCCTTCTTCCTCTCTCGGGTTCCTTCTTCCTCTCTCGGGTTCCTTCTTCCTCTCTCGGGTTCCTTCTTCCTTTTATACAGCTCCCTTTCCTATCGTATTCTCTGTTCTAGATCTCCTATTTTTAATTCCCTTTTGTTCACTCGCCCCTATTTCTTTTAAATTTCGTCTTACTCTTTTAGTTTCTCTCCCTATGACATGTCATCTTCCTTTTGAGGCTGCTTTTCCTCTGGAGTTTGCTCTTCTCCTTGAGTTTGCTCTTTTCCTTGAGTTTGCTCTACCTAATTTGCTGCCTCTTCCTAATATGCTTTCCCTTCCTCTTGTGTTTCTTTTCTTCTGATGTTTTCTCTTCCTCTTGGGTTTTCTCCTTCCATTGTGCTCAATCTTGCTCATATGTTTCCTCTTTTTATTGAGCTCTCTTTTTTCTCCTTTTCTCCTCCCTTTCTCCTCCTTTTCTCCCCCTTTTCTTGTGTTTTCTCTTGCGTTTTCTCTTCTTGGATTCCCTCATCTGCTATCTCTTGATATATTTCCTTCTATTCTTATATATGCTTCTAGTGTTTCTAGCACTAACTCTCGTATTCCTTGGTTCCTTAGCATATTGTTATGTTCCCGAGCCTTCTTCTGCTCCTGCATCTACTTCTGTTCTTGTATCTTCTCTTATTCCTTCAACAACACATCGTCTTGCATATCTTCTTCACTATGTGTCCCACTCGTTCGGCATTTCCATTCATCCTACAGTTAGTATTCTTATCAAATATCCTTAGCGTCCACCTCCTATTGAGAATCTTCCTAATGTATTCTCCACTTTCTTGCGCCTTTCCATTATACTTCTTCTTTCTGGCATCTTCATATTGAATCTTCTCTATTTTTTGTACCTCATCCCTTTAGGTACTTCGTCGTCTCTCGTTGTGTCGTCTTATTTGATATGTCGTCTTATTTGGTATGCCATCTTTTTAGGTATAATATTTTCTTTGGTATCTTATCTCCTTTGGTAAATAGTAATCTACGATCTTTTTCGGTCTCTTTGTTTAGTTTCATAAATTTTTTTTCTTTCGTATTTTTTGTTCTGTCGCAATTTTCGATATTTCGTCTTTTCTTTGTTTTAGCGGTATCTCTTCTGCCTGTAGTATATACTGCCCTGCTAAGCATAAACGTTCTATCTACATTTTAGTACTTTCGAGATATTTAATGATCTGTGTTTTGATTTGTACTGGATATATATATGGAGAGTGCATTTTTTAATACTTTTTTTTAATCATATTTCCACAAAAGATAGGTTTTTTAGGTTTTGTGAAATGATGTATTAGCGTATGTAGTTTTCGAATCCGGTGTTAACTCAAAAATGAAAATAATGCAGATGGAGCATTTATGTTGAGGAGAGCAGCATACTCTTCGTATATATTCTTCATTCTCTGTGACTTCTTTTTCATGGATAAACTCTTGTTTTTGAGTTATTTCTACCACTCCCCAGTACCGAAAATCGTAAAGAACAGTAACGGTACCACAAGTATCCAAAGCAAAAAAATAACCATCTACTATGTTGAAATTTAGAACCAGTGATTTTCCATTTCTCAGTGATAAAAAATGTGCCAAAATTTCCTTGATGGAGTTGATGACGGACAATTTATATTTTCTTCAGTGGAAACATCTGGAAAATTATATTTCGATCCCGATTTTTTTAATCATGTTCGAAAAACATTAGTATTCGAATCACTTTGGCCAAAAATTAATATTTCTATATATTTATATATATATATATATATATATATATATATATATATATATATATATATATATATATATATATATATACACGGTGTGTCCCACGGAAATCGGAACTTTTTCGAAATAAAAGCAAACACTCATTATTTCTGCAAATAACTTCCATTTTATTCAAAATAGTCTCCTTCCGCTGCGATACAACGTTTTGCACGTTCAATTAGCATGTCGAATGAATTTTTAAGGTCCTTTTTGTCCTTTTGTTTTGGGTCCTTTTGTTTTGGGTGCTTCCATTCAGAACTTTGACGCTTGGTTTCCGGATCATATTGAAAACACCACGTTTCGTCACCAGTCACGATGGAATATTTGAAGTTTTGATCCTTTTTTAACTCTTTAATCAAGTCACAGCAATGTTTGGTCGTCGGTCATTTTGGTCGTCGGTCATTTTGGTCGTCGTCATTTTTTGGTCGTCGGTCAATTTGTGTGGAACAAATCGTGCACAGATCTTCCTTAGATTCAAATGATCGGTCAAAATGCGATGAACTGAATTTTTGGACACATTCAGTTCCATTTCCATGCATCTCAATGAAGATTTCGGCTCATTTTTTATGAATTCACGTACTTTTTCAATGTTACTTTCAGTAACAATGGTTTTTGAGGGACCTGGATGTTCGTCGTCCTGTATGTCCTCACGACCTGCCTGGAACCGCTTAAACCACTCATACACTCTGGTACGGGACAAACAATTATCACCATAAACTTCTTTCATCAAATTAAACGTTTCGGTAAAAGTTTTACCGAGTTTAAAACAGAATTTAATATTCGCTCTTTGTTCGAAGTTCATTTTTCGACCGATGACACAAACTCACTGTCACTTTGAACGCGATATCTCGGCTTTTACTGAACCAAATGTCATGAATGTTGGACTGGAATGTTCGGGAAGGATGAACATTTCCAACGCATATAGTCAGTAATAGATGGCGTTATGTATATAGGATATTTTGAAAAAGTTCCGATTTCCGTGGGACACCGTGTATATATATATATATATATATATATATATATATATATATATATATATATATATATATATATATATATATATATATATATATATATATATATATATATATATATATATATATATATCTCATCAACAAATTTCAGTGACAATACCTCAGGAACGCACTCCGATTGAAGTGAAATTTTCAGGATACATTGGTGCATACGCAAAATAGTGCCAGTTCTCACAAAAAGCTAATAATCTTTAACCCTTCGGCGCCTGATAATCTTAATATACCTATTATACGTATTTGGGATAAAAAAAACATGTTCTAAATGCGAATATAGTAATAGTTTTGAAATTTTTAACACTATGTGTGCGCTAGGCGCCTAAAATGAGATTTCGGAAAATTGGAAAATTTTTGAATTGCGATAACTTTTGACCAGATTATCAGATCATTATGAAACTTAAAGGGCATATTGATATTACTAAGTTGTAGACTCGTGTAGTTTTTTATGAGCGTGCCAGCAACCCTGGAGCTGCGGCATGCATTGAAAGTGAAATCCTTCAAACCATCGACTCTCCCGGAAAATTTTCCTCTTTTACAGTGAAAACCAACTCATATAGAAATCTTATGCTTTGCCTATACAATCAAATCAAAACTTTTGAAATTTCACATCGGACAAGAACGGTAACCCTCCTCCAATTTACCTATATTTTAAGCAATCAAAAACTTCTGTTCACGAGAACTCACGACCTAATTATCAGATACAGTTGAAATTCACAGAATGTATTGGTATTAAGTAGGACCAGGTCTGATAGAAGCGATTTGGGAATGCTGGCAACTCTATGCCAGTGGTCCCATCTTGAAAAATCAGAAAGAAAAAACTGCTTTTTGTCCTATGAATTCTTATTCAGTTACCACATTTTCATGCCGTCTAAGCCGTATTTGGTAGAAAATTGGTTGAAAAATTCGGTTGGTGCTGCCGGCTATGGTAATTTTGATGTCTTTGGATTTTGTCATATAACTTCCAGTGCAGTCATGAAATCAAAACGAATTTCATATGATAAATGGAACTTATTATAGGCATTATTCAGAAGGAATCTGGTTAAAAAACCATGATAGGATTGCCAGCGATTGTTGGTTTTGTATTTACGTTAGCGAAGGGTTGCCAGCGCGAGGCGTTTTTTTTTTCTATTTTTGTATCAATAAACGCATATATTAAGTATTCATATCGCGAACATTTACAATGAAAAAAAGTTACCAATTTTTAAATGTTCTGAGTTCTAGAAATTTGTCGGTCTCAAACATCTTTTGTTTTTTGATCCCAAACATCTTTCTAACCGTGTAACTTTCGACGAAATCATCGGATAAAATCTAGATCAATAGAGTTATTTGATTTTGGCGTGAGCCGATTGTGGGAGACTTTTAGTGAAAGTGCGGGCAAAGTGTTGCAAGCACTAAGCATTTTCTTTGTTTATGTTATGTTGTGCTGCATGCAGAGTTTTGTAGTGTTTGGTTTTCCTAAATCTTGAAATTCATACAAGTGGTAGTCCTGAAATCCTTTCCATCCTATGAGTTTAAATGCATTGTTAAGATCAAAGTGGTTTTGCACTTGAAACAGGTTGGAGCACGTGTGGTAGAATATGCACTCAAAATCTGCACGATTCTACTATTGTTCATCGAGCATTAGTATTTTTAGCGGTTCAGGTGCGCTAGAGTTTTTTTTTTAATTCGACGTTTGTTTCCCGCTGTTATTGTTCAATATTCGTTTATATTTTCTTATCAAAGAAAAAAGCGTAACAAGAAAATTACAATAACTCGTCAAACGTGCATAAATTTACAATTTCTTTTCTAGTAAATTGCAACCAAGCGAACGGAATGTTCCCGACTATCTCACCAGAAATGATAGTATAAAAAAGTTATGATAGATAGAAAAGTTATATACCTACGAGCTATCAAAATTAAATTGGTTTTAGTAATTACAGCCAATATACTCATGCATGATATTGAATCGTGGACTGTGAAGTTAAAAATACCATCTAGCTCAGGGCAAGAATAACAAATACGTATATACAAGGTTCGAATTCGTTGTTGACACCAAATTCGCGACCAACATTATATATCTCGTCATAAAATAAATACAAGATGAAAGTACGTATAAAATAAATTTATACCATAATTAAATTGGAGACCCGTTTCGGATCCATCTGGATCCCAGTGAACTGAGAAACTTATTTTATCTTTTGGTACTTTCATAGCACACCAAGTATTTTTATCTTGCAAGCACATCGTTGCCGCTTTGGTTAGAGCAGTTGAGCTCGGAACACAGAAATATAACTCTAGGCACATAAAATTTTCCTTCCCTGCTGCTTTCATCCATCCGTTCACATAAGCAAAGCAGAGTATCCGAACTATAGATATAAACCAGAACGAATACAACAAACAACAGTGCTGCGGGGTCAAAATGTTTGGGAAAAGTGGGTTTCGCTTCGTTCAAGCTCGTTACACACGACTTGATACTTCAACCTTCCCACTTTTCAGATTCTAGCAGCAAAGCTGCCAAGAGTGCCATTATACATATTATAGCATACCATGTTAAAAATAAATGTGAAATTCTCTGATGCAGCCAAGAGAGAAATACAATAATGTAATTTATACGAGGCTAGATGTGGGCCATTCAGTTTCATGTTTATTAGTTGGTGCTTTGCCATAAACTCCCACCTGGGGTCGTCAAATTCAAATGGACTAAGCTAATATAAATAGACTTCTGCTCGAGCAGTATTTTTTTAAATAAAGTTTAATTTTCAAGAATTTCGCAATTTTAAATTTCGCCTGAGATAATATTTTCGTCTTTTTATCATTAAAAAAATCCATTAAAATCTATATTATACCTTTTTTGTGCGTGCTTCGTATAATCTTTCAACCTGACCCTCTATCCCTACTTTTATCTCATAAAAGATAATTTTTCCCAGACATTTTCTGTGAATCGAAAAAGAACACAGAAGCTCAGACGAAAGACACTCAACAAAGTAGTTCCGAGCTTCAAAGGAGGGTTGGTTCTCGTTAGCACAGCATTCAAGGTACAGAAAATCCCATTTTCATTTCCCATTCCACCCAGTGAATTTATCCTATCTTTCATCCTGACGTCCTAGGGCTTCCATTCAAACAATCTCAAATTCTCCCTTTTCCCAGTTGATTGTGCAAATTCATGCTCCGTTCTCGAGTTTAATGCCTCGGGGTTTGCCTTGGGTTTTAGGTGGCTTCGTTCGGGTTCTGCCTATGTATACATTAGCCTTATATACACTGCAAACATCACGCACACAAACGTGAGGCTATAAAGTGGGAGGTCGACGTGGTAGGGATCTGAAAGCAGTATTGATTTTCTGCGGGTAATTGCCTTCGTTATAATGATTTATGTTGGGTGTATTATAAGCCCCTATTTGATGTCGATGTTTTTAAGCCTGCTCGAAATGAGTCAAACTGTGGAGAAATTGAGTTAATATATAGATTGCATTAATTGAAAACAATTGCTGTTTTATATTGGCACGAAAGATCTCGTGTTCACGATAGTAATGATAATTGAATGATCAATTTAGGAATGCACATTAGTAACTTTATTACCGTCTGGGAGTATAAATTAGATTAAATGTTTACATTATTGCGGTATTATGTCATAGTACGCTTCGCCAATAGTGCAAAACCTTTACAAATAATTGAAGCTACTGCAAAATGTATTAAAAAAATTAACAATAATTGTTCTAAACTAAATGTCGAAATTCAATGAAACTTAAAAAAAAAGAGCTCTAAAACGAAATTAATTTTTTGGACAACTGCATGAAGTTCGACGAGAAGACCAACAAAAGTTTCTTAAAGGTACCAGAAATATAAACTAGCCTCTAAAATAGAATTGTGATTCAATACTGGCATACTGTTTCTTCGTAAAATATCAGGTAAAGAAAGATTTAGAGCTTAACGTGGATACTTGTCGTCTTAGCTTATCGTCTCGGCTCAGATTACAGGGATAAAAATTATATTTGAGAAATATACCTTACTCGCAAGTGCGTGTATTCTACTCACTTCTGGATTGGATAACTCTGAATTCCTACACATGTGTGTCAAATTCCTATACTGAAAAATGAGACCAAATCATTCTTAATATCAATAAATGAAAATAATGTGAATGAAAAGTAGAAAAATAAATGAAAGTAATAATGTGAAACATGTGATCTCTACAATCAGAAATTAGTCCTTAAATAACTGCATTGATAGTTGATATTAACAAACCATTAAATTAGAAAAACTCCATAAAAAAACCAAATAATCAAAATTATAAATTTTTTGTTGAAGTTCAAATATTTCGCTCCTAACTTCTGTTCGAGTAGAAAACTGGGGTGTGTTCAATGTGCATGCTATAGCTGCTCCAAAAGTATAGCATAGCATCACTTTAGCAAGCGTCAAAATTCGCAGTAGCTAGGTGAAGCGGCTATGGATATTGGACAGCCAAGAGCTGCTACGTAGGTCGGTTTTTACACAGCTCAACTCAATAACACATTTTTTCCAGTTTTTTAACTTTAGAATTTAAGTCGGAGATATTAAAATTTGTCGCAACTAGCATAAATCAAAATTAATGATTTCCAACTGGGAGTGGTCACATCAGTCAAGTATGCACTGTGTGCTGGTGTCTGATGAGAGTCAGTGCATACTTTCGAAACCACTTTGTCAAATAAAATTTTCTATGTAAATAAATTTTTTTTTCAATTTTAATCATCCCGCAAAAACAATTCCAATTTAGAATTTGTGTTTACGTGGATCAGCTCACCATTTGCCTTGCACTTTGGAAATTGTTGAAACATCTGAGTTTTCACCGTAAAGCTGCAGAAACTATTAAAATTTTCTTAACATATTCAAAACTTTTCACTTATTCCCGGCTTTTGACACCATATCTGTGAAAAAGAGCGAATAAGAAACCTTGAAAATTTCATGGTACACGATTCAGTGTACCCGGCCTGTTGCACTTGAGTTTTTAGAAGGCGAGTTTCTAAAAACTCAAGATGAATTGCGCTGTGTAAAAGCCTACTTAAAACTCGAGTTGAGTTGAAGAGCTCAAAAGCCCGTATTTAGTTTATAATAGCACAATACTCAAGTCTATAGTTCATCTTCTTTGCCACCAAAGCGCGAAAACTGCTTTTCATTTCGATTTCTAATCCAAAGTGACGTTTGAACAGTATGTCAGCTGTGTACGCACGGCCATTTTGCCTTAGCTACTTTCTTGCTATCTTCCAGACTGCGAGCAGTAAATGCTACCATAGCAGCTATTCCGGAACCTTGGAATAGCAAGCATCAGAAAGTAGCTATTTCGTGACATTGGACAGCCAGTGCTGCTAAAATAGCAGCTAATAGCTGCTATAGCAAGAATATTGAACACACTCCTGATATATTTAAATACGTGCGCTCATTTTTTTAGCTCAAATCTTCATACGTTTATAATTTGTGCTCTGCTTCCTTTTCTACAAAGCAAATACTCAAGATTTTGCTACTGATAGTGATTACTAGAAAATTCATTGTCTAAATGTGGGAACTATGAAAATGCTGCTCATATCTATTTTCTGATTCGTTTCTTATTTGAAAGCTAAAATATTATTTCTGGCTGTTTAATTCTTCTCAGTCTTGCAATTAGTATTCTATACTTACATATCTTATAACCAAATACCGGAAATTTGGTAACTCATCATATAGTATATTCCAAAGTCAAGTACTATTGTAGCAAAAATTTGAAACTTGTAGCAAGCTATCAATTTGCAGAATTGAAAAAAAACTGAAAAACTTATCATAAATTGTGGGTTTTTCATGATGGAATATTCTTGGATAAGATTTCGAATCATTTCCAAAATTGGAAAAAACTATTAATCCATATTATTCGTGTCCACTTTACCTATTTTTAACATCCTTTGAGGATTTCTATTTTCATTGCGGATTATCGTGCTATTGTATTGAAATTTGGACTTTACTTCTTCTATTCAGCTGTGAAAAATACTATACCACTAAGGTTCAAATGACTGTATCTTTTTATTCTAATGTGTGTGTGGATTGCGGAAGAGACACCTGGCATCTTTAAGGACTCAATTTAAATATACCCATTCTACTCGTACCCGCAGTCTACCATAGTATCAGATATTTCTTAACGAACTCCAGAATCTGAGATAGGAGAAAACAGGCTATCCTCTGCATTCGCCGCCCATCACAGTTAAAGCATTGATATCTGAGATGCACAAACGCAGGAAATTCCCAGAGGACACACTCCGCAGAGTCAGCCTGTTCTAAGCAGGATAGACCAAGGTCATCCTGTGCAACACATATTCAATACTTGTGTTCTTTGAGGCAGTTCTGTCCAGCCAGTATGTCTGTCTTGGCTCTACAAACTTTCCTACTCTTGTTGAGGAGGAATCCCGCAGTCGCATGGCTGTGCTCGAAAAGGAAAACCTTCGTGTGCCTGGTTACATCAGAAGACATTCATCTCACTTTATGAAAAACAATTACCCACTACTGAAAAACGGTATGTGCAGATGCGGTCGGCAAATCCAAGGTGGTTTCAGGACCCTGGAGTGGAAGCGTTAAACCTTGCTTCAAAATGGCGTCAGCAATTTCATTTTCCTCAACACCACGTTGCCTTGTTACTCAGAGCAGATGTGATTTCCTGGATCTGGTGACAGAATTCAATCATACCCTGCAGGCTTGGGTATTTTTCAAAGTAGTGAGGAATCTTCGTAGCGCCAGCAGCTCAGCTGCTGAACTGTCACTGAAAATAGCGATACTTTTGCTCCTCCACCTTTCTTCAATCGCCCAGCTGGTAGCTTTCAAGATAGCGAATATTTCTGCTTAAAAAACAGAAACATACTCTGCGAGAGAAGAGGCCCACCTGTCATTCGATGAATGCTTTTACACACGAGCTCCCGATTTAACATTTGTTTTCGAGCCGTCCGAGAGGAAGATCTCGGAGTGTCACCTGGCACAGACATTTGGTACTCCCAGCCATTACTTCTCAAGAAAATTATTTCATATCTTCTCCTGAAGTTGAGTAAATGCACTCAAGCATCGCAGGAATCGAAGAGGTCTCATGCATCAAACCTCTGATAGAACAGTGTGTCAAACAGTCACACCTATGGGCCAAGTTGAGTTAGTCTATGGACAAAGCTCATCGCCACACTCTGTATTTGGATATCAAGTGGTGGCAGATTGAGAATCATATCAAAGATCACACCAGGAGTAGGGCTCATGGCATCACAGGAACCCATGCACAGAATCATTTGCAGCCTGGCTAACTTCTTGCAAGCATACAAAAGCTTCACAATATTCCAGCAAAGTACATATGTATTCGTTATCATTGGCTTCTTTACTTCCACACGCTACTTCCAGAGAAGTTTTTTTTGTTCATGATTAATCCTACTTATTTAAGTCCATCTGAAAGTTGAAGAGTTGTACCCTACTTTGTTGGAAGCACTAGCTTTCCAGTTTTCTTTTCCTGGTTTACCAGGATTCACTGTTAGGCCATGACTCGAGCCTCAACTGTCAATTAAATCCAATGTGCGTTGTGTATTTTCACATACCACATTCAGATCCTTACTGACTGTTAGTGTACCCTCATCATCAGCATAAGACTGCACGCTCAGGCATTCTTGTTGCAGTTCATTTAGCAGACTTCACAGGAGCGGCGACAGGCTGATCACATCCATTTGTTACTTTCATTCTCAAGTAGCAGCTGGCGTCAGCTTCCAAATGCAACAATTCCTGCGTCAGTATGGCACGTATCCATTTAATCAACTCGCATGATTTTCCTTGCAGATATGCAAGCTGCCCATCGTTCAAGGAGTTAGATTTAAGCGCCCTAGTGCGCATGTGTCGTTCACCAAGCCGCTCCAGTCATATCGGCATAAACGAAGTTAGACTGATCGGTCTAAAATTCGTTTGAGGTATGAGGACTACCTTAACCTTGTGCCAGGCAGACGGACGGAAATGTAGTAAAGCATATTATCTTAAATTATAGATACCTTTTGTTTGAATTTTTTGTCATTCGTTTTAAATTTATTCGATTTATTTAACATTTCTTATTTTTTATTATGCTTCATTCATCATTTGTTGACGCTGTATTTGGATTATATTTGTAGCGAAATTGATAAATAAATAAATAAATGTTGGAAACCCTCTCCGACAAATCGTACACATGAGTTGATCCAGTCAGAAAGCCATTATACGACATCTTCGTAATTGTTAAAGCTATCTTAGGAAAGTGCGACAGTCATGGATGAAAAAAAGTGGTAATCAGAGTGATGTACCTCTAGTGACAATGCTGATAGTACGATCGGTCCCAGCTAAGCGCAGAAACGACGTCTTTGATTTCTTTCGCTGCATTTGGTGGGACATTGTCGTGCTGCAAAATCACTTTTACGTGTCTTGTAGCCCAATTTGGATGCATCGTTCACATGATATGGCACCAATTTTCATGTCTTTTGCATCTTAACAAATAAACTTTTTACAATTTTACCTCAAAAAAACCCTAAATGTATCTGCCGAGGAAATTATACATTTATATATGTTGCAGTTTGTACCAGAAGGAAGTAACCGAATTTTTGAAATTTCCCTTTTTGCTCCAGCTAACGGACTAGGACGCCAGTGCCAATTTAATTCATAGTCGCTCAAAATCTCATAGTGAACGCAACTAAACCAAAATGAGCGAAAAATGTACAAAGCGTGAGGGAGCGGCATTTTTGAATTCGCACTTAATTCAAAAGTGATTAAAAAATCAATGAAATTTGTTTGAAGTGGAACCTGTTGTATAAAGTGTACCAAAATGTTGATGACTTCTCCGAATGGGACTTGAAGCGAGCGACTACAAACAAGCAGGATAAGGTGATTCTTCTGCGACTATAGCAGGCTCACACTCTCCTCGCTAAGAGGGGGATATATGTCAGCACGAATAACGTTTGAAGAAGGCGAACGTATCTTGCCGTCCCAAGATGTCAAAACCTGTGCACTCTGAGAAACATATCGAAAAACATAAGGATTGGACCAATTTCTATTTTCGACAAAGACATTTTTTGGGCGTGGGTTGACCTTGGTTCATCCGCAGTAGAAATGTTACCCTGTGCACTGTTAAACATCCAGTGAGGGTGCATGTTTAGGGATGCTAGTACAAGCAAAAAAATGGTAAAGATGTACAAGAAAATCTGTAAAGTTGTTACCAAGGAAAAACGCAAATTAGGTCTTGCAAGAGGATAATAATCCAAAGCATAAGCCCTCACCAAACATGAGTCTGTGAACATAAGCAAATGTCAAAACCGACCGGATGAGCAAAACAGGCACTTTTATCCATTACGAAACACATGTGAACATTAGGCCCATACAGTGTATGAGCGAACATATGCCAAGTCGTATATTATCACCACATTACATACGGACAGCTCATAGCATCAATTGAGCAAAAAGTTGCCCAGAGTGCATGTCACTTTTCTGGCAGTTCGAAAAGCTATTTTTGGGTGCAGCATATGCTTTGCGTGGTTTGCCTGGGCGCATATGCATCGCCGCGTAAGCAGATTCATGACTGGTTGGACCTATAGGCTACTCAAGCAAGAAGATGACGACAAAGCTTGTCCTGAAGAGAAAAAATGGCGTCACGGAATAGTCTAGCATTCCCAATCGCTAGATGACCACCAGATGGAAAATGTGTGGGAAATTATTAAAACCCAGCTCGCTGGATAGCCCGGTGTGCACTATCCGCAAAATTTGGTCATCTTTGTCCATTAACTTCGTGGAATTTATGTTCAAATTAATTTCTCCTACTCAAACTCTGAATCAGTTCGGCCAGTGTGAACGGCTCACCTGATTTCATTTGAAAGTGGGTTTTTACACTCCTCAGTACAAAAAACTCTTCCGGATTCTATTTTAAAGTTAATCTTACCGTCAAGATTGTTCAACTCAACGTTCGCATTTCGAACATTTTTGGAAATTTCCGCATTTCGGTAGTTAGCACAGTGAACTAATTTTACTATAAAATCAGTAAAAAGTTGATAGTCCACGCATCATCGCACTCAAAACCTTTCTCTCTCTATCTCCACCAGATGAATCGACGGGAAATACGGCTGCAATCTCCCTTTCGTCCAAAAGATAATTTTCGACTAATGTAGATTGGTACTCAGATAAACATGGGTTTTTTTACTTAGCCTAAATTAGTTTATTTGAAGGAAAGGTGGGCATTACGCTATTTCCTCTCCTAAACGAAGCAGATCTTACCGCTATTACTTTTTAACTCCAACCATGAACGTAATGCAGGCAGAAAATTGATTGAGCTACATGGCGCATCTAAATTCGTTTGCAAAAAAATTAGCGTATGATATACAAAAGGTTGGCCATCCGTGGTTGAAGAAAACATAAGGAGGCCTTGCTTTCGTGCCCATTTCAATAGTGAACGAAATTGCAAAAAAAAACAATATCTCCGAAATGGATAGTCCGATTAGAGGTTATAAATAAGAATATACACATGCTGATCAAAAGCTAAAAAAACCATGCTCCAAAAATTAATTGACTTAAAATTACTTAAAATTTAATGAGACGGTATGTATTTGAGTATTTTTTTAAGAGTATGGATATTGTATGGAAACAGATGAAATAATTCTTTGGATTTCGTACTACTCACGCTTATCTTTTATTTTGCTTTGAGTCAAACGTCAATTCCATTCCAAGAACTAGCCAATTCAGCGTAGAAACACTAGAAATATATTTATTCTTGTGATTATAGCACATTAAATTTAAGGACATGTGTAAACCTTCATTTGGTATCACTAAAAAATATGTATGCAAAAATTAAATTTGTAAATGCGTATTATTTGAGATTTTTAAATTGCATCATCTCAGTAATTTCACTAATCGTCTCTTCTCAATTCAGATATACCTACGCTTAAAAAAATATATTCCCTGCTTCCTTATGGCTTTTAAACTTCTATAGTTCGAGTAGTTTCGATATTTTTTCGGTCTTTGCAATTATGTTTATTTGGATGCTTCAGAAATGGCGCCCCTGTTTTACTTCAAATAGTAAAATGCATTAATAACGTTGCATACAAACAGATTTTAGTTTAAATCTTGTTTCTAGTAACCTATCACGTATGCTTATTTCGATAGAAAATATTCGTTGTTTGGACTATTTAAGTGCTATTATTTTCTACCAAAACCTAATTAATAATTTCACGAGATGCATGTCTCAAAAAAATTGCCTTCTAACTTAACATCTTGAATTCACCTTGAGCTTATTCAATTAGCCATCTCAGCACTTAATACATTCCTCGAGTAACCTTATCACCCAGCAAAAGAAAGGAATCCATCTTTACAATTGGATACAAAAGCAAACAATTTTTTTCTACGAAAACCATCCACAAAACAAGCAACGCAAAAATTATTATTATTTCTGGGAGCGAGGTTCAATTCGTTGCTCGGTCGGGGGAAAAAGTTGTGTAGTAAGAAACCAACTTCTATTGAGCACATAGCTCAAAAGGTTTACATTTTTACCTACCTTTTTCGTGTCATGGATCTATAAACTCGACTTACTTGTCCATACCATACTTAAGATTTCCCACCAGAAAACTAAAGTCAAACCGGTTTCGAATTCAACAACATTCACCACTCAAACTCAACCAGCCTGTGGTGCTTGCTGCGTGGTTTGAAAAAAGAAAAGAAATCAAAGAAGTTGAGACAAGACAGAGGTTGAAAAAGATGTTGCACCTGAAAAGTTTTCCTCTGCCAACTGTTGTCGGTTGGTACAACGAAGATTGAATGAATTTTTAGTGGCCAGGTAAAAATAGGTAGCAGCAGCGCAAACGTACGAAACGATTTCGTTATAAAGTTATTTGAGACTATATTTGGAGGAGTTGTGAATATTCAAAATATGTGTTTTATTGTTTATTTCGAGAGTAGGAGGTGAATGTAATGAATTTGAAATTTATTTTTGGTCTTTGGTATCATCGTTGAGTGTAAATTGAATGACTTGATTGAATCAACTTCAACGATCCTTGAATTAATAAGCGATATTAGAAATACCTCTCTTATGAGTTCTAATGTATTTTCTGTAAGGAAATACATACTTATACGTATATCTTTGACTAGAATATTTCAAAAATAATTGATATATGTATTAGCTTTTGGAAGTTTACATAAATCATTAATAATTAAAAAGTTAAAGTCACCAAAATATGTTTTTCGCAAAATTCTTCTCCTATATTCAGATATATTTCATTTACGACAGAAAAGAGTATAATGACGGAGTTTTTCTAAATGAATTTCATGAAAACGAATTGCCAGATAAAGCTGGATTTTATCTGAGTCAAACTTATTGGAATTATTAATGCATGATTATTGCGGCATATCTCATTTTCTCTACAAAAATGTGAAACACTACTAAATTTATCTTATAATCGAAATTCGGAATACAAACGTTAAGACTTTTAGGTGTCGGTTGCAGATAAATATAGTTTTTGAGCTATATGGCAGGGGAAAAGAGGTTTTTAATCATGCCATATTATGAATTTTATATTCAATTAATTCAGATGGTTTTTATATGCAAATTTATGATCTAATAATGCTCAAAAAGAGAGCAAATTACTATTTAAATATTGGAAAATTTCGTGTATTCGCGTCTGAGTATGTTTGTAAATCGAAAATTTATGCGATATTTATCTTAAAAACTCAGTTTGCAAAAGATGAAGAAATATGAATCTAGTGATTTCTATTCAGATTATTTCTGGTGGTCGTAATTTCGTCCATATCTACAGTCATATTTTTGATACACTGCCAATATCAGCACGGCAACCGTCCTAGAATCAGCAATTAACCGTACACTGAGAAAAATGAACTAGTAGCAATGAACGAAAAAGTGCATCGAAACAAAGAAATTCGCGTTCAAAACGGCGCCAATGGCGAATATGTTTGTTTCAACAGCAACGATGTTTTTAAACTGAACGTGCAATAGTTAAACGCGAAAGTATTTACCATGAACAATTTGTTAGTTGTTCTGACTGTGTAAGAGCCACTTTTTTCGTTTCGATTCAATTTTATTTGCATTCAGAATGAATATTTATAATTTTTACATTAAGCTAATTAAGCGTTCGGCTTAACTATTCTCAACGTTCACTATACAAAATTAAACACTCATGTTGAATAGGCAACTCTGCTCATTCCGAAATCACAATTGTTTATTATGATCGGGAAGACCTGTTGATTTGAACATAATTCAAATATTTGCATTTAAAATGTAGGACATTTATTTGAACATTTTGTTGTTTATTTTGTAATTCGAATGGTTGGAATTGCAATAAAGGCATGTTATATTAGTATATACTAATTATGTGTTCGCCCTCACGCATTGTACTAGATACTAGTTACAAAAGAAACATATCATTTCTTTGCAGATACATTTATAATTTGATTTTTATCATAGGTAAACAAATGAAAAAGAGTTTTTTTTTTATTATTTTGACTTCAATGCAATTTATTTCAGAAATAGCTTTTGTGATTAACATAAACTTACATCTATCTAAATAAGAACTAAGCCAAACTTAAATCTATAAGAGCAATACATCGCCGAGGGTTGTTTTACTTTCTCCTTTACTTCAAAGGGGTTAACAAAATTTTCTGAACATAATCTCACATAAGTATACATACGTTTAATTAGTTTCTTAAGTTTAATGAACTTGTCATTCTTTTTAATTGCAAACACATGAATAAAATACGAGTAAATCATAATGACTTATTGCTTAAAAAACATTTTTGGTTAGTCAAAGTATAAATATGCATAGGAAAACTTGAGAAAAAGTTAATATTGTGAATTTCGAAGGTATTCGTCATATATGTTTTCACTTATTTACTAATATTTTTCAGGTATGCTATCAAACCTGTCACCTGAGAAGATAGTTTTTTTATTTGGACATATAAAACCAAAAAACATTCTCTGGATAAATATTCATACTCCTCTACAGAGCTCCGGATGTTCTACGTTAAGGATATGGAACGGTTTAAAATGAGGAACATTTAAATTTAATATTGTCAACGTGCACATAAAACTCTTCTAAAGAGTTGATACTTTTCCCTACAACTATAATTATAGGCTGCAAACTCTTGCTAAATTCTATGAAATCGTTCCTAAATATAATAAATCAATGCTTTTGATGTGAACAAATCAATGCTTTTGATGTGAACAACTAAACAATTTCAAGCAACTTTGATTGTAGCCTTCCTTCTTTTGGAGCAGCTTGTACTTCCTTCGTTTATAATTTTTCTTGCTTTTGGCAGTAATAGTGAATTAAGCAGCAATGAGGTGATACAATCACGAGAACCTGTCAAAACTTTTTTGTATTAGCTGCACAATATTTGCTTACTAAGAAAAAACTAAAAGGACAGCTGAAATTGAAGTGAATAATAAAATTCACTATCATACTGATTAAAATTTGTCCAGGAAAATATATATTCGCTGCTCAAATGAATTCGCTGTTTTGACAAATTATTTTTTCTTATATATATATATTATAGATTCTGATAAAAAAATAAACTTCCGTAATGTTTTTATTTTAATGAGATACCAAACATCCATCTGTTTTTACAAATCCATCTGTTTTTATATTTTTCGCTGAATTTGATAAAGATCACGTACCTTCAGATATTTCAGTGTTCACCAAGGTCTATTTTTGATACTTTCTTTGCAATGTCCCAATATTTTTTCCTAACTCTCCTGGGTAAAGATGCGGCATATGTGGGCTTGATAAATAATGCGGCAATGTGGGCTTGATTGATGTATTCCAATTCTTCAATAACAACTGGTGTCAGACAAATTTATTCCAACTGTTTTCGAAAATAAGAACGAAGTAAATACTTAGCCTTTCAACTGCGGAAATACGAAGTCCATGTCCCATGGTTTTAATAGATCAGGCAAGTTTCGATCCTCTTCGTTCATCACAAATGATTTCACCAAAACTACTCCTATGTTTGCAAATTATTGCAATCCATAGCACTTACACGCACTTCTATTCACTTTTAACTATGAACTACTAATGCAAGCGAAGCAATTTAACAGATGATTTGAAATTCTTGGGTTGATTGAACGCCAAATGTATCATATTCAACGCGAAACGCATTCATATCAAATGAAGAAAAATTTTAAACTTGTACATTTTCGGGTAACTGAAGTTTTTCCGACAACAATTACCGTTCATTAGAACAATAAAAGTGTTTGGATTGATCTGGTGTAAATTTCATCTTTTTTCAGAAAGTTTGTAAGACGAGACAAATACATCCACCATGCATAATGAACAATAAAGTGTTCGAATCAAATGATTTCCCAGTTTAAAGTATTTGGTTTGATTGAACGTTATTTTCAAACGCGTCAATGTTTACGCGTTTTCTTGAAATTGCTTGAATCAAACAATGATTTGGTTTAACTGAACGAAAATTATTCAAATCAAATGAATTTTAACAACCGCCCTTTTTGAATGCGGTACATGTTTGTTATGAACTCACGATTTTCTCTGAGTGTAGTACAAACCGTACTTGAAGAGGAAAAGTGACTGTACTTAAGTACGAAAACTATCCTTACTAACTGTCACTTGTTATTATATTGGTCCCGCTAAGCTGTTACATTATATTATTTATTATTAAAACTACGTCTACTTTCTTCTCAATTTGATCATCTCAGGAACACAATAATTAAAAAAATGCACTTATGACAACAAAGTTCCCCTTTTTTCAATCAGTTACGGCCTTTGAGACAGGACCGGATTTGACTTTGTTGCCGCCCCTGGGCAGTTTTGAAATTGGCACCCCACCCCCATCTCCAACCCGCCCGTCTGATTCCAACTCCAAATTTTTCGACTAAAATCAAACAACAACTACAACATTTTTTTTGTAATTGTTTTTATTTTTTAAGCTCACAAGTGGGAATATTGCTACCAAGGGCGCACAGCGAAAGTTGGAATTTGTACAGCACGATTTATAAACTAACATGTGCTGAGTTAATTTAAGGAATTCTTTCAAAAAAATCACGCTTTGAAATCGTACTTTTTAAGTATAAGGAGTCTATGATTCAAGAAATGCATAATTGATTTAGCGTTTGCTTTTTTCTAATGCCGGGTTACCACCAAAGAGACAATTTGAAAAACAGTTTTGTTTTCAAAAAACAAAACAAAATACTTGTTTTGTTTTTTGAAAACAGTTCTGTTTTTTGTAAACAGACTGTTTCAACTGAACAGACAGGTTTTGTTTTCAGTTCTGTTTATCCTGTGTCCGAGAAATGTCTGAAGACGGTGATTTTATAATTAACTGTGATTTTTTTTTATAAATGATATTAAAAAAGAAAAAAACCGAGATATTGGGCCAATTCTCAATTAAAAAGAATAGTTGATTATAGCACGGAAGAATTATTGGAAGATTTATCTACTGACGACGTGGGCTTAAATGGAGAAATGAGATCATCGTGACTACTTTTTTTGAGCTCATTATAACAGTTAACACAAATATGAAATACACAGGAATACAAATTTAAAACCAAATTTAAAACAAATTTAAAAACCAAAGTACATTAATCGATATACTGAGTGTTCTCGCAGAAAACAAATGCATGTTTCAACCAAATAGACACAAAAATTGCGAACAAACATGTTTTCCTTTGATCTTACCGACTCGCGATGGGAAGGTGTTTTGTTTACTAAAACAGTTTTCAGAGACAAAAATGTTCTCGAAACTGTTCAATTTTTACAAAACATTCGTGTTTTTGTTCAGAAAAACATTTTTTGTCCGTGTTTCTTGTTTTGTCTCTTTGGTGGAAACCCGGCATAAGATTAGAATTATATTTTTGCAACAAAACTTGAAAGTCTTTTTTTGCCGTGAGGTGGCTATTTAATTGTCAATAGGCGGCTTTGATTTTTCCATGGTTATGTTGAATGTTTTCGTAGTCGCCTAGAGTCTACATTGGCCATGAGCTCTGCCATATGCGATGGCAACGAATGTCAGTTTATGGCATGTCATCTGCGGCCTGGGCAGCGGCATGTCATGCCATATCATTTTAAAAATGTCGCTCAGCCGTGAACATGTGCGCGCTATCCGGTATTTGAAAGCACTGCAGAGGTTAGAGGAAGCGGAATGTGAGGAAAGGCGTAAATTGAGGAAGAGGCGAACATATAATTCCATAAGCAATCTTTTTTTTTGTATTCATTTAAGATTCGTAGCACTATTTCCCTCGACGTCGCCATTTTGAAAATGAGCAACTGTCAGAATATGGCCATACGCATGGCCAAGCAAATGTCTTGCCATATGGCTTGACATTTATGGCATGCCATCAAATATGTCATGCCATTTACTGTCTACATTTTCCATTTCCATGGCAAGTCGAATGTTATGCCATCTCCCATGGCCAATGTGGACGCGGCGTAAGGAAATTAGAAATAGCCCTCATAATGTGTAGAAACTTAAAAGAGGTAATTTTCTGTTAGTTGCTTTTATATTTTCTGTCGACTGTGATAGTTTACACTCGTTAATTTCTCCGTTTATTTTCAACTGTTTTGCATTTGAAAACTGTATGCAATCTGACAGGTTAGAATCTGCTCGTATGAACGAAGATGGCGTTCCATTTTTGCTCTACTTGGAAGTACTTGGGAGTACTAATTAGTAAAAATGGAACACGGCAAATGAGGAGGATGACGTGACAAATGATGTGGAGGATGACGTTAGTGATTATCGACCCACGCGAGTTACCAATCCTATTAAATCTAAACATATAAGAATAGACCCGATACCACATGAATCATATTCATATAATCACTTGAGATTTTTCTACAACCATGACTCATCAAATAAATGTAATTCAATATCATCAAAACATGTTTATTCAAATTCAGAATTTTTTACTTAAAAACAGAAACTATGTTTATATGAATCAAATCTATGTTGACTTAATCAGTAAAATCCAAAAGCTCTAATCGATCAAATGATGTGTCAAACATAAGATCAAAGCAGATCTCACATGCATTAAATTACTGAAATTGCATTCTGCAATTTCTACAATATCAGCAATCTTCGATGTCTTTGTTTTTCAAGCATATATAAGCAAACCCTCGGGTATTTGTTCAGTTCAGTTATTCCGGCTCAGTTGTTCAGTTCAAGAGTTAAGTTATCATAAGTTCTAACTTAAGTTAGTTCTTGTGTCATATTATACATAGTGTGATAGAATAAAATGTATGTGAAAATATAAATATATTTTTTATTGGATCACTCCATCACATATAACTCGTGTAGAAATTGCGATAAGATGGTGTCATGTGTTTGTGTCTTTGACCTTGGCGACTATACGACTTATCAAAAAATTGAATTTCGCAGCCATGATGCATAGCGTATGGGGTCAGATTTGATGAAATGTTGAATTTCGTAGCGCTAGCAATTTTCGCATAGCTTATGGAAAAAATTAGAATTTCGTTGATAACAGCAAACAAATTTCGCAATATGAGAACTGTTGGCTTGATAGAATTTTTGATAGAATGGGATTTCACAATATGAGAAATGTTAGCTTGATAGCGTTTTTTAGCATTGTCGTGGGATTTCCGGTAATGTTGGAATATGAAAATGGTTCGTTATAGTACAGCGCGTCAAAATGTTTAGTTGCGGTTTTCAAAAAAATAAGACTTTTTGTGATAAGAGATTGATTTAAAAGGATGTTGTTTGCGAGTATCTACATCAGAAACGTTTTAGAATTGAGTGCGAGTGACTGCAAAATAATAGCAAATAATAATATTCAAATGGTGATAGAAGTGTTTAATCAATCAACGATGGATTCAGCTGGTAAGTATCGAATTTTCAACTTAATAAAATAGTTAGTGAAAAAATAATGAAATCAATTGAAGGGGGAAGGGGTGTCTCTAATTGATCGTGTATGTGTGTGAGTTTGTGTGTGGGTGTCCTGTGTGTAGGCGAAAAAAATGTGATGGTGGGGAGGGGAGACAGTAAATCTAAGCGAGTCGAATGTAATGCAGATTGTAGATAAAAGAGTAGTTTTTTCCACTTTCGGGTTTAAAAGGACGATCGCTCAAACCAATTAACTCGATAGGCAATATGCGGGAAACTGCGGTAAAAAAGGCTAAAATAGAAGAAGTTCAATTTAATTATATTGCAAGATATTTTAAGCCTTGCATTAGTGGGAAAGATTTGGTTATTAACTAGCCATACACAGTACTGAATGGTAGCGTGAAGAAAACAAGTTTTGGTGAAAAAATACGCCTTGAACTAGAAGAAAACGTATTATTCTTGCCTGACCGATACAATAAGCTAATTGGAGAAACATTGGATATTATCAGCAAAAATTCGTTGTCAATTACATCAAAAGATCTAGTGAAAGACGGTAGAGATATCTAATAGATATCAGCAAATCTGTTCAAAATAGTTCTGTAGATGAAATAGAAAAACCGGTATTATATGCGGACGAAGACGAAACTGCTGACGAAATACCATATTATATACTTTCGATGCTTGATTATTAAAAATCTTATTGCATATAATCTATAATGTTTACCTGCCCTAGTTGTAACAAAAGTTTTAACCGATCAGATAATTTGAAGCGTCACATCAAGAGTATACATGAGAGAAAAGAATGCATAAGCATATGTAGTATTTGTGAACCCAGTTTTCATAATTTAGGTAATTTGAAAAGACATATAAAGTTAAAACATAATAGAGAGAGTTCTTCTTCTTCTAATCTACAGTTAACTGATCAAGTGTCTCCAGTTAAAGAGTCAGATCGCGAGAGTTCAGCGAATGTTGAGTTGAATGAGTCTGTGTCCGAAAACAATCAAGTAATTCCACATAAAGCTATCAAAAGAAAACATGATAATACTGATACTATGCAGCTGTGTTTAATGAGCTGCTCTGAGTTGAGATATCTCAACAAAATCTGTTTAATGAGCAATGCGGCTGCTCTAACTTGCCCGAAGTTGCTCTGATTTGTGTTTCATGAGTCTGCTCTAAGTTGAACTAGAGCACTTTAGGCCAATGACAGACAGTTCGGTTTCACCGAAGCGTTTAACGCTTCGGTTTGGCGCGTCGGCTGCCACACACTGCAGTTTTCAGAAGCGTTTATCGAGTCGGTTCAGTTAAAAATTACGTCGGAGTATCAGATTTTCCTTCCCCTATCCCATGCATTCATCAATGCATCCAGAAAATTTCAGCTCGATCGGACTACGCAGCAATGAACTCATCGAAAAACGCTCGAAAACCGAGTCGGTGGGTCATTTCTCTCATCAACCGACGCGATTCCGAAACCGAGAGGCGGTTCGCACCGCGGTGTGTGTCATCACAATGCTAAAGTAATGTACGACTATACCGACTCGGTTTTCCTCTCGGGAAACGCCTCGCAAAAACCGCTGTGTTTGTCATTGGCCTTAGAGTACGATTTTTACTGTCCTTTTTTTGGTAGAGCAAGTTCGGGCAAGCAACCAGCTGTTTTCCAACTGTCACCGACTTTCCGAACCGACTTTCAACAAAAAATTGTTACTGAAGTGCAGTTTTTTGTTAGTGAATTGACAGGTTGACCTTCTGACAAGTAATGAATTTCGAGAATTGCCGCTCACTTGCTCGACTTTTTTCTGCCTCTCAATTGCTCTGGTTTGCTCTGGTTTGCTCGACTTTTTTTGACAGCCGCGCTGCTATAACTTGCCTTGAGATCTATCTCTGTGCTTGAGATGCTCTGCTTTTTTTCGTGCTCATTAAACACAGCTTAAAATATCATAAAGGGGAATGTAATTGTTTCAAAGACCTATTTATCTCAATTTCATGAGCTTACATCGGTGAAAGTCAATATGGAACTGTTGACAGTTTACATAAAATTCGATGCAAACAAAGAAAATAGTTTAGTTTGGAATCGTTTAATACTAAAAAATGTTGTAGTTGCTATTGGGTGCGATCTCGATTAGGTTAGGTTAGTGAAGAGGGCTGCCAGGAACGCGGCCGGCATTAGGCCGCCAGTTTGGGCACATTTGCCACCCTCATAGACAATCACAAGCATTCACACAGCCATGACACTGGCGGGATTCGAACCCGCAGGCTCCGTAGCACGCCGCTTTTCGGCCTGACGCCTCAGCGAGCAGAGCTACCGGGCCCCCTGCGATCTCGATTAAGTATACCAGAATTTGTCCGTTATTATTTTAAAGAAAAGTGAAGAGTTTCAAGAGCGAGATAGCGGTTGGACATTTTATAAAAACTAGAGGTGATATTGAAATGCTGTTGCCATTTTTTCAACAACAAAAAAAAACTCTGACTGTGACAAAACATTCTACGCAGAAAAAGATCACGACAACAGATTGCGGCGATGCAGAAGTTCCTTAAAGCAGTTTCGATAAATCTCGATAAAAATATCAACCCCAAAACTAAATTTTGGAAAAAGTACCGAGTTCTGTATCGAATATATTACCAGGTTAAGTTAGGTATTTATTATTGGAGGACACAAGGTCGATCGTAAACACAAAATACCTATACATCCAACAATCATTCGTGTTTTACTTTCACGCTATCGATCATGAAAAGTAAGCATGGATTTCAAGTACAACTCTGAGACCTTGGAATAAAGTGTATGCAAATGACTTTAAAAAGTGTTGAAGACTACTTTGTATATCGATATACTATACATACATATTAACAAATAATAATCTTTCCTTTTATTATACTTAATCGTTGTGACGTTTAACATGGATAAAGCTTTAGATTCATTTTTATGAGTAAAAAAAAATATTAGCTCATGATTCTGACGCTGTTTTATATATAAAACATACATAAAAACTTATCTTATGGAAGGCATTTAACATATTTTTGAAAAAAATTCAAGTTTCACAAAGTAAAACCAACACCAAATCTTCTTACGCACCTGGCATTTTCATTCATGTCACTTGTCTATTTTTAAGAAGAAATGACTTGACTTTATCATGACACTCGCATCACTTCATCACTTCGATGTCTTCTTAGGTATTCCGAGCTGAAGTCTGCAGGTCTCTGAAACTTTTCTCGACATTTCGATTTCGCAGCTCATCTCAAGATGAAAGCTACTATATTCAGCTTGTATATATTCTTGGCATGTGAAATACAAACTTGTGTATGCACATACCTATATATATACTCAGGCTTAAACTGTATGTATACTGTAATTCTATTTCGTTCAACTTATTGATTTTTGTGCTATTTGCAAGCAAGTTTCATGTTTCTTTTCTGAAATTTGGATAGTTTTTTTTGTGTTAATTCTTTAACTTGTTTTAAAAAAATCTTCTTTCGGAAATTATTAAAATTAAAAGCACAAATTGAAATGGTTTGATAAAATATGCAAAGTTTTTTGATTTCTATATTTTTGCATGCAACAAAGTCAACAGAATTTGCGAGCATCCAATTAGATCGGGTTTTTGAATTAAACAAATAAATAAATATGACTGCGATAGAAGTCAATAATCAATAGTTGTACTTGGACTCTCAAGTTCGTTATAGATTTTATATAGATTTATAGATTTTTAGGTGTGTAATTGCTAAAATTAAAAAAAAAATATTCCAAAATAAACTAATTCATGTATCTATATCTTCTAATACGTTTTTTCAATATCTTTTAAATGCAATACTGTATTCTCATCTATTTTTCGAATGCAATCACGCGCATATGCTTTCTGGTTCTAGTGAAATTAAATTTCTAATTCTAATAAAAACCATTTAATTCTCACTTAGTACGCATGACTTGCATTTCAGCTCAATAAAAACTCCATTTTCAAGCCGACACGCATTTGCCATATTCGAAAAAGCGTTCAAGTCTATTTTTATGGTGAAAACAGCATGTCATGCAGCGCCATAACAGCTCGACTCAAAAAACACGTCAATTTACAATATACGGAGCCATGAAAGAAGACTGGCAAACGTTCGTTCGAAGCATCGAAGGTTAAAAAATCGATACCCAGTCTACGAGTTTTAGTAATTCGATCGAAATATATCTATCTTTTCTAGCTGTGAACAATGTTTCGAAGCCATAGTTTTCGAATGCAATATCTGTTTCGACCTCGATTGTTTTTTTTCGGTTGATTGATGATTGCTTATAATTTGGTGCTTCGAAAAGTGCTACTCCCCGTCGCCGGACAGGCTGAAATACTTGGTATCTTGACAAAATGCCAACTTCTAAACTAAGATAATTGCTACGACATTGAAAACATACTACACATAAACATGTTAGTAGCAAGCCCAGCAAGTGTGTGGGGGTTTTCAGCTAAATGGCTATTGCAGTGTGGAATGACAAAGAAGTGGTGGGGTTCGGATTTGAAATTTCGCTTACATCACCGTGGTTTTCTATAGATAGAAAGCTTATTGCGCCGTTATTTTGTTTCACGCGAATGAAGCGAAATTGAAAAACTTCCACTATAGATTAAAGATGGAATGATGTCTGGTAGATTTATTGAAACTTAATTTTAATAAATAGCGAACATGGGCAGCCAACCAAAAACCAACCAAAAATAAATTGGCGTTAATTACTTAATGTTATTCATGACAAGAAAAATATATTCTAATGGTCCAAGCGAAAGGTTGTAGTGATTTTAGAGGCTGTGCAGGTGTGGCAGAGTATCTCAACTACAACCAAATCGAGAAAAGAGCCTGCCAAAAGTGTGATGGATAGCAATCAACAAGACTAAAAAAACTTATCCTTGGAGCAAGGTGCCCTAGACATGGCCGTGAAAGCCCCTAGTCCGCATTAGCAAAGTACCCTTTAATCCAAACCCGCATGTTGCTGTGAAACTTTTATTGCTTTACTCGACTAGCGTGGATCACTAAAAAAATAGAGTGAACCTACTCCAAGAAAAAAGGCGACACTACGAGTTTTCTTTCGTCATAAACACTCGAAGGCCGCAATATAAACAAATGCATGGGAAAAGACTCTGGTCCGTAATGCATCCAATGTTGGTAAATCAGACTCAGCCGAGAAACGATAAAGTAAGTAAACTAAAATAGGGATCAGAGAAAAGATTTTATTTCAAAGACAGACCTGATTTGAGGCAGACAACCTCCGGCCCCAGAGGAAATACATACTAATTTGCCCTAGAACTCTGCCCTCAAAACAAACGGGCAGAAAATCGCTCGCTAAAATAAGTAACTCACAAATCTGGAAAAGAAAGAAACAAAGAAGTACACCCAATAAATAGACAAAAAGTTTCCAGTCTATAATTCTTTTTTCTTCACTTTTGTCACCCAAATAACCCATACCAACTATAACCCATATCAACTATATTTTTAACCAAGTTTGACCGTATCAAATAAAACCACAGTTAATATTTGCATGACGAACAGAACGTCAGAGCCTTCACAGTGATTAACATACGAAATATTCTGGTTGAAAGACTAATTTTTCTTTCAGACGCTAGATATATTTCAACTTTTGGGTAAACTCGACTTGATGCACCACAACTGGGAAATTCTACCACCAGAAGGCGAATAGGTGGTAGCAGGGGTGAAAAATTGAAGAAAAAAACACGAAATTATGCAATAAATACTCGAGAAGACAATACAATTAAAAAAAAAACAAACAAAAACCCCACAAGCAAACACACAACCACAAAATCACAAATATACTAGCGAGACATCTATCGGCAAAAATCATGTAACGGCTGTGTGGTGTATCAAGTCGAGTTTCACCCACCTTGTTAACAGAGATCGAGATTTCGAGATTAATTTGCACAGTAATTTGTCCAAAAAATACCAGCAGACTGAAATAGTGACGCTGAAATTGACCAAACTAGCTGACAGTTTCAAAATGCTAAGAGATAATTTAAAATTTAAAGATAATAAAACATGCGGCAAAAACTGTGATAAAATTTAATGATGAAGTTCTTGATATTATCCGATTAAAAAAAAACCGACTTAACAATCATTCAAACCTTCAAATAAATTTGCGTTGAATTCATTGTAACTATCGAAAACGCCTTATTGTAAATAAGTAGCCTGGACATTTAGAAAATACCTTTCTTGTCAATAGCGAATTAGATTGAGCCTGCAGTTGTAGTCCAATGCGCCGCAGCTCTAATTTATTGGAGACTTTTTGCAGCCCTTCTTTCAGGTATTACCTTAGCTCTCATGATATTTTCTTAGTCTGCTTTAAAGTCCTCTCGAAATTTTTTCTCGACTCCATAGATTTTTTCTCGACTTCCTTGATTATTTATCGACTTCCTTGATTATTTATCGACTTCCTTGATTTTGTATCGACTTCCTTGATTTTTTATCGACTCCCTAGATTTTCTCGACTCCCAAGTTTTTTTTTTAGCTCCCATGGTTTTTTTCCTAGACTTCTACAATTTCACCCCAGACTCCTAGTATTTTTTCTAGAGACTCTTGGTTTTTTGGAAGCTTTCATGATTTTTCCCAGAAGCGTTGGATTTTTTTCTAAAGTCTACTGATTGTTTCTACGTTTCCATAACATTTTCCTGGGCTCGCGACATTTTTCTTGACCAATCTGATTTTCTCTTAGCTCCTTCAATTCACTCTCCCAGTCACTTAATATGTGCGTTCCAGATCCATCTATTAAAATTCACATCAGCTGATTTGTCGTAGTACTTCCTAGACAATTAGTGCATTGGTATAAAGGAAAATACACTGAAAAAATCGCATCGCCCTTATTTATAGTCGCAAACTCTATGTACATAGTACCCTAAGCTATAAAAGATTACTAAAATATGAAAAATGTTTTTACTTCATTGCTGAAACTCCTACATAGTCTAGATTTTCAAGCCAAAACCCACGCATATGGTTTCAGCAAATGTTACTAAAGTAGGCTAAACAGCATTAAATATTAAATCATCTCGTGCAAATATTAAATCATCTCGTGCAGCCTAGAGTGTACAACCTGAGATCCCTGATTCGAATTCAGGTCCAGACAAATATGAAGTTTTGCTTTTTATCTGGACCTAATATATGACTTTGCAAGCTACAATATATACCGTCTTTTGTAAATTTTTCATTATGTGAGAGTGTAGGATAACAATACAAGAAGTATACCATATACACAAGCATATCCATAGGATGTTATGCTTGTGTATATCGTGTACTTCTTGTTATCATTACATAATGTCCAGTAAATAGTCAACAGAAAACTTTGATTTTCTCAAGGTATTCTACTGATCTAGAATTTCAAAATTTCTTTAAATGTTTTTATGTTTATTATAACTAATAAGCATTTTTTCTCATTTCAGAAATAGCTCCAATGAATGGAATCGACCTCTTCCCCAATCCGCCAAGACAAATCGATGATACAAGTCAAGACATCTCCAACGATATGACGGCCGATGAAATATTGGCCGATTTAAATAATACATCAAATGATAACTCGATACAATTCAAAGAAAATAAACATGTAGAGTCAAGTCTGAACGAAGAAAATGCGATGAACGGCGATTGCGATCTCGTATCCACAGAAAATTCCCTCAAAATCGATGATACTACCGAAACTGCATCCAATACCACTGAAAGTCCAATAATCCTTCACACAAAACCAAATGAAATCTGCACCACACCGATTGTGAATCCAACAAATGAAATTAAATCGCCTACTACGGATGAATCCGCAGTCGAAGACAGAAGGACACCAAATAAATTTCCCTTGCCAGTCGTTTCACCAGCTCTTAGCATCTCGTCATACTATTCGTCGGCTGAAAGTGTTTCCGAATTCGCGTCGACTGGGAAGAAGAAAAAACGAAAACGTCATTGTGTTACATGCGACCTGCATTTCCCGCACAAAGTCGATCTTCTGGAGCATCTAAAAATGCATGTAAGCGATCCGACAATCCAACTGGAAAATCTTGCCGAAGATGACTATCATCTGCAGGAATACCGCGACCGGCAGAAGTCATTATCGCCCAGTAATAATGACGATGCGCAGCGAAGCGAGAAAAGTCAAGAAGAAAAGGCACCTGCTCAAAATGAAACTGGCGGGCTCAAGCTGAAATTGAAAATGTCTGGCTCGCAAAATTTTCAAGTGGTACCTATGAATCAATCAACCGGTAAATTTGAACAAACGCCGAAAAAACCTGTAGAACGAATCCTTACCGCTCAAGAAATCAAGCTCAGCTCCCCACCATTGCCAGCAATTAGGCCACTTGATGCAATGGCAGCACTATCGGATTTGCCCAACATGAAATCAACTGATGAAAATTTATTGGATAATAAATATTTTGAATGCCCGACTCTAGATGGTCTCGATCAGTTTGCAGAGGAAATAAATAACGAGGCAGCGGAAGATCTACTGAAAAAACTTCTTGAAGGTGGCGGCCAGCAGTCCCTGCCACAGGAAAACGATTGGGTTGCAAACAGCAATGAATTCATTTCAATTGATCGCCTGGCGAACATGTGTACAGTTTGTAATGCGAGTTTTCCAGATGCCGCGCGACTTTACGACCACAAAAGAATTACCGGTCATAACTTCCAGTATCCGATGCAACCACCTCCTCCACCTGCTAACATACCGAATATGGATATGACCGGCCAATATCACCGTATGCGACATCCGTTTCAACCGCACATGCCTGGACACATGCTTAATCCTCCTGGAATGCAACAGCCTTGTGGACCTGCCGGCAATATGCGACCGAACTTTCAAAACTACCCACCGTCACATAGACTGCCACAGCAACAACAACAACCCCGCTTTCATCCTGGATTCCATCAAGTTCCTCAGGCGAGAAGGCCTCCACCGTTGTATCGTGTACCAACAGCACAAAACGCTCATCCTATAAATATGGCTCCGTTCGTAGAAATGAATTCTGAAATGTATATGCCCAGCAGCAATGGTGGCATGATGCATAATGGTCACTTCCAGCCGAACCAACATCACATGGAACGGCAACCTGCCTTCTTTAAAGCCAGATTTCAAAGACCACCGCAAGGTCCACGAACGCCTGGAATGCACGAGCGTAGTCCGAATGCAACTCCATCGCCACCCGTCGTTTTGGGTCAGCAGACTATTACTCGCCCTAGATTTTTAGGACCTGCAGCTAACCCTATTCAAGGACCCCCAGTAAAGAAAATCAAACAAGAACCAGGCTCAGAAGAATGTGAAATAGTTTCATCACAGCCCCGTGGCGACGGTTTACCCATCATTCAAAGTGTACAAGGGGGAGCAGCGATGGCACCATTCGGTCAGGACAAATCCAAAGAACCAATTCAGCTCAACGATCAGATAACATTGTCGATAAAGAACAAGGAACAAAATAAAAATCCGAAAGATGTTGCCAATATGCTTGCGAATCGAGGAATCATTGTGACTCATAAACCAAAACCGCCAGGTGCCACTCTTTCGCGTGAAAATTCCCCGAAAACTATTACACAGGAAGCAGTGCAGAAACTGCAGCTAAACAACTCCGTGAGCATTATATCGAAGAAGAAACCCACGGAGGAGCCTCCAGATATTATGAACAAGCCACGGCAAGGACCATCGGCATTCATATCGTGCCCCATCCTAGATTGTGATGAGAAGTTCCTTACGCAAGAGGGATTGAACCGTCATACGCAGCGAGGCCACAAAATGGGAAAGATGGCTTTGAAAGCGTTCAAATGCAAATTTTGTCCTGCAATGTTTTCAACTCAAGAAGGTCTGGTGGATCATCAAAGGAAAAATCATCGAGCATTAAAGACTAGTGCCGACGAGATTGGGATACCGATTATTGACTTGCGCAACGACGAAACCAAGCGAAAATTAGCTCAATTAGGAATTGTCAATTATATACCGCTAAGTGGAAAGTCGGCAAATGCATGTTTCGGGTTTCCTATTGTATCGGTTCAAGGAGCAGCTAATCCGAATATTTGCAATGTGCTTGGAATGGGTGTTAATTCGCTATTATCATTGGGGCCAATTAAACAGATTCCAATGCGAAAAATGGAGTGATCAATTAATTTTAGTACACATACGTTTTAGTGTTAGTTAATTCTTATAATTTGAATGTAGATAAGAATTGCAATATCCATGTAAATACGATGGTGTAAATAATGTGAATGTTCCATGAATATATTACTTAAGTTAAAGCTGTATAAGATTATGTTAAATACATATGCGTAGAAAAATGTTCATAAAAAGTTTCGAACTAAGAATAATGGCAATAAATTCATATGTTTTTTTTATAATTAATATTTTTTTCTTATATTTGCTCGCTTGGTTGTATTTCCTCTTTAATGAATTTAATTCTCTATATCCTGTTTTCTCATCTTAAAACGTATCTTATTTTATTGTAAAGCCTTACTCTAATATGAGTAAGATCTTGTTTTAGAAAATAGTGTGGTAATGCATGCATGCAAGGTCAATAGTTTTGTCAAATGCGAGTCCAATTGTCGACACCTTCCCTTTGGAGTTCTTTTATCCAGACTATGCTTGCCTCCTCGTATCTGGCGAAAACTGTAATGGACTTAAACTAATCCATCATAAAAGACATAGCTTCGAGATGCGAGTAGGAACAAAAAATAAGTAAATCATTTTGATAAATTAAATTCTTGTTGATTATAATGCTCAGTCACTTATTCTTTAGCAGAAAATTAGCATATTCTTTGAGCGATAGAGATGATCGAAGCGCCTTCAACCATCCTACTTCGAAAGGGTCGCCAGCAGCTTGAATATAAATAATAGCCATCAGTTGCACCCGATAAAACTAGAAATTGACTGATAAAATCATTTAACAGCCCAAGATTGACATTGGTCAGAGGTGATTCCATTCTCGCGGAGCTGCATAACCACGTGAAGAGTACCTCCCATTGACTGTGCGCACGAAATGCCACTTCGTTTTTAGTTACAAACGGCTGACAATCTATCATGGCCTGATATTGAAAAATATTTTTCACTTCGATCCTGGCAACGATATCTTTATAGGCCGGGAATCCACAATAGTTGACTGGATTACTTTTCTCGGGACAATTGTCGATTACTTTTCGACTTTTCCATTTACTAGAAAATGGACTGCTCTTTTTAATACAGCAGCTGATTCAATGTCGCTATGTAGGTACCGATAACGAGGAATATGATGTTTTCCAAGGGTGCAATGTAAGTAGCCGCAAATTGAGCACTTGTTCTTGATGACCTAGACTTTTTTTTTTTTTTTTAGATATTTTAAGCATAGGATAAGTGATTTCTCATTCGAAACATTATTAATGAGAGGTACGATTCCTTGCATCTTCATCTCACTAACGAACTTAAAAACATTCATCTTGTTTGCCGGAATATGATGGATTTTTTGGGATTATTTATTTCGCTATAGTGACGAATGTGGTGGAAGGTAAGTTTTTGGTGGACGTATCGGAAAATTTTGCTCGTTGCCCTGTCATGCGTTATTTTCGTCTTTCGGGTAGCCACCAGCCTGAATTCCTGATCTTCTGTATCGTAACAAACAAGCTGTTGTTGGTTGCAAGGAGCAATGACGACTCATCAGCTTCAGATCTCATGGTGTGATTTTCAGCTGACATCGTTATTGACTGCGTTGAAACTCAAAGGGAGTGTTCTGTTGCTGGACGATACAAATGTCAGAAACTCATGTATTTATTTCATATGAAAATAGTTTACCGTGACTGAAGTTGGAAACTAGCTTCTCCCGACTGGGCCCATCTACTTGAGCTAAATCCAACTTCATCTAAATATGAATATTATCCACTTCATAGAAAATTGCCAAAAATTGACAAAAAAACAAACAATCGAACTTATCATATCGTCGGGTGTACGCCAAAACCATGATTGTGCTAAAATGCTATTTCGAGTAAAATCAATTTGAAAATTTGACGTAATATTATAAATCAGTTTTAAAATATAAGAAATTTTTTTTTTTTTTATTAAGGAAGATAATATTCTAATACTATTCCGTTACACTAAAACAATGAATCTGCACATTCATGATTTTGGTGTAACGCATTTGGCAAAAACTTAGTTTTTAAGTAATTCATAAAATTGAAATTTTGACTTTGTGTAGGCATTAAATGGAATTTTACATTTCCGGTTTTGGCAAATTGTTTGTATAAGAATTCCGCGTACAGTGACATGAAAAACCGAAAATCACCAAAAAAGCACATTCATGGTTTTGGCGTACACCCGACGATATCTGATTCGTGCTTTTATTAACTGATAATTAGATATACTCTCTCATATAACAAATGCATCAATCGCCGCAAAGATGTAAATAAGTAGACACATATCGTATATTATCTCGTACATTAACAATGACGTTCAGTCTAACAAATCTTCGATGAATTCATTTTCGCAAATACATAGTTTGATCAATTCTTCAGTTACCAATAAATTTCTCAAATTACATATATATTGTTTTTTAAATTCATTAGATCCTAAAATCTATTATAAGTACTTTACAGCCAAAAGATATATGATTTGTATCAAGAATACAACGATTAATTGTTGTTCGTAAATAGATATAATCCGAATGAAATATTTATCCTGTGGGCAAAGTGTATGATTTGAAAGAGGAAAATGTTAAGTTTTTAAAAACTAAACTTTCCTCTGACTTTGAAAAAGCCAAAGTTGTGTTTATTGTGTATCATGGCAGCAACACCAATATAGTTTTGTATGACGATGGGTCCCTCTTCGAATCTACAGATTGGCAGGTTATCGTTCATATTTCTTGAATTGTTGTTGTTTATCGTTTGTTGTAGAGCCTCATATAGACCTTCTACCGAATAATACTTTCGATATTTTTCCAAACCCTCTTGAATGTGGGGTGAGTTATATGGATCTGAAATTATTAAATAAATGTAGCATTTTGATGAGAATCATGGTATAGTTTGAAAATGTTAAAATCTATTCTAAAATCTATTTGATGCAACCGGCCGCCTCCATATTTAATCAATGTGACAGGCATTTAATCGACTCTGGGGAATCTGTTAATTTGAAAATGTTGGATGACATGCGAACGAAGGCAAGGAACTGGGTTCATTTGGCGCTAGTGACGTGGTTCGCCGTTACTCCTCTTTTCTCTGTGAGTCATCTTGGGTTCAGCTATGAATCTGGGCAACCTAGGGTATTTAGATATAGTTTATGTGAATATGGTTTGAACTAACTAGCGATCTTTTTTAAGAGTCGGTATGCATCGTGTTCCCGTCGATCCATTTTGTCGAAGAGTTTTAAATTTTTACCCAGCATGTATTTCTCGGCTGTTTCGATTCTGAAGGCTTTATGTATGGTGAGTTTCCAATATACCAGAGGATCCGGAAATTTTTCCGTAGTATGTGATGAGAACTGTGGGTTTTGTTAACACATGTCATCGGACATCATCATCATTTAACTACGAGCAGTTCAGGGATGTCTGCACAGTATATATTGTACAATAGCGGAGACAGCGGGAATCTTTGGGGAACTCCAAATGTAATTTGTCTCTCGGATGAGAAATGTTTGTCAGTTCTGATACAGAATTTTCTGTCCTTGAGAGAAGATCGAATAATCTGGATAAGAGGAAGGGGCAATCTACTCGGAAATTATGCATTTCGGATTTTAGTCCTGCTTGCCAGACTTTTTCAAAGGCCTTCGCTATGTGAAGCAGAGCTAGCAAAGTCAATTTTGTATGTTTAAGCCTTGTTTGGTTATGTTAGAGCACCCCAACTAGCTGGAGTTCAGTAGAGTGAAATTGCTGGAAGCCAAACAGTATTTTCAGGAGAATGCTTTTCGCCCAAACGAGAAAGGAGAAGACGTTCGGCCAATTTAGCTACTGAGACAGGAGGCTGATTAGTCTTCAGTTATAGGAAAATGATAAATCTTTACAAGGATTCGGTAAAACGATAATGGCTGATTTCCATGCATCTGGATGACTCCTCGTTCTGGTTTGTTGTATATTGTCTGGTAGGTGTGCCAGGCAAGTGTTGCAGGCAATTTTGTCCGCACTGTTGTATTCCGTAGATGATTCCTCCTCCGTATAAGAAACTTAATTGACTTAGGGATTTTGTAAAGATTGTGTTCGTTCTTTACTGGAATTGTAATCGTGTGCCCGCTTTTGCCTGATAAATGGTATTGGCGAAGAAATCTATTGGTATTGGCGAAGAAATCTATTGATACGAAACGGCCAGCGACTTATCTATTGATAAGTCGCTGGCCGTTTCGGGTGTTTCTCGGCTCACTACTTCAGCTAGTGCAACTAGGAAAGTTTTCCAGGTGGTAATTTTTGTCACTCTCACAGGTTCGCTAATATAGATGCTCTCTACTCGAAAGAGGATAGGGTTGTGATAGATAAGATTCTTAGATATAGATTGTTAGATTCTTATATAAGCTACCTGGTGGCCATAAAACTTTCCGAAGAGTTTCCAAGTCTGCATCAGCGTTTGTCTAAGTAAACTTCCCTTAAAGATAGTCTGGGTTTGACACTAGTGCACGTAGAAAATGTGCTCGATGGGAAAAACCCAATCGGACCAATGTGACTCTATATTTTACCTATATGGTCCAGACTATTTCGTATGTGTAACGGTTTTTGTTTTGTTTTGAAAAAAGCTAATAAATAAATCAGTTTATATTTCATGCATGCACATTTTGGCCTACACAATGCATTCCCAATTTAACTGAGTTTTCAGGCTTACGACATAATCTAAATGAATAAATCAAATAGTCGTTATATTTACCTTGATACGTATATAATGGATGATCTGTAACGGTCTTCCAGGGAATATCGCTTGCAAAAGGATTCCATGATGACATCCATCCTATTGGCTGTCCTTTATTCCACATAATCCGAATACCAGTTTCACTCCTCTCGCTGAAGTGCAATATATTAAGAAAACAATATTTTAAAATTCTTTTTAATCAAATATTGATTAATTAGTCTTCACATTGGTTTAAAACTTGAGAAATCAAATCTATTAGCAACTGTTAGTCCTTGGCTGGAAAATCTCTGATAATCTTTACACGCATTAAACCCATCAACTATTAGTGTTGTCACGCCATTGGTGATGCCTCCAATTTTACTGCAGCATGCGTAAAATTCAATATTTTCATGAAGCATATTTTTCTATGCTACCAATATTATGTAATAATATTTCATTTTTCATCAAAATTACCAGATTACCACAAAAAAACTTGTTTTAAAATAGGAATGATAATCTATGATATTTCTTCGCAACTGTATTTCGTGTTTGCAGTGGCAGCCTCAATCTTGATGAATATGAATATAGCCGTTCTTTTAAGTAGATTTTCATCGAAAAATGACTTACGGTATCAACGAGTTTTCCGAATATGTGATTTTTCCTCTTCGGATCGTATCAATTTGATTCAGTCGTAACTTCGAATTTTCTATTATCCTTAATGATATGAAATCGTATTTCACTTCCAACAGTGTTTTTGTTGTCAATATGAAAATCCGTTCGCGCTCATGATCCCAATGACTGATTCTGTTATAAGAAAAGCAAAAATTACAATAAGATTTGCATATGAAAAAGACATAAAATACTCAGTGAGAAGCCAAGTCCCGACAATGTCAGTATCGTTTGCAGGTCGCAAAATTATATTGACGCAGTCGGACACTGCCTGTTCCAGGAGACCCTCGCGAAAAGAGAAGAAATTTTTCGGCGAACCAATCTTCGGTTTAACGATTACTACTCCTGATGGTAGCTCAGGTTCAGTGGTCTCCTTGCCTAAAATTATTAAAATATGTCCCTTTAGTAGGTTTCATAGCATGTTTTGTTCATATTTCTAAAGGTCAGTTGACAAACAAAGGATATGTTTTGTGTTTATTCAGGCTGTAGGTTTGAATTTCAATTGTTGCTGTTAATGCAACGCATATTAACTAGGTAGGAACGATTCGTCACCACATTGCAAAGATTAGATAGGGCGCAGCCTAATCATACCAGATAATATCATTTCATGCTGAAGAAATGAAGCAATTTTGATTAACGGCTTTATCTCAAGTTCAGAAAATTAATATTGTTTATTACTCATCAAGAAGAAAATTTTAGTTGAACCAAATTGAAGATGAAAATTTATTTATTCAATGATAATAGCATTAGCAGACACAAATGTTTATCAAAGCCGATAAATCGAGATGAGTCACAAGCGCGTATGAACTATGCTCTTCGTGTTCCCAGGTGATGCAGATACAATTGAAAGTTCATTTTGTACATTCTGCATCTATTTGTGAGCAGTTTGTGGTGGTTGAACTAGATATGTTTTAATTAAATTAAAGTTTACCTGGAACCTCATTGTTTGTGAGAGTTTCCCCCATTGCACCGTCCGCACCACTTAGAACCGAACTTGTTGCGCCTTCGATTCCCTGCTGCGTGTCTGGATTGGAGCTGAGCGGATCTACTCCTGAAATTTTCAGAGTTGCTCCTGAAAATACACTACCACCCTCATCTTGGTCAATATCGGTACCGGAACGAACACTACTAGCACGGGCATTTTCTTCGCTACGAAACATCTTAACCCTTGCGTTGCTTATCCAATTTACTGAGCTTTAGATATTGTTTACGTTTCACATTCGATTTGGAAGCGTTCTTGTCGTAATGGAATGATATTCACGTACTGATGGCACTTCACGTCAAGTAACTGGTTTCACACATATTACCATTTAATGTACATACAGAGAGTAGGCTAGTATTATTTCCACAAGTTAGATAAGAGCAAGTTCTGATATCGCGCATGACGCCGTAATGTCAATTACAGCCGTTGCTTTAAAATCTACTTGCGATATAGGGCGCTTTCGATCAAAGGAAAAAAAATTAGGTTGGTGAATGAGAAGTGTAGTAATAAGTACAGTTACTTATTGAATTACAAGTGCTTTAACGATAAAGACGTATCATTTTTTACGCATACATTTACTTGACGAGCTTTTGACAGCCACAATAAAGTATGGGAAAAAATGCATAGCTTAATTTGAGGGAATGGAGGTTCAGAAAAAATAGATTCAACGGACGATTATCAAATGTATCTTTGAGGTATGACAATTCTTTACCGCTATGGTGCAGCTGTGGAAAAAAAGCATTTTTTTATTTTACACTGGTTGGAAAAATAGCTACTGATTTCAAACTAAAAACGGTTAAATGTTGCTTAAAGAAAGGCAATGGTGCCTTAAATCTGGATATTTAACGTTCTTTTTTTCTTTATTCATTGATCTGGATAGAGACACGAACAAGACGAAAAAAAACCTAAAAAATAAATTATCAACAATTGGTTCATCATAATTTCCACTTTTGCTTGAAAATTAGGTTAAAGGACGAAAAAAATGTAGTTCAAGTTTTAGGCTAAGCTAAGCCATTCCACATTATTATCATATTAGTTAAAGTGTAGAAAAATGAGTTAGGATCCAAAATGTAAGTAAAATTTAGTTTGATCCAGCCTCGTAAGATGTACCCTCTCCCTCGGTTGACTCCTCTTCCAATTTTGCCGTTTTCTGAAAAATCATGTTTTTGGCACATATCTATTTTTCTCAGAGATGGATTAAAATATGTTGATGAGCCTTTCTTTGTGTGTTCTTAAGTAAATGGACTATAATTTCACCATAAACTTATGAAAAAAATTGAGCGGAGGCGTGATTAGATTAGTACAAAGTGAAAAATGGAAGCATTAAATAATTCATCAATAAATAAAAAAACAATTCAGTTCCCAACGGAAAAATCGCAGTTGACTACATTACAAACCAAATAAAAAATAAACAAGAAAAAAGAATTTAGCTGGAGCTGAGAAAAAGGTACATAAAATTAAATAGTTTTCAGCCGCTCTCTTAAGGTATCTTTGGGTCCCAGCTACAAACAAAATAATAACCCTGGTCAGAGTTAGCCTATCTAGTAATTGCCAAAGAAAACACCTAGCTTCGCTATAAGACAAAGAAGCAGCATGCCACTGTTTTGACTTCGACACCAATCAAAGAAAATTTAATAGAAAATGAAAATAAGAAGATAAGAAAATCTCAAGACAAACGAAATGAGAAAAAGATATGGAAAGAAGATTAAGGTGCAAAAGGAGGGCCTCAAAAGGGCAAAAAGGCAAGTTCTCCAGGAGTCAAACGATCAGTGGCGGCTCGTCAGGATGGGCCCGCTCGACACAAAAAAACTATTATAAGGTATACGCGGATACCAACAAGAAATATCTACTTTACTTTAACTCAGTGCCAGCTCGTCAGGGTGGGCCAGGCGGGCCGGGCCCACCCTGACGAGCCGCCATTGCAAACGATAACACTTCGGTAGCAGACGCAAATAGTAATGAGCTGTGCCAGGAAGATAAAGATGATGATGCAGAAGACGCAGGAATCCTATGTCTTATATGCTGCGAATTCGGAAAAAACAACGAGATTTGGTACAGGTGTACCGCATGTGGGTTGTGGGCTCACGCTGAACAATGACATTAGTACCATGTAAATTAAATTACGTGCTATTTATTATCGGTTTTGAGTCATTAAAACTTTTCCATCACTCATCCCAGCACTCTGTGGTGTCTGGGATGCATTTTCTCTTGTTTTTGTCTTTTTTTTTCAAAAATATTTCTATTTATGTTTAAGTCTGAAAGAGCTTCTTCTTCTTTGCATGCATGCTTTATTTATTGATTTCAACTAACTTCCCGTCAACTAACTCTATCTCAATATCTTTATTCTCTGACTTTCCTATTGATGTATTCTTTTTAGCATTGAAATGTTTTTAAGTGGAATGTGCTGAGAGTGTGGTTTGGGACTCCTCTTCTATCCTATTTCCTTTCGCAGGTTGATTATAATCTAATTGCCTACTTCTTAACTAAGCGGTTTATAGCTGCTAGAAATAAGACTGTAACTGACCCCATTGTTGTTGTTGTTTTATTCTTTGTTCATCGCTCACGATAAGGTATAAATAAACTAGTTAACTGCTTAATTCTTTTGATCCCTTCTATTTCTGCTTTAATAATAGACGGTATTACAAAGTCCGTGGGTGCCTGCTTCAGACACACTCCTTATTTTTTCAATTATTTGCAAATAATTGATAATGTTCACAAAACTAGCGAATCACCATGACTTTATTGAAATTTTAGTTTTAAGATACAGTTGTTAAGTTGGAAGCTAAGTTTTCTTTCAAACTTCCACGAGTACACTTCAAAATAAACTTAACAACTTTCCTCCAAGTTTTATTTGCTTTCCATATGGCCAAAATTCAGAAAAATTAATCGTTTCATGTTATCGTTTTTCTCTGAAATATATATTTTTTGAATTTAAATTTTCTTAAAGTCAGTCTCATTTCACATCCTGCCTTTTTATGATAATTAAAGTTATTATGAAAATATTTTACTTTTATGAAAAATCAACACCAATATTTAAAAAGAACAATAAAATGGAACATTTTTGAAAAAATACAATGGCACCTAAAATATATTGAAAATTCAAAAAATTTATTTAGCCATAAACTGCGAATATGTGGGGTTTTTTATGTTCAATTCTTGAATATGATACACCAAAATCTGACGAAGGTGAATTTGGATTATGTCTTTATTGATAAAAGGACTACTTCTGGGGTTTTAGATATTTATTTTTTATTGTGGATTTTACTGAGAATTAGTTGCATTTGTTATGCCATATTTTTTCTCTTGCTTTCTCTCTCGTCCTGAACCTTTATTCGGATATCTATTGTTCAAGACTTGATTGTAAACATGCTTGTTTTTTGTTAAATTTTCCATTTTCAGGGAGTTATACTCCTCTTCGGATAGACCAGTAATTACGATGCCGATTTGACTAATCTATAATATATTTAAATAAATTTCGAGCACGATTGTATGTATCCACTAGGTTTAAATTTTACATCTAGTTTGCTCCATCTCGAAGGTGGTCCGTAGGCATCATCCTGTACAGCAAGTTTAGCAAAAGCTTCAATAATTTCCCGTGAACAAGTATTCATTTTCCCAATTGATTCCGCAGCACCACTGAAATGAAATACAGAGCTTTAGAAAAACCATTTTTAGTGTTCTTGCAGCACTCATAAAGTATAAAAGATGGTGCAATATCAGACAAAAGCATGAACGAAACCAAACCCATGCAAATAGGTCAACTTTACCACACATGTTGTGTATAGCAATTAACTTTTAAGTAACTTTGACCGCAAAAGTTTCTAACGTGGGGGTTCTGATGTGTATTCGAAAAATTATTATTTCTGGTAAATAGTTTTCTCTACACACCTGTACGCATCCGGATGTATTTTGAGAATTTCTGCCGGTTTAAAGTAGCACAATATTTTTCCTAAAATAGCCAAATCATACTCGGAATATTTTTCAGGTGTCTTATTTGCCCAATTCGATTTGACATTTTGAGCAATAATGCTCATCTGTGAAAACCTTGTGTTAATATAAAAATGTCCAATTTTTCCCGAATCGAAAATTACCTGTTCAACGCTTAAAGATTCAGCTGAACCAAATATTTTGATGAGTTCTCCTTCATCAATGCTCATATTAAGCAAGTCGACCTGCTTTATTCCACTCAATGTCCAGCCCATGTTTTTGAAGGTTTGTAAAGGTATTCCATCCACTCCGTCGTAGACCTAATGGGAAACAAAATATCAGCCAACAAAACAAATTTCATATGAGTTCAAATTATTTTTATTTTTTTTTTTGAAATAGTGAAACATGAAAAAAAATATTATCCTTAACATTTTTGATGGCTTCCCAAATATTTTCAGCGGTGCGTTTATCAAGAGGATTACGCCCAATGGCTACCAGACATTCCTCAAGAATACTCTTTGTTACAAATGCAATTTTCTCAGTTGCACCTAACTTTCCACAATCTGCAGCCGAGCTTACTTTTACCACAAAATATATAAGCACAACAACGATATTAAGCATTTCGTGTCTCGAGGAAAGCAAATGCGAATGTGTCCATAAAGTTAAATTGCAGAATTGTATATATAGTGTTTATTAAAAATTCTATTAATGTCCTATAAGTGCAATATGTTGAACTTTGGACGGCAATTAGATGTCCAAGGATCTTTGAATCGCGGAATTAGCTCATTGATAATTAATATGAAAGCACGGTGAGTCCTACAGTGCACCAATAATGTTTTCGTGCAGCAGCTATTTGAAACTCAAGTAATAAAAACAATAAATTGTTGCAAGAAATTTGAAAAAGTTTTGATGCAGATTTATTCATCAAACATTTTTATGTAATTTAGAAACAAAAACTAGTCCGTTTATATTATTCATTACAAGGTTATTAATTTTACGCCGAACAAAGTGCTGATTGGGAATACTAGAACATTGGACCAAAACTGGTTGTCCCTTGTTTCAATCAACATTTAATTGCTACACTTAAGATAGAAAGGCAATGAAGAAGAGGGCGATTTCTTTAGAAATGCCGATAGTTTTCAAATACATGAAATATTTATATCTTTTTAAAATTAGTCCTTCATGGATTACTTTGTTCTGAAAATTGAATTGATGGTACAATTCCGACTCGCACCGTATCACTTTAGATACCATGGGGCCTTGATACAATCCTGCCTGGTACCACATTGACCAAATTTTCGCCTTGTGGCCTTGAATTCGATCAATTGTCGGAAACGATGTATTAATTTTATCCATATTCATTCTCTTCCAGCAATTTCAAAATATAATTCTGCACCTATACTTTTGAAAGCCTTATTTAAACATCCGTGCAAATATTTCAAATTAAATTTTATTCCAATCAGATTACAGCGGTGCAGTGGTAAATTAGTTCTAATACTCGACACTAGAGCGGTGAAAACACAAATGTGACTGATATCTGTCAGTGTGGATATTTTCTTGACCAAGTCAGATTTCGATTAAAAGGAGGAAAATGGCATCGATTGTTTCACACGCTTTACGCCGTAGCCTGACAACTTCGGTGGCGAAAAATGCACAAGGTCCTTCTGCTGTTTCTGGTGGACATGAAGGTTTGTTTGTAGCGTTGATTACTAAAATTTAATTATAAAATTATAGGTTAATGCTTATGTAACTTTGTCAACTCTATCACAGTGCACCTATCTTAACATTTTCAATATTCCAGGTGGTTATAAAGTGTGGAAGCGTCTTAGCTTCCTTGTTGCCATGCCAGCTGTCGGCCTGTGCATGTTGAACGCTTATCTGAAACATCAGGAAGAACACGGACATCCACGCCCAGAATTCGTAAAGTATGATCACTTAAGAAGCCGCAACAAACGCTTCCCGTGGGGAGAGGGTAACAAGAGCCTTTTCCATAACCCGCATGCCAATGCTTTGCCCGATGGCTATGAACATTAAACCGACCCGTACGGGAGATTCCGTGTAGTCTTTGGATACTGCAAGTTAAGTGTAATTACGAGTATATGTCGAAAGAATTAAAGATCCTGTAAAATGAAAGTAAACATCATTTTGAGTGGTTTTATTTCGATAAATAATTCGGTTGTCCTTGCAAGCTTGGTGTCTTAATATGTTTGGAAAAATCAACACTCTGCAGCAGTTGTGTGGGGCCAAATATGTTTGATTGGAATCAGCACTGAAAACGATGTTCCTCAATGATTTGCTTACCAAAATTTATGTGCTCAGTGGAAGTAATTGTTAAGTTAAATGTACAGTCGCTTACATTCGAAAAAGTGCCAAAATTTTCGAAAATTCTTATATATCTACTTTAATATTTCGCATTATTACCTTCACGAAAGGCTAAACATTAATATTACCCAAAGATAGTTTAAGTAGTTGATATAGATTAAAGGAAAACACAAAAAAACTCAAAATTCTGACTCACATTCGTATTCGTAAAATTAATCTTATCGAAAGGAGCTGTTCTTAAAGTTATTTTCCGAGGTACGGCTAATATTTTGTCGGGTAAGCGTTTCTCTTTATTATTCCGGCTATTTATCCCATCCACCCCCATATTGCAGATGATACTGTACACTCCCTGATGAAAAATGAAAGAAAAGATGTTCTCCACTCTGCGGACACTTCCTGTGTGTCCCAAAAGGTGATTATCATCCCTCTATTTGGAGGTTGAAGTAGTTATATATACCCTTGGTGGCCTATGAACATAGCTTTCTGTATCATGGAAGACTCTGGAATGATGTTCAGACTCTCACAGAAGGCAGTCCATGCCCTTCGTTTAGATTTTCTCTTCTTCTCTTTCTTGTATTATGGAAGTTTGTTTTTATAGGCCTCCCGGTTTGACGTGCTTTTGACCATGTTGAGCTCTGATCCTGCAGTTCTTCATAGCTTTTCCAATTCCCTGTTCCACTAGCGCCCTCTCGTTTTGGGGTACTGATTTTTTCGGGATAATTTTCATGGTTCGATTCGAGGATTATCCTGATGCCTTTGCCCATCGTGTTCTCTAATTCCATCTTTGTAGTGTAATTCGGATGCAAGTCATGTAATCACGCTGTAACGCAATTTCGATAGTCTCCTCAGTCCGTGCACTTTGGTTGCCTGTACTTGACCCTTGTCTTACTGAGCTCGAAGGTTATGTATTTATGATCGGACAATGAAGGCCTTATTAGAACATTCCACTTTTTCTTGTTAGCTGTCAGGAACGTTGTCATCTTTCCCTTATTACTGGTTAGGAAGAATTTTACGAGTGATTGACCCCTAGCGTTGACATCACTGCTCCCCCAATCGTGTCATGTGCATCTTCTTGCTATCGATAATGATGAAAAAGCAAGGTAGAAAATGTAACCCATGAGAATATACATGTGTATAAAACTGCTCACATCATAATTAAAAGGAACCTCCTGGCTTCTTCCAATTATATGCGTTGGTATAAATCGAATATTTGTGCTTCATTCTTAATAGCCATATTTTCAACGGTGCACTAAAGATGCTATTTCGCCATGAAATCAGCAAAGTAAAATTACCAAAAACCAAACGTTTGCTTATGCTCAAACAAATGAGCGTGAAACACTACAACCATTTTTTCTATCTACCTTTATTTTACCATATGTACAAATCAACACCGAAATTATACTTATTTAAAAAAATTTAGTCTAGATTTCACTGAAAAATTATTGAAAACATGTTGACAATTGAAGTGCTTGTTCTATTCGTGTTGAATTTTTGTTTGACTTTATTTCTCTTTTTGTGTAAATTTGCCAAGATTCCCCAGTATATTTAGCTCAATTGTTAACCTAATGACGTTCGATCGATGGTTCAAATTATAGAAATGGCGACTATGAAGAATAATATGATGCTTCGGAGTGCAGTAAGTCTATTTCGTCTTTATTAGTTCTCTAGACCATTGTTTTGGGACTTTCAATATATTTAATTAAATCATATTTTCTTGTGTAAGGAATCTTTAGCAAGGAAAGCACTGCTTTCTTTGCGTCCAACGAAGAACCAGAACTGCTGAAGGTTTACAATTTGCTCATTTCAACTGGCAGCATACCATGGTTTCGTCCTTTCATTTGAGCGATAAATTGACAGATTCCTCCTGCAATGCTCTTGTACAGGAGCCATGATTTCGAGGAGATCTACGTACGCACCTCAATAAAGCAAGCAAATATATTTTATGATGAAAGATCAACAAAGCTGGCCTGGTTTCCAATCTGCTTCATTCCACCACGCTCAGTTTTCAAGTCGGAACTTATCAGCGGTCGCCATGCCGTACCGAGAAAATGGAAGGCTTAAACGAATGGGTAGCAAACGATGAAGTGGGGCATTGTTCTATTAGACGTTCGATGCTTGAGATCTCTTTGATCCTCATGATGATTTTGGACGTTCAAGGGCCTCTACTCGATTTCAGAAGAAAATGGGAAATAATCTTTTTGCGCAGAAGTGACTGAAAATACCCAGGTGTCTACACGGGAGGTACTCCGAGATCTTCTCTGCAGACGTTTGATCTGGAGCTGTTGTATATTTGGATTTATCAAATGGCAGGTTGACCTCTTCTCTCGGAGATCACGTTTCTGTTTTTCAAGCAGAATTGTTGAGATCAACCTGCTGAGCAACTGACTGCGCTACGTAGACCTCTGACTACGTAAAAAATTGCCCAAGAGTACAGGGCACGATTGAACTCAGTCTCCAGGTTCCATAAAGTGTATCTACTTTGGGTACTAAGGCACAGTAATGTTGAACGAATAGAATTTGGTGATTCCATTGGGACCAGTGCTTGACACTGCCTGAGGGGAAAGTTTGTGACAAATGAAGTTGTTTGATTGCATGCAATATGAAATATTTTGTTATGGGTGTTGGTGAATACAAGTGAGAAACTAACGACCATACCAAAACTAATTAGCCATTTATGTCACTCCTAATGTAGCCTCATTTTATTAAAGAAAGAAAAAATTGCGATGAGAGTGTGGTTCGGACCCTTCCACAGATCCTTCATTCCCTACTCGGGAATGGCCAATTTATTACTAACAGCGGAATTCAAACTAACCCCATTTTTTGTCTATAGTTAGTAGGAAATACTTTACAGTTGGTGGTGGATAAAAAGTGCATGCATATATATATATATATTCTTTTCTCAACATTTTTCAAAAATGTGACTTGATGCCCACAAACAGAGATTGATGTGTTCTGATATGGCCAGTCACATTAAGGTTTTCCACCCGGAGTCTAACTATGGGACTGCAGCATTCCTCCACAGCAAGAGTGACACAAGTACTGAATAAGTGTTTCACATGATTACCTTTGTCCATCTTGCCTTGAAGAAGCTGACTCTGTAGAGCATTTCCAATGTGAATGTCCAGCACTTGCGCGTCTCAGATATCAGTCCTTCGGCTGTGATGTGACGTGTGTGCAAATGTTAGTTTCTTTTCCCCTTTTATTGGGGAAACTATGGTAAACTTTGAGTATTTCTGGCCTGAGCGCCCAGAGGTGTCATTTTTGTTAGCTTGACATTAAAAAAAAATGTGAAAATCATCCCAGAAAACATATAAACTGGAATAATTAATTTTTTTTTACCGTTTCACAGACTACTTCCAAGTGCAGTGTTTTCTCGTGTCAAAACTCGTTGAAAGCAACACATATTAAAAGGCCCTCATTATATTACTTTCCGTTTCCGAAGGACGAAATAGTATGCGAATCTTGGAAGCAATTTTGCAATAAATATGATAATGACTATGCTAACGCATATGTGTGCTCGGATCATTTCACTCCCAATGACTTTTTAAGCTTCTCTGATCGACCTGATGCCGACAGAAAGCCTCGATTTTTGAAGAAGAATGGTAATCAGTACTTGTTTGCTTTCGCAAATTCCTTTTCAGTTGGATTTTCATCTTGAATAGCTATCCCAACGATTTATAAGCCTGAGTTCAAATTCGAAGAGAGTTCAATGTCGAATATAAGTTCGATGCATCAACCTGGTGATGTCCAATATAAAACAAGCGAACCGAATATGCCAAGAGTAAATCCAAATCTGTGTATATTTTTCACAAAAAAAAAATCAAATTTTAATTGTTTTAAGGAGGATAAATATTGCTTTGCGGAATCTTGTTCACCGCAAATACGAAATGGCAGCAGGGCGAATGGGTATCCGTAAGTTTCGATTTATTTATTTATTTATGGTTTTTCTGTTGGTATTGGCGTGAAATGCAAACCACCGAATAAACTTGCAAAAGTGCAATTATAAATCGGTGTAGGACATACATACATACATATTCAATACATTCCTACGTATATTTTAGGTGATAGCAGCAATGAATTCATTTAGATTTAGTAAATTTGCATTTTTTTTCGATTTAAATCCTGGCGGTACTAAAGATGTTTCATTTGTGTCATTTTACTATCTTAAAATCAAAATACGTTAAATTTCTAAAGTTATTAAGTATGAAAACATTCAAAATACTGAGGTTCATTGGATGATGTGGGAAAGTTAGAAACCATTTTATTAAATTTGAAAATTGCTGCACATCATGGTATCACTACTTTAACTATACCTTCTTCGTGCTTTAATCCTGAATGCTGCGACCGATTTTCTGGTATCGGACTTAATTGACGCCCTTCCCTAATATCCTCATCAGCAAAAAGTCTCATCCCGGAGGAATGGCGTCTGAGACTCAAAGTGGGCCAGCTAAAGAAAAATTCGTTAGGCTTTTGAAAGACCATTCCGTTCTCCTCGACACATCAGTTGCTGCTAATATTCGTTTTCGAAAGACTCGTGCTTTGAAAAATCTGGCTTTCGACTATCGAAGAAAATTTGGCAAGGCCATTACACGCTATGCACTTCGGAAGAAAATTGACGACATGGTGAACTATATACGTACTAAACTCAATCGAATCAAGAAGAACTCAACTAATCGACAAATTCGTCTGAAAAAATGGGAAGATGATTTCGTGAGGCTTTTGCAATCCAAAGGAGTCTTTATAAGTAAAATTGCTTATGATGTTGAAGAAGAACCCTGTCGTAAGATTCCCTTGAATAAATTGTTAACAGGAGTTTGATGCCATTGCTTCTTGTAGTTTCAATGTCTTATGTTTAGTAATTTCCAATCAGTTATTCGAAACTTTTCGTCCGACTGGTATACTCGAAGTCATCGTAGAGTCTCAAGAGAGTAGTACATTTTGAAAATAGTAAAAGAGGTGTCGGGCTGTTCTCTTGATTTTATTCAACACCTCACGTCTGATTTTTTTCTATTCCCACTATATTGAAAAAATTATGCCCTAAACTTTTTGATTTTGCATTTGAACAACGTAATCTTTGCAATTCCTTTTGCTAGCTCGATTGAATTAGCTAAATAAAAGCAGTGGCATCGATTATTCCATAAATTTAATTCTTATCAATATATTTACCTCGATTCTCATCGTAGGTGCAGTAATTCCATATGACAACAATACGCCGGGAAATACTAGAAAATCTATAATCGAATGTTCAAACAAAAATTCAGAACTATCAGCTGAAACAGATGAAACTGAAAATCTTAGTAGTGATCAACTTCAACGGCTGTTAAATTTAGAGCTACTTAAATTAATTCGTTTACAACAAATACGATCTGAGCGAGAAATCGAACGATTAAAAATGATAGAAACAGCAATCGGGCCCGCTAAAAAGAAATAGCAAAGATTCACGTTGAGTTTTTATTTTTTTCCTTGTATATATTATGAGTGCGGATGTCGTATGCATAAATTATGTTTGCAGGATATATGAAAATTATATGAAAATAAACATACAAACTAACACTTCAATTGAAAATTTTCGCTTAAAAGAATTGTAATAAATTTATAATTTGATGGACGTGCAGCCTGTAGTCAGAAATCGTGAGTTAGAATGGTGTTGAAGCTTTACGCTGTATATCATAACATGCTACTAAAAGACAATCACGGAAAATTGAAACAAAAAAAAAATCAGATTCAACTTCAAATGCATAGAATGCTAACTCATATATGGAACAATGAATTGATTTTTACTTATTTTTATTTTTAATTCATAATTGTTTGCCTCTCAGACTAACCGAATTCCCTCTCGTTTCTTTGCTTGGCAATTGATCTACATAGTAGCGACATAAATGCTGTCGCACGGGTTTTTTTTTCCAAATTATTGAATTCTTTTTGAAATTTTTATTGATTATTAGTACATGTGTGTAGATAAAAAAAAATCATTTCATTCGAAATGGCCACTCTTCGCTTCACACAGACTTTGCGTCTCTTTGACCAATCGTCAACACGCAGCTCATACAGAGGAAAATTGTTTGCAGCTTCGGCCAGGGCAGACTTGAAAGACTCTATGTTGTTGTATCTTCTATGGCAGACCATGTCCTCCAATACTGTCCAGCGGACTCAAGTCGGGGCTGCCAGAGAGCCAATCATCTGGTCTCAAAAATGCAATTATGTGCCGCTCAAGCCAGGCCTGAGTTGTTCTGGCCTTGTGAGCCCAATCTTGCCAAGACACCTAATGCTGATTTCGAAATATGGTTTGGCTGAGAGGCTTCACAATATGGTTTCAAATCGTCTGTTGATACACTTTTCCGGAGGTTTTCACGCCTTTTTCTAAAACCATCTCTAACGCCGGGTGATCAGAATGCCTTGCGACGCTTCCAATGACAACCGAGCGTACACTCGATTATTCTGTCGATTGAATTTCTTCTGCACGGTGATGATTTTCTGGATTTTTTTATAGCCCCCATCTGCCTCCCGCTTGCATTTTGCTATTTTTCTTCAGAGTGGCGGTGAGCTATTGCCCGTTGTGGCATTTGTAGGCTCCCAGATCTAAAATTTTTTTGATGATGCGGATCATGGATTTCACGTTCGCATCCATCTCTCGTGTGCAGCGATTTTGAAAAGAATTTGGAAGCGCCGGAGCCAGCACTCAGCCAGACCGAAGTCCGGTCAAGGCTAACACACAACCTGTGTGATGGCGAACAATCAAGAAGCAAATAAAAAAAAACTCTAGCGCATCAGAACCGCTAGAAAACTAGTTTGCCGAAAAATTGTCTTTGAGTGACAATGTGGAAAGACGTAATACACTTTTTTGTAGAATCATATCAACCATTCCTTATCTAAAGCAACAAAACTCAACTATAACACAAATGATGAAAATGTTCAGTGCTGGCAACACTTTCCCAACGAAGCAGCAATAAGTTTCCCATAACAAGCTCATACTTAAATGAACTTATCCTTTGAATTTCGTTCTCATCGGAGGATTGCATCGAAAGTTTCAGCGGTCAAACGTTGTTTGAAGATGCCATCCGAAAAATGTTCAAAACTCGGAAAATTTAAAAATTGGTTTCTTATTTTTATTATAAATGCTTTATGTAGTAAATGCTTTATGTAGTATGTAATTTGAAGCAAAATATATACCATATTTGCTTCACGTTAAGTTAAACCCAACCAGTAAATTTCGTTTCGATTGAATCACTGCGCTGGAAGTTATACGGGGGAAAAAAATTTTAGGGTTACCACCCTCAAAACTTTTCAAATTTTTACAGAAGCGTTAATATTTGTTATTAATTTTCATTGCAGGATCAGTCCCATTTGCAAATCTAATGACATAATCGCTCAGTAAAGAAATTCCGCAAAATTACAAAAATAGTCATAGCTGGCAGCCCTTTCATGATTTCTGTACGAAATTCCTACGACATTTGGTTCACATTGAGGTCCATTTACTGCATGAACTTCGTTTTGATTTCATGTCTGGACCGGAAGTTATAGGGAAAAAAGCTTTATTTTGCTGATCAAATTTGCAAGATTTAGGAGATAAAAATCACCATAGCTGGCAGCTCTATTCTAATTTTTCAGCCAAATTTTCACCAAATGTTATCTAAAGTAAGATCAAATATTGTGTGAATTTTGTTTAAATGTGATGGCTGAATCGGAAGTTATAGGCCAAAAATCGGTTTTTTTTCTCAGCGATTTTTCAAGATGGTACCACTGCCACAGGGTTGCCCGCATTTCAAAATCACTTCTATCAGACCTGGTCCTAGCTAATACCAACATGTCCTGTAAATTTCATTATGCTCGGATTATCCGGTCGTCAGGTTTCGTGAACAGATGTTTCGAGTGCTGAAAATAGAGGTAATTTGGTGATGGGCTGCCGTTCTTGTGCAAATCGGAATTTTAAAAATTTCAACTTGACATGAAGGACAAAGGATAAAATCTATCAAAGATTTGAAATTTTTGTCAAAAATCAAAAATTTTTCAGGAAGGTCAATGATTTGAAGGATTTTTTTTCAGGAGCCTGCCGCAGCTACAGGGTTACCCGCTTTATCTTGAAAATCTACATGTGTTAAATTTTGGTCAACATCAATACGCTCTGTAATTTTCACGATGATCCATTGTTTTTCTTAGAACTAATGACAAATCAAAATTTGAAAAAAAATCCTTGCTTACTTTTAGGCACCCTGCACCCACACACGGCTCAAAATTTCCAATTCTTTATCATAGACAAGCTCAAAACACAATAAGTTTTCATTTTCAGGCATTTATTTTAACAAAACTTTACACTGCTTGGAAATATAGGAGTACCTGAAAATTCACTAAAACGCTCGCCGCCGCCAAAAGGTTTAGGATATCTGAATTTTAGCAAATCGTGGACCTACCTACTATATACATCTACGTTCTCCGAAAATTTCAGCTCAATCGAGTCGGACATTCCAGAGATTATCTCTATTAACCATTTTGCTGATATATATATATATATATATCTATATATATATAGATATATATATATATATATATATATATATATATATATATATATATATATATATATATATATATATATATATATATATATATATATATATATATATATATATATATATATATATATATATATATATATATGTATATATATAGAAACATGAATTTTCGGCGAAACGAGTTTAATACTAATTTTCTTCGAAAATTAGTAAAAATACATTACTCTCCCTTATTGATGAAACTACTTTCGCCTTATTTAGAGCCATTTCTCTCCGTTTCATTTCAGACATGTGCTAAAATTTGATATGAAAACGTGATCCTATTTATATTGAACCATCATATATGAGATGAAAAAAGTATTGAGATGACAGTTTAGCCCTAGGTAGTGAAATTTTTGTTGCATAAAAAGTCAAGTGGCATTATTCAATTCATGTAAAAGGAAGCAAAACTGCTTAAACTACCCCCTCGGTAGCTTAACCGCCAATGAAACATATTTTCAAAAGTATATTTAACAAAATGAGGCATAATAAAAACTTCATTGGTTTATCGCATACAATGAAGTTACTTGGAGAGTTAAATCACTGTTAGATTTATATTGGCCTTGCAATTTCAGAGCTTCATTTGATAAGCTTAAATGACTGCAATATTATTTGTACCTTTCATCGCTGACACTTAATTTAATTGATCTCTAAAGTATACGTATTTGCAGGTATTATCCATTTTCTTTGAATTTTATTGATGAGTGCCAAAGATGCCTGATATTAGGTACTACTTAGCCTCATTATTATATTATTTTTAATTCGATGCATTTAAAAATTAGAAAAGGAAACCAATATTCTCACCGCAGCCCTTATGCAGCAAACCAAAAAACTGGATGAACTCAAAAATCTAATACTTCACCAGAACGAATGTCTTACGAAACAAGGCATTCTAGTTGAGAAACTATCTTCTCGACTCCTACCTAGTAGTACACCTGAATACAAAATCTTCCCCTTGAAACGGATCGAGGACATTCATGCAGCTGAAGAACTATTGAAAAACATACCCGCGCAAGATTTTGTAAATCGTCTATGCCTAACACAAAACATTCTTATTGCTAATAGAAATCATAATTATTGTAGAATTCCTACGTAAAATCACTAATAGGACAGGACGATTTACGTAAATGCTTGACACTATTTTTCACGAACGAACTCCTACTCTTGGTTGACTGGGATGGATATTTGAAAAAATATCCTTTGAAAAACTGTAAATTGTTTTCGCATTATATTTTTGGTAATAATATGTGTATTTGTTAGTAGACAATGTAGCTTCTGAGATGATATTTCCCGTTGCAGACGCAGTAAAGACACCAGATTTTGGATATTCCGACTACGAAAATGAAATGAAATCAGGAATCCGAACTGCGAAAAATAAGATTCACCGAGAAATGCTTAATTTGAAGTGTTCCACATTTCATTTTTCGGTAAATACATGATGTTTGTAAATGTTTTTAATGTACATATGTGATTTGTTCGTTTGTTAACTAAACAGTCATTTTATTTTGGATTATATTTTGTTCAAGTTTTCAGTAACTTGATAGTAAACATTTTTATAATTACAATTTATTTTGTGGAAATATATCCCAATTATAAAAATAAAAAAACATTTAAATTACATATAGCAAAGGTGGCAGCCCTGTTGTGAAATAGTTCGGCTTGACTTGGCCACTTCATACCACAGTGCTAGCGTGAGTCACTAAGTAATTTTCACGGGCAAGTTGGCATTGCACACAAGTTTCGCTTGGCTTAAAAATAGCAAACAAGGTTGGATTCAAGCTTTCAAGCCTTGCACAAAAGCTTTTCTGAGTCATTCATAACGAATTTTTTTCGTTTTCATATGAGGAAATCTACACATTCATTTTCAAATGTACAGCTACTGACGACCGGTTTTTTAGTGCATGGTAGCCTGCATCTTAAGCAAAACAAAAGAAATCATAATAGAAGTAGAACACTAAGAAGAAATAAGTAATGTTGGGTTATTGTTCGAAAAGTCGATCATAAATTTTTTTAAAATTATGATTGACTGTAATTTCTAAACCGAAGGTTTTCAGCAAAGTGGAATAGGTTGTTATAGTACTTGGAGGTCTGTAAATAAGGGCTTTGGGGTGAAAATATGGTAAAACTCGCCTACTTGCCCCCCAAAGCCCCATAGCCAAGCAAACAGTATATAGTAGGTAGTAATCATAGCTATCAGTATGTAGGTAAGTTGTATGACACCTGCTTGTGTGAGCTTGTTAGCATGGTTCTTCTGGAAGGTTGTATTCAATAACATCTTTTACAAACTTTGCCTAGGTAATCGAATGCTTTTGGGTTGAAACGACAATATCCATGTTTTCGAAATACAGTTTTCATTAAGGAATTCAAGTTCTGTTGCAATTCTTTACGTAGCAAAGAGCAATGGATTGAATTGCACTGAACATTTTTTTTTATTTTACATCAATATGTATATTCTTAACCTAAATTAAGCACTATTAACCATAAAAAATTAAAAACTAGCAGCAACATTTTTTTGTGGCTTGCTGGCACTTTTTGTTTTGATTATTCTGTATATTTTTTCTTAATTTAATTTTATAATTTTATTTTCTTACACACTAATAGTCATACCCAGCCTTTACAGTAGCTGGGGTCATCATGACAATAACTACAAAACTACCTTACGCCACGAATTAGATCTAACTTATACCTAAGTACAAATAACTTGGCCTAAATGGACCTAAATATTAGCCTAGGCCTTAAATCTAGCCACTCTTATTCGTCGGGAGGCCTGCATAAGGGGTTACACCACAGTGGAGAGCGAATATTTAACGTTTTTCTGCGATTTTTTTTTAAGTGGAAGGAAAAGTAAAAAAGTAGTTCTCTTTAAGGATGTTGGTTAAGCATGTTTTGAAGTTTTTGAAAAAAATGTGTTAATTAAAATATATTACAAAATGGCTGCCCAACAGCCGTTTCTGCGGAACGGTTTTTTTTGGAGGGGCTCCGCGGCACGCAGTAGAAGTGCACCAAAAATTAATCTGCAACAAAATAAAAAAATTTTTCTTAAAGAACATTAGTATAGCTAGAGAAATACGTAGGGGATTTTGAAAATATTAATTTTTGTAAAATTGGCAAACATTTGAAAAAAAAAGTGCATTTTCCTTCAAAAAAACCGGCACTTATTTGTAGCTAGAAAATCGAGATATTTATTTATTGAAAATCGGCTACGTATTTCTATGCGGAATGTTGTTTTAAAGATGTGATATTAATTTGGAGGGAAAAAATAGAAAATTGTTTGAGTTATGCTGCGTGCCGATTTGAAAAAATGTGTTTCGAGAAAAACGCGTTTAAACTTTTGACTCGTGTTTCAAGTATGATAAAATAAAAAATTTTGATCATTTAATTTTTTTTACCTTCAATCAATATCCAAATTTACTTTATACATCGATAACGTCAGAATCCACTTTCAATTTTTTCGCCGAAGCGCTGAAACCGGCCGAATCTTCTTCCACCTCATATCTGTTCGACGGTCGTCGTTTCGTCACGTTGGTCCGTCGCCGCGTCTTAAACGATATTTTTGAGCTTTTAGGGCTTGCATACACTTTCTTTTCACTCATTGTAACTCACATAGATGTAAAAGCTACAAATAACGTGTGAGAAATTAGCACTGCAAAAAAATCGTAATTCGAATAACTTTCACGCAAAATTTACGTCTTCTCTCAACATCAAAGGACACTGTACTACTGAACTTAGTGTTCAACATGCTTGAAAATGTTTCTAACGACTTATATTAGTGTATTGGAGAAGTTGGAAATCGTATGATAAGACATAATGCTGTACCAAATGAGCAAGTGTCGTATCTATCGCAGGTAGTCATTTTCGAGCAGTCGGGAAGAGTCGAAAAAGTGATAGAAATTTCTTTGAAAACCAATTCCAGCAGGTATGAAACCGTTTGCCTCTTATTCTAGAGGTTTCAAAGAATTTTTTAAGCCAAGAAAAAGAAAATCAATTTTCTGAAATTTCTACTGTGGTGTAACCCCATAAGCAAATAGCGCATTCATAAGCTGCCGTTGACACGCTGTCTTCGCGGGGCGCATAAATGACTCATTATGATTGGAGCTACCTGTACGCCCAAGTGACCGAATAAGTCCGTTCTCATGTCCGTTCTCGTGCCCGTAGAATCTTGTCGTTATTTCTACAACCCAGTCCCTGAGTGGCTTCAGTCCTGACCCCTGATACAGGCGAAATTTCTTCGACCAATTCTCAGCTACCACGGAGGATTTTTCTTCCGAATATCTCCGCTTCGGCCATGACAGTCGTCAGAATAGGCCTGATCAGGGTCTGATAGCAAATGGATATAGCTTTGGTCATCATGCCCACCTTTTAAGAGAAATGATGGGTTGAAATGCAGATTTGGCAGATTTAGCTTTACGCCGCACGTAAGGATTAAACTTCAGAAATTCGTGAAAATCAAGACCGAAGAAGATATGGGTAATCTTAGAGATTCCGACGAAACAAGGTTTTTTTTGGCGTTGTTGCGAATAGTTTGCGATCCCCGATACTTAAAAGAATTACGAAATACACAAACGCGTGTCTTGACTTGATGCCCCAATCGTCAAAGTAAAGTAGTATTCCAGGCTCTTTGAACAGATCTTGGCTCGACGCGAATAAGAGCGTGTCATCGATATATTGAAAAACTTGGACTTGAGGTTGGTCCACTAGAATGGGAACGTCAGCGGTAAATATGGTGTAAAGAATCGGCCTAGTTACAGAACCTTGTGGAGGTCCTGATGCCACAGGTCCTTTGGGAAAAAATATGTTTATCATATGAATATTTATTGATAGCATCTGTTGATTCAACAACAGATACCGAAATTAAAATTATATCAAATCTGCTTCATATTAAGACTAGCTTACTCTGTCACTTTCGTTTTAATCCGCTGATTGGATCAAAAGTTATAGACATGAAAATATTATGAGAGCTGACTAGTAACAAAACTAGAAAATTTAGGAAAAACTAACTCTTTTTGCGTATTTCTATCATATGGTTTAAAGCCGGTAAAAGTATCTTTACTGAAAAATTGACCTAAGTCATTGCAACTGACAACCCTTTTCAAATTTTGCAGCCAAAACTCGACATTAAAATTGGCCTACAGAATGAGTTTCCTTTAAATCTGATGACTGAAATCGTAAGAAGTAGGAGAAGAAATTGATTTTTATTGGAAAATTTTCTATCAGACCTAAAATGTGGTCGTGAGTTCTTGCGGAGGCAAAGTCCGGGTATATATAAAATCCTATTCCGATGATTTTATGTAGCAATATGATACATATACATATATGTAAATTTTTGAAAGTTAAATTTCACAAAGTTGCACCATTTAAGTTATTTGATTTTTTTCTGATAATAGCTGATGGTGTAAAAATAATCCTCACCAAGTTTAGTAATGGGCGTAGAAGTCGTTTGAAAGCTAGACCGGTTATAGTTTCGAACCACGCACCGGCCGCTACGCTTCGAAACTGTAACTGATATAGCACCATTATGAAACCAGACAAGTATTACCTACACACTTTTGGATATTAAAAAATTAAAATTAAACAAAAAATTAAATGGCCCAACTTTGTGAAATTTAAACCTTCATAAATTTACATACATTTTATTGCAAAAAAAAAAATTTTTTTATTAATATCCAAAAATGTATTTAAAAAGCTCATTAAATGAAGTATAAGTTTGAGTGCTTTATTTGTTTTATCATAACTTTTTAAAACTGGTTAATGAGATTCGAAATAGTACATACCTGCCGGTTAGTTAAATCTTTTAAATCCTCTAGCTTGTTTATCAGACTTTATACTGTAAAAACATATTGTACCTGGATCGAGTACATATAACATAATCAAATATTACTAAAACTGGAAACATCAAAATTTTTCACCTGTCCGCTTCACGTGGAATGCTCCTAATGTTTCCTTCTAAAGGTAAATCTATTTCCACTTGTTGACAGATATCGATATATCGGGGGTGGTCTTCTTCACTGCCTATCATTCTAAAGTCTAATAATCTTCACTATCTATTTTATCTTTACTATCGAATTTCACATTGATTGTAAGTTTGTGATGAAGCTCTCTGTTAGCTTCAACCCCTAGACCCGTACGAGGGTTGTCGTGGGATTACTTTATCTATTTATGCGCTTCTGTAAATAGAAGGATAGCAGATTAAGGTTAGTTTACTTTGACTAAAAGATACTGAAGAAGGGGGCAGATTACCCTCGATATCTGTCGAGAAATTAGAACATATTTATCTAGCTTTTAAAGGAAAAATCGATCTTTCCAATTAATTTTTTTATAATCGAAAAAATTGAATCAAGTAAGTTAAATGATTATAATATTGAGGAAAATGGATGAGCTGCTTTTATATTGCAGTAATTTCAAAACGAACGAAGCAATTTAGTTTTTGTTTTTGCAAACAATATGAAACAAAAAACGATACTCAGTGCTCTGCTGATGAAAGCTAACGAGTTGCTTTCACACTTCTTACTGATTACGACTCAAAAGTTTTAAGCTTGCGTCAGAGTAAAATTTTGCAACAAATATTTTGTATATTATACTGCCCTGCTTAGAATAAACGTTCTATCTACATTTAAGTGCTTTCGAGGTATTCGATGATTTGTCTTTTAATTTGTGCTGGATATATATGGAGAGTGAATTTTTCAATATTGATTTTAACATACTTCAACAAAAGATAGATTTTTCAAATTTTGTAGAATGGTGTAATTAAGTATGCAGTTTTTGAATAGATAACTAAAAAATGACGAAAATGTAGATTGAACGTTTATGGTAAGCAAGGCAGTATATACATACCAAAAAGTATAATTTAGTAGCAAGATATCTGTTGGCTGCTACATTCCCACTCCAAACAGTTTTATCACCGAAGCTTTGATAGCAAGCTCACCAACACGTAACCACTAGAAAAAATCCAAGTGTGCTAGAACATTCCAAAACAAAGACAAAGTATTCATCTTAAGATTCTTTTATATTTTCATTTAGTTTAACTCATAAGAATATAAAAAAAAACTAGAAAAGAACATAGTAACATTACTAATCCAACAATAGGTATTCGTGTGTTACATCTAATATAATTCATAGTAAGGTAAGATCACAAAAATTACTTAACCTCCTAAATGCTCGCGTCTTGGGCGAAACAAACGCCCGAAGAGCACAAACAACAGCCAACGACGTGACACACATCGCTAACAAGTCTAACAGAAGTTCAACATAAAGTAACTTAAAGAGTAGACAATTTCTTTAAATCATGCTAAGAAGTTAATCAAAGAATTTCGAATTTTGGAAATTTATTTTTGAATTTATGAAAAGCCAAAATCGAATCAAAATATGAAAATCCGAAAGGAAAGTAGGAAATGTTTGAGAGAAAATATCTAAGATTAGTTCAATCGAATCATTCGATTATCAATTAATATTTTTGTTCACGCTATACTAATATTAACATATAATTAACAATACACTAATGCTAAAGATGACTATTCTTCAGCTGGCAGCAACCGGCTGACTGGAAGAGGGTATATGATGCCTCCAATGGGAGGCGCTCGAGTAGAAGGTGGGTATCAGCAGCCATCTCTGAAGGAACGCTGGGAACCCGTTCGCGGCCGGAGTATGGCTACTATTTCCACTGTTCACGCTACTGTTGCTGTTGACACGCTTCACCTCGCCGTCCACTTCTTGCATCTTGTTGTTATCACAGCCACCAGAGCGCTTTGAACCGAACATCTTTAATATTCCGTATGTCGTCTAATTATGATGTATTTAGCATAGAGTTGTTTTTATGATTTGGTTTTATAATTTTTTTCCAGCGCCGGGAGGGGATTCTTCCGCCCGACGGTTTTCTTCTATTTTGCGTATTTTTCTTTGTTAGAAATTTATCACTGCCGAAATCATTAATTCAAAGCAATCGGTACGATGAGATGAGCTCAGTCTGATTGGTGAAAGTCTACAATCTAGTTCTTCAGACCGTCTTTCTTGTTGTTCTTTGTGTTGATCAACTTGGTAAGAATCTTGCGGGAGTGACCACTGGGATCGAAATGATTTGTATGAGTGCTGGCTTCCTTCTTCGAACGTTGCTTGCCACTATGGCCCGAAAAGATGTGCTTGTCGTGATCGAAATTATAGTGTTCGTATTCGTCGAAATAGGCTTCTGACATGATTTTCGAATTTAAATGTCCAACACAAATTTCAAACCGATTGTCTTTTAATTGAAATTATGGGCTATATAATCACTTCTGATACACAAAACAGCTTTTCACTAACTGACTTTATTTACTGTTTCACTTGTCCAGATTACACTGAGAACTTGATCGATTTTTCAGTTTTTTTCCGACTTCACAGAAAGTATTTCAACTTATGCGATTGCTATGAGCGAAGAACTCGTAACGAACTTTACAGTAAATGACTAAATTCAGTGGGAATCGTGTTCCCCTATTTATACCACCGGCGATGTGGATCTACTGCGCAGTAATTCTGGTGGGGCTATAAACAAACAATATCAAAATCAATTTTCAAGATAGATACACACGAGTTGGCGTTGAAGAAAACTTGCGCGGCAAGTGTAGTACAAGCGTTTTGAGGTGAGGGACCAGAATGGTATGTGTGCAAACAGTGAAATTGAAAATTATGTGACTGTGAAATTGCTGGAAAAGTATTAACTTGGTAAGCATTCGGCTGAAAAAAAGCAGTAAAACGCGAGCAAATCGCTAGCAAATGTATAATTTTATGAATGAATTGGGTATAAACATTAAAAGATAGGGGTTTGTCTGCCCTTAACTAATGTGCAGATTTTGAGTGTGTATTCTACCACTGGCTACTTTTCCTACGTAAGACTAATATACCCTTAATAATAATAGACACTAAGCCAATTTAATTTCGATGACTTCATCGAAAGTTACAGCGACAGAAAGGTGTTTGGGGCTGCCATCCGAAAAATGTGCAGACCTTAGAAAATTTAAAGATTGTTTACTTATCTTCATTGCAAATGTTCGCGATGCGAATACTTGGTGCAAGCATTTATTGGTACGAAAATAACAAAAACGCTTCGTGCTGGCAGCGCTTTGCTAGCATCGAAGCCAAAAATATGTCACATCTGACTCACGTTGAAGTTGAACTGCTTTGTGAATTTCGTATTGATCCGATCACTGCATTGGAAGTTATAGGGATACAAATAAATTTAGGGCTACCATTCGCAAACGTTTTCAAATTTTCTAGATCTTAATATTTGGTGATTATTTTCACAATAAGATCACCACGATTTGAAAATTCTATGATAAAATCGCTTACTAAAGATATGCCAAAAAAATTCAAAAACAACCATAGCTTTTATAACTAGATTTCTACTGAATATTGCCTACAAGAAGTTTAATTTGCCATTTTAGTTTCGTTATGAGTCCATGACTGTACTGGAAGCTATAAGGCAAAGAGCATTATTTTTCTGAGTGAGTTTTCAAAATTTAAGACACCAAAATTACCATAGCCAGCAGCGCCAACCGAATTTTTATATAAAGTAAGGTTCGCCGACTGTGTGAATTTCGTCAAAATCGATTGACTTAATCAGAATCTATAGGGCTAAAAGCAGTTATTTTTCCTAGCGATTTTTCAAGATGGCACCACTGGCACAGAATTGCCCGCATTTCAAAATCACTTCTAACTGACTTGGTCATATTTAATACCAATACATGCTTTAAATTTCAACTGTATCTGATTATCGGGTCGTGAGTTCTTAATGCTAAAAATATAGGTAAATTGAGAAAGAGTTACCGTTCTCGTCCGTTGTGAAATTTCAAATGTTTAGCTTTGGCTATGTAGACAAAGCATAAAATTTATATATGTATGAGTCCCTTTTTTCCAAAAATTGATAATTTTTTAGGAGAGTCAATGATTTGAAGATTTTCACTTTCGGTGCCTGCCTTAGATACAGGGTTGCCAACATGCTCATTAACAGCAACACCAATTTACAACGAAATATTATCAATATGTTCTGAAAATTTCATAATGATTTGATAGCTCTGTCAAAATTTATCGCAATTTAAAAATTTTCAAATTTTCAAATTTGACTTAGATTTTACCATTTCGCAAGTAGTACGCGAAAATACATATCGCTTAAAAACTGAATATGCCACAAAGTGGCTCTTGTTTTCGATCTACACTCTTTGCTTGAACTGAAAGAATGGAAAGAATAGAGAATAATTTCACGAAAATCTGCGCAAGATATTCAAATGAAATAAAAAAAATGGCATGCGTAATTGCAGAGAAAATTACACGAAAAGAAAGATGAAAATTTTGCGCGTGAAACCGCATCGAAACCTGCATGAATAATTACCTCTATATTTACCTAAAAACATCTATGGGAAATCAAACTCTAAATCGCAATTCAAATTACATGAAAAATGCACTGCAAACTGCATTAGACATTGCATGAAAAACCGGAAAATTGGACGGAAAACTGTATGAAAAGCTATTTTCGGAATCGCTCGGAACAGCTCATTAGCAATTACACTCATATTTGCATGAAAAAATGCAGGAAAAATCACATGAAAACTAGGATGGAAAATCGTCTCAAAAATCGAACTATAATATACTATTACATTAATTTTTTTTATAACAAAAATCCCGGAAGATTGGATGAAACATTTAACGCAAAGTCGAATGTACATTGCATGAAAAACTGCACGGGTGATTGCATGAAAAATCGAACAGAAAATATCATGTGAAATCGTAAAGAAAACAGCATGAAAAATTGAAATGAAAATAGCAAGAAAATTACATGGATCGCATGGAAAACCGCACACATAATTTCATTAAAAATTACATGTGCCATTGAACAAGATCTTGCATTGAAAATTGCATGAAAAATGGCATGGAAACCACAAGAATATTGCATTAAAATTTGACGGAATACTAAAAACACGAAAAATTACAAGCAAAGTTGATTGCTTCAAAAATTGCATGAAAAATTGAACTGGAAATTGCATAGAAAGTCAAGTAGAAAATCGCAGATAAAGTTGCAGGTGGTATTGTGTGAAATATCACTCGAGATAGTTGCCCAATATCCATTCATAGTTACATGAAACATTTCATTTAAATTTCAAATTGGACGAAATTCTAGTGGGCATTGCACGAGAATTTGCGAGGAAAATTACATGAAAAATTGCATAGTAAAATGGAGGGAAAATTTACCAGAAAATGCACATTAAAATGTGTAAAAAGCTACATGGAAGCTCTACCCGAAATAAAATCGCATGATAAATCGCATGATAGATCGCATGATAAATCATATGATAGATCGCATGATAGATCGCATGATAAATCATATGATAGATCGCATGATAGATCGCATGATGAATTGTATCGAAAATCGCATGAATAATTGCATTGAAAATTGCATGCGTAATTGCATCGATTTGACCATGAAAAACTGCATAAATAACATTGAAAAATGCTAGACAAAAAAAAATTTAAAAACTGCACAGAAACTAGCATACAAAAAAGAAAGTTACACTAAAAATCGCACGGGATATTGCATGGGCAGTTGCAAGAGTAAAAGAATGAACAGTCACATGGAAAAATATACGGGGAATATCACAGAAAGTTGCAAGAAAATCACATGGAAAATGCATAAATAAATCCGGTTGAAAATTGTGATAAAGCCTCCATTTTATTTTCATTCAATTTTCCATGTAATTTTTCACACGATTCTTGATGGAGCTTATTTCTAAGATTCTAGTTATTTCTAAATTGACGCTTTTAATGTATGTCAGCTCTGCTATTATTTTGATTTTGGTGGGAACATCATGTTTAAGAAAGCCATTTAAAAACCATAAATAAAACGACTGGTCAGAAGGCATCAAGTTTAGATATCAGGATATTGAAATCTGTTCTTTTGCGCCGAACCAACCAAACGCCAAATGAACAAGTATTGATTGTGTAACGTTTACACTACGAATCTTGATTTGGTAGGATACCTAACTGAAAAGATACTCATCGAAGTAGCTTTTGCAGTTTTATGCTAAAGTTTGGAAACTTGTATTCATCATAGGCTTTTGCCCCATTTCCAGACGAAGATGTCTTGACTAAAAATTTCATTTAGAAATAACCAACCGGACTTTCTCCGTATTTTGATTTTTATGCTCATATTTTTGGTTCGCAAAAAGCTAATTATTTAAAAAAATATGGTAAAAATTATATTGATTTCAGATCAAATTTTTCCATCACCGACTGTTTCAAGACCACTCACATAGGCATACATTTTACCGACTGCTTGATGGTATTGTTATCGCAATGTTCTTTGTGTATCTGTTAATCCGTCTATTTATATTTACTTCATTAATTTTTCTTCATCAACGAAGATCGCCTGATTATATTTACAAACATCTGTGCAGGCTAATATGTTTAAAAACATTTAATTAAGACTCTGTAGTTCAATGGGGATTATGTGTGGGGCGTACAGGATGCGGTGGCAACGCTGCAGATTTTTTAAGTTCTGGTTGGTGTCATTTGCATACTTATTTCAGTGTCTACAGAAATTTAACTCTCAAAGTATCCTATAAAATTTTCTTTGAGTCAAAATATATTTTGATCTTGAAAATGGCTATTGCCACATTGAAGAAAGTTGAGAATTGCGTGTACTTGAGCCGCTCTTATGATGGCAACACAATGCAGTGGATTAATTTTACTGGCTTATATGTATGAGATACACATACACACGAGTATGTACAGAAATAATAAACTTCAATGCAATTGAAAGAGGTGGCATTTAATGTCAGTAGACACATTTAGTGAATAAATTTAACCAAATGTATACAATGCTGACTTCCTGAATAATAGCATTGAATAATCTCAATATCAATACTCTTGGTGCAGTTGCTCGTACATCGCAGAGTTCTCTTCTCTCTATGAAGCAATTTATCGGTGCAAATTCCTAGAAAATTAAAGAAAAATGCTCAAGATCCATTCACACTGTGTAGATACATTCATATGTATGTACATATGTATGTATATCAAACTTTAATCGATTGATATCGACGACACGTTGACAGAGTTATTTTTTAGTAGGTTTTATATGTTATCAACAGTGATGCCAATTTAGCTATTTTGTAGCTAGAGTTAGCTACAAAAAGAACCTGTTTAGCTACACAATTTTTCATTTAGCTATTGGCCACAAATTTAGCTGCTAATTTATAGATTATAAATAATTTAAATTTTTGCTTTAATTGCATTAATTTTCACTAGTTTATTGATATTTAAAACATTCAGTGCTTGAAAACAATCTCCTCAAATTTTAAGGTAGACGCTAATGTTTTAGGTAGATACAATAGCAGTTGCTTTCAATTTTCTCGGTAAGCCGCTGCTGTTCAAAATATCGCAAAATATTCACACGAGGCAAATGTTTTCTCCCGATGAGCTGGCAAAGTACAAAGCAAGTTTATCTCTGTAAAGGCGGCAATTTTTCAGAAACTTAAACATACATACATATACATCCTTCAAAGTCAACTCATTGAAATATAGGCGGTTCACTGGCAAAATGTTGCTAAAGTCTAATGCAATAAATGGTGCAATGATGTGAATTTACGATATCACTTTCTATTATCGTTCTTACACGTTCTTCAATAAAGGGATCAGTATCAAGGATCATTAGCCAATGGTTAGAGCTAAAAACCCACTTCAGTATAGTCCAAGCATCAGAAGAATGTTATTTGGCTAAAATGATTTATAGGGAGTATAACAATGATATATATTTTATATCTTATTTCTTCAACCTATTCTTATTTCTTCAACCTATTTTAAAAGATGCTTCAGTAATGAACAAAAAATTTGAAAGCAATTCTGTTCAGCCGACTAAGCTCCTTAACGATTTTTGTTTATTTATTGAAGGTTTGGCTAAAAAAATTGTGTATCCAGATTGTACAATTAACGTTTTGTCAGAAAATGTGGAATTAAATGACTACGTTCACAATAATGCCTATTTAGGATATAACTTTGAGCAAAAAATAGTTGAACTTCGAAGTAATAATACAATTTCAAGGTCAGATGAAGAAAATATAAGGCAGACTTGTATAGCATTTATAAAAAACTTAATAGAAGAGCTGAAATATTGATTACCTGATAATCTTCAAATTTTACGAAATATTTTCCAATTTTCTGTCCAAAATATAAATTTAGTCGATGATGAAGACTTTATAAAAATTATAAAGTTGTTTACGGCTTATAAAACATCTATTCAGAATATACTGGTACAGAAAAAACAATTATCAATCGTTAACTGGACAGAAAAAGCTGATAACAGAACATTTTGGCTGGAGGTGTATAATTATAAACAAAAACGCAGCAAATATCAACCCGTTTAGCGATTTCTATGCGATTGCCTTTAGGTTACTAGTTCTTCCTTGGTCCAATGCAGAAGTTGAACGTATTTTTAGTTAACTTTCGATTGTGAAAACCAAACATAGAAATAAACTCAACTTGAAATCTTTGCACTCAATCCTTACTATTAAATATGGGTTGAAACGGTCGCAAAAATGTTGTAAAGATTTTGAGTTCCCTCAGGAAGTATTGGCGAAAATCGGCACTTTAGATGCATATGTAGAGAACGAAAATGAGTTTATACATTTTGATATATTACCCCAGCTTGAAGAAGATTCTTTTGACATAAATATAATTTAAAAATGGTTTTGTAAAATATTTCAATTGCAAGCATGAGTTACGGTTAACAACAAATGAATGAGTTTAGTATTAGTCATAGTTCAAAGCATTAAATTAATTATTTATTGTTGAATTTAGCTACACTTTTTAGCTACAAAGTGAACATTTTAGCTATTTTTAGCTATTTGTCCCATCAAATCTAGCTACAACGGCTGGAAAAAAGTTGGCAATACTGGTTATCAACTTCCCTCAATTCTAGAAATATCTGAATTATTGGATTGGTAATTGACTGTTTAGTTGGATTTCTGCACATATCCAGCCAGAAAGCACATGACTGGAAATAAAGTTTGTTTACGCAATTGTTTATGTGAGGAGGTGAAATGGAGACGGAAGCGTGGGTAATGTGTGCATGTTATTTTCAATTATTATTGAATTTTCATTATGTTTTATGGGATGTTGTTGAAATATAAGTATGTTTATCGATACACAAAAGTTCCACGAATAATTATACTTCAATTTGCCATGCATTGGTACTTATAAATCGATGCGAATGATTATTGTGCTTTTTAAAATACAAATTTAAGATGAGCACTTGCCACTTGATGAGCAATCGTTCAATCTTAAACGATATTCATAAAACTCAGCAAATATTGGCAGATAAACTTTTATTTTCAATTTGTGCTTAGAAATTCATTTGTATTATTCACAGTTATCAATAAGAGTAAAGTATAGATACATTATATGAGTTTTGAATTAAATTTTTGAAACATAAGTAAAACACTACATTTTGGAACGTAGCATAAATAATTCAAAACTTATAACGAAATTTGACTCGTTCAAAAATACAGGATTTTCTATGACTTCGCATGAGAAAGATTCCAACATTTTTTCTTCGGATATATATCTTGCAAGAGAGAAAACAATTAATGATTACTTTGGAAATGTTTTGGAACAGAAAACAATTATATAACGAATCCATCTTAACTGTGTAGCCAAAAGTTTAACGTATCTGCTTTATGTTTAAATTAACCTATCATGCGAATTTCGTTTAGGTGCAAGTTATACTTCAAAAGCTTTCAAGATCCTATAAGTCATAAGCTGACCAGCATATTCATCAAACTTCTATCAGAAAAACTCCTCCAAGATCAATACATCCTGTGAATTTAATTTTGATCTCACGATAGAAAAACATAGATCCTGAAAAATAAAAAAAAAAACTAGATAGTTTGGTGGAGTGTTACCGGCTATGAAATTGAGATAATTTAAAGTGACGGCTTAAATAAAGCATTAGATCTATCAAACGTTTGTATTTTTGCCTAAAAAGCAAATATTTTTCAGGAGACTTTTTGAATATAATTTTAAGGGTATCTATTAATCGAGTGATGTTCTTATTCCACATCAACGTGTCCTGCAGATTTAATAATGATCTCATCACTATCGGAAGTGGTTACAGCTCGAAACTTTATAAACTTTCTTTGCTTACTTTTAGGCACTTAACATAAGCCATACTAAGCATAAGGCAGACAAGTTTCAATATCAAAATCCAGCTAGGCGAACTCGAAGGCCGTTGTTTGCCTAAGCCTGGATTTGAACCACGGAACCAAAATGTAGATATTATTTGCTTAAAGCATTTTTGGAATCCTGTTGTATATTTAAGTATATTTATATGAAAAATCTTTGTTCTTAGTAGAATAGACCTAGAAGAGGTTGGCTGTTGGGGTTTTTTAATGTTTCGGGGTAGATGTAAAATCAATTTTTGCCAGTAAAAATCGGTTAGCGATTTATATACAGTACCCCAAGGATGGTGTGGAAAACCGTTCAGAATTTCCAGTATGAACAGGTACTTGTCATTGAAGGCTGGCTCCATTTACACTAATTGAAAACATGTCCATCTTCTATACCAACATGAATGGTATGCAACCTAATGTTAACGATTTTTATACCTACAACTATTTATAAAACTTCATTGTAGTAGCTATTACTGATATTTGGCTTTACGCAAAAATACTAAGCACTCCTATTACTTGATTTATGAATCTCTAAGTCTTGCGAAGATTGTCGATTCGACGCTCCCGTAGGGTACTGAGTGTAGATTTGGGTCGTTAATGAAAGAACCAACGAAATGAAACATTTTCCTTTGTTGATATGAGCATACTTTTACCATTACATGCCTGAGCTGCTCATCATTTCATATCTGAATGACTCATCAATTCATGTCCAAATATATCCCCATTTCTCATATACAATTTTTGACTACTTTTTCTGCCTCTGTTCGAGTCTGTATTCATGTTTAAAGATGCGGATAGTGGCAAAAGAACTAGAACCGAGGGTCATCGCTCGTCAAGATCGAAGTGGAGGCTAGGCTTGTAGATGCGAGTTATTGGCAAAAGGCGGTAAAAAAAATATGTGCACTGAAAAAACACATAGCGCCAGACGCCATAATTTATAGACTTCTGGCGCCATGTACATAGTCGATTTGGGGATTGTGATAAAATATAGCGCCACACGCAATAATACATGGCGAAAAGTACATAGGAGCAGGCGCTATGCTTATAGCCCTCTACGCCATCTACTATAGTCCTCCACGCCATGTACGTGGCGCGGAGGACTATAGTACATGGCGTGGAGGACTATAGTACATGGCGTGGAGGACTATAGTACATGGCGTGGATGACTATGGTACATGGCATGGAAGACTATATTACATGGCGTCTGGAGCTATGTGTTTTTTCAGTGCAGAGTTAATTTTCTTCAAGAAATCGTGTGCGCGGTATTTTTATAGTTCGATTGTTCAAGTGGTTCGATGTGTCCCGATTAATAGGTTTTAAATATGGCCCAAATATAGTTTTTGAAAACAATATACACCCGAAATTCAGTTTTTCATAAACATTATAAAGCCCAAGTTCAGCTTTTCAAATACATTATATAGCCCTTAGGCCACCAACCCGCGAAATCAAAATTTTTCCGCCGCCAATTCAACTTTTAGGTAGCACAATTGGCGGGAATTACCCAAATCTGGCCACAGTGCTTCTATTGGTGAAACTCACATTTGTAAGTTCCCTCACACAGTATGGCTGCGAGTTATAATTGGAGTTATCGTCTTCAACTGAAGCCATATTACATGGCTCATGGTACTATGTAATATGGCGTGTGGGGCCATAATTTCCGCGCCATGTAATTATGGCGCTAGGAGCCATACTGCATGGCTCAGGGCACTATGTACATTGCGTGTGGGACCATAAACGCTGCACCATGTTACATAGGACCACGTGCTATGTAGATTCTGACATTATGGCGCGGGGAGCCATATTGCATAGCTCAGAGTACTATGTTCATAGCGTATGGCGCCAGAAATAATGCGCTATGTTACATAGCTCTGGGCGCCATGTGGATTTTTTTCAGTGTGGATATAGATGATTGCAATTAGGGCTTTATGCAGCAATAAAAAGTGCGAAAAGGAAAATAGCTATGCTGGTCGATATATATTGAAACATTGAAAGACAGGAATGAAAGAATTGTTTGGCTTACAGTTCATCCCGTCGAATACCATCCCTATGAGTGGTTTCGTTTTGATCCTATTAGCTATACGTATCTACTTATAATATGTATATTAGTGAGCAAGTTTCAGTAAAATGAACGATATCTAGCGTAGCGTATGATACTAGCAAACTACTTTGGGCAAGTTATGCTGAGTTATTTATTATTATATATATATCCCTATACTTCTTGAATCAATTCTACTCTGCCGAAACCAACGTCTGTCAGAGTTTAAATAGGCAACAAGAATAGCACGAGTATTTGTAAAATAGAAGTATAACTATAAAATTTATTTCCAATAACAATATTTTGCTGGACTTACATCTTTATTAGCACTGTCTTGCACGTCCGCTAATTTCCCGAACAAAAATGCTTATAATCGAAAGCACCAGTATAATTAATACAGATAATTAACTTTCTGATTCAAACACGAAACATACATACATGTCTTTAAAAACAACATTAATCCAATTTAAGTTTTTGCCGAAACAGAAATCAAAGTGATATGATAACGTACTCATATCAGAAAAGTTAATAACGTTTGATCGGCTGGCAAAATAACGGATGCCAGAAATGAAATTCATGCAATGTTATATGGAAATAGAAAATGACTCATATTCAAAAAGTCAAAACAGTTTTATTTCATCTCCCTGGCTTTAAAGCAAGTTTGATTGGAAAAATACCTCAGACTAAAAACAAGCTCATTTTACTACTGCGTAGATTCAACGTTATCAGCTCAGCTCTTAACTTAACAGAATTATCAAACTTGTTCCTGCTTACGTGTACCTACAGTAGGTTGGTGTTTATTTATGATCGTTTTTTTGTTTGTTTCATGAATAATAAATTTACCGTTATCGGTTGGTCTAATTAAAGAATGAAAAAAAAACAATAAACTGGCAAATACAGGTGTTTGAATACTCGTATATGCTGATTTAAAGTATTCAATCGAGTTAATTGGACCAGGACGTTTTAAAATTGTTCATTTACAAATGAGAATTATTCGACCCTAGCTTTAGGAAGATTATTTGATTAAAGAACACAAGGTATAATATTTCACGATGTTTTCGTTGGCAGAAGCATCGAAAGTAGGTTGGATTGTATATATAAAGTCGGCTAGAAGAATTATTCACATGCTTTATTTTAAATTTTGCATCTATTGAAAGATAGATTAGTAGTAATAGAAGTAGCAGATTTTGAAGTATACCTAGAATAATGTGATGAAACATCTTAATTTATGTATGTTTGTAATATGCATGCAGTAAACAAAAGTTTGATAAGTAATTCTACCAACAACCTTATAACGGGTCACATTGAAACAAATCGAGATTATTTTGACTACCAAGATATTCAACATTCGAATTTTTCCAAAGGCGAGAACGGAGCAATAAGTCTCTTCTTATCTTCATTAATAAGAAAAAAAAACATTCCATTGACACATCAAACATATAAACCTTGTCCGACCCAAAAATTTGAACTGAAAATTAACAATTCTGAAATAGGTCGATTGTAATCGATAAAATCAATCGGCTTCGAATTTTGAGTCAAATATGTTTTGAGTGTGTATTACGAAATGGAATATTGTGAATGCTCCGGTATTACTACGTCGAGTACGGCTCAGATATCAGTATCGATGAGACTAGATACAACTTTCAACATGCACATTATGCACGATAATAGATAATTTGTAGATTATTTGGCCAATGGTCAGTATTTGTATTCATTGCACATCGATCTATGGCAATTTTAGCTAAACATTAGCAGTTTATAGGGCCTGTCAAAAAAGTGGAGGGCTACACTTTACTCTTGCGTTACAGATACTTTAACAGTTTATTCTTTGTTACATCAAACAATTAAGTGAACAAATAATTTCAAATGGTTTTGGAATTAACGCTTCCTGTTTTCGTTTTTCGCTTATATGACTTCCTCGAAATCATCAATAAAAAAATCAAGTTCCGATCAATAAGGTCTCTGAATCGATCCAATCATTTCATATTATGCTTTCTTTCGATCAGTTCGACCATTGTATCAACCAAAGCGTGCCAGCTGGCTATGACCTGAAGAAAAACTCGTTTTGACCTTGACAATGCGTTAAATTTTTTATGATCACTTTCACTTTCAAATTCGTTCGGACTGTATAAATTTAGGTACGCATGTATTATTATACACAATTGTGTAACTATACATATCAAACTGTGACCAGTGACTTTGGCTATTTGCGATAATTCAATAACGTCTTTTGGATTTTACCAGTGAAAATTACATTATTCGCGAGTTTAATTTATCAAATGATGACTCATTAGCCTCTATTGAGCTATTTTAATGGTAATTATGCATTTGAAGAGATTGTTAAAAAAGTTAGATAAGTGTTATCTTATGCATATTTCACAAAACGACATTAATATGCCAAGCGTCAGTCCCCAGAAATTATCATTCTGTGTATACACTGGTTTTCGAAGAATCTAAGAGAAAGGGAAATGAAAATCGTTTATGTCCGGTGTTATTAAATCTCCAGTGACTCGGACCAATGTTGTATGTTGTTTATTGAATCCGCTTGTCTGTTAGATATAGTTTTCTACTTTTTGATCGAAATTGGCAAAATTTCGTTAAATTTAACATAGGAAACCTTGGTACTTAAATGAAGTTGGATTTTGTTGAAAAGTTGCACTTTTATGGATTTTAAAAGTTATGACAGATTTGTAGAAGCTAGAATGTTAGCAGAAGCTATATAAAGTAAATTTATCAAAGAACAACCTATTTCAGGGTTGATGTTGATACAGACATCAATCAAAATACGAGAGTAGAGTGATCAGCTCCGCGACTCAATTTAATCCGATTTGATTCAGTTGCCTACTCACAGCTAGGTTAGCTCAAACTCCAGTGCGTGATCATGGTTGGATTTGAACTAGGGACAGTGCAACCACTTCCGCTTTATATCAAAATTCATCAAAATTAATAAGGAAAACGTATCGTATACGTAAAATTTCAGCAATGAGAGCATAATTAAATAAAATCATTTTTGTAAAAAAAAACCTTTCTTTTTCGAAAATTAACTTAAAACCGACGATTCATACAACATCATTTAGCAAAATTGAACATATAACATATTTGAAAAAAAATATCAAATCCTTAAAAAAATTGCTAATTTCAGATTGATTTAAAAATATATATTACTTATTCAGAATATTTTTTAATATTGAATCCTTAAAGTACATGTCTCAAAGTAAATGAAAATATTTTTTAACACAAAATGGCGGTGACGCGAGCGAATGAAAAAAACACATCAAAAACTACCTCGTACAACTTAACGCCTTTTCCGGGGAACTTGCAACGTTCAGAGAAAAAAAAATGCTGTTGAGATGTATAGTTCATAGGTGAACCAATAAAATTTATAAAAAAAATTAAATTTTTACATTAATTTTAGATTAAGGGGACATTCGCCTTTGAAATTGAAAAAAAAAAACACTTTTTAAAAATTTTATTATGAAAAAACTATTATATTTATTGGCAAAATTTCTTTTAGACATTGTTAAACAGTCTTTAAAGAATATTAATTTTTTTTTTTTTCATTTTTAGTGTCCCTTGGCTGCTGTAGAGGGCGTTATCCAAAAGTTACTTTTCAAACGGTAGGACATATTGTGGACCTCCTGTAACAGATATTTGAAAAATTCTAAATGGATTCTATTCTTGAGACTCAAAGCTATACAATAAGCCTCTAAAACTTATACTTTTTCATATTTTGAAGTTTTTGTATGTATATTTCTGAAAAATGCGAAAAAATGGCATTTTTTGGGGGTAAGTCATCCCCGTAAAAAAAAGGGGAGTATTTTTTTAAACTTTTAGAAGCTTATTGTTTACTATTTTTAATAAGTAATCGAATGCTCTTTGGTTTTTTAAAATCGGTCGATTAGATTCGGAGAAAAATGTCCTACCAGTTTGAAAAAGGTAGTTTCGAGAAAAACGCGTTTAAAGTTTTTTTCACCATAATTTTATTGAGTAATAGGTCCAAAACTTTTTTTTTCCTTAGCTGTAACTCTTTTTCTATTACGAATTTCTTGATGAAATTTTAGGAGACAACTTTTGAACGTATATAAAATTGAAATATGTAAAAATCTCAAAATCGATTTTTTGAAAATTTCAAAGGCGAATGTCCCCTTAAAAAAAAATCGATTATTTTTCAAAAAAATCACGTTTTAAACATTCATAAACAAATTATTTTTCCGAAATTACAACAATACTCTTATGTAGATGTGGTATAAATTTGAGCTGGATCGGCTCAATGTTTTTTGAGATATTTTGTATGGAAGTTGAAAAAGTACTACTTTGAGAAAAACGCGTTTAAAGTTTGCGGTAGATAAAAATCATTGTTTATTAGTTTTTATTATAACTTATTCGTAAGTGAGCGATTCCAGGTCCATACAACAGCCATTCAGCCTCCTCATGCATATCATTTTGGTGCATTCGAAGGTCACGGCGAGCATTTCGGACTTCTTTTGAGCTGAAAAGACTTCGACGGTTCTATCGTTCTATCCTGTCGTTGCCGGCTCTCTTGGCATAACTAAATATGCTGGGACTTATTTCGATACCTAAATCATTCATTAGGTGCAAGAGAAATGTATGGCCTTTGTTGAGCATCCCAGCGGCTATGTAAGCTGATGTATCAACTATTTGCAAGCCGGCAATCTAACGGTTTTTACTACAAGGTTCATAAATACAGGCCCCTTTGTATATTATAAAAATATACAAGTGTAAATGCACATCTGTATCTATATTTCATTAGAATTTCAGATTTATTAGAATATAGTAGGAATACACAATAAGAGAACCGCCCATAGCGCCGAAGAGAAAGTAGTCAAGGTCGCGCGGCGGGTATGCTCGACCGGCTGAGAAACGCCACGCTGCCTATAACTGAATATAACTCGAGAAATAATGAAAAAATATTTATTTTTAAATTTTTTTTTTGTGTATTTTTAGAGCATTTGAAACATTTGAATGGAATACAAAAAAAAATCAATTTTTTTTTAACCGCTACATGTATTTTCCCCCTTAATCAAAAATTCAAACTCAGCTTTTAACAAATAAAATGCATAAAACTCGGTAGAAGCTAAAAATATTTTTGTTTTAAATCTCATACAATTAGTGAAAATTCAACCGGTTCTACCAGAAAGCTGTTTGTTTTTTTTTTTTAACAAATTTCAATGCAAAAACACTTTTCCAGAGGTCATTGAGTTGTGAGGTCAGCTCATAATATTAAAGACAAAAGTACATACAAAACTACATATGTATGTATGTTAAACATAGGAAGGCCAGACGCATCGTTTTCTAAGTATCAGTTTTCGCAGAGTTCCTCAGCTTCTGTATTGAATCTACAGATCCTATGGTAAAATCGTACTATGGAACTTTTCTACATATTTGAAATAAAATATGGTGGAAATTGAAAAAATGTAATTGCTATGAAGACACATTTTCGTGAAATTCCGTAAAAAGAAAATTATAATATATGTGGAAAGTATACATTTTGGGACAACGTATCATTGTATCATCCAAATTTTTCAAATTTGATTCATATCCAAAATGATACAGAAGTATCCAAAATGTCAGCATTGACTAGGAGCGACACACTTTAAAAGCCACTAAAGCCACAAGAAAGACCCATATACATATATACCTATAAATCCTAGGAACTAAACTGATGGAAAGATGAATGGAGAGGTGAATAGAATTTAATTTACAAGTACCGGTTTAAAGACTTTTGAAATAGCATGAACCACATTTTTCGAGATTTGAGGTCTTAAGATTATAGAATAACACATCCCAATATCCCGTCAAGGCTTGTAGTGTGATTACTTTACTCCACTTGTTCGGATTCCTTTAACCACCTTATGAGATGCTGAGCAAGGGACTACTTACTACGGTTTTGGATTTTTCTGCTTTTCTGATTTTTAACTACAAAGCTTCACTCCGCCGCAAAACTTTAGGCCTTTGTATGTTTTTAAAACTTTGTACTTTTGCGAATTTTTCTTATTTTCATCACGACAAAACTTTGGGCCAGTTAGAAGAAAAAAACAATTTAAACCAAGGAAGATATATTAATTATTATTATTAATAATATTAATAATGTGTTTGTCCACAATTATTTCTAAACTCTTCTGCATTTTTCTTGAGAGAGTATGAAAAAGTTTCTGGATAACCTTCTGGCCCATTTCGTTCCACCCTTTTTCAATAGCTGTTTAAAGGTATGCAACAGAGCTGGATTGTTTCCCTCCAGAGTAATCAGCTTGCGACAATACATCCTAGCATTTCTCAATGAAAATTTAGATCTGGTGAGCGTGCTGGCCACTTTGAAATATCGATTTGTTTTGCTGCAAATTATTCTTTGACAGTTTTGCAGTATGCAAAGCAGCGTTATCGCGCTGAAATATAAAATCAGGACCTGCTATTACAGCACCAAGTTTTGATAATTGCTCATCAACAAATTTTATTTAATCAGTCCTCTTCACTTTGTCGTTTATATTATCTTATAGCTGCCCATACCATAATACCACTTCCGCGCATTTGCCTGGAAAAGGGGAGGAATAACTTTTCGGAGCACACTTTTCCATCTACCCTGGAGTGTGGTAGATAAGTTTGTTTACATGTTTTTTTTTCATGCGCCTCTTGAACATATGAAAACAAGCTCACAAAAATTCCAAGTCGTAATCAAAATCGGATAATATCAACATGCCGTTGAGAAAGAGGATACTGTGAGTACCAAATGTTTAGATCAATATATTTCAAAAACGGTTATGGTTACAAGAAAAAGTTGTGACCTTTTTTTATTGGAAATTTTCTAAGCTACAAATTCATCGTACATTGTTTTTCTGAAGACGAGACCGTTACTGAGATATTTAGAAAAGGTCACTTCTGGTGAACTTTGACCCCATATAAAAAGTAACGCAGCACTCGGATCGATGGGGACTTTGGACATTTTGTTCAACAGGGCAGTACCAAGGTTCACACCAAAATTCAGCTATCCCCTAATTTTTCCGAAGCACCTTGCTAAATTTCCCCGGACTAAATAATAGAATAGCGAGGGTTTTGACAAACACTGAGAATGCTTGCATATGATACAAAAGCATTAAGGGGGGAAATACATGTAAAATGGAAAAGAAATTGCTAATTTCAGATTGACTTAAAATATATATATTGTTTACTCAGAAAATTTTTAATATTAAATCCTCAAAGTACATATCTTATAGTAAATGAAAATATTTTTTTAATAACTTTTTAACACAAAATGGAGACAATGCGAGCAAATGAAAAAAACACATCAAAAACAGCCTCGTACAACTTAACGCCTTTTCCGAGAAACTTGCAGCGTTCAGAGAAAAAAAAATATGCTAAAGAGACCTATAATTCATAGGTGAACCAATAAAATTTAGAAAAAAAATCAAATTTTTACATTAATATTAGATTTAAAAAAAAAATTGATTTTTTTTCAAAAAAATCACGTTTTAAACATTGGTAAACTAATTATTTTTCCGAAATTACAAGAAAATGTAGGTTCAACGATGAGATAATACTCTTTTGTACATGTGATATAAATTTAAGCCGAATAGGTTCAATATTTTTTGAGATATCTTGTACGGAAATTGAAAAAGTACTACTTTGAGAAAAAAGCGTTTAAAGTTCTAAAGCTCCACCGACCTGGGGAACGCCGCGCTGTCTATAACTGGCTATAACTCGAGAACTAATACGAATATCGCTTCAAAAATTCTTTTGGTATATTTTAAGAGTATTTCGAACACTTTGATGCAATAAAAAAAAATCGTTTTTGTTTTAGCAGTTACATGTATCTCCCCTCTTAAGTAAAAGTTATTGATCAAATTCCTGTGCATATCCATCAAACTAATCTATCTAATCAGTTAATCAAATTATTGTCAATATTTTAATTACCTTATGGTCAAAATCTCATGATTCATCATCTGCACAGGCGGTTCATTCAACCAAGAGTAACTTTTTTACAACACATAAGATCGAATAAGATGTTCAAAGTTTGTTTTGCACGTGTCGGTTTGATAGAATCCATTAGAAATCCGTTGTATTTTATAGCGTAGTAACTGGTTCTTGTGATTTTTGACAATATTTGAAGATGAATGTTAGTGTCAGCTACTGTGATTAACTTTTTATGCGATGAATGCAGCACATAAAGATAATAATCTAGGAATTGATGGTCATTTTCGAGCGGCGCTTTGTAAAGAGTAATAAAAAAAAGAGTAAGAGTTAATTTTATTCCATTTTTATCTATTGGAATTGTAAAATTCCTCTACAGTTATCTGAAATAAAATATGGACCAATTATCTATATTTTGGATAAGAGAGCAATATTGGTTTTGTTTTCAGTCAAGTAGACAAGTCATCAGTTCTGCCACGAATGGTGCTAATTTTAAAGCATAATATTTTTTAAAAATATGCTTGTGTTTTTCATCAATACTCGAAAAACTGTTGAATAAAATCGTTTGATACTAGTGTGTGTAGTATTTTTTTTGAATGATTTGAGCTGAACAATTTTGAAAAATCTTGAGTCTATGTTTGAAAATTAATTTCCTACTACAGTTTGCTGTATGTTTTTATTTATATAATTTTTTTTAAAATTATTTATTGTTAGTTTTAGACTCATCATTAGTTCAGATCATCAAAAGAAAGCTTTCGACTATTTGATTACATTGCTGTGAATAAATAGTAGATATATCTGAATAATTTTCTGTGGTAATTTTTTTTTCATCATTATTTTAAACCCTTCATTATATTCATGCGCTGTTACATCCACCTCATCTACATGATTCAGAGAGCAAAACAACATTTGTTTGGATCTGATTTTGAAAGAGCATCGAAAGAGCTGATAACTATGGACATTTTGGCACCATTTCACGTCTGACCATTTACTCAGGATATTTTTTTTCGTTGTGAAGTAGTTATTGCAAAAAAACTGATGGACTTAGCTGCTATCGTAAATTAACTAAATTGAAGTATTTCCTTAATAACTAAAAAGCTGATGCCCATTTATAGAAATTCAAAAACAAACTTTTCTATCTACTTCAAATCTACTTTCGAATAAACGGAACGCTAGCAGTGATTTGAGTGATTGTAGTCTGCTTTCATTTCTTTGCTTTCTCACATCTCTATAAACTGGATTGTACTTTTCTGCATGTCATTTCACCCAAAAACTGTTTCCATGTATGCAGCAGAGTACGGTCACCGTTTTTAACACTCGTTCTGCCAGCCAGTCACACACGACCCATATGTGAGCAAAATGTTTCTCGTCAAGATTATTTTTGCAACAGTGTCGCTCGTCATCAATGAGATTATTGAACAGACAAAATGCAACTAAGTTCATAAATAATTGCATATAATGTATGCATCTCGACTTGCATACAGGATTTCTGCCTGTGTGCAAGTAACGGAGTCGATGCACACGAGATTTGTGAAGAGCAAGCAGATTTCAAGACGTTGTCGGCGTTGTCTTCGTAAATCTAGACTTTACATGATCAAATTCATATATGTACATATATATATATATATATATATATATATATATATATATATATATATATATATATATATATATATATATATATATATATATATATATATATATTGGCCACTGAATGGCACTAGATTGCAGTGAGTGAGGCTATCACAGGAAGCAAGAATATATAAAAAATATAAAAAATAAACGAAAACAGCTAAAAAGCAAACGCAGTCAAGAAAAACTTGCTAGGTAACATTTGAATTTAAATGCGGTGAATGACGGGATCTTTTGGATGGATTAATGTTGTAGAATGGTCCGTTCTGATTGTTATAGTTCGGCTTGACTACCATTGAAGTTGAGATTTTTTCATGACTTTGTTGCTATGAATCCATTTCTCGGAAGCAGGGAATGATGTCGAAAAGTTTCCAGTTTCTTCAACAAAATGTTAGATTTCAAGCTTTAATGCATTTAAAGTTGTACTGTTATTTGAAGAGATCAATAAGTATAAAAAAAGTTTCATATGATTCAATGTTAACCTTGATTATATTCTTTTGAAGAGTTATATTATGTATTGTATGTGTTGTATCATTTATCCTACACTTTGAAGTCAAATATGAGCTTCTATCACACCACAAATGATTTTGAATTGTAGGTCGCCTTTTCTGGGATGCTAACAAGCAAATTCAGAAAGATTAGCTCATCTATGAGTTAATAATTGTATTTCAAACTCTTCAAAGTTAGAAGAAGACGTTGCGCTTATTTTGATATATGATTCCCGAAGCAAAATATCGTTATCAATAGAACACAAGCCGGTAGTTCGGTCTAGGTCTGCTGCTGAAGAGAAAGCTCCATGCATCCGATCTATCGCCGCCACCATCCAGTTCGACATTCTTAGAATTTATGTGGCATTCTGACAAACACCATATCTCCATCGAAGACAAAATCTACCCTGATGCCTGCTTCCTATAATTCTGCTCCCATAGACTTTCCCAGTTAAATTGTTCTTGCTCTTAGCACACTGCAGCCCAATAAGCCCGATTATATCAGTGATCTTACGGAAACAATATCACAAGTATATTTCGTTGTTGCATACGCGATGTTAAAGTCCATCTTCATTTTAGGGTTGAATATTAATCAAAGGATCGTCCTCGAACGAATGTATGAGGACCTCAGAAGAGGGAGATGAAGACCTTTCTGACGAATTGATGAGGACTGGCAGCACTATAATCTTATATAAAAACTAGGATTTTCGTAGAGACTTGAGCCGAATATGAAGGCAGTTTGATAAGTCAATGACTTTTTGAATTTCCCGCGCAGATACTGAAGAAGAAGCTGGAAGAACGACAAATAAAGATTATTGGTGAATATGCTTTGAATTCCATTGAAGCTGTATCTGATATTTGAAATTAGACATCGTTCTTCTTAGACACTGCGAGTAGGAATGAAAACTTGGTAAGAGGAATGTGCACGACACTCGATTGTTCTTCCATTTTTAACATTCGAATGGTAGGCTTTATTAGTCTTTTGTCAATTTTCATTATTAACCAACTGCGTTTAGCGGCTATATCTTTCTTCCTTTTGTTGGTGCGTGAAATATCGCTATTTTTCAAACTATTTTTCTTGTGCGTAAAATATAAAGAATTAATACATTAGCATTTTGTGATGCGGCTAATTACATGGACAAGAGGACCAATAATCATGTGTGTTAGTTTTTGCGTGCAGACGTTTCATTCGAAATGTGTTCTCAAATGCACTGATGTTATTTTGAAACGTGACTCGGGGGGAGTATTGGTTTTGCGATAAATGCAAAAAGTATGCTTTGCGTCTTCATTCCTCGAAGTCGGCTACTAATGTTCTTTCTCAGTCTCTTGCTAAATTGTCGAACAATTTTCGTACCACAATCAATGAGGTTGATGAGCTAGTCCGAGCTGCTAACATCGAGCAATCTTCAACATCATCATTCGGAGCGTTCAATAAAGATTGCATTATATCCAGCATAACTGGATCCCCGCCAGCTAGGGGTACTTGTTTGCGGGGACAAGCTACAACACTGAAATCTCAGTTGCAGCCTCAACAGCAACCGTTGCAATTATTACTGCCATTACCTATTGCGCTCAATTCACAGGAGTGTCTACACCCTGCTCCGATCGAGTCAACAAGTTGATGTGCTTCCCATCTCACCGACTAAGTCTGCTGATTCAAAGAAGAAATCGGACACCATATCGAATCCTGATCTCCTTACTCAGTGTCCTCCGTCAATGCTGCTGCAAGATGTTACAAATATCTGTGAGGATGTTCCGACTCTGCGTTCCTCTTCAGGTATTTGTATCACGCTTTGCAAGCGAGACGTCAATTGCAGCCGTTGAAAATTAGATATGTAATAAACTCGGCTATACGCCACATATCTTCGACTTCTTCGACTTCGACTGAAGACAGCCGACCTAGACAATTTATGGCTTCGTACAAACTCACACTGCCAGAGGGGCTTGATATTATTGCCAATCCGAATTGTTGGCCACCTGGTACGTAAGTCAAGCCATTCTAATATCGTGGAAATTTTTCTTCGACCAACAACAAAAGATCCCGCCACTAGTTCTTAAGCCTACAAACATTTCACTGCATTACCAGAATGTTAGTGGAATGAGGACTAAGCTGGAGATAATTAGAACCGAATCGTTACTTGAAAAGGATCACCTAATCTGTCTCTCCGAAACTTGGCTAGTACATGACTTCTTCAGCTCAGAAGTTTTTCCTATTCACAATGTTTGCCGTTGTAACCAAAACCGTTTAGCAACTATGAAGTCCTATGGTGACGGCGTGTTTATAGCAGTGCTTAATTTCTTTGAAAGTAAACTTTACGATTATTTCGTTCCCAGTTTTCCAGTTGAATGTGTAGCAGTTTGCGTGTAACTGTCTATTAAATTTTTGTTGTTTATAGTTTACCTTGCAGCTCTCCCTATTCCACGTATGAATGATTTTTCTGTGAGCTATCTTCCTACTCAAACATAAACGTTCCTTCTTTTTCTGCCATCATCTGTGGTGACTTTAATATTCCATCTGTCCAATGGAATGCTAGTTTTTACTGTATTGTTTCTTACAAGAATATTTCTATTGACCTCTCATCTTTCCTTTAATATTGTTCACTTTAAAAAATAAAAGTAAATTTTTAAGCTCCCATTCCAACCGTAAGCGAGAAAAATCAGCGTACATTTTTCTCGCTAACGTGCTGCTACCAAGAATGAAATAAAGCCCGGTCCAGACGCTAGGTTTTGTACAACGTTTTATCTGCGCAATCTAAAACGTTGCAGACAAAACGTTGCGTGTGGATAGGAAAACTGTGAAATTTTGAGAACGGTACAGTTGCAGCGATAATTGTGTTGATAGGGCATAGTTATCCGCAACGTTTTGACTGCGCAAATAAAACGTTGTGCAAAACCTAGCGTCTGGACCGGCCATATCAAATGCAACTATTTTCCGCACATTGAATCCTCTCTAATTTCGAATGACTTTAAAAACTTTTGGTCATTATTTTGATCTTTTTTTTTTACATGTAATAATATGACTGCTACTTATTCTTAGAATGTTTGTGATCTCTTTGCACTGTTTTTCTCTTCAGTATACTCTGACCCGACCTTACCCTCTTCTTATAATGTTTCTTTCGATTTCCCTGCTTTTCTGTTCCTTGTCTATTTCTAGCCTTCCCTGTTTTCCCAAAACCATTGAGCGTTTCGTGTTTAACAAAATTTATGACTCTTTTGGCTATGTTTTCGTAACTTAACAACATGGATTTGTCAAAGGTCGATACACATCTACAGATCTCATTGAATTTACTAATACAGTATCCTCGGCGTTACATCGAATTTCGGAAAAAAAGGCCTTTGATTCTGTCAATCTTGAGCTTTTTCTACTCAAATTAAATCACTAGCGTATCTGTGAACCTTTACTTTCTTGGATATTTTCGTTCCTAATTAATCGCACCTGTTTTGTTTCTTTCTCTGGCATGTCGTCCTCACCGTTTTACCCCTCTTCTGGTGTACCTCAAGAATCAATACTAGGACCGCTCTTATTCAACCTCTTCATCTCCCTAATGTTTTATCGTCATCTTGTTTGCTTAACACATATTACTTTAAAATACTGCTTCTTCAGGAAGATATGAATTTTATTACTAATAACTAAATATTTCCGAATGTTTTTCTGTTTCTTAGTTTCTGAAGACCCTAACTTATACCCTTCCTTATGTGATTTGTGAATCCGTCCTTGTCTCTGTGGAATATTTTACTGAATTTGGGCTCACTTTCGATCGTAAACTTAAATTTGATATTCATATTCGTACCATTACTAATAGTGCCTCAGGGATTGCTGGTCTTGGTATACATTCCTGCGACAATTCTTTTAACATATCTACATGTGTTAAAATATTTGTTACCCTAGCTCGCTCCAAACTTGAATACTGTAGTCAAGTCTGCCCTTCTTGTTCCGCTTATCTTTTTGATGCCGTTGAATCAGTTCAGCGTAGGTTCACTCACACCCTACTCTTTCCCCGCATGCCTAATTATGAACGCTTATCGCAGAGTTTACCTGGATGAATATTTTCTGTTCAAAATCTGCGGTGGCTAGCTGACTTCATCTATAGCATGCTTGATTAATATACAGCGGTGTGAGAGGCAAAGCAGGTCCTCTGCTGGCTTTGAATTACCATTTCATTCTCCTGTTTTACTTCTTTTACGTATAACGGTCATTTATTCTTACATTATGGTCATTTAAACTTCCATTTATTAAATCGCCTAATTCGCTATAATATAATAGCCACCTTTAAAAGTAGTATTCGTAGCATTATATTTCTTTCTGATTAAATAGCCTATCTATTTTGACATTCGTGGCTTTGAATTAAATATTTTCAATTTTCTTGATTTTTATTTTGTATTTGTTATTATCTGTTTATATTTCTAAACTGTCCTATTTGTAACTGGGCTATTTAATAAATAAATAAATAAATAAATAAATTAAATGCAGTAAAATCTAATAATCTCTGTAAAATCTTGCTATATTGGAAGATTTAGTTATCTTTCCGAACTGTATTGAGTTGGGAGGTAGTTGAGACACGGAAATAGTGTTAAAGGAAAAGTTTTTGATTAATTGCTTTATAATCATAGTTTATTATTTAGCTAAAAAATATTTCGATGTTTCTGTGTCGCGTGATTATTTCTTTACGATTTGGATTTTAAAAAAAATGTATGGAAGTCTATTGTTTTACAGAATTTATAGCAGTTTGATATTTCATTTAAAATTTCTCTCATAATCTATGGCCAATTTCTTAGTATGAAATTTGGACGAAAACTATACTGGGTTAAATCTCGACTATATATATCAAGGATGTATTGTTAAGCGAATAATATTTTGTCAGCAATCGGTCAACGAAAAACAGCGTTTATGAGCTCTGTATACAAGCTTTAATATCAAGTCTTAGCTTGTTTGCATAAAAATCAGTTTCATTTTCTAACTTGCTTTCACAGAGATTTCGCAGGCTTTGTTATTGTATCTTTCACTGATATCAAGAATTGAAAAAAAAAATACCACGCGCGATATCGAAAACAATCATAAACAACAAATAGTATGTTATATAGACCTATATGCTATATCGTTGCCATCAAATTATATCGACTGCATTTTTATACGCATTCAAACACACTTACATACATATGTGTAAGCGTTTGTTGTTTCTGCTCATTGAAACGCTCAGAATAGATTCTTTGCTAGAGGATTTCAAAGTTTACTCAGAGGTTACTGCACTTCAGAGTCTTGGCATTTTTACACGCAGGCGTCTTAAGTTCTTAACCACTAACACTTAATATTTGCTAGTTCTTTTTCCTTTCGTTCTTCTTTGAATGGGTGGATTACCATAGAAATTACATGAAGACCACTAGGAGGCTAGAGCTACATATATGTTTGCACGTCAGCAAAAAATAATTTATAGATTCAAATGATTTACATAACATGGTCTTACTAAAATGTTATTGTGACGGAATAAGAATATTCGAAAGGGGATGGCTGATATTTGGATAATGCTAATTAAATGCTTAATGGTGCGTTGAAATACATTTATGTATAAATAAATGGGCTTGAGAGGCTTGGGATTCAAAATCAGATTTCGAGAATATTCACTAACGAGAAGATGATGATTTGATTTGGAGCGACAATAGAAAAATATTGTGCAATGTAATCGTTGGGTATTGAATGGAAATTTAGTTTGTAGAAGAAATGTTTCGTTTAAATCAATCTAGAGCTCGTTGGCGTGACCGTGATATGCAAAACGTATGATTTAAAAATCAGATTTTAATAGTTTATTTGTCTATTGGAATGCATCAACCTTTACTTTGAAAGGTTCGCAGCTATAGATCGAAGTGCCTTTCCAAGGCACTCCTCTTCATTAAGGCGTTTTTAAAGGTGCTTAGGAACTCTACTTTCCATACTTTCATTTGAAATACTCTTCAAAAAGACAACGGAAATTAAACGTGGAACAAATGGATTAAAAGAAAGTAACTTACAGCCGCTAGCTCAATGTTACATGACCTTGCGAAATTCCTTTGTTGACACAGCTGTGCACAAAAAAGGATTTCATGTACTTGAAAACTTTGAAAACACACAGAATAGGTTCAATTGAGTTGGGCTTTAGCAATTTTGCTATTCACTGTGATGTGATGCATAACTATTGTGACTGTGATGCATAAATGCTGAATGTCTATGAATGTTTGAATGCCTAGGCATAGAAATAAGTAAAATACGGGTAAATTTTAATTTGAAATTTGTATTTTTATTTTCAAGCTATGGAAATTTTATCTCTTAAATATAATCACTTATAAAAAAAATAAAAACATTAATCTTACCAAAAAATATCATTTGAAAGAAAATACTTCAACAATTTTTAAATGACTCCCAAGTTTGTTATGTTCCTACTAAGTTAAGTGTCGAAAATTTCATGACATGAAGGCCTTCTTTCTAAGTTGATTTAAGTTCTCAGAAGGGTAATAAGACTTACCGCAAGCTTTCTTATCAACAGACAATACTATGTGAGCGTTAACGGGGCAGATTTATTCATAGAGCCTGTGGCATCAGGAGGTTCTGTTACTGGACCAATTCTATACGCCATAATAACTGCTGATTTTTCCATTTCAGTGGACCAACCTCAAATTCAAATCCTGCAATAAGCCGATGGCACGCTCTTTTTCGCGTCGAGCCAAGATCCGCTCAAACCAACGATGAGCCTGGCATACTACTTGGCAAAACTTAGTCTTTACTTTGACGAATGGGGCATCAAACCAAATAGCAGTAAGACACAGCTTTGTGTATTTCGCAATCTTTCAAAGTATTAGGATCCCAAGCTATTCGCAATAAGACCAAACAAATCGCTGTCTCGTTCGGAACTTCTATGATTACTCCTAGCTCATCGTTTAAGTACCTCCGAATCGATTGCCACGAATTTCTGTAGTTTAACCGTTATGTGTGGTGAAAAATCAAAGCTACCAAATCTGTATTTCAATGCATTTGACCTCTTTTTGGCAAAATAATGGGCATGACCACCAAATCTAAATCCATTTGCTACCAGACGCTCATGCGACCTATTCTGGATTACCTTGTTCAAAGACTGTTATAACACAAGCGGAGATATTTGAAAGAAGAATCATCCACTTCTACACTGGCAGGTTCTACAACCCGGTAACTCAGAAGTGGCCGAAGAACCTTTTCCTGTATCAGTAGTTGGGACTGAAGCCACTTGGGGACCGGGCTGTAGAATTATACAGACAGACATGAGGACGGATTGGTTCGGTCAATAGGACGTACAGGTGGCTCTATCGAGCCATTTATGAACCTCGCAAAAATATCGTGCCAAATGCAGCTCATGGATGCGTTATTTAAACATGTAAGCCTTCCATCGAATAGAAGGGGCTAGATGTAAGACCTAGGTTAAGGTTTAGGCCTAATTAGGTTAAGCTAATTACAATTAGATATAGGTTAGATCTAGAAAAAATTGATAGAATTTTTTGAACTATTTTCTTATATTTTAGTATAGTTGTAATAAATTTGCATTTTTTTCTTGTTTGTTAGCTTTAAGTTTAGTAATTAGCTATACAGCTTTGTACATTTAATTATAATGGACTTTAATTAAGGTAGTTTTTAAGCCAATCATTGCCCAGGTAGCCCCAGTACTTGTTCAGGCTAGGTAGTATTATATGTGTGTAAGACAAAAACTGTCTATGAAATATATATATATATATATATATATATATATATATATATATATATATATATATATATATATATATATATATATATATATATATATATATATATATATGTATATCAAAAAATAATTGGAGCCAGCAGGCCGAAATAGTATAGGTGCTGGATTTCAAGTTTCCATTGCTAATTGAACTTTAAGCTAATATATAATAAAAAATCTTTCTTTCTTCCTATTGGTTCCTATTCTGTTAACATGCAAGGCTATGTAAAACAATTTTCTTACTGACCCAATCTCTCGATAGGAATCAGAAAGTAAAATTTATATATCATATATATTAGTTTATTTTTGCTTTGAGTTCAAGATAGCAGCGAATTTAAAGCAATTCAATAACAATATAAAGATGAAAATTCTTGGACGCATTTACTTTCGAAAAAATATTTGCGATTGAAAAAACAGTTGATGTTGACGTAAATGCAAAATTATACCTACAGCCGAAGCTATCAAGCAAAAAATTATATTCTCAGATTTAAGAGACAAAAATTTCCATAGCTGGCAGTTCCATTTTAATTTTTCAACATTTTGGCTCAAAATTTCTAGGAGAAAAAGCAGTATTTTTTTCAAACCAATTTTTTAAGACGGCACTACTACCACAGTGTTGTCTAAATTTCAATATTGCTTCTATCAAACCTGGTGGTATTTAAAGCCAACACATCCTGTAAACTTCATATTGATTTGATTATGGCGTCGTAAACTTTCGCGAACACAAATTCGGGGTGTTAAAAATAGAGGTAATTTTGTGAAGAGTTGCCGTTCTCATGCAAAAGAAACTTAAAAAATTGCATCTTGACTTTCAAATTTATCAAAAATATGCATTTGGTTCCTAACAACAAAAATTTTTCCAAGAAGGTTTTTGATTTGAATGTGATTTGCTTCCGGAGTTACCGTAGCTATAGACCTGCCCGCATATTTATCAAAAATCACCTGTGCATATTTCTTGTGGTTATCAATGTGCCCTGTGAATTTCGTGATGACCTGATGATTTTGGACGAAGTAATCGCAGTTCAAAATTTTACAAATTTTGTTTGCCTACTTTCACCTTCACTTTTGAAAATTTCCAAAATATTATATTAATATTATAAAAACATAGCTTGTTTTAGCAATATTTATTTTTCACAGAAATATAGGAGTACATATATTGACTAAAATGCCGGCTGTCGCTAAAGGATTAAAGATTTGCTTTCCTTGCAATAGGATGATTTCCTGATATTTTTGTAAAACCATTGGAATGTTGTTGCGGGACACTGTGAACAGCCGCCACCACAACAGAAAATTGTAGCCTGACCTGCTACCCTCGCGTGACTTTAAGGTGCCGGCTAGTCACCGGTGTCAGACAACAGATAAATTTTAAAAAATCTTAAACATATCTCCTCATAGAATTATTATTGGATTGGTATGAAACTCATTTTGAAATATAAGTTACTTTTGAAATAAAAACTGTGTTAAATTTTTGACTTAGACATATTTTATCTATAAAATATTTCGGAAAATTTCGATTTGCAAATATTCACGAAGAGGTTAAGGACCACGACCACTTTATTTTTTAAAGAAAACTCTTGAGCTGTATAAAAACCCTGCAGTTTCCAGCTCTAATGTTTAGATAAAAACTACAAGAAGTGAATAGATTCTAAAATCAATACATGAAGCCATACTTATTTTTGGCGTTTTACTGCTCAATTGACGATTTTTATGTATATTTTCGACATTTAATGAAAATAGTAAATATAATAGTTTTGGTTTATTGCCAACTTAAATATATTAGTATGAATTTCACACAGTTTTCATGTATAGTATTTTCGGTTCTAGTATGTATGTTTTACGAATGATATTGTCAAAAAATATACTGACCTTCAAAGTTTCAGCTGCTTTTTATTATCTACCGAGAACAGACAATACTAGTTTTATTTTTTTTTAAACATACAGCGTTTATTCAATTTAGTAAATATTTCAAGCCTCTGTGATATTACTTTCGTGAATTTTATTTCATAATTTATTGTTTGTTTGGGAACGTCTTCTTTCAAGTATCGCTATCTCACTGATAACTTTTTCTTCTGACTGTCTGTCACTTTAGATGAAAAAATTTCGAGATTATTTTTGTAAACCACGTCATTGTATTTCACTTTCTAGAAGCTTAAACTTAAAACTTTGTATAACTTTGTTGTCGTTTGGAATTAATATGCATTTGTACCGAATACTTAAATCAGTATTAATGTACTTTACTTGCGTCAAAATGTTTTTTTTTGTCTATCTAATATTATTCACTGACCTTTTTTGCACGATTCGGCCATTTGATATTGTGTCAGTAGAAGTTTTCAAATATTTATTTTCATCATTTTTGATAGTTTTAATAGCACATGCTCCGAATGCGATTTCATTATGGCAAATTGAATTTCTATCTCTAACAGTAAATTTACTAATAAATGTGAATAATATAAGGATGTGTCCCAGTTAATCAATAACTCAAGTAGCATTTCAATGAAATAAGAAAGTAAATCATTCAAATAACTTCAGAAGAACAATCGTAATTAAAATATGACTTTATCAAGAATGCGTTTGCTAATACAATGATTGAATACAGGGACACGCTTCAAAGCAGATATGCTGCAAATCCTTCAACAATTTTTTTTATATTGATTCGTCAAAATTTTCAAAGAAATTATATTTGAAACTAATGTAATGTCAGATATAACAGTTAACTCTGAATAAGGATCCCTGATTTTTTCTAGAACAAAATCACTTTCAATGTATATTTGAGTTTCATTGTTGTTTGTTTTCATTGCGTGATCTAACCGATTTCAATACATTCTTAAATTCAATGACACATTTATACGTATTTTTATTTAAGGTTTATTTTCTTCTAAATGTTTGTTTCTTGGCCAAGAAAATCGTCTGTGCTGTTAAACTATTAAGGTCATAAATCAGATAATCAATTTTGGTAACATTAAATATTTAATCGTCCTTTCTCTATTTTCAATCATCAGAAATTATTAAAACAGAAAAAATATAAGAAAAAAATATAGAAGAAATGCCTAATATACTATACTATATAGACATAACAAAATATAACTCAAGACATACCTAAAACGGGGACTCGATTTTTGCTTTGCACAACAGAACTGTACAGCAGCAGAGCAGTCCGCTTCCATGACGAAATGAATATCATGGACCATCGTCTCAATGGTTCACCGTCTCAAAGCAAAAATATGGAGATAAGTTCAACTGACCTCGAATTATATTTGCTTGCATTCATATGCGTAAGTATATTTTTTCATAGATGTACATGTATGCAAGTATCATCTTATTCTTAGTGAAATGCATCAGCATGCTTGTCCCCTTGATTTGAAATTGAATCAAATAATCGGTCATTTAACAAATAAGTTGTACCTACACATTTGTAAGTATTTTGTCATGCGGTGTGTTATTCAGATCAAAGTGTCCTCGTAGTTTTCTTATCGGTGAAATTCTTATCAGAAAACATTAAATGTTTGTCAAATGGTATTGCTGTCATAACGAAAGTACATGTTGTTCTATAGCTATACTTTTTATAAAACTGAGCCTACTTAAGTATATGTCCAGGTACATTCGTACATATGCATGCAATAGAATTTTTTTTCAAGGTGAAATCCGCTAATTTATATGTACAACGTATCTTAACAAATCGGGAAACAACAGAAGGATAGGAGAACTTTCTACTTCCCATACGAAATTTTCTGAGATTGATCATTTCTTTTGTCTGTGTGGTGGTAGTGCACAAGTTTTTGTTCGTTCAATTGAGTTTCTTCCATTGTTCATTTATTTGATACATGTACATAAATATGTATCTACACTTAAGATGCAAAGCCCATCAGCTGTTTCTTGGCATCTAAAAATACAAACAACCGTTTGCTGTCTTTATATCGCGACCGGTTACGTCTTGAGAATAATGCGCAGAATTCAAAACAAGTTACATAAGATTTTCTTTAGCGTCAGAAGCTTAATGCTTTAGTTATACACATACTGCTCAGGTGAGGCTAATGACATGTACATACAAGCGAGGCTGCAAAAGTATACGAGAAGTGCGGTGTGCGGTTTGTTGGTAAATAAAAATCGATAAATAGCTTCATCGTTAAGTTTTGCGTTCAAGGACAAGTAAACTAGTGTTGCCAGTGTAACGAAGTGATACAAGTAAGTATTCGAACAGATGTGTCCGGTCGCAAATGTATTTGTAACTAGATATTACATCTGCATGTATGAGTTGGTCATGCGTCGTGTTAATGTAGGTCAAGTGGCTGGGGAAATGGATTTCAGTCTGTTGATTTTACACTAAGCTTAGAAATTTATTGTACATATGCCTAGAGAATTAGAATAAGAAATTCTCATTCTCTCTTAGAATGTACGCTCCCTGTCTTAAGGGGGTATTCTGGTCTAGAAATTTGGTCAAATCGATTTTTTTCGTTTGCATATTTTCAAAGGTTAGATCTTTAAGAATAAGCTTTCAAGAGAATTTTCGAAAATTCGAATTATTTTTGGAGTTACAGTTATTTTTGTGACACGCCAACTAAACCAACAAGCGCGATCAACAACGAATTAACCGCTCCGAGCTTCTCAAGCTTCTAAAGAAGTTCGAACTGCTCGTATGGCTGAAAGAGCTCCCGAAAATCTCGCTTTTGAAGTTGAAGAAGGAACATTGCATGAGAAGGAGAGCTCTGTGAAAAAAATTTAAGTATAACATACTATTAAACGACTCAGACTGCCCGAAATGAGACTCCAAACCTTAAACGCGTTTTTCTCGAAACTACTTTTTTTGATACGGTTGACAGGATATCTCTAGTTGTAATGGACCAATTTAACACTATTAGAATTGGTCTGTCGTAGGGATTTTTGATTTATTTTTAATTTATAAAAAGTTCGCAAAGCTGAAAAAATGAGACAACAACGACTTTTTTTTGCATGAACGCCATTTTGCGAAAAAAATTTTTTTTCAAATTGCCTACATCAGACTAATTCTACATTCTTCTTATTACAGAATTCACCAAAAATTTAATTTTTATTTTTGAATACATTTTTATACTTTTAAAATGTTAATAAAACTGATAAAAAAATGTCACCTCGAAATCGAGCCTCTAGACCAGAATACTTACCCCATTGCCAAAAGTCGTACTGACAGAACAGTCCTAAATCCTAAGAATGAATTCTATGATCATTGACTGCACAGCGATAAACAAAAGGCTATGCATCCTGCCACGGGCTATGCATTTTGATACTTAAAACACCTACCAATTAGTTATGGATGACAATCGATTATGACCTCATTATTCGTAAGACTAGTTTGTGTGAATAGCATTAGCAACACGTCAAAGATACTATGCTTGGTATATAAAAACTCATATCAACAAACAGGTATATAAAGACTCATATCAACAAACAATTTAATACGATAAGGAACGTTAAGGACCCACTCGCACGCCAGTCATGATGACTATGACAAACACCGTCCGACTAAGTTTGGAATCGATCGGCTTTTCGCCGGTGAAAGCTTTGTTGTGAAAAATTTTAACCGGCTAGCTAGTTAATCGCCGATTTTTTTGAAACAAACAAATGCTAATGCCAAATAATTGTGAAATGAAATTGATTGCGTTAGAAGCCATTGCTGAAAATTTACCACCTCTGAAATGCGCCTTTAGGCCCAGGTATGACTTCACGGTCTCCAAATGCGTCCACAAGTCTAGTGTGAGTTCAATAGACTTGGAATTGGAAAGCGTTCACCCATAGTCAGCCTGCAGCTCCAGAAACTTATGTTCCATTGCTTTGGTACGTGTAGTTTCGGATGGCGCGGAGTACAAAGGCTGCATCGTTCTGCAAAAAAGCCTTGAAGCCCTCCTTTTCCGGCGTCCTTAATGTCATGTCGTCACGTGCATTCATGAACAGGAAGGAGTTGGTAGCTTACTTGTCCCGGTGACCACTTCTTAAAGAGAAAAATACAAGCGCTGTCGCAGGAATCGTCAGATAAGTGATTTTAAACGAATACTCTTCTCGCGTGGGGTATCATTAGAAATTGTCGGATAAGAATGTTGCTATCGGACGAAAATAGACAAGTGCTTACTTGAGAAGGACATGGTGTTAGCGAGAAACTTGTCCATCGGCCCTTCGAAATTAGCTCTCGCAGTGTTGCCATTTCCAGTGTCCTTACTGCCCCCAGCATCACTCTACTGATTACTAGCGCGCGTGTGCTAGGAATATACCAAGGAAATATATATACCAAACACATTTCACGATGATACAAAAAGTAGAATTAAAGTTCACCTGCGCAAGATGGAAACGCACAGTGCTTGTCGGCGGATTTGAAAATTACTTGCGGCATTTTAAGCACTCGGCTGTTTTGCTATCAATGCTCCTCCTTACGAAGCCCCACACGCTACTCGGTGCCATTTTATTTATGGCCAGATAAGACCAAGCGGGAACCTTACACAAAAATGACACACATTTGAAACAAAACACTCGTGATTTAACAATGTTCGCGTTGGTGTGTTCCAACCACACCGGAGAGGGGAAACGAAAAGGCGGTAGGAGTGCGCTTACACATCGACAATTGAGCACGTCGAGGCCCGCCGTATAATCCCAACAGTGAGAGGGAGTGAATCAGCTACCAAGGAGAGAATGGTGACGCGCAGAGCCCTAGCGCACGGTTACAGCCGTTTTCTTTGAAGTAGAGAACAACATTTCCCATGTTAAAAAAAAGCGGTTAACCGATTAACCGATTTTGGTGGCAGCGTTTACCCGGTGAAAATTAGTCGATCGGAACTGTCACCAATCTTTCCTTGCCTTCGTCCGACTAGCTATGATAAACACATATCCTCGATATTTTACTACGATGAGGAACGTTGAGACACATTCGCACATCGGCCATGAGGACTATGACAAATACCGTACGACCATCTTGACAAACACAGATCTTCGACTAAGCACAAGGCACTACTTCCAGTTTCTCACTACCGCAACTACTACACTACGCACTATATATACTAAAGCTCACTCTTTACGTCCGCATATATACTAAAGCTCACTCTTTACGTCTTTTATTTTACACGCTGTAGCTAACAAAATCTAATAAATTACCTGGAACCCATGGAATGGAATACTCACCAAAGTTAGTACTAGTAGTTAAATATTGAGGTGAAAAATTACATAATGAAGCTCATCAGCTAGTGCTGACGGTGAATGAATGAGTTTTTGCTCCGGAAGGTGCATCTGGTGCCTCTAAGCCCTCAGGCCAGAATAGCCTATTGCACTCATACCTCCAGCAGAGTTTCCCGAAACTATTAACGAACCCTAGGACTACTGGTAGTATGCGCAAAAAATCCCAGCCAAAATATTAGTATCTGATTAGCAAATACGACAGACACACGTAAAATGAATTTCCCACAAAGTCCAGCTCTCCTAAGCAGGATTGACAAACATCCGCTCCGTTTTTGTTGCAGTTCGTTTAGTAGGAAATCAATAAGTACACTCAATAGGAGCAGCACGAGTACACTTCTTCGTGGACATTCATCTGCCGCCTCTTTTTTCAACTAACAGGTGACTCTGACAGCAATAATTTCTGCACAAGCATGCCATGCGTCCGTTTATTTATCAGACATCCTTAAAGCGTACGCAGCTGAGCGCCCCTTCAATGTCACCAAGTACCCTCATCGTTTTTTCACCATAAATAAAAAAAAATGCAGGGCTGACTCGCTTGTTGTTCTTTATTCAAGGGATTTTAGGACTGACTCGCATATTTTTCCTCATTCAAGGGGTTAGAATTAAGCTCCTAGTACGTACGTATATGTATGTCTATATGTCTTGGATTTGAAAAGTATTCTCTCCTACGATTTGGACTAAAGACAGCTTTAAGCTGTCGCCTATGTGACATTTCACACCCCCGAACGAGGCGTATCCAAAAGATCTCCTTTTGGTCTGCCTCCAGGTGGTAACTTCATTTTGGTCGATTCATCAATAGATGCCGTTCCGGTTCAGCGATTTGAAATACTCAAAGGACATAATTGCGTCCCTGACCTTTTCGTTGGTGACCAAAGATATAGCTGTGTACCACCACCCATTACTAATGCAAATAGCAGAAGATTTGGTCAGGGGCACAAAAGTTTTCTGCGCTTGAGTCACTGGATCACCCGGAACTTAATTCTCAGGTAAAGTCTATAGATATTCCATTTGTCACTTGGAAATTCATCAACGCTCGTTTGAGAATGCTCAGGCAGCAACGATAATATAATACGAAAACTAAGCTTATTAAAACCGAAGCATGCCTACCAAATACAAATATATAATTATAGGATGATGCTGCAGACTGGAAATTGCTCTAAAAATGATTGATCAATTGAAGTCGATAATGAGATATATTACCCTTGAAAAATTGACATAATTGAATAGCCCTACTTCCGTTTGAATATATTGTATGTATAATATCTTCAGCGAGGCTAGGTGGAAAAATTATATTATGAAGAAGCCAAAACTAAAGTCAATATTTTGAAGGACCCTGCATTCTTGTATTAGCATCAAACAAAAAGTCTGCAGAAGTTATAAAACCTTCATTGATTATTGCTGCGAATATCTTAATTAAAGAGTAACTAAAAATTAGTCGTATAAAAAAGAGTAATAGGAATGAGCTGGCGTACAGGTGCTTGAAAGACTTTGATACAGACAAGTTAAAGTATACTATCTGCTGAATTTTCAGTCTATATATATTAGCAGCGAGCTAATTTGATAAGAACGTCAATTTTTTTAACTGACAATAAGATCAGGACTAAGTGTTATTTTAGTTTTATTATTGTGAATTCGTACACTCAGAAAAATATGTTTCCGAAAATCAAAGAAAATATTTACTTATCTGCGAGATGTGAAATCTTCCACAAATCAAATAAGCTTTTATTTGATATCAGTAATTTGTATAAATATCATTGAAAAAATTCCGCCGGGTTCATGGTTGACTTTGTTCGTCTTCAGTTGTACTAGCTCCATTGATTAAGTGTCACATTATAGCTTAAAGTGGCGACTAGGCATAAATAATACTAGCGCTTCAGAAGAAAAAAATGTGGCGCTTTAAAAAAAGGATAAAATGGAAAAATAAATGTTTCACTCCCTTAAAGCTACTCTTATGATATGAAGGGAGGGACAGTTTTTGCGTGCCAACAACATCCGATGCTTTCAAGATGCTTTCGAAGCGGTCCCCCATCTAAGTAGAAACCGCGCCCAGCACTGCTTAACTTCGGTGATGTTACGTTAACCGATTTATGCCAGATGCCAGATGTGCTTGAAACTATATCAAATTTTACTCAGGGCAAGTGCTTGAAATCAGTGCTTGAAATGAATAAATTCCTTTCTTTCCATTGAGTAAATATTTCTTTGGCGCAGAATCATTACCAATTTTCTTTGATAATGTGTTCATTTTTCTTAAAAGTATTTTTCTCAGTGTATCTTAGGAAAGCCATCTTAGAAACTTTAAAAAACAAGTTTATTTAAAATCCTAACAAGATTAGTTAAACAAATCTACGAGCTTTGACAGTATTTGCAGCCCTCTCTTGACTATTCACTTAATATTAAGCTATTTTTAAAAAACTTTAGCATTACAATCAATCATGGTGAAGGACACAATTAATTTTGAAGACAGGTAAAGTAAATAATGCACTTGAAAAATAATCATGTTAACAAGCTTTTGGACCTTCTTGAATTATACATTTTTTATTCATGTTTTCAAAACTGAAAAACAAAAGCATTTTCCATAGAAAATCGGTGATAAATTTTATTTCAAGGCTTACTTTGATATTGAAGCTTAAATCGAATTTCGAAACTAGCTTATCACTCATCACTGTTAATTGAAATTTGCTCAAATCCTCCAATAAAAACCTGCCCATGGCATGAAAAAACAAAAAAAAAAACACATCAAAACAACAAGTACATAAGCGATAACGAAAATCGCAAAAATAGCAATCCAAAAGGAGGCCAGATATGATTAAATTGTAAACAAACCATGCTGTTAGTCACGCAAACAAAATTTTGTCAGTTAAATGCAAATATGATTACAAACTTTAATAAACACTCAAACAAAAATTCAGTTTATGCATACTTACATACTTACCTACATATTTAAGCAGCAAGTGATAGTCAGTTTAATTTGTTTGAAGTAAACAGATCTTAGAAACAGATCAAGTACTAATTAATTTAGCTGTTTGTTTTTTGTTTAGTTTTCGTATCGTTGTTTACTTGATTAGACAGTGTAGCTTGGCTTACGGACGGTCAGTGCGTTATTACATCATCCACTGATTACGCATAGTATCGTTGAACCCGAACGAGAATAGCATAGTGCAAATTATTGCAACTATGAAGTTTCAAGATTTTCCTTGGACTTACATATGAAAACTGCTATTATGTGCATTATCGCTGATTAGAACAAAGAGTATTAACAATGTAACGCATTTTCAATCTTTATTAAAGTCTTTCTTTCTGTTTAACATTATTCGTCCGCTCTAATTTCAGAGTTAAAAAAATGAAATCATTGATAAGGCCTCTTAGAGACCAGCAACTCCTCCTTTCTTTCTGTAGTCGGCATTAGCGTATATTGCAGTTGCATTTTTAGCTATACCGCACATGGTTGATCCACGTTCCCGATAACGATTCGTCCAATGGCCTTTCTCCTCCAGGGCACCGATAATTTGCTGAAAATAGAAAAATGAGCTTTCAGTTTGGTTTTAAATTATATTTATTTGGCAAAAATTAGATTTGAATCCATTTTTTGTTTCATTTTCTTATTTATTTAAATGTTATTTAATAAAATTAGATCCAGCACATTTGAAATAAGACTTTTTTGATAATTATTGCGTTTCGCAATACATGTTTCGCATTTGTGAACAGCAAGAGATGCTATCGATTTGACTTAGCTTGTCTAAACTTGGAAGGTAACCTGTCAAGACCTGCCAGTGACTTACAAAGATAAGAGTAATTGATTTGATTTGATAGCATGGAGTGGGTTCAGAGGGCCTCCAGCACTGCGACTTCCTGTGTCTATTGTGCTTTCTCTGAGCTATGACTATAGTATATTCGGGCTTCCTATAGATCTGGATATGTTCCTTGAAGAAATATTTGTAATGTCCTTGCTGGAGGGAAGAGTAGAGCCAACTAGCTCTAATGTGAGAAGATGTACTACACACTCTAATGTGAGAAGGTGTTTTACACACTGTGCCCTATTTCAACAGTACCTGCATCTTTAGTCCCGCTCCTTACCCATTCTGTGCAAGTACTTTTTGAAACGAAAATGAACTGGCAATGCTCCATATAGGGCTGTCATGTTACATCTGGAGAGAGCCACTGCTTCCTTTGCTCTCTTTGTTTTGATTGTGTCATATCCCCAAGATTAAGCTATTAGCTTTCGATCTTTTTCTTGCTTCATATTTTAATTTCTTTATCCGTATCTGCCTTTTTAAAGTCTCAGTACGAAGTAAGACCTATAAAAGGTATTTACGTTCCTACTTTGGCCTTGGTATCAGATCCCTGGTTTCTTTGGTGCCCCTCGTAAGCGGAGATCCATATCAACTCCAAGCTGTTTTGTGACCCTGTTTCACCTCTCACCTCTAGGAGTATGGCTAAATCTATTTGATCGCGATTGATAGCTTTGAGAACCGCTTGGCTATCCAATAAATCTTAATTCCGACCCTTTTAGTATTGCTTATCCTAATTAATGTGTGACTCTAAGTATAGCATGTAGTTCTGCTTGATAGATGGTAGGAAATGGAAAATACATGATAATGGGAAATGCATTTGCAATTGGGTCCTACGATCCCTGCTCCTACTCCACAATCCTTATTTTAGCCATCCATATACCACATTCGCGAACCTTTTTACGAGGGGTTAGGCCATCCTCCCATTTGTACCATTTGAACCTCGTCCCAAAGGTTACTTTGGTCTTCATTTGATCACATTTCAACATTTCCGTTATGTGCCTGTTACCCTCCAATATTCTAAAATGGTCTTTAAGGTCTCTTTATTTGTACATATAGGCCTGTTATGGACTAATAGCCTGTTTCGCTGCCTTTGAGGTGATGTTGACGTGTAACGGCTCTAAGTTTAGAAGAGGCTCTATTCTTGGCGTTAAGATGGAGCTCATAGCTTTTATAATCAAAAGGCAGGCCATCCTTTGGAGCATGTTGAGGCTACTAACAGTTGTTTTATTTTGTTTGATTTTCTTTCACCACACTGCAGTTCCATATACGATAATAGATCTCACCATTTGTTTGTATGCGCATAGTGTCTGCTTTCGAGATAATCCCCAAATGCGCCCAAGCATTTGTTTTGTCGCCCAAAGTGCTTCATGTCAATATACATTTAATAAAAGAGAAATGTTGATTAGTTGATATTACTAATCTGCTTTAGTTGAGAAAAGGTCAAATGATTCTAGAATTGCTAATAACTGAAATCAATAATTTAACCAATATAAGTTGTATGAACCTCTATCATATCTCAGTTTATCTATTTTCAATGTACGAAATTTCTAAAACCAGTGGAAGGATTGACTTATGTTATCTGAATATAAGTGACTATTTATAATTTACGGAAACAACAAATTGATCTAATAGGCTGAAAATCAACCATTTTCTTTAAAATATTATGACTATTTCTTTATACCGAGTACCTTATTATTTTGTTCAGTGTAGATATTCCTGCAGACATACGACTCTGGCCCTAAGTCGATTATTTTCTTTGCGATGAATGAGTTTTTAGGAGGATTTGTTGATAAACCTTCTTGCTCGCAGCATTAGATTGTTTCATTTAACCCTTCCGTACGCGTGCGGGGTAGCTGAGTGACCCAAAAAAAAATATTTTTCTAATTAATCCTTGAATAATTTATTTAGAGCAAAATCGTTTCTCGTATGCTTTCTGTATATATTCAAGAATATAAACAAAACTTTTTTGACTTATTTCGACTATTCATATTTTGTTTATGTTCACTTTTATACATTGAGGTCACCAAGTTACTCCACACGGGCTGTCATGCTGCTTTAGATTTTTTGCAGCTCACTCTTTGGAGCAGGCCATTCTTGCTTATTTCGATAAATTATGTTTATCTGATTGTTGAATTGAGATAATAGTTCAGTTTAGTGTTATCCTTCACAATAGCAAGACCTCAGTTTTTGTCAGATGATTATATCGTGCGAATTTTAGATGAAAGTGATGTTAGTGATTCGGAACTTCAAGAAGAAGATAAAAGTGAATTGGAGGATAATGTAGAAGAAGAAAATGATATTGCTGATGAGATTGAATTCGAGGAATCTAATGAATATGAAGAGCTTCCTGACCATTCCGATATTTTTTATGCATCGAAGTCAGGTTTTGTATGGAAAAGTCAACCGCCAGCAAGCACTAGACGACAAGCTCACAATTACTACAAAATTCCAGGTAATTATTTGAATATTTTTAGGCAATCAAATCAGAATAAAATTATTTGAATGAATAGCATTCTAATCTTAACTTTTTTGTTTCAGTGTACAAATTATTTCAGTTCTTGAAGCTTTCCAACTTGTTGTAACGGATGAAATACTTGTTGAAATGTGTGAATGTATAAATAAAGAGGCTGAACTATGCGTTTCAAAATGAAATGAAGAGCAACCGGATAATCAAAAAAGAAAAAATGGAAACCAGTATCTTTGCCGGAAATAAAAGGTTTTATTGGAGTTCTTATTGCTGGTGGCAGATATCATGGATGGAAATTACATATATCAGAAATGTGGTCAGAAAGTAAGTTGTTCAGGTATCTTTACTTTATTGCTGCTCTATCTCAGAATAGGTACCAAGAAATATTCAGATTTATTAGATTCGACGATACGACGAAGAGAAGAGATAAAATCCAACCAACTGGAGACAAATTGGAAGCAACACATAAAAACTATGAAAGTTTTGTGAACAATTGCATTAACAATTTTTCACTAAGTGCTAATTTAACAGTTGATGCACGTTTAGATAATTTCGGGGGGAAATGCCCATTTAGGGTATACATGAAAAACAAACCTGGACGATACGGTGTAAAGATATGGGTTTGTACAGATTCAGAAACGGGATATATATTGAATAGCCAGGTCTATACTGGAATGATAAATGGTCAAAAAGAGAAAAACCAAGGGCAAAGAGTAGTGTTCGATTTAATTAGGCCATATTTTGGTTCATGGAGAGGAGTCGCAACAGACAACTTTTTCACGTCTATTCCAGTTAGAGCAAATAAACGGGAAATCCCAAAAACATTTTTACCAAATCCAGGGCGCTTACAATTTTCTACTATGTTTGGATTTTTTGACAACTTGACACTTGTGTCGTATGTGCGTCAGTTTCTTGCAACCGAAACAGCTGGTGATGAGCGAAATAAACCTGAAATAAATGTTCACTAAAAGACAAAGGGTGGGGTTGATACTGGGGATAAAATGACTGGTGAACATAGTTGTGTACGTTCAACGAGAAGATGGCCGCTACGAATTTTTATGGAAATAGTTGGTATGGCTGCTCTTAATGCATTCAGTATCTACAAATATAAATATCCCTATTTGTACAAAAACCGAAGCTATCGAAGAAATTTTCTACAACAGTTATCCCAAGAAATTGCACTACCTAACGTCAAAAATTGAAAATCGAAAATTAAATTATAAAAATTTACATCAGCCAGTATAATATGCCATCGATTTGTTTCTGGAAGAGAATGCCGAACAAATTCAAAACATACCACAATTAAGTGAAGAAAATTTACTACAGATTCCCCAAACGCCAACAAGTTCAAGATGCTTCTTCTGTCCACGAACACGAAAGAGAAAAACCAGAATTTTTTGCGAAACATGTAAAAAACCTATATGTACTGTGTATAAAAGGGAAATAAAAAAACATCACTGTTTAGATTGCCAACAGCAGTAAATTTATCTAAATTTTTTGTATTTAAAAAAAAATTAACTTTTTGTTTCAAATAAAACTATTAAAAATGTTTTTGTCAGTTCTATTGTATTATTTTAATCTAAAAATGTATATGTAATACATGAATACAACAATATGGGGACAATACAGGGAAAATATGGGAAATGAACATGGGGTAACTAAGTTACCCCACACGGTCTATGAAGGGACTTTTATTAGCACGGATACGGAAGGGGTAAGGTTTTTCTGCATTCTGGATCTAACGGTATTATTAGCCTTATTATCACCGTGATATCGTCCACTTAGGCTTTTACTTTTGAGGATCACGAGAAGGTCATCAGCTAGCAGGAAAGAGTGTCCGCCCTTAGCATCGCTTCTACCAGCTCAACAAACACACCTCGATACCTTAGTATTTTACTTGTCTATTTTGCTACTCTTTTGAGGGACATCCCTTCTCTAGAGAGCGTGAACCTTCCCATCCAAGGTGATACTTTTTTGGCAAAATAATATCCAAGAATATGGGTTTTGCTTCAAAAATTTTTAGTCAGTAATATTACTTTGATTTATTTGTTATTGAAATCGAAGTGAATGCTGATTGAATTTGGTGAGTGAATATGATTTTACTAAGCTTCTCTTTCCAGTTCTCCAACGAATTCATTAACGAACATTAAGTTTCATTTCTATTTTTCAAATTATATATACATACAATTAAAAAAAAAATACTAATCTTACCTGCAAATTACCGAATTCGTACTGTATCTCGTTCGGTACGAGCTGATGATGAATTCGTGGTGCATCGATGGCTTCTTTAATATCTTGGCCAAACCATAGAACCCGCATTATCACCATTGCCACCGCAGAAACTATTTTCGTGCCACCGGCTGAGCCAATAACCAATTTCACATTACCATTTTCGTCTGTAACGATAGTCGGGCTCATCGAAGACATTGCACGTTTTCCAGGTTGGATAAAGTTCGGTTTTGCACTTGGCAGACCAAAGAAATTCTGTCTTATATTCGGAAAGGAAAAATCATCGAGCCCGTTGTTGAAAATGATGCCGGTTCGTTTGCCCGCCAGACCACAGCCGAAACTGTAAATTAAAAGATGTTTTCATTTCATCCCGGGTTCGGAATCGAAACCGCAAAATATTGAACTAAATAAAATGAATTTTTATTGCTGCATTAATACAATGGCTTCAGAGAATTATGATCGACGTGTAATGGTATTACTTTGCTCGCGAGAAAATTTTAGAGCATACTTACTAAAAGTTAATTGTGCTTGTCGCAGACACAGCATCTCCATTGGGTCCGATTACCGACAAGTGCGACGTACCTGTATCTGATTTAGACCAGAATTTAGCGCCATAATGTTCATACTTTTGGTAGGTTACACTATCGTTAATCTTGTTGTGGAAAGATTGGGCAAAGGCAGGTGACGTTAGATTATGCACAAGCTATAAAAAGTAAAAATTGGGATCAATTTCAAACTTCGAAGCATCTTGAATATTTCTAAGCATTCTTGTGCTTAGTGGTGGAATATTTGTCTTATTTTTGGAACGTTTATGCTGGGCAGACGGAAGTCACAGTGATTTGATGAAAATAGGGTAGAGTGTGATATATTATCGTTTTAGACTTTTCCACTTAGATATTAGATAATTTATTTTTAAAGAATGAAATAGTTCAACATAAAATTATCATCCCATTAAACGGAGTGATTTTAACGTGCGTGAGCATTGTATCATGAGAGTCTATGCAACAGAACTGTTGATACATTGTGTGTCTTCGATATTTTGTAGTTTGTAAAACTGCAACTGCTTGATAGGAATCAGTTTATAATTTTTCATAGTTAATGGCGAATACGTACAGTATTGTATTTGAACTAATGCTGAGATTTTAATGTTAACCTACCTCTGTTATGTTATTGAAATTCATATCACCCAGCAATGATCTTTTCGCGAAAGCAAATTTGAAAGCCTCTATAATTCGATGGTACGTTAGAACAGTACCATTCATGGTAGCGATATTTTCCTTTGAAAAATCATAGTCGCGTAATATGTTCATAATGAATGCCAAAAGTGTGCCACTTCCACTCGGTGGAACAACGTGCATAACATCTTCGCCGAATTTCACAGGAATAGAATCATACCACTCGACACTATACGAAGCCAGATCGTCTGCTGTAATATGGCTCCCAACATCTTTCAGATCCTCGATCAACGATTTAGCAATTGTACCGTTATAAAAATCATAGGCACCGTTAAAAGCTAACTGGCGATATGTATCGCAAAGCTCTTTGTGAGGTTCTATTGTTGCACCTACTCGATGAAAATCGCCGGTTTTATTATTGACGAATACAGAGCTGAAAAGAATGGAATGTTATCTTCAAAATTTTGAATAAAAAAAGTTTGATGAGTGTTTGATGAGTGAAGTAATGTCAGGATATTATCCTTGGCTCTGAAGACTGTCGGGCTGGAAAGATGGTTTTTGTTGATATTTTGTAAAGACATGAAATTCTCTTAACGCATTCAACCTAAAGAGTTGCGTGTTCCGAAGTTTCAGATTTTTCAACGTTCATCTAATTTTTTTCCAACAAAATAACATAAATAAATTCAACTTTTTAAATTATTTGTTAGTACTAATAATTTTTGTGAAGTTTCATTGATTTCATTAGAATTTACAATGAACAGTTTCAAAATTCGGGTCATGTTATTTATTTAGCGTTTATAGATGTAGGTGCTATGTATTATAGCTTGCAAGGCGATATATTGTAGCCTTTAATGCCATGCATTATAGACACTGATAAGAAGCAAAGCCATACGTGAGGCCGAAACTGGATTTGAACTAGTCAGACCAGACTCTATTTAATTGTTAGGCCACGCGAGGCTATTCAATTCTTGTTCCTATGTAATCCACTATAATGGCTTGCGTGGAGACCATATTTATAAGGGCTGTCTCAGTAAAATTTGTTCGCTCTAGATCTTTAAGCCATATGGTAACCTTCTCTATAATGGACAGAAAACTATTTTAGTATTAACTCATCCAGAAGCTCTTTAACTGGTAAGATAGAGTCGAAAAAAGAACAAGTACGACAGTAAATTATTTTCAAATACGTGGAAAATTCCGAAATCAAGTTTTCAAAGATTGCTAAGGACGCCAGAACGTCACTTTGAACGGTCGAATGAGTAACAGTAAATTATAAAGGCGGCTTTATGGCGGCTTTAGATATGCGGTGTTTGTCAAACACCTCCTATTCGCCAAATACCGAACACCTAGTCAAGTAATTTGGCTTGGTGCTTGCGAAATGACAAGCCCAGTGAATTAGACATTCGGGCATTGCCGAACGTTCGCCAAAACTGGAAGATGAACGAGCTGCGGGGATCCGACCCAGTGCTCGTCTACTTTGATGTGTGTTGAAAGTTCGACAAACTACGGGAATAGCGAGCACCCGAATGTTTGTGCTTGGCCTAGGGCAAACACTAGGCAAGCAACCCAACCACACATACGAAGTTTGTCAAACTAGGTGCTCGGTATTTGACAAACACCGCATATCTAAAGCCGCCTTTAGATGCCGATGCCCAGGCCGCAGATGACATGCCATAAACTGACATTCGTTGCCATCGCATATGGCAGAGCTCATGGCCAATGTGGACTCTAGGTATTAGGTTGTAGAGTTTTCAACGAAACTTTATGGACAGATAATCGGACGTGAGAACAGGCTGAAAAGTTCTTTAAGCCACTCAATTGGGCTAAGTGCGTCTGGCTATAGTAGTAGGTCCTACGCTTTTCGATTATGTACGCGTCCCAGCGATTAGGTGGGGCTAGTTTTTGAGGAATACTTTAGTTTAATTTAGGAACTATATTGTTTAGGCTTCGTTCGTATACTATAATGTATACTTAAATGTATTTTTCATAGCAACATAGTGAAAGCATCGTTAAAAATATTTTACAATGTTTAATGGCATCCAACTATATATTAAAAGGTTCTGTTTGCTGAAAAGTGTATTGTCGCTTGCCTCATAAATAACAACAAACTTTACAAATTGCTTTTGCCCGGTAAGCTACTGTCAAACAAATGCCAACTTTTTAGAAATTTGCCTAAACGACGCAGTGCGGTGGCTTTGCTTACTGGCAATTGAGCCTACGCTTACTGGCACTTTGTTCAAAGAAACATGGGAAAGTTTAACATTTTTTAGCTATTGAAATCTAAATAATTTTGTATGTTATTAAGAAAGTTATTGTAAGAAATACTATTGTGTATCTCTACGTTCGCCAAGAGCTTATGGACACTTTAGCCATAAAACTATATTAAAATATCTCATAGCTTTCTACTATGCAACTATGTCTAATCTAGAGTCTACATTGGCCATAAGCTCTGCCATATGCGATGGCAACGAATGTCAGTTTATGGCATGTCATCTGGTGCCTGGGCAACGGCATGTCATGCCATATCATTTTGAAAATGTCGCTCAGCAGTGAACATGTGCGCGCTATCCGGTGTTTGAAACCACTGCAAAGATTAGACGAAGCGGAATGTGAGGAAAGGCGTAAATTGAGGAAGAGGCGAACATATAATTCCATAAGCAATCTTTTTTTTGTATTCGTTTAGGATTCGTGACACTATTTCCCTCGACATCGCCATTTTGAAAATTAACCACTGTCAGATTATGCTCATGCTCATGGCCATGCAAATATCTTGCCATATGGCTTGACATTTATGGCATGCCATCAAATATGTCATGCCATTTACCGTCTACATTTTCCATTTCGATGGCAAGTCGAATGTCATGCCATCTCCCATGGCCAATATGGACGAGGCATAAAAATACTATAAATGTTCACTATCCATATACATATGCCCTATACACTATAGGATAAGTGATACATAAAATTGGGTGAAACATACTAAAAATGTTCTCCGTGTAGTTTAAAGTGGTTGTTCAGATAAAACATTGCATTGCAAACACCAGATATTATATAATCTGGGTTATATTGCCGTTGTGTAAGACTTAATGCAAGGGAATAGCCAACAGTAAAAATTAAAAATAAAATTGGTTGCAGACGAAAATAGTACAGGCGCTAATTGAAAACTTTGTTGTGGTAGTTATTCAGTAAGTTGCAAATGATTTTTTTTTCAATAATATATAACTCTGCTCAATTGTAAATATAATGTAGGTAGTCAAAATTCTCTCAACCGAAGATCGACAGTTAAATGGTGTGACACAGCTCGTTACATTTAAATAAAGAGGTTTACTTTTATATAACCGAATTTCTGATAACATTTCCATATTCTTTCCTTGTCTCTTTGTGATTTCAAATTTTCGTTTTGGACTCTGGTTAGTTTCAAAATTGCTCCTCAAAAAATTTTCGTTTAATATTAAAGTGGAAGGCTGAGTATTTTTAATCAACATTTATAGAGTTTCTGAATATTTGAAACAAACTTTACAATGGTATCGAAGCTTCTAGTTACTTTATTCATTTCTGGTTGCTGACAGACATTCTGGGGTTTTATTACCGCCAGATTGTTTGGCACATACATCATCTGATTCAGTATAATACTTTGATGCAAGGTCGTCCTGATATCGATTTGGAGGTGCCTATTATTCGATCATAAACAAAACACTTCTGTTTGTCAGTGTTTTATTCGTAAATTTATGATAACGACTTTAATGATGAAATTTGGTGCTATATAACAAACACACTTACCTCAATAGAGGATCCTTTTTCAATTTTTTATTTGTTAGCAAAGAGTCCAACATATGTTTCGATAGCTTGAAACCGTCCCTGCAAATCTTAATCGAAGGCTCAACAATCTCCTTCCATGTCATTGAGCCAAACCGTTTATGCGCTTCCCAATATCCCAACACTTCTCCGGGAATGCCAATCGATTGAGGCGTAGCAAGCGTGGTCGCTGAGGTAAACATATTTTGTGTGACACCTTTTGGTGCCATTTCTCTGGCATCGATAGTATACGCTTTGTTTTCGGCTTTTATGAAAACATTCATTATTAAACCACCACCAATACCCAAACTTTGCATCGTAGTTATCCCGTTGCAAAGTAATGTGGCTATTGCTGCATCCATCGTATTCCCGCCGCGATTGAAAATCGATCTGGAATTGAAAAATATTCAGAATAGGTATCTTAATGAGCAGTATTTTGAGACTCACTGTCCAAGTTGACTGCAAATATCGCTATCAGAACAGATTGCATCATTTTCGTATATATGAAGCGTTGACGCGGATGGTGGAGGCTCGATCTCAGCATTTGGTGGAACCAATTTTGTTGAAGACTTGGAGTAATCTGATACTGTACGTGGTGGAAAATGGAATTATTTCGAATCAATCGAAAATATTTTGAAAACTTACTTTCTAAATATTTCATAACTAGGTAAGTAAAAAAAAATCCAATTAGAATTAAAGCGAGAACGAATCCAGCACAACGCATCCATCTGGAGTAACTGCAAAATGTTCTGCAACGATATTAGAAAATTAACTGTGTGCATTAAGGTTCAACTTTCAATGTTTGATATTTGATGAACAAGGAGGATTTTAGCTAGTTTAATTAATGTTACTTGCGCTTAAATATTTTATTTTGTATAGATGATATTTGAGGAGTTAGAAATAAATTTAAAAAAAAGTATTTACATACATATGTATGTATTTTGAGCAAACATTTTAACAGAAAAAACTTGTGTGTTTCTTTAATGATTCATATTATTTTTATTATATTAGTTTAAACAGTGGATAACAAACGTAGGTATGAAGTAAAACCTACGCAGACCTACACTACAGTTGATAGCACTGAACACGTACAACCATCGGCGTAAAGATATATTAATTAGCCCTCAAGTGCACATACATACATATATACGAGTAAGAAAGAAGAATTTTTTATCCAGATTGATTGGAAACTGAATAATACCCTATTTGTGTGGTGACTATCTTATTCTTTTAGGTTTTAATTAATATAACTCACTTATATATAAATCCTAATATCACACAAATGTACTGGCATTGGTTTTGACTGGCACACTGTACCAGCTCTATCCTTTTATGTATAAATTGACGACATTGTAATTTAGATCTTAGTCGCAGGCTATTACTCATCATTTTAATACTTGATACATGTTTAGAATATAACACAGTCAACATATACGTTACATAGGCACATATTTCTACTTCACTCTGTACATGTTATAAATGAAAATAGATATTTTGTTGCTTGAAAACAAGTTAGTAAAACTAAGAGGAAAATCACAGACAATCGGTTTCATGTTGATATGAAACACCAAAACACAAACATCTGATTGGGAATTTTCCGAGTGCGCAGATGTGTATGCAAAGAGTTTTCATTTAGATATTCTCAAACCGTTGAAATAAGCTTTACCAGAAATCTTAGTAAAGTCACAAACTAAAGCGTAAACTTTCATGCCGCAAGAGAAGCTTATCAAGAAAAATCATATCGGTGCTGCCCAGTGCTGTCGTTTTGGTTTTTCTTTCTGCAGTAAAAAAGCTCCGAAATTGCAGTAGATTTTGGTTTTTGGCTACGAAAAATCTGAAAAATCCCCGTATGTTTTAGTTCTAAAAGATGATAGTCTCTGATTAATAAAAATACCTGAAAATAAAAAAAAACTACACTGAAAGAAAAATCTTGGTAAAATCAACAGTTTTCCTTAGTTGTTTTTGCGTCAACTACGGACTATAGTTAAAACAACCATAAAAAAATAGTTGATTACTTTTATGCACCATGACGCGTGGTTGATAAACAACGTCCGTGGTGCAAAAAAAGTAAGAAACCACAAACAATGGTATTCCAACAATGTACATAGTACGAAATAACTATAGCCCATTTTGGTGTGTTCTGGCAGGGTTAGCTCTAGAAACGTTCAACCCGGGCATTTGTCCGGGGCGGTAAACGTAAAGGGTTTAATAAAATCCTACTGTTTTGCCAAAAGACTCAAAAAAAATATTTGCAGCCCATAATTCTTAATGTTTTTCAAAACAGCCATATAAAAGCGGCACAGATAGTTCAGTAAGAAAAAAAGCTAGGTCAGAGAATATATACTGTATGCGCTCACTACTTCGGCGCTGCACTGCATCCCAATGCGTGTCCTTTACATGCATACATTAATTGCACAAAAGGCGTCATACAGCGTAATATAAAGTCTTCACAGCATAACATGAATATGAATCATATCGAACAGCAAACCGAACACAATTTTGCCATGTAGCAAATGATAGAATAGGAGTATGAGTATGAGGAGTATGAAAAATCAACAGTTTTCCTTAGTTGTTTTTGCATCAACTAGGGCTATAGTTAAAACAACCATAAGAAAATTGTTGATTACTTTTATGCACCATGACGCGTGGTTGATAAACAATTTCATTCGGAGCATGAAAAACGTCCAAATGTTGAAACCATTCTACTTTGCGTAGAATAATTCCAAAGACGTTGCTCACTGAATTACGTTTGTTGAAATCAACTATTGCAAAGTAGTTTAAGTACCATAAAAACTGTTGATAATTCGAATCGTTGAAGTTTTGAGTGAATTGATGAATATGTTTCTATTGATCAACTAATTTTCGTGGTTATGAAACAATTAAAACAGTTGATTTCATGAACGTTGCGATATTTTTTGTACAACCAGAGCCAACTACTTTTATATCGTTAAATTAACTATATTAACATAGTAAAAATAACTATTTTCCGTAGTTCGTTTAACGATTTTGAATGAATCGTTGCAATACTATTAAAAATAGTTGAACCAACCAAGAGTTTTTCTTTCAGTGTAATTATGATTGAAATAGTTTTGAAATAATGCTGCACTGACAAATTGCTCGGTCTGTTGCAATAAATGTAATTCCAAAAGAAATTACGAAGAATCATAATAAGTTAAAAAAAGAAGAAGAGCCTTTTAGAAGCTAAAAAAATCTTTTGTGAAAAAGCTTCCAAATTTAAAATTCACTCACGGAGTAAGTAAATAATAAAATACAAGTTGAATGAATTAGTATCTGTAACTCGTCAGATCTCAGAGTAAATGACACTTTTTTTTTCTTTTTTTTTTTTCATAGTGCTTCCCAGACAACTGGTTTGTTGGTATAAGGGATAGCACAAACGACACGCGGTGTTCCCAAGTGGTCCCCCATCTAAGTACTAACCGGCCCAACACTGCTTAACTTCGGTGATCGGGCGAGAACCGGTTATACCAGTGTGGCATTGCCGTATGTTAAATCTTAGTTCAAATAATCAAGACAACATTTTTACGAAGATTTTCATAACACTACTTTGAACATAGGTAAAAACTATTTGATTCTGATTTAAACAAATAACGTCATTTTTTGCTAATGTCCTTCAGGTAAGTTAATAGAATATTGAGTTCAATGCACTGTATGTTATTTGCCAGTTGAAAAGAATATAATTTTTCTTCGAAACTAATATTTACATTGTCAAATATCGCATATTTAGATACTACTAATACCTAATATGCTCTGATATTAGTTACAATGTTTTAGTAACCTATTGATCTAAAATAAAGACTAACAAAATAAAATCAAAGCAAACATTTATAAAGCCTAGAAAATAGATAATTGACCGTTCGAAAAGCAGGTTCGACAAAACGTTCGATCCAGGGAAATTCAAGAAAATTGCATCAGGACTGTTGAAATACCATATCAGATACCATAACCAAATTTTTTTCTCGTAAACTGTGCTTTTTTCAATTTGTGACCATTATTAACAATAGTAACGCCACTACTTATTTATTCTATATTATCATGATTTTCATCAGATTTTGCTAACTTTTAATAAAAATTCTGAAAAAGCATAGTTCAAACTGCTTCTGACCACAGTGAGTAGGCTAAATAAAAAAATAGAAAGGTGATTGAAGAGTATTTTTTGCTTTTTGGTTGATCTTGATTTTTAGTTTTTTACGCAAATCATCGTCTAGCCTATTCTCAGCAGATCTACTTTATATAGTAAGTACATAATCGCAAATGATTAAATCATCGGAGCAGTTATTTTGTCATATTTGGGCACTCTCTTTGGATATAACTTCAACAAAAATTCAATTCTTATAATTGTTTTAGTTTTTAGCTTTTTATGAATTGGTTGAAGCGTTAGACTTGATTTTGTGCCACTAAAATATAGAACATAGCAGAGCTCACTCACTTCTGCTCACCTATTTTCTTGCGCTTTACACTTATTGGTTTTTCACCCAATCTGCTGAATACTTTTATCATCCAATTTCCTGAATACTTTTAACAATAAAGTACTCAATGAGATATGTGAAGTATATTTACATATCCCTAACAATCTTTCGACTAGAATCGAAAAATTTGATTCAGTGAAAAGCAAAAATAATCCTGATAAAACTACTTCTATTTTTCAATTTTATTTTGAATTCTATTTGAAGAAAGAAAAAAAAAGCAAAGATCCAGAAAAATTGGAACAGCTTAGTTTCAGCATACAAGAAAGAAACCTCGGATAAATCACTGGTAGTTGTTTGAACACTCACCTAATTTCAAGTGTTAACGACTCCCATCTAAAAAGTACTTTTATCCCACTGATTAGATTGAATACTAATATTTCTGCAAATAAAGTAGATATATAGAATAATTTGTACTATAAAAGGAATATTCACACTCGTTTGCCTGTTCGTTGAGACTTAGGCCAGTGACTCTCAATGCAAAAGACAATACTTTACTTGAGAAAATACACCCTGTAAAAGAGTTATTCATAAAGAAATGAATAATTGTATAGAATAGTTTAAATTAGAAACTACTATGCTTAAACGTGTTTCAGCGCCCAGTGTGGGAAAAATATTTCAACTTTTGATTGAAAGATAATTACTGGCTGATGAAAGTAGTATAATTTGTTTGATAGAATAGCCCTTGTGAACTAATGGTTGCATCAAATATGTTATTTTTCTAACCAACTAAATTTTAGCTTGTGTATTGCTAGATGTTGTTAACGCTATATCCTCATTTCTATAGATTTCAGTTGCTCCAAAAAGCTTATCTTTTCTTTTATGGTTCAGTTCTCTTTAAGGTTCGTGTTGCCAAAGATTGATTTTCTGCAGCGTGGAATAGATTGGCAGATAAATCTGAATGTAAGAAGATATGCTATTTCATCAGTGCCACTGACAAGACAGAACACGGGTTCATAACTAAATCTGAACACGGTTTGTAGGTATTTCTGAAGCGTGTTGGAATCACTTAATAATTTTGCTTAAGTTTTGCTTGATTTGAAAAATCGTCTGTATCTGATTACCAAAAATTATTCAAAATGCTATTACAAAAGTGAAGTTCATCAACGTTGTCTCAGCAGTTTTCTTTTACAAATCTAGTTGGATATTTAAATAACTTTTGATTCAGCAGTTTGTTTAAAATCAAATTAATCTCGATTTATATTTAAAATCAAATTAATCTCGATTTGCTATCGACCGAAAATCAATTTTCAATGAACCGAAAAACCTTCGAAAAGATCTGATGCCAAAGTTTTGTTACAATTAGCATAAGAAGTCCTGCTTTAACAGATTCAAATTGATTGCTAAATACTAGGATTGCATTGAATGAATATTCAAAAGATTTTTTGCGAAATTCGGCAATGAATACGAATATGTAAGCAGTTAGGTGAAACGCGAAGGTTAGCAAAAAGGCTCAACTGAAAGTTCTTAGGTGCATTATTCAGCCACTCAGATATACAGGGTGATTCATTATGAGGTTTGATTTTCAATATGCTCTTTTTTGACAGATCACGCGTGACTCCTGTCAAACTGTAACGATATTTTTATTCAGTATTGTTTGACAAATCATCATGGAAAGACTTACACCGCAACAACGTATCCAAATTATTCAGCTGCATTACGAAAATCAGCTCAATGAAAATCCGCTGTCTTATCGCGAAATTTTGTTTAGTGATGAGGCGCATTTTTGGCTCAATGGATACGCCAATAAGCAGAATTGCCGTATTTGGGCTGACGAACAACCTGAAGAGCCTCATCAGCTACCACTACAGCCACAGAAATGCACATTTTTATGTGGTTTATGGGCCGGTGGAATCATCGGCCTATATTTCTTTCAAAGTGAGTCCGGTCAGAACCTGTCAATGGCGACCGCTATCGCACCCAGTGTTGTGATATTGTGGGAATTTTTCCTTTTTATGGGAATTTTCGCCCTCTAAAACTTGGAAAAGGGAAACAATGCTTCTCGTAGAACAAATTCGTGGGAGAAATGGTTTAAATGAAATTAAACCCTTTCGTTAAACATCCACCAAATATATTTGAGAAAGAATTCAAACAATCCATGCAAAATTGACATTTCTTCATGTATTTTTACGTTTCAGTTAAAACCTGGGATGAAATGAGCAAGAATCGCTTCTCAAGACATCCAATTAGCGATACGTTACGACATGTAAAGAGTTTAAACATAAATTACCATTTAATGATGTTATCTTTGAAGAAATTGAGTTTTTTTAGCCCCCAAATAGCTCTTGATAGTTTAAAACGAACGAATTCGCTGCAGTTCAAAAATTTGGGAAAAAATTGGCTTTGAAGAATCTATTGTAAATATCGAATGGAGAGATCTAGCAGTAACTTTTTCAAGTGATGAAAAGCAGAGATTATTGCAGCTAACAGTAGAAGAGTTTTCGAAAGAAATAGAAAAGGCAAACAGTTTTGAAGATGCATGCATGTTTCCTCATTTAACCCAGATTTCAAAGTTGCCTCTAGATTTGCCACATTCAAATGCTGAGTCGGAAATAATATTCTCCATTGTAACCGACGTCAAAACTTTAAACGGAAACAGAATAAGCGAAGATTCACTGAACGCAGTTTGTTGCATTCGCCTAAATTTCCAGTCTAGACCTGTTACCTGCATTGATTTCGAGCCTTCTGACAAACATTTCAATTTGCACAATGCACAAAATCTATTTGATTAGTTTAAAAATGAACGCATTTTATATTGCGTTATAATGAAATGATTTTTTCACGATATGAATGTATGTTTTTTTTTTCGTTGTACTAAATTTGCGTTTGCGAGGGAATTTCGGCCACGAAAGCATCACAACACTGATCGCACCATGATAACGGATTTTTTGCTACCTGAAACTGACGCCCGTGATATCGGTGAGCTTTGGTTTCATCAAGACTGCGCTTCTTCACATACAGCGAGACAAACAATGGACTTATTGAGAAATCATTTTGGTGAGAACCTGATTTCACGTTTTTGGCCAGTAAATTGGCCGCCATGTGATATCACACCTTCAGATTATTTTTTTTTAGAGTTACATGAAGTCTGGTCTTCAGGGATAAGCCAGCTTCAATCGACGCTTTGGAAGCCAGCATTACTCGTGTCATTCGCGAGATACCGGTGACTATGCTGGAACGCGTCGTTCAAAATTGGACCCTGAGGATGGACCATTTCTCGCGGTCAACATTTAAATGAGATAATCTTTAAAAAGTAAATTTCATAGATTGTTCTTTCGACTCACAATAAACTTTTTGCTATAGAATTCAACTTTATGCCTTGTATTTGAGATTAAAAACCAAACCTCATAATAAATAACCCTATATTATTTTAATACCGAACTGCACAGAAGCTAATAAGATGAATAGTCCTCAATGAAATTAAATGGTTTGCGAAAATACTGTACATTTAATTAAACTGGTCAAAAATATTTTCAACACACCATTTGCTTTATTACATAAACACGCTAGATTGACTTAGCGCAAGGTATTTCCAGCGACTTTTCACTCAATTGAAAGGGAATTATAATAAATATAAAACATATGCTCCAATACGAAATATGCATGAAGCAAATATTTAAGTTGGTTATATTTGATTTTTTGATGATTTTTCTTATTATAAAATATAAAATCAATAAAACCAAAAAAATCGGTATCCAATAATAGCAACAGACTCGAAAGGAATTAACGAAACATTTAACAGCTCATTGGTGAGTAGAGTAAGATTTGAAACATCTGCTTATTTATCGACTATACGTCCCAAACTGTCATAAAACAAGCTATGGAACTGGTATACTGCCCTACTAAGCGCAAAAGCGGTATCTCAATGAAAGCTAGTTTCGAGATAATTGTAGTTTTGTAAAAGTAGTAATATTGATATACCTCTAATAACTTTAGTGTTTTAAGGTAAAATTGAGATAGGCGATGAGAAACTGGGTTCGTTTAGGGCTGGTGGAGGATTCTCTTTACTCCACTATTCTCGGTGAGCGGTCTTCCGCGCTTGGATACATCGGGTACTTAGATTTAGAAAATTTTCTTAAGGTGTTTTCCATATGTTTTAAATAAGATACCATTAAAAGGATTAGTTCATTAGATGCGTATTGTTTTAAGCTTTCTAATGTTATAAAAATCAATCTTTCGATTTTTTTTGAGATACCGCTTTTGCGCTTAGTAGGGCAGTATAGCAAATCAGAGTAATAAATTAAATTAAGTCGAAAATCCGAATGATTCTATATTTTCCTCAGTTTCCTTTGACAGATTGCGGTCAAAGATTCAAGCTAAATCAGGCACCAAATATTTGCTCGAAAAACGTCTAACCACACTATTTGTATCATTTTTATTTCTATGTGAGTAGCATTTTATTTATGGCAAGAGATTTTTCACTCGCATCTACTTGTTGACTGAAAAATTACATGCATTATATGTAATGTCCTGTACCTACTTTTCATGCCGTCGATTATTCTTAGTCATTCCACTTCCACTCTCGGCGTCCTGCTCCTGTTGCTTGTCCTGACCTTCATCGTCATGTGCCATGTTTTTGAGTGGCACTTCACCATCTAGTTGTCCATTTCCCGAGTTCCGATCGGTCATCGTTATCGTCTGAATGCCAAAAAATGATTATACGAAATCGCTTTCCGTCCGTTCGGCTAACAGTCTGTAAATGAAAATGCTGATAAGTCACCATCGTTAGTAGTAACGTTGTGAAAATACTCGTGCAGCACTAAAATGACACCGGGAGTTTCATATTGATCGGTGAATGTTCCAATGGTAACAACCATTGTAGTGTTTACGCTATCGTCCGGATGTTAGAAAAATACCTGGGACTGAGGAGTGTTTGTCGAACTATGAATGGGAGTAGGTTTCATGAAAAAAAAAATCGTTCATGGAATAGTTGATATCATCAACAAAGCTTTGTTGTGAGCAACGTATGGAGTTGAAAGAAAGACACGCACAGGTTAATGGCCGGTCATATGAACGTTCTTTGTGAGAAGGGTTGAATATAGTAGCTTTACTAAGGAAAGCTATTTGAATTGAAAATATTGCGATAAATAAATTTAATTTTTAAGAGTTTTGTAATAGGCGTAAGATAATTCTAAAAAAAATACTGAAGGATAGGCCTCAAATTAACAATAGCAGAGCAAAACAACTAAAACAAAATAAAATTTAAATTGAAAAACTAAGAGTAGGAAACATAAGGATATTTCCGAAACAACATAAGCAGTAAATTAGATGCAACTAGCTACATATGTGTTGAGGCTAAGAAATGTAATATTTACTGGCTAAGGTATTGAGAAAATTATACTGGGAAGTTATTGGGGCATAGTTGCTTCAGGCTGAACAGAAAATATCTTTCCGAATTTCTGACAAACAGAAAAATGGCGTTAACGGAGTCAAAGGTGAGGATTTAAATGGCAGGAGGAATACAAATGCAAACTTAGACTAGCCACTCCAATTAATTAGGTCAATATAACTCAGCTTTATTTGCATTTTTTCTGCATTGAGACTTATTCGCATTCAGGCTCGAGATTCATTTTATTGTCATGACAAATATACTTAGGAAAACGAATTAAATATACCTAGTTTTGCCATAAATACTGCTGTCTGTCGCAAAATTTATTGTATCATAAAACAAAAAAAAGTTAGTAAAGCTGCCTTCATGAAATTTCGCAAACCGTTTTCCCTTCTCTCAGACAGCTAAACAAATTATTTCATATTTTTGACTATAGCTAAGAAGCATTTGCCCAGTAATAATTCCATAATATTCCATTTTTTTTTTTAAATTTTCTAAATGCAATTATAATCCAAGATTATAGTTATTGTTGGTTTGCTAACTCATATGATAATATCATACATAGTGGATTTTATTACACTTTATAAATTTATATTATTTTATACTATTTTCCCGACTTATCTTTATTTTTTATGTTTTCTTTACTTCATAAACAAATTTAGATGAGAAATCAATCGAAAAATATCCAACTCTAGTACTACTTGGTTACTACAATAACATGAATTGATCTAATTTTCATTCTGGCACTCACCACCATGTGAACAAGTTCGGAAAACTCATCCGAATTCAACTTATATTTATTTTTCTCTAGCTGTTTCGGGCTGGTCTCCCCATGTTTACAGTCATCGTGTTCGGACGAGCTAAAGCTCTTTTTTGTGGTGGGGTCAGATTGAGTTCTTAGTGTGTTATTTGCTTGTTCAACAATTTAAGAATTTATCAACAATCATCATCCCTCGGGTAGGGAGAAAGGAAACATCGATATCCCCTCTACATCCGCATTTATGGAAATAATTCTACTGACCTAATGTCTGCGATTCTGTGAGAATCTGCCTGTCTGGCGTATTTGTCGCTTACCTCTTGCAGGTGTTTGGTAACATCTTGCAACAGGGTATCATATTTTTATAGCAATTCTTGTGTAGAAGTATATGTAACTAGAGAGCTTTTGATAAGCTCGATTATTCAATTTTACTAGAGAAATTATCCACTTGGAATTTTTCCAAACAATTTATTAACTGTATTGCTTCATACTTAGACTCACAAACTCAACTTGAATCTTTTCTCGGTGCGTTATCTTCGAAAATTGCTGTCTTTTCAGGTGTTCTTCAGGGAAGCTATTTGTTTCTATTTGTACAGTGGATGCATGATTTACCGTTAGTCTTGAAGAACTCATTTATAATAAACATTTTAATTTAAAGGTGCCATTTTCCATTTCAATGACCTGACAGTATATAATAAGTATTTCGATGGTTAATGTCCTTTTCTTCAGTCTATATCTATATGATAAAGAATAGATAATAAAAGATAAAAGACTGATTTTTGTATTAAATATTCTTTTTTACCGGATTTAAATCATGTTGTATTTACATGATATTCGATAACACTTCATTTTGCCTACAAATAACTTTTTCTCTGGGTGCGATGTTTTCTACTCTGACGAATTGACGTGCTTGACAACTTTATGCTGGCGCGAAGGTGTGTGGGCCAGTAATTGATTTGTCCTTTCTGCAAATACGCCACATTAAAATTTTACGTATTCAGATTGCATGTGTCGTAATTGTCACTTCAACCGAATAACATTTATCTTAAATCAATTAGCTCTTGCGATCCAACGGATGAGGTGATTGTTTGCACTTTCCCAGTCAGGGAATATATATACATACATACATATGTACTCTGACTAGTCTGAAGCCGACATTAAACTGCATTCAGTGAGTATACATAAATGTAATATTTAATTATTTTCATTCTGGTGTATGTTTGGATGGCTATGAAATAACAGTCGATCGTAATCAAATATACCTACTCACTTTGAATTTAATTTATGGGGCTCACGATAATCTCTGTCAACGTGATTATTTGTAATGGAACGTTTGAGAGGCACTAGTCATTGTTGCATATGCTCGAACGTTAGTAATTAGCACGGACAATTTAGGTATTTATTGTGTGAATGACACGGTTACAGCTTCTCACAGAAAATAAAATCGCTTGAATGTTTTATTGCATTGAAAACCAATGTGCTTGTTTAGTGTACACGCAACCATTTTCTACTCTACCCTTCTACAATCAAATCCTGTCTTCATGGAGGTCTTTAAAATTTCATTTTAGATTTTCTATCTTCAGCGCTGATATGAAATTTTCACATGGATGTTTTCATGAAATCAACCGTTCATAATTTTTATTTCAGAAAATCCGATAACATAACTCGCTGTTGCAGACTACGTAATCGTATATCAAATCATCCATCAAATATCAACTTCCATGAAGCAAAAATCGCTTACTCGATTATCCCAGCTACTTAATTATATAAATTCAAATTTCTCTGTATTCAAGGACTTTTTATTCTAGGATGAAATTCTCTGAAAACAACTTTTGGAATTCCATCGAATATAACAGAAAGAATCTTCATTTCACTAATACAAGTAGCTTATCCAAGAAAACCTTTTGGTACAGTTCCTTTCATGCTAGCCTACGTTAAACGACGTCGAGACAGAGCCTTCCTCAACTAACCGTTATTTTCGATCGAAAATATCTTGTCTGCAACAATTGTTCGATAAATGTAGCAAATTTATCGCTTCAGTGACGCATAAATTCATCATTATCTGGAAAATTCAAAATCTGACGAAAGCCAGTAACAGTAGCAGCGGCAGACACAGTAGCCAGCCACCAGGAAAGGGCAAAAGGGCAAAATGGAAAAAAAAATCCGGATGTCACTGAATTGAAAATTTTCGAATTAAAGGGGCATTTAAAACACTATGAATTTTTTCGCACAAGCATGTTTTCATTATGGAAACAGCAGAGTAAGAGGAAAACAGAAAAAATAATTCAAAAGAAAAGTTTTATGAGAGAGTTCTGAAAGTTTCGGCCGAGTAATCGCGGGAAATGGTTTGTAGTATAAAGCTGTGGGTTGGTTTGGAACTTTAAGTTGATAATTGATATATTTTTGAAGTGATGAGGGGTGCTTGGTTTCCCAAAGGTGCTTACATACAGGAAGCTGGCTGATACTAAATGTATTACACACTGCTGAAAGTATCTACTTTATTGCTATGACTGCGCTTTCCAGTTAATAGCTAAATGTTAACGTTTTCTTGAAAATTATAACGCTTGTGTTCATATCAGGCGCTTTTATTCCACGTGTAGTCTTTATTTATTCATTGAACACGGTTATCAATGACACAAACGCAAAAGTGGTAGAAGCGAATTCATAGAATTTCGCAATAATGGAGGAAATGTAATACTGTTGGTTTTCCCATTGTGAATGTGGAAGAAGTTTCTATTTGCGGTGTCTTTGCATTCACCTTGTGCATGAAAAGGAAGCGGAGCTGTGTGGTTTTCAATGTAAACTCTTTTAACAAATTGTAATACACTTCATGTTACTTGTTTGCCAAGATCAAAGAACGTTATTATACTTTGTGCGAACCTTTTAGGATTATTATTTATTTCTGTGAGGAAATGAGCATAAGTACTGATGCAGCTTAGTTGGGAAGAACATCAGAAATGAAACGTTACTTATGAGTACGAAGTACGATATATGTACACTAATATTTGAATAATTTAGGTGTTCAAGACTTCAAACTTAGTCAAAGTAACAATCTCTGCTTTTTTTCGTTACTACAGATTGTTGAGCAATAATTTTCTGTTTCAAGGGAAGCTGGAAATCATTTTTATTTTATGCTTCATTGTATGAGACATTGAATAATAGTTTTTCATTTCTGTAAGAATGCCACCTTAAGGTAGAGCACTTTACTAATTTGGATTTGTTTGCATTTGCATTTGTTTGCATTTGCATTTGTTTATTCACGAAAAATTAAATTTATTTCACATATTTTTTGTAGCTTTAGCTAGCTCAAAAAAACTTTTGTAATAGATTGTATAAATTAATTCCAAAGAAAAAAATTAATCAGTATTACATTTTATCAGAAATTTGTTAATGAAAATGATTTTAACGGTTTTATCTCATTGCATATAATTTTCCATTCAAAATTTGTTCTTTTTATGAAGTATGTAGGGTAGACTGATGGAATACCGCCATCCGGGGAAATTAGTTGCTGAGACTAGTTTAACGTTCTGATTGAGCCTGAAATCTAGCGGACGATGCGACAAACAGTGTTACGAGAATGGTGGTGGTATGGACGTAGTTTAGTTTGTCTATTGAAATGCATTGTTTTCAACGAGTTTCATCTTATTCTCGTCCTTCATAACAGTTGAGGTATGCTATATTAACTATTGTTGTTCTGTTGTCCTCACACCACATTTTTTGGTCTTTGGTCTTTACCCAACCGCTGTCATGCGATATACTTCCGCGTTTCAGCCCATATCACGCCCATTCTTAAAAGTGGTGATAAACGCTCAGTGAAAAATTATAGAGGCATCGCCATTTTTTCAGCTATACCTAAGCTGTTAGAAAACATTGCTTGTGACAAACTTACAATCGTTATTGACCCTCTCCTTAACGAGCAACAACATGGCTTCAGAAAAGGCCGGTCTACTACCTCCAACCTAATGATAAACACAAATGTGCTTTGTAATATGAAAAAGGGCGTCAAATCGATACTATATACACTGACTTCAGTAAGCCTTTGACCGCGTTGACCATGGCATTTTGAAACATAAACTCCAAAAATTTGGCATTTCAGGAAGCCTTCTAAACTGGTTGAATTGTTACCTTCGAGATCGAACGCAGCATGTTAAATTCCAAGGCCGTCTTTCCAAAAAAATTCCCGTCTCATCTGGGGTATCTCAAGACAGCCATCTAGGGCCACTTCTGTTCAATGTTTTTGTTTCTGATCTCTCGGAGGTGTCATCCAACATTCCGCAACTTTTTTATGCAGATGATCTGAAAATATATCACCCTATTCATTCGGAATCAGATGCAAATTTTCTTCGGCTGAAACTTCAGTCACAGGTGCAATGGTGTGAGTAGAATAAACTTACTCTTAACGTTGAAAAATTCTATGCCATAAGTTTTTCCCGCAAGACCTCTACTCTTAATTTGGAATATCACCTGAATAATCAGCTCCTGAAAAATGTTGAGAGTGTCGTGGATCCTGGTGTCGTCTTGGATAAAAAGCTGCGTTTCAATCTTCAGTATGATAGAGTTCTTGGAAGAGCTAGCAAGCAGCTAGGATTCATTAAAAGACGTGCGAAAGAATTTAAGAACGTATAGGTACAAGGTCTCTGTTTATGTCTTTAGTTCGCCCTCTACTCGAATACGCTTGCATCGTCTGGAATCCATTTTTCGATATTCATAGCAATAAACTGGAATCTGTCCTAAAGAAGTTCGTGCTTTTTGCCTTGTGAGATCACTATAATCCACAACTTATAGTTACAGACAGTCTTCCAACTTATAGTTACAGACTTAATCTTTTAAATCTACGAACACTTTCTTCAAGGAGAGTGGTATTATCCTCATGCTTCGTCTTTGATGTCATTAGGGGTTTGGTTAACGTAGAATATTTTCTTAATAAAATCACTTTCAGTAATCCTGTAAGACAAACTAGGCACACACGTCTCTTCAATGAGCATCAACATCACACTATCTATGGAGACAGGGAGCCGATAAATAGATGTTGCAAATTTTAACAATGTTTCGAAGCACTATTCCTCTTCTATCTCTAAACCTTTATTAAAAAAAAATATATACTGCTTTAAATTCTTAATCCAAATTATTTCACTATCCTCATAACTTCCATATTGAATTAACAACATTTAGAAATGTTATTGTAATTCAACTTAAGGAAAACACTTTAAATGTGTTATTGTTTTGTTACCTTGTTTGGTTAAATAAATAAATAAATACATTTTAATGCCTATTGCGGATCTCTTCCATTTATTGTACACCCTCTTAATCAACATTTCTGCCATCTTGTCCACCCGGTGCTATGACACCACACTTCCAGGGGTAATGCCGCCATGGTGGCGGGATTACCCCGGGTTAAAGTCATAGCTAACGCGTTTTTGTGTGTGTATTTCAAATGCCTAGAGCCTAAAAAATGATCGCGGAGTAAGGAAAATGGTCCGGAAAATATTTATTTAATATGTCTGAAGGCAAATCAGCGAAAAGTGTTGCTTTTCTTTAACACTCCACGATAAACACTTCGCGACTGGATTGAAAATAATAAAACTTTGAAACCCACAATGGGAAGAAATTTTGTTTTCAACAAGGAACAGGAAGACGTTTTAAATAACAGAGCATTAACAATGACAAACTTCTTTTACGGCATTACTATTACTGAATTAAGACGTATAGCATTTGAAGTAGTAGAAGACCTCAAAATCAAACATAATTTCAATATTACCACCAAAGGGCCTGTAGAGGATTGGGTAGCTGGTTTTCGCAAAAGAAACCCGCAAATTTCACTAAGAAAGCTCTCCGCAACCTGTATTAGTGGGGTGATTGGATTCAGTAAAGAAGAGGTTGATAACTTCTTCAGTAATCTAGAATCTTTAATCGTTAAACATGCATTTGAACCAACGCGCATTTTCAACGTAGACAAAACAGGAATTTCTAATGTCCAAGAGACAGTTAGGATCCTAGCACCGAAGGGTAAACATCAAGTCTTAGGAATTACCAGTTGGGAGAGAGGGTGTAATATTACTGTTGTTTGTAGTATGAGTGCTTCTGGCTCGTTTATCGCACCCATGTTTATATATGCAAGGAAAAGAATGTCACCATTGCTCGAAAGGGGTAGACTAGCTAGCTCACTATATTACTGTTCTCACCGCATTTTCCTTGATTGGTTTAACTATTTCCAGAAAACTGTAAAATCATCATTGAAGGATTCTGTTTTACTAATCGTTGACAGCCACGGAAGCCATATGAGTATCTTTGACAAGCACGGAAGCCATACGAGTATCAGGGTTTTGCCGTACTGGAATTTTTCCAGTTAGCTCCAACACTTTCAAGGAAGAAGATTTTTTTCTGCTTAAGACCTGCCAATAGCCATTGAAGATCCAGATGACTCGGATTCTGAAAATCAAGAACAAGCAGGAGAGGTGTCCATGACTGAAGCTGAAGACAATATTCAAGTTAATGCTGCCGAAGAATTTGTAATTAATTCCGAAGATGGATCAATGGGCGTTACGTGCTCCTCATAAGAAAACGTTCAAGAGCTGGCTTATGAACAAATGTTTCTTCAATCGATACAAAAGTTTTATGCCATTCCAAAATTGGCTGCAGTAAAGGTTGAACAAAGTTCTAAGAGAAAAAGTCACTCTTCAATTTTTATGTGTTGAATTTTTCATACTTTTTTTCCTTCTTGGTCTTTATGTATTTGAATTAATTGGCGTCGCAACCCCGAGTCCATGGCGGGATTACCCGGGGTACCGGGGTAGGGTAGATGTTCAGAAATTAATTTTTTATGACGATTTTCTGTACAGTTGCAGTAACAAAACTTTATATAAAGCTCTTAAAAATATGTATAATAGTATAAATGATTTATTAATTAAATTATTTATTTTATAAACATGTTTTTGATGAATGAAAAAAAATTAAAGTTCCTGAAGGTAATGGGGTTCTCCCGGTCTGCCCCATTAGGTATTAAAATAAGCTTTCAAATTTCATATTTTATAAAAAATAATGAGCCTCTTGAGTAAATTGACAGCTAAATGGCTTTTCTACTCAAATATTTCAACTGTTTACAAACATCATTCGAACTAGGTCAAGACTGAAACAAGCTTCACCTATCATCTTCAGATTACTCTCCGAAGTGATTGACAAACAGATGGAAAACACGCAAAAATCGATCAATTTTACGATGTCGTATTGCTTAAAGTTCTTCAGAAATCGAATCTAGCACCCGAGCACAATCCACTCTCATTCATTGTCCTGCTGCTCTGACCGATTGGCATTTGCTTTCAGCTCAAGATGAATCGGCAAAAGGTACATAGCAGGCGAATGATAATCCTTTAGTATTTTGTTTTAAGGGTGATTAGGCGTCAAAGACAAAATGAGCTTATGACAAGTCTAGATTTCAAGTAGACACTTCCTAACAAAGTACCCGCTATCTTTGTTTCTACATTTTTGCTAATTTACGGTAAGCTGTAAGCAGCTCTCAAGTTCATAGGAAAACGGTAATTACATCAAAATGGATTTTCACACTAATAGCTCTCAGTTTCTTCAAATTGTGCTTCTGCAACACGAGCTAAGAGCTTTATTTCCGACTAGCCAGTCAAAATGCATGTACTTTGATGTTTGTATGCCGCACTGTGGCTGATTAACTCGTTGTGAAAAGCCGGAAGATGAATTCCTTTTAGAGGGCTGAGTGCTTAATGGTAGGAATAAGAACATTAAAAGTAGGCTGAATTGTTGGTTAGATTTCACGGTTCAGGATAATTGAACTCAATGTGAACAGGGTGCATAAGCAATCAAAAATAATCCCTTCTAAAAAAAAATTATGCATAAGTAATCAAAAGTTCCTCAATGTAATAAATTATGAATTGAACAAAATTAGCATCATGATTATGCTCACAACATATTTAAATATGACTTTGACTTGAGAACACTGCTCATAAAACTTTTTAAGTGTATTTAATACATAATCATTAAAATCCTGATTTGAGTCCTCAATAAATTCGAATACGTTTTGTTGACGGCTTTCGTGATAAAACGATTATGCTTCACCTGCTTCTTTCAATTTGTATTTTTGGAACTTAGTAAATTTATGTTGTTACCCACACACTTCAGCCTGGCACCTGAGTTCGCTATTCGGGCAATGAATCTAAACACCAACACAATTGGCAGCGTACGCGAATGACATTAACATCGTGGCTTGAAAACTGACCGATGCAGAAGAACTTCTGCTTAGACTTGACACCGCAGCAAAGGAAGTTGGACTACGAATCAACGAGAACAAAACGAAAGTTATATGCAATCTAGGACAAGGACGCCAGCGCACAGGACCATCGACGTAGGGGACCTTAGCATCAAATTCGTGGACAACTTCGTTTACCTGGGTAGCAATCTATTGAGTGGCGCCAACGAAACTGAAGAAATCAAGCGACGGATGCAACTAGCAAATAGGACATTCTTCTCAGTCCTCCGCATAATGAAATCGAAATATGTGCACAGAAAGACTAAGCTCCGCGTTTATAAAACGATCATAAGACCTGTGCTGTGCTATGGCTGCGAAACATGGACCCTGACCCAAGCCTCCGAAAATATGATCGACACCTTCGAACGGAAAGTTCTACGGCGGATTTTCAGGGCTGTTCGCGACCGAGATGGATGGCGCATCCGGTTCAACAATGAGTTGTACGAACTGTACGATGAGCTGAAAGTCTCCAAAATCGTCAAATTACAACGGATACAGTGGGCTGGGCACGTGCAACGCATGGATGACGATCGCATGTCAAAACGTGTCATGAACGCAAGACGAATCGACGGAGCGAGGCTAAGAGGAAGACCAAGAGCTCGTTGGGAGAGCTTAGTATATGCGGACGCCGAGCAACTATTGGGGTTTTAAGACTGGAGGACGCGGTCACGTAACCGAGACAATTAGAGGAGATCGATCCAGGCAGCCAAGGCCCGACGTCGGGCTCTCGTACCACGTTGATGATGATGTTGTTGCTTGTCCTACAAGATTAATTATATGAAAAAACAGTCAGATATAAATATCGATGCATTACAGCTATCAAGTGCTACTGAAGCTGTTTTTTTTCCGAAAGCATGGCTTTCTCTGGCTCCTCTATGATGTAAAGCGGTGAGTTCCCTACATATCCCCAGACCTTTTCCCATTGTCACGAATAGCAAGGGAGCAGCTCTTCCAAAATATTTTCTATGACAGCTGACTCCATCACGTAAGTAGACTTAAAAACTGCAAGTTTTTCGTTTATGATTGTGTAGCCAAGAGACCACTTTTTAAATCGTCCCCAAGCCTGTTCTAAGATCGTACCTCTTTTAAGTTAATAGCTTTCTGTAGTTCTTTCCTTAAGAACCGTTATTTTTTGGATTGTAGTTATGCTTCTGTCCTGCCGCTTATGTGCTGTGCGATCTATTGAAATCCTGCGCATTGTTTTCGCTGGTCTGATGTTTAGGAAGTTTACCAGCATACCGGACCCTTTTATGACACAGCTTTTTGCGTGCAAAGCAAAGGTAAAACGCCAAAAATAAGAGATACAATCACCACCAAATCAATTAAGCTGAATTACCTTTCAAAAATGCTTTGACTAAAGTTCATCCAACCTATTGCCTCTGCTCTTGCTGCTAGGACCTCAGCAAATGCCTCAGCATATACACTGTCTGCGTTTTATGTTTCCGGAAAAATTGTGGAATTTGTGCAATCCGATTAGTGTTTTCTTCTACCTCAATCGTTGTGTAGTACTGAAGACCACAGTCTGAGTAATCTTCGAGCACGCCCCAGCTTTGGATGAGTGATGTAAAGCTCTCTGAAGCAAATGAGACATCTGGAATGGTCTCTCTGTATCCAAGACGCTAAAACGTTATTGTTGTACGTACATTTATTACTACAGCTGCCATGCCCAACAAGCCACGAGACTCAGAGGAATTTATACTTCACTAAATTGCCTTGGCGTTGAACCATGCGATTTTATTCTCCGAAACATTGAGTTTGTCTTCATAGTATTGTACCTATGCCCTCGGTTGCTGGAAAGTAGAAACTAAAGTAAATGGTTCCCATGCATAGCCCATGGAAGCCCTGCGTGTTGACTATAGCCCGCTACGCTCATCTAACACGCATTTAGTAACTATAAATCTGGTAACAAGAAGATCTGAGAACCAAGAAGAGTACTTTTAATTTTTGGTAGAGAAAGACATTCATAATTTTATTCCTGCTCAAGTTCGGCTGCAGAACGCGGTTAATTGGATTTTTTTTTAAATTTTCTAACTTTTTCTTGACATTTCAGTGCATCGATCCAGCTGCATATCCTGACACACCTTTATCCAAGCCTTTTTCTGTACACTGTACGCACCTCGGATGTGCGATGCACAACATCGATTTTGGACTCTCTATTCCGAACTTGTAGCACAAAGGGGATCTATCTGGTCCTGTGTAGTTCCTTGTAACATAGCCGTACCCAAGGCTGTAGAAGCTGCAAGTTGACATAACCGGCAATATATTATATACCTCCACAAAAGCAACAGCCTACCCTCAGTAGTTAGTCGCGGTCAGGCTACTTCACCGTTTCCATATCTGGTGCATCTTGAGGCGGAGCTGGTACATTTGGATTCAATAGATGACAGGATGTCCCTTTTTTCAAGTAAACGTTTTCACCTCCAAGTTCCACAAGGACGTCTCTTAGGCATACCTGCCGTATAGACATAGCTTTAGCGTTGGTCTCTTTATGCTTTGCTTTGTTTTTAATCTTCTTTGACATATGATAGCCCTTTTGCAGGTCTGGGGTTACTTTTCGTTTAACGGGCAGTAGACAGGCTGTTTTTGACCAAGGGTTATCTATTCGAGCGGGTTGTCTTCTCTCTTTTACTTTTCATTTACCGGGCAGTAGACAGGCTGTTTTTTGAACAAGGTACATATTTGTCTTTCTATCGGTCCTGTTTAAGCAATTCTTCCCTTAGTCTTCCTGCAATTATACTTGTAACTGGCCACCACATCAGCCACTTCTTCCAGTTCCGCTAAATCCATCTAACTTCCATGGATATATTTCGCACCTTCTTGGTTGCAGCTTTCATCTTAATGATGTTAACTTTGCGTTTCTGCAAGAGCTGTTCTTTGTCGCTCCTCATTTTGAAAATTTTTGGCTTTTTTGGCGAATCGAGCCATACATCAAACATTTATTAACTCTCTTTCGGTTAAATACCAATGGAGGGTTCCTCTTCTAAATCGAGGCTACTTTCGAGAGTCTGGATGGCTTCCTTTATATCACTGATGTCATTTGCTTTCTCCCCTGCGAAAGGTGGTGAGCGCGGTATCTCATTAAATTTCCTAAAACGGTTCGATCCTACTAATTTTCTGATCTCTCTAGCAGCAGTGGTTCTTCAGCCATGCGTTCACAGCTGTCACTCTGCTGTCTTTCCCTGATGTTATGGTTATAGTTCTCCCACTTGTAGCATTATCCACTTCGAAGGCCAATTTAGCTACATTTGTAGCTTTGCAAACAAAATAAAGCTTTGTTTACAAAGTTTTACTTTGTAGTTATGTAAACATGCCGAGTAACGATGCCCCGGAGTCTGATAGCACACCCTTGATGACCACCGGTAGTGGGGATCTGACCGCCTACTCCGCAAATTATATCCTTCTCTCTACATTTTTGTTTGGTTTATTATTCGGGGTATTTTCCTCTAGGCCTGCGTTTAGCAGTGCTGCGATATAACGGACTAGAAAGGCCCACTCCGCAACGAGAAGGTGGCAGGCCATAAGAGGTTAGAAATTTTTATTTATGAGATTTTCATTTCTTTAATTATTAAAAAAAAATATTATGAGGAAAATCAAGGTAAGCGATTTTATTACTATTATAAATGTTATTATTAAAATATTTGACATAATGTAAGGCACTGTTTGGAAAGCAAATTGTATGGTTATTGATTACAATTTTTTCGAATTCCCAAACATTGAATTTCGCCGCTTTTTTTTCTGAGGAACGATTATTACACAAATCTATGTTTCCAGCTGCAAAGAAAATCAGCTTTAGATTCGAGCTGACTCCTTCTTGTATGTGAAAAATACCTATTATTGTTTTCTGTGCATTTTTAAATAAGAAATTCTAATAAAATTTGAGTTCAAATGCATTAAAATATGCTCTGACAAGGCAATATGTAAGAGGTCCAAAAAGTTTTAAGGGGTTAGTCCACTGTTAAACTGCTCCAAATGAACTTTTTTTTGGAACAGCTACCAAAGAAAAACTATTCAAGATATCGATTTGAAATTTTACACGCATCTTTATTAAAGTTAGGAGTTAACATTTTCATTGGAAAAAATTAGTAGAAAACAAAATGGCGGCCACCCCAATGGATCGCCGCAGCACCGCCGAAAAAAAAGGCAAATTGCGCCTCGTGAATTCCTGGACAAAATAAGCATCTGTGAACAAATTATCAAAAATATTTCATTAGTGTTGAGTATGAAGGACTGCACGGGCCTAAATTTAGAGCCCTAAAGCGATTAAAAAAAATGTGGTATACTTTTGAATCAAAAAAATGTTTAAAAAAAATTTTTTAATCAAAAAAATTTTTCCCAGATCGTAAAAAAATTTTTTTTTGTTCTAAATTTAGGCCCGTGCAGTCCTTTATACTCAAAACTAATGAAATCTTTTTGGTAATTTGTTCATAGACGCTTATTTTGTCCAGGAATTTACGAGGCGCAATTTGCTTTTTTTTTCGGCGGTGCTGCGGCGATCCATTGGGGCGGCCGCCATTTTGTTTTCTAATAATTTTTTCTAATGAAAATGTTAACTCCCAACTTTAATAAAGATGCGTGTAAAATTTCAAATCGATATCTTGAATAGTTTTTCTTTGGTAGCTGTTTCAAAAAAAAGTTCATTTGGAGCAGTTTAACAGTGGACTAACCCCTTAATACTAGATTAACATTTGAAATATCCATGTAATATTCAAATGAATGGTTGTATTTTAATAAATATATATAAATAACAAAACATTTATTTCAAACTAGGTTGCATTATTAATTAAAAAATTTGTTGCATACAATTTATTGTTGAAAGTTTTGATTGGAAAATTTCTCTTGATGTCATCATTCTCTCTCTTAGAATTTTAATTTCAATTTTCTATTCCTTGGCTTTACTCTGCCTATTTCTTCAAGATAGTTTCAACGTTAAGAAGAATTCGAATAAATTGATTGCGATTTTTGCTCTAAACTTGAGTTTTAGTATTCCGTTCCTTGAGCCTTGCCGAGCTCAAAAGAAATCAAATCCAACAGCAAAACACTCAAGGATGTATGCTTACATTTTTACGACATGCTCTATTTACGATAAAACAATTAGCTTTCTCCATCTAGTATGGTGGGTATTTAGACTGAGGATTCTGCATCCAAATCGTGAATTAGTGGTGCTTGACTAAATCTATCTAAGATTAGTTTTGCTGTACAAAATACAGCCAATCAACTAATTGAGCGAAAAAAGCAACTTGTATCGATCAAACTAAAAAGAATGGAACCAGGAGAGCCTGGTTACGAAAACTTATCGAATCGAAGAAGCAATATTTGGGTGTTTTCGATACAATCCGGAAAAACTTACTTCTACTAGGCTGAGATATGACATGGGTAGTTAACGCTAGCAAATACAAGTTGACATTTGTGGAAGCTTGAGAGGTAACGGTTTGATTGCACCAGACGAGAAAATCGATAATTTTTCATAAAATATTCAATGTGAATAATATAATTTCTGAGTGGTCCACGATAAGTGAATTATCAGTATGAAAGTATTTCTAACAGAATATGACACTCCGTACTGTCACGCGATGAAATCAATTGGGTTATCTTTAAATTTAAGTGAATTAAACCATTGTCATCTCCTCAGAAAATAAAATTGCAAGAGAAATAATTGTGATATCAACGATGACCAAGATTCGTTCGCGGTCCAGTAATAAGATTCATTCTCTCTTGCGATAGCGTAAACTTGCACTAATTTCAAGATTGTGTGATTATGGTGTCACTCTTTCAATCCTTACTATCTTGGTTACCTGATCACTCTGATTCGATATCGCAGTTGAACGTAAACCAATCCTTTCGGTCGAAAACGACAAATACTTCAATACATCGATACACTTCCTTTATCGAAAATCACAAGACGGAATCAACCGGACGCCCGCACAACGCGCGACTACATTAGATGAATGGTTCCGCGTTAACTAACCAAACCCGTGATTGTGTCGTGTATTCAATAAAGTTCTGCCAGTTCTGCGACAGTGAAGGAATGTTCGTTAGGGGTAGGCAATTTACAATTTCGTATTTGTAGAGTGATAATACAATTAAGAGCGACGTTGATCAACAAACTACATATCGCGAGCCAACATGTCTAAGAACTGTGTGCAAGAGCTGATGGTGATTAGAGATAATCAGATTGTTTTCCAGATTACATGCATAATATACCATCGAATAGGTTGACATATTGTAGATATTTGGAAACTAATATAATGAAATAACAATACTGGCGTTTCTTCTAGTAAACAAAAGAAAAAATGTGTCAATAGCCTCGTTTTGTAAATAATTAGAGCTGTGTGATGAAATCGAACATTTCCCATATACGCTGAGGCATAAAAATCTACTAAAATGCGAGATATTAAATAAAAACAGTGAACTGGCTCTGTATAAACTGATATGCAGGACTTGTTCAAGTGTCCCTTAACTTGACTCAGCTGCGTTTTCAATATCGGAGCAATCAAATATCAGCTTGAGATAATGAATCTTTGTCTACACCCAGATTCGAACCACGGCCTGTTCAAAGCGCTTGTAGCCAGTATACTATTCATACTAAATCTTGTATTGAGACTTCAAATTTTTCATTTTGAATTGAAAACATCCACTTAAAAGAAGCATAATGCCAGGGGCTATAATTAATATACTTCTGGCGTTATATACGTAGTAGACTTGGGGGTTGTGATAAAACATAGCGCCTGACACCCTGATACTTGGCGAAAAATTCATAGGAGTAGGCATTATATATTATAGCTTGCAAAACTTTGCGTTATAGCCTTCAATGCCATACATTATAGCCTGGATAAAAAGCAAAATAAGAGCCAAATAGATCCGGTTTTAGACAAATTCAGGATTTGAATATTAGTAGGAAATGTAAATTTTTATTTCTTGTAATTTTTCATTTCTTGTAATTAAATCCTGCTTGTAACCGGACTCAAAAACATGACCCTATTTTTGCAGGTGATTATTGGAAAGCTATTGTTCTTTAGATTTCTTTATTGATATGTCCCAAGATTATGGATATATTATGAGGCTATGTTACATAGGAGTTAAGATTATGTGCATAGCAGGAAAGCTAATAATTTATGGGAATTCAACATTTTAACCTATATTTTATAGCTCAGAGTACCCTGTACATAACGTATGTGAACATAAATGCTGCGCTATGTTACACAGGAGAGTGCTCCTATGTGGATTTTTTCAGTATCGTATTACCAAAAAGTTTATGAAGCAATCGAGCTTGCTCGGTAAATAAATTAATGCAACATTTTCTCTTATCTGATTTGGAAAATACAAATATAATACTTAAGTATATTCAATGAGTGTCGAGCACAGTGTTTAAAGAGTATCCCATCAAACCTGTATCATCAGAAGATCTGTCTTTTGTGTACCTTTTTGAACCAGTAACGCAATTTTCGAAGAGTTGGTCTATGTATATATATATATATATATATATATATATATATATATATATATATATATATATATATATATATATATATATATATATATATATATATATACGATCGAATGCTCATGGAGTAGCGAGCGATATCCTGTTCATAAGCCTTTAATGTTGAGCGATAGCCTAAAGTAAAGAATGAAGCTAATGGGTCCTGTTTAAGAGCAAAAATTTTACTAATTCAATACAATGTTTCATTGGACTGTCAAAAACTGTCTCAATGATAAATATTTTTAACTCTTTTATCGATAATTGGAAATAACATGTATGCGGAAGTATGTAAGTTCACGAAAAACAAGAAATATGCACTTAGCAGGGCTATATTTCTTCGTGATTTGAATTACGCTAGGATGACTCGTCAGGTGCATACATTTTGGCTTCATTTCCTGAAAATACAAACCTAATACAATGCATACGCGATTCCAATTCTGCCTTATCTATCTAACATGTTAGAAAAAGTTTTACGTCAACAAATTTCTTAGATCCATTTTACGCATGCGTCCATGCGATCAAACCAAGTTTTCAGAAGGCGAATTAATTTGCTAAAAAAAAAAGTGAGAGAGAGAAAGAGAGAGAGAGAGAGAATAAGCAGAAGTTATTAGCCAAGATATATATATACTTTTGCACAAATTCTATCTGACGCACCACAAGACCTTATACTTAGTCCTTTGTTTTTTTGTATGTACGAGGTCTGTAAAGTATCGGACCTCAATTTTTATTTGCCAGACAATTGAAGATAGAGGAGCGGAGCTTGGTGTGGAGGTGTGCTCATGCCTAGTGCGGATTTTTTTGTAGGTCTCTATCTCAAGCCTGTCCTTGGTAGTATGTTCATGACTGATCAAGTGATGGTGCGTGTCTTCGGATTTTTTTGTTTTACAAGATAACCGAAAAAACTAAGCAGCGTTACTACATTAGATTTTGCTTAAAGCTTGGAGATTCACAAATAGAAACAATACGTAAGATCAAATAAGTGTTTGGGCATGGAGCAATGAGTAGCCCTCGGACAAAGGAGTGGTACAACCGCTTCAAAGATGGCTGGTCTTCAGTGGAGAGTCAAACACATTCTGAGAGGCCTCAACTTCCAGAAATGATGCTGTTACCGATGAAATACGGACCCTAGTGATGCAGAACCGTCGAACTACAATCAGAGAACTTGGAGAAGAGGTGGGCATTAATGTTGGATTCATTCACTCTATTTTGTTTGACGATTTGGCTCTCAGAAGACTGCCCGCAAAGTTCGTGTCAAAACTGCTCACAATTGAACAAAAACAGCTTCATCTTGAGATCGCACAGGACTGTAGACTGTAAGCAGTGAATCAAACTTTCTGAACACTGTAATTACTGGTGATGAGTCCTAGGATTAAGCGTATGACCCAGAAACTAAGTTCCAGTCAGCACAATGGAACAATTTATCCTCTTTGAGGCCCAAAAAAGCTAGACGGGTTTGCAGCAATGTCAAAATCATGCTGACCGTCTTTTTTTACTCTAGTGGAGTGGTACATCACGAGTAAGCTCCCTAAGGTGCTACAATCAGCAAGAAATACTACCAAGCGGTTCTGCGCCGCTTTCGTTGCGCACTGAGACGCAAACTTTTGGCTTTTCCCCAAGGTGAAAATGCCTCTGAAAGGGACCAAATTTCGCACCAGAGAGGATATCATGAAGAATGCGACGAAACAACTGCGCACCATACCAAAGGAGGAGTACCAACGGCATATCGAACAGTGGCAGAAGCGTTGGGAGAAGTGTTAGGCAGCCCAAGGGGACCACTTTGAAGGGGATTAGTGTTAAAATATTATATCTCAATAAAGGTTAGTTTTATTAATAAAAGTCCGATACTTTTTGAACAGACCTCGTATATCAATGTTTTACCGAGCATTATTGAAGACTCCTCCATTCAATTATATGACGATGGTGTACAATTGTATCATAGCTGCAACTTGGGATTTGTTGAAGATGGTGCTCATAAGTATAAGATGAATGATGACGCATTGTTCGTTGGGTTAAATCCCATTTCTGAAACGTTAACCCGAATACGTCAAAATGTCTCGTAATTAAAAGAAAAAACTCGATCCGAGCTATTTTCTAGCCATCCGAATTATGGGCGCACGTTTAGAACTCGTTGAAAAAGCTAAAAATATGGGAGTATCATTCAACAGAATATTTCGTTCTTGGACAATTTATGGAACTTTGAGAAACATATCGCTATCAAAGCATGCTACTCCTCAATCTTTAAAACTTTAGCGAATATATCTCTGGTAATGCCTATCATTACATACGGGTGTGAAGTTTTTCGCTATCATCATCATCATCATCATAATCCTGAAACCAAACAGAAATTAGTAGTCTCTTTTAATAATCTAGTTCGGTAAGTCTATGACCTAAAACGATACAACCATGTATCACATCGAAGCAGAAGCATTTTATATTTTGATTTGCATACATATTCTGATTTTCGTTCCTTAAAACTTTTTTTAAAATAAAATTCCAGCATTATCATTTTAAACGCTCAATGTCACTAGTTCAACCAATTTTGTAGAGCATAGTTACTGAAAAACAATTTTTCGTCCTTACCACTCGATTATAGAACACTTTATCGCTAAACCTAAGGCCTTCCTCTAACAAGTTTAATAGTTGGGCTAATCAAAGGTGAATAATTTTATGTACTTGTTTTATCACGCTTTATCATTAGTATTAAAATTATTGATCTATATGAGTAAGTTTTTCTATCTGTTATTGGATGTTGAATTTACAGTTTAAATTTAGTTAAGTACTTATATACATGTACTTTTCTCTTTTCTGCTCTTTATTTTCATTCACTGTATTTTTTGTTCCTTTCTATTACTATTATTAGTTTATTTATTTCACTGTAATAAATGAGATCCTAACCTATTTATAAAATTTTACCACTCTCACGTTTATTGAAAAAAGATGAATTTAAATAAATTGAAATTGTAATGGCTATTTTGACAAAATACATTTCAAGTCATCCTAGATTTTTGTGCATTTTTGCATTTTCTTTGTGAATTCCCTAAAATCCAATCGCCCACAAATTATTGCGAACCACTGCATCAAACAAATTACACATTACAAGATTAAATAAGATTTGCATTTATAAACGTGGCATGAACGTAATCATCAATCTATTTGGTTAAGAATGGGATGAAGTTGAATTTCGGGAGGAAATCTTAAGAACGTGACTGTTGTAAGAAACAGTCGATCGGAAGTTTATGCACGTGGGTTGGTCTGTTTGCTGTCCGTTGTGTCCAGAATTAGAATACTTCATTAGCTCGCTATTGATATCGAAAGTCATTATAATGTCCATTGTCTGTGCTAGTCTTTGGCCATTGATAGAAGTGGGCCCTTGTTGTTTTCATTTAATCACAATCATCGACACACATAATTGCCTCTCTGTGTTGCCACGCCAATATGGATGGACCTTATCAAGAAATCATGAAAATGGCTCCTACTGTAATGAATATATCATATTAAGCAAACCGTCCATAAATTATGATATAAGAATATCACATGCCGACATATTTGAATGAAGAAGAGATAGATAAGACACGATTCTTGTGTAGGTTTTGTACTTCTTTTTATTGTAGACAGTCATGATTAAATGGGTAGAGGAGAAACAACTATGTGGAAATTTTTTCTGGCTAACATATATATTTTCGCTGAAAATGTTCAAGTGAAAAATAATAAATAAAATATTCTTCAGCACTTGCCATAATTTTAAACTGATTAAAAGAAAACTTAAAATCTCACCATTGTTTCGACAAGAAGTAAAGGCTAGGGTTGTTGAATATTTACATGCTGTTTGCGATGAGCAGCAAACCTGGTCAAAAGACTAAGATTTATTCATATATCTGCTCACGATACTCCTCTTTTCTAGGAATAGTGGGGTATAAATCGTTTTACTTTTCTGAAGCACACGGCAAATGTCAGTCGTAAATCACTTTATTTCGATCTCCGTATCTAGCGCTTCGTTTAACGAAGAATATGTAAGTATTAGAGAAATGTTCAAAATACGTCATTGTCCAAATATCTTCGTTTAGGTTTGTAATTATTTAATTGTAACTTACTTTGGACCACAGATCGCAAAGGTTGTAGTTTTCATCAGTCACACATATTAGTTACGCGATCGTATCAAAAACATTTTTACACCATGTGATCAGTTGTTCAATCATTCTCAGTTTCAAAATAATGTCCGTTCAGTCTTCCTATGTGTCTTAGGTTCAGTTAGACTGTCCGTTTTTTCTTTAACCCTATGTGGGCGCTAAGTACCTAAAAGTAGAATTGCGATGGCTTCTAGCAGAATCATATCAGTACAATATTTGCAGGATGCACTGATTTTCGTTGAATGTCTATGGCAGGTACTTAAAAACATCCTTTCTATCATGGATCTTCCTAAAAAATTTTCGCTTTTCAGGGCTGGTACTGAGTTCATCGTCAAGCTCAATTGTGACAAATCTCCATTACCTGATCATTTTTTCGAGCGATAATTTTGACTACGCAGAAAAGCAGGGACACTGCCCATTTCTAACGGATAAAATGTCAAGAATTTCAATTTTCGATTGATTTTGATATTGAAAAGACATTTGCACAAATCAATTTTCAAATTCAAACACCAAATATTACTTTTTAGCTCGAAAAAAATGAACTGCACATACGAAATTGGCGGGAAATGATTGGAGACATATGTCAAAGCTATTTGCATATTCAAAGCGAAAGCAATTTCAAAGCAATTTTTCACGTTAAAAACAGAGTACAACTCTATCTTATTTCCAAGCTAAATTTTCGCCGAAACAAATTTCACGTGAAATTTTCAGACAAAGACAGTACTAAGCTTTAGGAGAAAAAGCAAACAATACATATATTTGATGCTTTTTCCCTCCTGTCAGTTTGATATTTTTAAAGTTTTAAACTGTTTAAAAATATATTGTTCTTGAAAAATGATTTACACCACCTGGAGTAACGATGAATAAAGTAAACAGATTTTAACGCAAGAAAAACATTCACTAAAACATATAAAGAAAAATTGGCATTTTCGCTCCCACTTTATACACTCGCATTTGTCCTCTTGTTCTTCGTTTTGAGCCTTAGATAGAAGTTTAGATTGTACAATTTTGTTATCAATTCTCTATGTCTTCTCGAGCGTGTAGCTAGTAGAATGTTTCCCGTACTTTGGCTAAAGTATGTTATTTACTTCCAGGTGGCCTTCCGACGTTCCTTCGTCTAATTCTTTTAGTTCTTCTTTGGCTCGGGTTTTGGGAAGAACAATCTCTTTCCACACCAGCAGTGGCTGAATGTCATCGTTGACTAGCTCAGCATACTGTAACCATTCCTCGGCTGTCATCAGCTGCACATCAGCACTGACTCCTTTTCGACGAGACGATAGCAATGTTTGCTGTTGGCTGGGCAGGAATGACGTTCCCGTATCTTCCTCCTTTTGAATTCATCAGTAGTCGTATGGAAACGGTTACCGTCTCAGTATTATTAGCTTTACGAGCCAACATCTGATCTTCCTTTCATCCTGAGGTTCCCCATAAAAGATATGGTTATATTTGAAAGTGTAGACTCACCGCCTTGATCGCATCTTGCCCACATCTGTGGCAATATCTGGGCTCACTGCGTTAGCACTGCTTCAGGAGTTCTTTCTTTGTACATCCTCAGCATCAAAGGTCACTGCCAGCTGACTCTGGACTCTATCTTGTTCTTTACTTCTCTACAGCTGCTTTGTAATAACTCTTCTTCACATTGAGCAATCCCTTTGTAAAAGTCTCCGTTTGCCATAATTCCAGCAACCAAGGGCTACGTTTGTCGGTGGCTTCCTATTTCTATCAACGCAGTCACATTTTCATCTATTCAAAGCTACTTCCTGAAGTCTGTCTGTATTACGGGCGGCACTGTCGGCCGCTTCGAAATATAAGCCATACGTCAAGATGTCCTTCACAGTCCGCCTTTCCACTAGTCGAACTGTCTGTTGGAGTTTTTCATCTTGCGATGCACTGATGAAAGCTTTTGTGACTATGTCATCATGATGTTCTGGGTCGTACGGTGGATAATGATAGCCTTTTAATTTTTAACGCCAAATGCTGCTGTGTTTTGCCTGATCTCTGAATTCGGTTGAGAAACTGCAACCTTTAGGTGTGCTTCAGATAATCATTCCGGTATTGCATATCTAGTGCATTAATCAAAGCTGCGAAGTTCGAGCTTAGCTCAACTGGAACAATTTGAAGAACTTCGGCTACTATGGGCCTCGTAGCACGAGTATCAGAGCTGTTACTCGCTCTTGCTCACTGGAGTTGCTGCTTCTTGCGGAAACTTCAAATTTTGCTTTCTAGATTCTCCAAACTGTATGTCCATGATATATTAGGGCTTTTACATTTCTCGATGTGGTGTTGTCCGCAGTCAGAGTTGAGGCTGGTTACCGTTATTTTGATTAAGGCCAAGTCTTCGTTAATTTTTTAAACTTTTTCCATAGCTGCTTCTACATTCTTTATTTTTGCTTTAAAGCATCTGACTTTGTAGTTAAACCTTTGGTTTAGGTTTTGATGGTTGTTTCAGCGTTTCTAACGTCTAAAAGTCCTTTGACTGCTGCATGATCTTCTTTAACTTGCTTTCCACATTTTTCTGCATCAGTATCAGCATTTGCATCAGTGAATTCCCAGAGTGTTCATTTTCTTTGTCTTCATATCCTGCAACACTCTCCGTGTCTGAGGACTCAAACATTTCAGGATCCAGCCCTCCTGATACCAGCGCATCGACGAAACCGGTAATCAGCTTTCCTTTACCACCTTGAGTAGAAGCTTTAATTCCTTGAATGCAGACAAACTTACTTCGTTAATTTTACATCCTATTTTCGATGCAAAAGTCTTATTCAATTCCAGTTCGCTGTAGCAATTCCTATAATTCACTTATGCTTCTTTTCAAAATACGCAACATATTTTTTTTTACTTTACTGATATTTAGCTTTATCTCAGTATCTTTCACTACTTTTTATTTTTATAGCTATTTTTTCACTTTTATTGTACTATTTCACAATGTCATTCACTTTCATTTCACTGTTTCTCCGTGAATATTTTTCACTATAGATAATAATCCCACTTCTGACACCAATTTCGTACTTCAGATTTCGCGTTCTCTTATCGAAAATAACGATTTCATTCTCGAAAGGTCCTGTTTTTTCAATTCAAATAATCAATTTCATTGATAGTTCGAGCCATTTTTCTTCCAACAATCCATCATTTCGAGTGAGTGAGATCAAATTGATTTTAATTGAGTTCTTATTGGAGTTTCTTTGGCATTGAATTTCGTCACATTTATCTTTTGAATTTAGAACCAGTGCTGACAAACATATGCCTTTTTACTCTGGATCTTGAAATTGAATGCATAGAGTGTATGCATAATTCTAGTGACACAAGATTTCATCCTAAATATATTAAATTTATAGGGCTTTTTGTGTGGCTGCTAGACCATTCAAATAGATTCATTTTTTCTTCGAAATAAAACAGCCATATTACATCAAAAATACAGTTCATACTTTTATTTACTACAGTTCATACTCTTAATTATTTAAATGACATTTTATATTTATCTTTGTAGACATACATTTTTCATATATGTACTTATTCGCAATTCTCAAACCAGCATTCAAATGCATAGCTATTTCTTAAAATCAATTGAATCGTCAATAAAATTTGTTTTTCTAATACAAATGTACATTATATACAAAACTAAATATAAATTTCATCTTTTATCCTTTACATGTATCTATTATATCAATTGTCTGCACCTGTATGTGGGGAGTTTTGTACTCAGATTTAATTATGTATGCATGTCTAATATTAATGTCGATATTGTAATGATAATTGCACCTTCTACTTTGTATGTAGTGAACTAAGGTTACTTTTCAATTTTCAGTGAATTGATGCGGTTGAGGAGATATTGTTTTTTAAAGCAATTCAACTAAAAGATTTGAGTAACTATTCGTAAATGAATTGACTTGCATGTGTGGTTCAAGTTAAATTGAATTTTTCTATTGTGCAAGCTATTGAATGCTGTGTCTTCCTGTTTTATACTAGAAGTTTGGTCAGTTGATCAATCAGCTTGCGATGGCACTCGAACCACGTTGTCATCAATCCAGACTTGCTGCGATAACCCTATCGTGCATAATCATAGATATAGAGAGGAATGGATACGAAATGGGCCGAGAGAAATGAAGCAATTTTCGACCTCTGGTGTAGTTGTGTGAGCGAGAGGTCGCAATGTGTTTGTATGACGAGGGCGGCGTGAAATATTGTAAAATTAAAGGGCAACTTTTTTGGTGCAAATAAAAATTTGTTAATATTGATGTATTGTAATTCACGTCAATAGCGTATCAATGAGTTTCGATTTGCATTAAAACTGTGCGTAGTATTTTAATTAGTTGTGCGGCAGCTGAACAGGTTTTTTTTTATGAAAATGATTAGCTCTGAGCAGAGCTGAAGTCTGTTCGCGTACTTTCAGTCACAGAATTTTTGTGAATCATGTGGTGGGGGATATTCAGGAAAAGTACGAAAACGCTCTGATTGCATTTCCGGAAAAGATTCAGTTGTCGGTTTTTGTGAGAACAATAGTAATTATAAAGTCATTCTAAGTGGTAATAAATTATCGCCACAAAAATATTCGATCTTCAAAACAACATTACGCAATAATATGTTGCTTGCCGCGCACATTTGGAAATTTTTACTCGCGACACGCGTTTCACATTTTTCACTATTTTTCAATAGCTCAGACTCTACTTAAATTTACTGAAAGAGGCGAAATTTTCAGCATTGAGTAAAACGAAGTACATAAACGGCTTCATTGCAATTAATTGTAGCACGCAAACAGACCTAATTGTTGCCGTGTTGCCACATAACGCAGATCACTAAGCATAATTCCGTGAAAAAAAACTTCACTTGGATTTATTTGGTAGAGAAATTCTAAATTCAATTTCAGCGGCACTGAGTCACTTTATTAGGCCCAAAAACTATTCAAATAAAACAATCTGAAATAAATGTTTTTTTATATGAACGAGCTCATAGATTTGATTGCCATAAATGCAAATTTGATTGCCATATATTTGATACCATAAATGTTTGATCGGGTTTAAGTTCGGTAATAGCATTTGGACAGTAACAAATAGCCCAAAGCCTACATTGCTCCGGATACATGCGAAAATTGTATCAAATGCCTTATTTTTCAGCACTTTGTTTAATATTTCTTTTAAGAATACCCAGGCAACACGTTTGATCCATCCTACCATTCACAAAATCTATATGTAGCATAATGTTTACTCCGCTGTATTTTACAGTGGAAGTAGTATGTTCCCTCCTAAACTCTGTATTAAACATTCGCCGAACATATTGCCGCTTATTAGATTCAAAAACATTAATTTTTACTTCAGCAACAAAAATTATGGACTTCCAGAATTATTTTGGCTTTTTTGCGCACTCAAGCGAAACGTTATTTAACAAATCAATTTTTTTTAACTATTATAAGGCTAGCTTCCGCCATTCTGCCCTTTAAATTCGCTTTCTTTTTTGAATTTCGAATAATTTGAGTAGAGACTTTCTTTTCAACTCGTTTGTTCACCTTAATTTGTAAAACTGGGGCACTTAATTTAGGGATTTTCATAATTTTTCTGATAATCCACTTTTTTCACACTCAGATAAGATTTTAGGCCTTTCTGACCGATGCTTTGTTTCAAAAAATTTGGTTGATTTATTTATTGTTATTACATTTCTCACTGTATGAATTTACTTTTATAATTAATTTTAACAATAATATTATTTCTTGATTAGCCACCTTATTCAACGTATTTTCTATTAACATAAAAAAGTAAACTATAGTGTAAGAAATACCATTTAGAAAATTTAATTTGCAGACAAACACAGCCATCAAATCTAAAATTCCCTTAAATTCCCTAAAATAGATATATTTGAAATCAAACTGAAATAAAATTTTCGCGACCAAAACACTTGCTAATTTAATTTCAATCAACCGGTTTGCCTACCAACGTAACATAAAACATCTACATGCGTATAGATCATTTAGCATCATAATCTGCACGCAGCATTCGTAAATAGTAGCCCAAGTCAATTATGAAGTTTACTTGTGCTACTTTAAATCGTTCATTCACACCGGTTTTCATCGTTCGAACAATTTTCTTCACCTAAATGACGTCAATGCATATAATTGATCAAACTTAATGCCCCTACACGCTATCAAGCTTTCCCCGCCTATGAACAAAAGCAATCAATAAAAATGGCGATCGGGCGGTTTGACACATGTTTTATTTTCGTGTTTTCATCAATTAAAAGTATAAATGTTTAGATTGATCAATAAACAGTGTGAAAGTAAAAAGTGTTTTGCACCAATTACTCATAGGATTTCGCCCTAGAATGTGTGATGTAAGTACAAATTCAATTTGAATCAATGTACCTCTTTTTACCGGATTTAGGATAGAAAGCTTTCGAATTGTGGAAAGAAATGGTTGTTATATGTATGCAAGCAACATTTTCGACCTCCCTTTACAAAATAACATCAAATTTCATTCAGAAAATTTGATTAATTTTGAAATTTGTGCCCCATGTGACACATATTTTATTTTCCCTGCTATTCCAACTAACCCGAAAATCGACCATGTTCACAACAATAGAAATGTATGGAAATGTTTGTTTACATAGAGAGTCAACAGCGCAGAAGGGTATAGTGTGCGGCATTGAGGGGAAAGCTTTTTTGCAGAGAGTAAGTTGCATATGTAGTAAAAATGCTTCATTCACGTACGGGTTCATGGATTATCATTTCGTGTCCATTCTTTATATGTCTATGTGCATAATACATCATAAGCCTAGCTATATCAATTTGAACGGGTTATTAAATATCCATTGATCTTTTCAATTCAAATGTGTCGCATACGCCACATGTTCTGATGCTCTATGGATAATCGACCGAAAACAATAGTCTTTTCAAATGTGTTAATGTACTTCATAAAGCTTTTAGCTTGAAATTATATTTAACGCCACGCATTCGTTTATAAGCGACTGACAGAGACCTGTTGCATTATTCATCATTCATCCAGTGAGATGAGTTCTATCGTGCTTTAAAATATCATCTTCATCCGAATAATGGCTTTGCAAATTTTCTGTTTTTGTCATTGAGCTGAGGAAATAATGTGCAGATGATGCCGTTATAAATTGAATAGACACCAACTGTGGATTGCGAAGAGTGCTTACTAAATTTTATTTTTGGACACGGCCGTGCAATACTTCAAATTGTATGGAATAACGTCCTGTGGGGAGTGAAATTGGAAGTGACAAAAATTCGAGTCTATGTTGGGGCGAAATTGAAAATAGTAATGAGGAAGCAACAAATGTAATTTATACAAATTCAGACAGATCTCATAATTAAATAAAACGAATCTAAGCTGCTAGCAATTAGAAAGCTACAAATAAATATATGCCCGTTCTTTTTATCTAGTTATAAAACAGATTGGTAAGTCTAAAAAGTATTGAGAGAATTTAGTTTCTAGATGGTGTTGAGCGTCACATGTCAGATTGCATCATACTAACACAAATCAGGGGTGTGTTCAATGTGCATGCTATAGCTGCTTCAAAAGCATAGCATAGCATCGCTTTAGCAAGTGTCAAAATTTGAAGTAGCTAGGTTGAGCAGCTATGGATATTGGACAGCCAAGAGCTGCTACGAAGGTCTGCAAATTCAAAAATACTTTTTCAATTTTTTTTTTTATTTTAATATTTGTGTTTTCGTGGATTAGTTCAATACTTCCATTGCACTTTGGAAATTGTAGAAAATTTAGGAGTTTTCAACATACAGCTGAGGAAACCATTAACATTTTTCTAACATAGTTCAAACAAATCACTTATTTCCGGCTTTTACGCCATATATGTGAAAAAGAGCAAAAAATAATCGTTGAAAATTTGATGGCACATGAATCAAATGCTAAAAACTCCAGATGAGCTGCACTATGTGAAAGACGACTCAACTCGAGTTGAGTTGAAGTGTTTAAAAGCTCGTATTTAATTTATGCTGTCACTAATTTCAAATTTATTCCTCATTTCCTGTGTCACAAAAGCGCAAAAACCTCTTTTCATTTCAATTTCCAATTGAAAATAACGTTTGAACTGCATGTCAGCTGTGTTCGCACGGCCATTTTGCCTTAGCTACTTTCTTGCTATCCTCCAGACTGCGAGCAGCAAATAGCTGCTACCTTAGCAGCTATGCCGGAATCTTAGACAGCCCGACTGTCAAATAGCAAGCATCAGAAAGTAGCTATTTCGTGACATTGGACAGCCAGAGCTGCTAAAGTAGCAGCTAATAGCTGCTATAGCATGCACATTGAACAGACCCCAGATTGGATCATATTTACGCGTGTTTGAAGTGTAAAATTTTTATGCAGACATATTTGTGATTCGTCAATCGTGTCAAAAGTATATTTTTCAATTTTACTACAAAAAAGGCAAAAACACTGGGCCATTCCAGGAAAAAATATATGCTGTTTATGGTCAAGTTTCTTTATCAAACGCAACAGCATGTAGATGTTTTGGTCACTTTTGTTCTGGAAATTTCTATGTGAAAGTTAAACCTCGTTCTAGTCAACCCATCACTGAAAAAAAATCAATCATGTAAAACGTGAGGAAGAAGATCTCCTCATATAAGAGGTAAGAAGACAGAAGTTGTACTACGGTAATAAGACAGTTTGGAATCATTTGAAAAGAGTTGAGTATACCGATGCCGGAGAAGAGTTTGATTGACCGAATTTCCATCAGCAAATCGTTACTGAAACGCACCGAAATCAACCCATTTTTAAATCATATCATTACTGATGGTAAGAAATGTGTGAAATATAAGAATATCGTTCGAAAAACATCTAATAATATTATTCGAAAAATTGAAACACCACAAACGACGAAAGCTATTATTGATGCTAGATAAGGTTATGCTAAGTATATAGTGGGATTGAAAGAGAATCGTTTACTATGAGGTGCTAGAACCTCATCGAGCTATTGATTTTGCTTTCTGTTGTAAAAAATTAGCCAGATTAGAGCAAACAATCAAAAATACGCGGCAAGAATCGATCAATAGAAAGAGTCTTGCCTTCCAACATGACAACGCCTGACCACATGCATCTTTGATAACGCGGCAAAAATTGACGGACTTTAGCTGGGAAGTTGTGGATACATTCCCTCTATAGTCTAGGCTTTGCACCTTCGGATAATTATTTGTTTCGATCTTTCAAACACTTTCTTGATAGTCTAAAGCTGTCTTCAAAAAATGCATCAACAAAAGTACACAAACTGAAACGGCCCACAGACACGGAGATCTGGTTGCCGACTTGGTTGGAAACTTGCGGTATTTGCGAACAAACTAGATCTGAGACTAACCCACAGACAATGAATTTGGTCGCAGATATTGCATATCTGCAACCAAGTCGACGACCAGATCTCCGTGTCTGTGGCCCGTTTGAGATGCAGATGTGCGGCAAAAAGCTGAAGTAGATGTTCAGAAAAAAAGCTTCAATGAATGACCAAACATATTACTATCTATGCAAAACTTTAAAACATAAGAAGATTTCTTATTTTACCATATTTAATAATTGAAAATTGCGTCTTTTAGATTCGATTGGGTAAAAAATGTATTTTTTAAAATTAAATTGATTCCTCCAAAGAAAAATATTAATTGAAATTTTCCATTAGGAACAGAATAACACTAAAACCAGCTTGAAAGAATATGATGAAGCTTCTACCGCAGGCTAATCTGCGCTTTTAGGTATTCAGACTATAGTTCATACGAACATGTCAAAATAACTTTGAAAGTAATTGGAGCGAAGAAAGTAATGATTCTAAGAATTATCAAAGTTACTCAAAGCAGCGAGAGCAAGTGCAAATCAAGAGATGCTCCAGTTGATTGTACATTTTGCAAGGAGTGGTAAAAGTGATCACGGTAGATTACAAATATGCTGGTACTGTGGCGTGAAGTGCCATTTTGCTAAAGAATACTCAGAACAACCAAACTGCTCAGTCAAAAAAAAGGTGATATCAATCTTCCACAGGGAAGTGTCAGGTGCTACATGTTTAAACGAGCGCTAAATAATCGTAAATGAAGTTTACTCAAATAAACTTCAATCACTGCGAGACGGTGAAGCACCTGTTGTACCAAAACATCTGCAAGACGGAGGTCAACATAACGATACTATGTAAGCAGAACAGGAACTGAAGTAAAGCCAAAGTGATCGCAGCGGCCCGGGCCTGTAGAGAAGTTTCATTTCGAGAAACCATGACTGAACGCGAAGTTGGTTTCATATTGCTAAAATAAATAGCAAAAATTACAATAACTGATCAAATGCGTAGCTCAACGAAAGAGTGATACCAACAGTTATTGGATAGGCTGATAGTTAATGTAAAGTAACATACACCGCACGTTATAGCTGACTATAATCAAGCTTGGGCAACGGAGTAAGGATGCAAAGCTACGAATATTCGTGGACGGATTATCATGAATTCATGATGCCTGTTGGACATAAGAAGTTCTAATGAATTTGAGTGACGTACTATCCTACCAAGGTAGAAGAACAACTCAATTATAAATTTGACATTCGCTTGCACTGTCATTCCAGTAAATAAGGTATGACTTATTTCGAAAAATTAGATACATGCTTAGTTTGGGTAAAAAAAATTGGTCAACTGGATGCAACTGGAAGTTCTTCAACTGAAAGCATTTAATGAAATGCTCCAACAAGCTAAAACACTTAATGGATTGGCCGCCGAAAAAGCTCAACTAGTTGTTGGCTGGCTATTCTGAGCCTGTAATCCTTCAATAGCAGTTCAGATATCACACCCACATTGGACTCCAGCTTACTGGTCAATCGTAATAGGAACTGACCCGATTTCGATGAGTCTCAAGAATCTTGCTGAGAAGTGAGAAGGCGCCAATGAAGCAAACAATAATTTTATTCATTTCATTTATTAAATTCGTCTAATCCAGACTATACACATACAATAAAAATTAATTATTCTAATGCAGAAATCGTTTAAGTGATGCTGTAGATAAATCAAAATCAAACTTATAATAAGCTTTCTTAAAGCATCTACTTATTGCAGTGACTGGTTCATTGCAACCATAATTGGTCCGATGTTGAGGATTCGACAAAAAGTTCACGCACCTGACACGTTTATTATTAGTGTTAAAATTAAGTTGGCTTAATAAGTAGTTTGAGTCAACGGTGCCTTCCAAAATTTTCGCAGCAATTAAGATTTTGGAGCTTTGACGTCGAGAGTTCAAGGTATTCATTCGTAAAAGATTTATGCGGTCTTGATAAGGAGGTAGATGTAAAGGGTCATACCACGGAAAACCGCGGAGGAAGAAACGTAAGAACCTTTTTTGAATGGACTCAATTTGGTCTATGTAGAGTTTATGATATGGTGCCCATACAATACTTGCATATTCGACTATAGGTCTGACTAAGCTGCAAAAGAGGGTCTTAGTGAGAAAAATGTCGTTGAATTCGCTTGAACGTCTTCTGACAAAACCTAAGGCATTGCTAGCTTTCACAACGATTGAATCGATGTGATCGTCAAATGTGAAGGATTGATTCAGCAATACACCTAAATCGAGTACTTTCGCTGATCTATTTTAAGATGTACTCAAAAGTGAGTATTCATAGATGACAGGATTATTTTTACGTGTGTAAGATATAATCGCACGCTTGTCAGGATTAATTAGAAGATTGTTATCGGAACACCAGCAGGCAAATCTGTTTAGATCTTGCTGCAAATCATTGCGATCGTTAAGGTTTCTCACAACTTTGAAAATTTTAAAGTCATCGGCATGAAGAAGACTGCAGAAGATGACTGCAGAATGGAACCTACGTCATTAATAAATAAGGCGAACAGTAAAGAGCCTAGATGACTACCTTGTGGAACACCAGACGTGGTTTTAATTTCAGATGACAAGGCACCGCGAAAGGATACACGTTGGGTTCGATTCGTCAATTACGAGTCAACCCAATTTAAAAACAAGTAAGGGAGTTGTAAGGAATGAAGCTTAGGTAAAAGTATAGAGTGATCAAGCTTATGAAAAGCTTTCGTCAAGTCTGTGTAGGCGCAGTCAGTTTGGAGGCCAGCTTCAATTGAATTGGTTATTTGGTGAGAAAATTCAAGCAGGTTGGTTGTGGTTGAACGATCTTTCATGAAACCGTGCTGATACGGAGCCATAATGGATTTGCAATGAAAGACTACAACATGCGTGACTATTCCTTCGAAAATTTTTGCGGCGCAGGGAAGTTTTGCAATAGGTCTATAGTTGCAAGATTATTTCATAGGTGGAATACTTTGATATTTCTTCGACAATTACCCTAAACGCCCTAAAGTTCCAACTGGAGAAATACACGGATCTGTTCTAGGAAACCTGCTCTGGATTATAAGGTCTAAATACGTGCTCAGCCCAAAACTACCAATGGAAATAACAATTGGATGTTTTCCGGATGATCTATGTGTGATTATATTAGCCGGCGAAATGCGCAAAATCAAACTGTTTGCTGATGAGGCGGTCGAAAAACTGAGTCACTGTTTGCGATCAGAAAATTCCAATCTAGGCCATCTATTCGGTATTTAGGAGTAAAAGTTAATTCCCAACGTACCTCCAGGGCCCATATTGAATATGTGTGCACCAAAGCTCTAAATGCAAGTGCGGCGCTAGTGACGATGAAACCGAATGTTAAATTATATCTAGAGCTGTGAGTTAAGCGTGTTTCAGATACCGCCAGTGTTGGCTCACCAAATGAATCCTTTCTTGGACAACAATGTTCTTTGGACGAAATTTTCCTGTGCCTACAATAAAGTTGAATGCAGGAATCAGTGTTTCCACTACATACTGGGGATATTTTAATTATTTGAATAGTTTAAATAATCGTTCAAACCAAACTCACTTCCGATCTCTTACTTATCTAAAAATGAGCCTTCAATCAGAGCTGATACTGAAATATACAGGTGATGTAATCAAATCAATTAGTGGCGCCATGGCTTTCATTTAAATAGACGAAGTTGAACAGATTTCAATTTTGACGCAAACCTTCTCCGCAAGAAAAGGGTTCTGCAAGCAATTTTATTTGTGGTTCTTATATCCTGTTTTGCACAAGAATGGTTTCGTAGCATTAAATCTCATTATTTTTGCAAAACTATAATGCATTGAAACGAAAATATTTTTCATTCATAAATATTTTTTAAATCAATCTTGTGTATTTATCGACTGTAATACATATGCTATTTCAACTTTTGTTTTATTGAATTGATAAGAAATGAAAAAACAAAAAACAATTGAAAAATTTAAAAAGATTTCACATTACCGACTTTCCAGATAGTGCTTAGAAAATTTCACCAGGCCTGACAATAATCGTCTTAGCTAAGGTGGATGGAGTTTGCAATACCTTTGGACATGCTTGAGGTGGCGATTTATTTCTCCATATGAAGTTACATGATAATCTAGTCATATTTAGTGCATGATAAGAAATATAGTACATACTTCATAAGATGACCGAAGCAACTTAACTCCACAAATTTACAAATAAATCATGCTATACTACTTTGATAAAATCAATAAAAAAAAGCTAATAAAAACACTCTTATAGAGATTTAAGATATTTCTTAGTAAAAATCATTCGAAATCAACATTATTAAAATATCTTTAAGTAAAATATTCAAACGCACCGTTTACTATTTTATTCAGGTAGATTGAGCACAACAGTCACAAAGAATAAATAGCATACACAATAATTTTCAATCATTCAATTCAACTCGATTGCACCTTTGCATACTGTATCTATCTACGACAAATATAACTACTGGCATTACCACATTTCATTTCATTTTCTTGGTGTAGGTTATCTAATATCTGTAATCTACTAAATTCAATCTCAATTCTTAACACTAATATTGACTAGAATTTCATTCTTGGTAGATAGTAGTCTCAGAGACAACTAATTACATTGGCATTGAATGTGTATCTATATCTCGGAATCTGTTGATAGCTACTTACAATATTATATCCAAACATGAATAGGATGGTAGGATATGTGCAGGTTTTGTGACACTCAATACTTAATGCGGTCGACATTCTTAATGCTTTTTGTGCAAATAATATACCATATGTATTCTCTATGGAATCTTCTCTATATAACTGCTGTTAGTGGTAGGTACTCTGTAGGTGGGTATCGTGAATGTACATACATATGCATGTATCTGTCCAGATGTAGTATCATGAGTAGGATATGAAATGAACATATGCCACGTTTGATTTCCTGGATACTTAACTTTTTGGTTTTTGTGCTTTGACCGCTATTATAAACATGTTGTCCTTAGGTAGCTTTGATGTACACATACATATTTCTAAAATATACATTATTTCTTGACTTAATGTCTAACAATATCAGGACTAATACTGACAATATCTGAGCGGGTTGCTATTATTCTGGGGTGGTTCCAATATGAAATTTCATTCAGACAAACACAACGTTGTGATAAGCATCTTAAATTTTTAGCTTTTACTAATCTACAGTTATCTATAAATAAATCCAAGTGGTTAACAGCCTTACGTTTCTGCGTTCGGTTCTTTTTTCCCATTGATCAATTCCCTGTAAGTATAGAAAATTTGTTTTTTTTTTACAAATATTTAGAAAGAAGTAAATGAAGTTATTATCGATGGGTATAATGTCAAATTGAATCCTATTATGTTTAAAAGATGTCTCGAAGCAAAATTGAACTATCTAGGTACTTTGAAAAAATATATTGAATACATTTCGTAGAGATAGCCTTAGAATATTATTTACGTCTAGATTATCAGCTATCCTAGTGAAACAAAAGATATTGTTTATGTTTTATTTGCTATTGAAAGAATTTGTAATTTGTCTAAAAAGCGTTCGATATTCAATATTCTGAAATTATTGAAAATATAAAAGAAACGGAAATCAAAACGAAAAGCAAAGCTAATGGCAAACAAAGAGTTCCAATAAATATGGAGTGAGGTAGAAATATCCCACTGCAAGTTTGGATTGCATCCAGCAATAAATATTTATCTAAGATGAACAAAATACAGGCTCGAGAGAAGTTAAATCCCCTGTGCTGAACATATTCACAAATCTGCACCAGTAATTAGCAATAAATGCAAAAATCAGGTAGTAAAATTATTTAATTTGGACGACTGGAGTCTTTTCCCCTCTGAGAAATATACAAATGCTTTTAAACGATTGACATTATGCAGCAATTTTTTCAATTATCCTTAATGAGCAAAAATTAAAAAATGATTTAAAAAAACACTCTGCCCAACATGCAGTATTGCCCGATTATAGTCACAGATAACTGCGCAGAGAAATTTCGTTTCTTTTATCTGAAGACTTCTTATAATTAATGAAAAGCAACAAAATATTTATATTCTATTTATGCACTTTGTTATAATTTCATTGAAGTATACAATAGACACACAAATAATAAAATTACTCGTTTTTCATATAAAATCATCAAATCATCATTTTTAGACAAAGCGATATTCACTCATATCTGGAAATTAGTAACCTGTTTAGTTTAAACTGTTTGGGTTTAACTTTCAACAAAAAATCTCCAATCTATTTCATCAAAAAATTATACAACTTGCTAAGACTTATCCCAAAAGCGTTCTCTAACTTTGCCCGAACCGAAAAATGATGTCATTTCAAAGTTTCCCTCTTGCGAGAATTTCTTTATTTTGTTTAGAACTTTACGGAAATATGAAAGGAGACGTCACTTTTGGCTCTTCTTCTTAATTTATAAATTTTTTCCCGAAATCAGTTCCGGCAAATAATCTCCTACCATAGAAGTAAGTTTTTACTTAAAAAGTTTTTAGCTGAGAACTAAGGGAACAGACCATATGGGTGTGATTTACAGGCACGTTGTACTCAGAAACCTGCCAAGCAAATCATCTGGTTTCCTTACTCTTTCTACTTATATTAATGATTCATCTCGTGTATTGTACAGGGTGATTCATAATGAGGTTTGATTTTCAATAGGCCTTTTTTGACAGATCACGCGTGACTCCTGTCAAACTGTAATGTAGTTTTTATTCAGTATTGTTTGACAGACCATCATGGAAAGATTCACACCGCAACAACGTCTCCAAATTGTTCTTGCTTGTATTTCTTTTCATTGTATTTCTTTCAAAATGAGTCTGGTCAGAACGTAACCGTCAATGGTGACCGCTATCGCACCATGATAACGGATTTTTTACTACCTGAGATTAAAGCCCATCGTATCGGTGAACTTTGGTTTCAACAAGTAGGGCGCTCCTTCACATACAGCGAGAGAAACAATGGACTTATTGAGAAATCATTTTGGTGCGAGTCTGATTTTACATTTTGGACCAGTAAATTGGCCGCCTAGATCATGTGATATCACACGTTTAGATTATTTTCTTTGGGGGTACAATAAATCTCGGGTCTTCAGGGATAAGCCAGCTTCAAATACCGCTTTGGAAGCCAACATTACTCTTGTCATTCGCGAGATACTGTTCGCTATGCTGGAACGCGTCGTCCAAAATTGGACCCTTAGGATGGACCATTTACGGCGTAGTCGCGGTCAACATTTAAATGAGATAATCTTTAAAAAGTAAATATCGCAGATTGTTCTTTCGATTCACAATAAAAATTTTAGTATAAAATTCAACTTTATGCCTTTTATTTGAGATTAAAAACCAAACCTCATAATAAATCATCCTATACAGCTTATCTATTTTCCTTTAAAATGACGATACCAAAATCTACAAAACGGTTTCCAATTTGAAAAAAAAAACTCTATCGCATAAGAACCATTAGAAACACTAATTTTCGAAAAACTAGAGAAATCGAATTCGAAAGCAGTATACTACTTTGATCTCAGGAATGCATTGATACTCAGTGTTTAGAAAGGTTTTCAGGGTTACCATTCGCATGAATTTCAAAATTTAGGAAAGTCAAACAGTTTTTACATGCATTTATTAGCCGATTCTTATCTTACTTAAGTTTGAGAGCAGCGTCTCCTGTAACATAAATGATGAAAATGCTCTGTGCTTGTAACACTTTGCCAGTACTGCAACCAAAACTCTACCACACCTGCTTCACGTCAAAATCAATCCACCCTATGAATCTCGTATTTATCCGATTACTTCATCGAAAGTTACAGTGGCAGAAATATGTTTGGGGCTGCCATACGAGAAGCTTCCAGAATTTGGAAAATTTAAACATTGGCTACTTATTTTTATTGTAGGTGCTTACCATATGAATGTTTAATGCGAGCATCTGTTGATATGGAAACTAAAATTATGCTTGGTGTTGGAAACCTTTTGCTATATCTATAAGATAAAAGTATATCAAATATAAATCATCCGATCCGATGACTGCATTGGAAGCTATAGGGGTAAAAAAAAATTTTGGGCTGCCAGCCACAAAAGTTTTCAAATTTTCGAAATCCTAATATTTTTTGTTTATTGTCATAGAAGGATTTATATTTTTTATTTATATTTTATTATAAGATCGCTAATTTAGGGTTTATATTTTATTATAAGATTACTAATTTAATGATAATATCGCTTAGCAATAAAAAAAAATTACAAAAACTACCATAGGTGACAGCCCTATCATAGTTTTTAAATTACACTCCTAACAAATTTGGCCTCGAATAAAGAATAAATTTCATTTTGATTTTGTGGCACTTTTATTTCCCTGAGCGAATTTTCAAAATTCAAGACACAAAAGTTACATAGGCTGGCAGCTTCAAATTAATTTTTCAATGAATTTCCTGTCAAGAATTTCTTCAAAATTAGGTGACGGGATCGGAATTAATAGGACAAAGAGCAGTTTGCTTCTTAATGATTTTTCAAGATGGATCCACTGCTCTAGAGATGCCCACATTTCAAAATTACTTAAGACACGTTAAGTTTCTTGATGAGTCTAGTTTCAAAAACTTCGCGATGCATTCCACTGAAAGTTTTTCCGAGGTCTCCTCGAAAAACTCCTTAACTAAGACGCCAGGATTACAGAAATTGATTTGGAGAGTCTTTTCCGAGCCAGGAGGCAGTGATTCGGAACGAGGCGATGGTTTGGTAATCCAGGTTGTCCTTTGTTAAGGGGACGTAGCACCTTAAAATTGAAAAAAAAATAATGTTTTTTTTCAAAGGCTTGTTTTCAATTGAATCAAAAAACATATCTAAATGAAAATTTTTACACATACTTTATTTGTCTTAGGCTACATAAATAAAATTGTTAAAAATGTTTTGTGCCCCCCTGTCGTCTGCTACAATTTTTTTGGAAAATACACCAAAAAACCTGGCGTGCATGATAACTGCCCTAAGGAAAGCCTGAAAAAATAAACATAAACCGGGTTTTGATCAGCATCAAAGCGGCCTTGGAACGAACTAAAAAAAAATTTTGTTGAAAAATAACAATATGGTGGCGTTTTTTTCGAAAATCGAGGTTTTTCCCCCCAGAAATCTGTTATAACTAACAAAATTTAATGCCGACTTTTACATCCGTAGTTTATTTTGAGTATAACATGTGCAGATTAACGTGTTAAAATTTTAGAACGATTGGATAATATTGTTTTTCTTAATCATAGACGCCAACTTGAAAAACGTTGTTTCGAGAAAATCGCGCTCTAAGCTAAAATTCAATATTTTTTGCAATAACTCTTTCCGAAAATTAATCTGCGTTGTCTGGACCATACAATATAGCTTCTTCTGGCTTATGCTCCTCCTCTTCCAAAGATTTTTGCTCCCTTCGAGCAGTTCTTTAGATGCCTCAGTCGAGTGTTTTTCCGCTTGGTTGATTCTTGCAGCATCTCTATGTTCTGCATGTTCCGGCGCGCGTTCGCTAATCTTAACTCCCATTACTTGCATTACTTTCAAGATAGTCATAAATCCTTCATTAAATGTACATGCAGAAATATTTGCAGCCATATTTAGCACGTTTTTCCCACAAAAAATATGTTTGGGGGCTAAATTCCAAACAAGAATTATAGCTTTCGTTATTATTCTGCGTAAAATTGCCCAAGCAGCGCTTTAATAAACCTTCTGATTATAAGTCATCATAAATAGGCTTTAAAATTTCTTGTACCTCATCATCTAAAGATGGAGGATGCTTCAAATTTTTTAATGCATTGTCACCAGCTGCCTCCGCCTTGCGCCAGTTACACCAAGTCGTTTCTCCAACTGGACGATAAAAGTTTTGAGGGTTCTCATCAGTTGAAATTTTGTGGTTATATGCTGCCCAAATTTCCTTCCGCATATTTTCAACTGAATCAGGATTTCGTCGTATAGCTAGGTCATAATATGTGGCTAAATGTTCCGTTAATTTTAGTGTCAGTTGAACTTTTTTCGGATCTTTTTTTTGGAGTTTCAACACTTTTTTCAAACCAATTTTTTTGTTTTTTTTTTGCCAAGGCTAACTTTTTTTTGCTTCTTTCAAAGGAGATGCCTCACTTATCTTTGTCTACACTTTGGCTTAAGTCGTTGTAGCGATATAGCGAAGTGAACGAAAATCATAGAAAAATGACCTTGGGGCGCTTCGCTATACATACTGACAAAATTTTTTTTTTTAGAACTTCAATTTTATATTATTAAAATCATGTTTTTAAAGCTTCATTCTAACATATTCAATCAAAAACTTTGAACTTTAAACTTTGGAGATGCTATGTTGCCTAAATTTTGTACACGTAAAGAGCTAATGAACGCGGCCCAGCGTAGCCGACACATACGATTTAATGTCCTCAGCCGGTGTGCAGTATGCAAATCGTGATATAAATATTAGTAACAGTGTTCTCGCTCACGTTAATAGAGTTTTTCCTTTAATTGTATATAATATAAAACTATTTCTAGCTTATGTTATCTTAATCATTATTTTTGGAACCTACCCCATGAAGTACGCTTTTGAACATTCGCTATCAAATTTAGTGCAATATTTTTGCTTTAAATGGCTCTACTTGAAACCTTCACAAAACAAGTTTCATATTCCGTCAATGGTGAAAAAAATAAATCAATGCTTTTACGTTTGATTTAATCGAGCTTGTGGTTTCGTAACAAACTGAATCAAAACTTGTCGATTGAATACTTTAACAATCAAGATGGGAAAACATATTGCAATGTTTCTCTTCAGTCAACTAATTATTTTACTACTATCTTTTCGACAAATATACAAATCAATACACCGCATAAAGTTGAAATCACTCATAGTCATTTATTCCTTACCACTGACTGTCCAATTTTCAATTCGAAACTGTGTTTTTTACGCGCATGGACTTTTTGGCCCATGCAATCATCACGCTATTTTTTCAAAGCAGATGTATCAAGTGGATGAGAATTATGAACAAAACAAATGCAGATATTTTTTTTCATTATCTCCTGAAGACTCATGAAATTCATTCGTGATGAAAAATTCATGAGCGCCAAGGGAATGAAGGATGCGTCTGTTTTCGCTAGATATTTAGATTGGGCCTATGATTAATCGAAAAGCTGGCCTCATTCATATTCCGCCTGGCACGACAGTGAACTTGTACAAATTGCCAATATGTATGTACTCGATTGCACTCACCTGGAAACGTTCCAGAAATGACCTAGACGAGACTCACTTTCATTTTGTTGATAGCAAGCATTTCTCTGTTGTTATTTCCTTTCGCCTACTCCTCGTTTATTCTAGAAATTATCTATGGCGCACACGGTCTCAAGAAAGATAGTATCTATTTCACCAGGAGCAGGTGAATATGAAGGAAGTTGTTGATTCATAAGTGTGAACACAAAGACGATGTATGTAACGTCGTCGGAAGATGTGTTAGCATAACATGCAAATCCAATTTTCTTGAGAATGCATCGGGCGTAGTTTTCGCTCCTTAATATGTTCACCCTAATGTATTCATAGAAGTATGAGTAATTTGCGGGAATCCGGTGCTTAAAGTATAACCTAAGTATAATTCGTTTATGCTTGACAATGACTTTCTACCATATATTATGCGATATTATGGTAAAAAGGGAAAAGAGGTAAGAAGTGAGGAAAATATTCGTGCAAGTGGAATTTTCAATGCAAAATTATGACTCTCTCATAAATAATTTAAACATTTTGTGTACCCGTGTTTATGAGGTAACGATATATTTTATGTTTAAATCTTAATGTTTAATTAGCGGGCTAATTTAAGCCAATGAGCTTCAGATTATTAGACGCATGTTAAAAATGTCTGGAAGGTACGAATCAAAATGATAGCAGAAGATGTTCTGAATCAGTATCTAAAATGCGACTGTAAATAAATTACCCGAATGAATTGAACATTATTTAAGAATACAAGGCAGTGGTCAAAGACTTCCTTGAAAAATCTCACGAAGCATATGACAGATTCATTGAAACTACCGGCGAGAATATAATCCACAACCCCAAAAAGTTATTTCACTTTGTGAATATGAAGCGGAAAACAAGTGGCTATCGCTTTTCTATGTGTTATAATACCATAATGTCTTCTTCTCCTCAAGAAATTTGTAGATTTTTCGCAAATAACTTCCAAGACGTTTTTAATCCAGTAAGTACTTCATCATCCTGTCATTCCCGAAGAATAACTCAACCAATTTTCGCTGAGGCTATAATCATTTCAAGAGATGATATTTTGAAAGCTATCTTGGAGCTTGATAGTAAAAACGGCCCTGAATTTGGCCTTTTTCCTCCAATGTTTCTTATTAAATGTGTCGCACAGTTAATCTCTCCTCTTCACATTATATTTAATACATCTCTTCTGGGTACTTTCCGTCGTACTGAAAATCCTCCTACGTGACACCAATATTCAAAAATGCCGATAGAAGATCAATTCAAAATTATAGAGGTATTGCCATTTTATCAACTATTCCTAAACTCTTTGAAGAAATCATATGTGGTAAACTATCTCCTCTGGTCGATTCTCGACTTAACGAACAGCAGCATGGTTTCAGAAAAGGTCGTTCTACCACCACCAACCTAATGGTACTGGTTTCCCATGTTCTTTGTAAAATGGAGAAAGGTGATCAAATTGACGCAGTCTACACTGACTTTAGCAAAGCATTTGACCGTGGTGACCACTTCATTTTAATTTCCAAGCTACAGCAATTCGGAATTGCTGGATTTCTACTAAAATTGCTTAGCTTTTACCTCCACAACCGTTCACAACATGTGAAATTCCAAGGGCGTATTTCTAAAAAAATTCATGTCAATTCAGGTGTACATCAAGGTAGCTATCTTGGTCCTTTACGGTTTAATATTTTTATAACAGACTTGTCAGAGGTTTTGTCTGATGTACCTCATCTACTCTATGCGGACGACCTGAAAATTTATTATACTATAATGTCGGCTTCAGATGCCAGTTTTTTTCAATTAAAACTAAATTCCCTCGAGCATTGGTGCAGCGTGAGCAATCTACCTCTCAACATCGCAAAATGTCATGTGATTAGCTTTTCTCGAAAAAGTACTCGCGTACATTATACGTGCTTTTTAAGCAATACGGCACTTAGTAGAGTGGACAATATTTTAGACCTGGGTGTGGTGCTGGATGGAAAGCTTCGCTTTAATTTTCATTACGATAAAATGATCTCTCAAGTAAGTAAACGACTTGGCTTCATCAAGCGACGCGCCAGGGAGTTTCAGAACCACAGCGCTCGTTCGCCCTCTTCTTGAGTATGCTTGCATTATCTGGGACCCACTTTTCGAAATTCACAGGCAGAGATTTGAATCTATTCAGAAGCAATTCTTGCCATTTGCTCTTAAAGGTCTTTATTATCTTAGTTGCATCAGAGAGTGACAGTTTGGTGCGGATTGTGAAGTGGTGGCATCATTGGACCATTTTTCTTCGAAAATGAGGCTGGGAACAACGTTTCGGTGAACGTTACAGAGCCATTTTATCCGACTTTTTTTTACCAAAATTGAAGACATGGATATGGACGACCTCTGGTTCATGCAGGATGGCACGCCATGCCACACAGCTCATGCCACAATCGATCTTTTACGCACCAAATTCCCAAATTGTGTTATCAGCCGTCTTGGCAATGTCAATTCGCCGCCTCGAAGGTGCGATTTGACCCCTTTGGACTTTTTTTTTGTGGGGAACCGTGAAGGACCAATGTTATGCCAACAATCCAGAAACGATCGAAGCAATCCGTGAGCTATAGCCCGAAACCATCAACAAGGTCTTGGAAAATAGGAGTGACAGAATGCGCTTCTGCGAAGCCAGCTGAGGCAGCCACTGGAACGGAATTGTATTCCAACATTAATAGAAATGTTTACTCTTATTAATAAAGCCAAAATACATGGGAAAAAATTAAATGTTGTTCGTTTTATTGCATTTTTCAAAAGAAACTTGCATTTGGCCCACCCTATATACATATATGTATATATGTATATATATATATACATATATATATATATATATATATATATATATATATATATATATATATATATATATATATATATATATATATATATATATATATATATATATATATATATATATATATATATATATATATATATATATATATATATATATATATATATATATATATAGACATATATCTTCTCAAATGTTTTCACGAGTGTTTTGTTTGAAACTTGAAAAACGGTATGTAACATAAGAAACTGTAAAAATTGCTCCGAGCATTATACGATTAGCTCCAAGCAAAGTGAAAAGCTAGCTTTTATGATAGATTTAAAATGTTGAAAATTTTAACAACGTGAATCAATCAGCCATTGACTTCTAAACCATCAAAATGCCGGCACATGAGCCCCAATTATTAATAAAACAGTAAATATGCTTTAGCTTGAAGCGAAAAAACGAGGGTAAAACGAAAACCAAACATTGACTCAACAAAAGATTATTGTCTCGAGACAATGAAAAGAATCTGGAAAATGTTACTTTTTAATAATGAGCTTTACTTCCCGTAAGGGAAGCAGTATTCTTAATACGATTCAAAAATACCAAAAGCTCAAAGACTACGTAATCATTTTGAAATCCATCAAACCCTTCATTTATACTGAAGATTAACAAAAGTATCGTTTCAAATCAACGTAGTACACCTTTTCATTCATTATTTTCTGAAAAAGGCAGCCATTTCTGGAACTACATTGTTGGCTTTACCGACTCACTTCATTCATTCACTGCGCTACCTTGTTGTGTATGAAACATTAAATTCCTATTTCATGGGAAAATGTTCAAGGGATTTCATTGCGTTTAAAAAGGAAGTTGATTTCTCTTTTGTTGAGCCATTCCTTTTGTGTGTGCTGCATTCTTTGCCTCCCAATAGCTGTCTCGGTGTTGTACACTTACATAATTTGCATTCTTCACTCGCTTAAAGGTTTATATTTGAAAAAATGTTCACGTTTGAGACTGTTCAATTTCAATGTAGGCACATTAAGGATATGATACTGACACAGATTTGTAATTCCTAGGAGGAAATAATTTCCAGTTTAACTGTTTTATACTGGCTGGAGGCAAATCGATTTACTGGTTTTGATATGAAATTTTAAGAATTTTGGAGTGCATTTGATTCCATTTTTTCTAAGATAATTTCATAAGAATAAAAGCATATAATTTGGCATGACTGGTGTTGGCATACATAATTGCTAGACGAGTCGTGAACGAACGAAAACATTTTCGCATGAGTAGTAGAGCTTGAACAAGATGATAACTCTTCGGAAGCAGTCTGTTTTGATGGGAATTGATGGGAAAGGCTTTGAGAATTTCACCATGAAGCCTACGAATTTATTTCAATTCAAGTTATTTTACTTTGAAGTGTTACCTGCAGAAAAAAGATGGTCCTAAAAATATATTTTGTTCATTTTATAGGAATATCATATTTACTAGCACTAAATCTATTGCAACAATCTGCCAAAACTAACAATTATTACTATTTATTCTTTAATTTGAAAAAATATCAGCACTTGATACTGGCGAACTAAAATATTTGGTTTTTCGGGATATAGAAACAACGAATGAAAATCAAATCAGATTTGAATTCAAATGAACAATTATTTGTCTGCAAACAGGTTTGACGTTATTTGAGATTATATAGTTTTTATTATGTAGATTGAAATGCATAAATACTAGATTGTTTTTATTAATGTATTTTACTTCAATGCAGTTAACCAATCAATCGATGATTTTTAAATAAATTTCAGTTTGACTTAAGGAAAAATTAGCCGTTTACACGATTGGCTCGACCATATTGGAAATGATGTCTTTTAAGGCCCCCATTCACGAGCAGTCCAAACGGATTGAGTCCATTTGGCTTGAGTCCGTTTGGTTTAAGTTCAAATTAGCGCGCCATTCACGATAAAGCCTCAATGCAGCTAGTACATTCCAGTCGGCCTGTGCATTTATTTCTGCTGTGCTGCATTTTCTATGCTTTTATTTAGAAAATATCAAAGAAAAACTTAAAGAATTTTTTTTCTATAATTTATTAATGAATACAAAGCATATGGAGGAATGAAACTATATATATGCAATAGCAGCTTGTAAATATATCAAGATATGGAAAACAAATAGGAAGTGGCAAAAAGGATGGCTTGCAGATCGAAAATGAATGAGTCATGTAAATTTGGTTAAACAATTCTCACTGCAGCCTTCTAATTCGCATACTTATTTACGAATGGATGAGGAGACATGCAATACGCTGCTCCATTTGTTCAGCCTTTTCATCAAGAGAAAAGATGCGAATATAAGACAAGCTATCACTTCTTACGAAAAATCGACCGAAACTCTGCGGTGAACAAGTGGTTGTAGCTATGAAAAGCTAAAATGTTCTACAGTCATTGTTAAAATTAAAAAAAAAAATACCATTCCTTATTTTTTATTGTGACAACACCAGATTCTCGTTTTTTTTTTGTACAGTTTCTATTTTATGTTGGGAGTTCTTCGTACGAAACAATATTAAGATATCGTCCAGAACAGAGTTTCGTTTGGTATATTCGTGATGATTTTCAATTGTAACTTGTCAAAGACATTCACGAGACCTGTATTTCTCAATTACCTCCAAAACAAAATCATGGTCACCAGTACCCATTGTGCTGAATTATTAGATTGAATTAAATGAGCATAGAAACAGTCAATGAAAATGAGATTGTCCCAGGTCAGCCTGTGAACCGCGGCTGCCACGCTGTTTGGACTGAGGCTTCACCGCACACGACAAATCCATTAGATGGGTTGGCCAAACTCAACCTAATATTTCACCATACACGGTCGAGCCAAAGAATGGCTCGATAGCCTGAGTCCATGGACTTTGCAATGATTGAAAATCCAAATTGGTTTCTTCAGTTCTCACCATCCAAGTTCTCTCACACACGGAGAGATTATGGCCTAGCCTTTGGGCTAAGCTATGATATCTTTAAGAGTACCCATAATTTTCTCTTTGTTACTCTATTCCATGTTGATTGTCAAAAAACTGATATAATTCTTGTTTGAATACAAAAAGTATCAATGGTACTACTCGCCAGATTTTGGCACTTGAAATTGATATTTTTTTCATTACTTTTTTTCACTTTACAAAAATAATTTAACTTGAGTTTGTAGTATACACATTGAAATTTTACCAGTTACTGTCAATGAAGTCGTACAATACCATTTCGCTGAGATTAAATTTGCCAAAGTCCGGGTCACTTTTATCAAAGTTAGGAAAGTGCTGATAACATCAGGTTTTAAGTGGTTTGACCTACTAATTGAGTAGAGCTGGGCTACCAAGAGCCGGATTGATTGACCCTGAAAATTTTGGGTAGCAGCTTATTGCCAATTCCAAGGTTTACTGGCGATTGACTATTCTTCCTTACATTTTCTAAGCAACACAATGAAAGCAGATACTTTTAATTTTCGAAGCATAGATGCCAGTTTTTTTAGAAATAGATTTTTTTTAAAACAGATTTTGATTGAAAATGTTCATTAAAATAACGTTCATTTAAATGTTAATTGGTATTTGAAATCCATTATCTCAATGAATGAAATGCTCAATAATGCTTGGACTTAAATTTAACTTGAATTTCTGTCGATTCAATAATATAAATTATGGAAATGTGATAGATAGGTTTCATTTTCATCCCCCAAAATAGCTAAAACAAACCAATAATTGGAATTGTTTTTTCGGGTTGATTAAAATTGAAAAAACTTTTTATCTACATTGAAAATTTTATTTGACAAAGTGGTTTCGAAAGTATGCACTGATTCTCATCAGACACCAGCACACAGTGCATACTGATGAGAATCAGTGCATACTTTCGAAACCACTTTGTCAAATAAAAATTTCAACGTAGAAAAAAAAGTTTTTTTCAATTTTAATCCACCCGCAAAAACAATCCCAATTTGATTCTGCTTTCGGAGGATTGTTCCGCAAAACGATCGAGTTTCCCGTATCAATATTCTCTGCTTTGATAAGCTTTAGAGACGATATACGTTGTCTATGCTGATTTATAGACAAGAAGGGAACCGTGGTCACAATTCAATTACCTTTACAAACCAATAATGTTTTTCGGGAAATTTTAATTTATTTATCTTTACTTTCTAGTATAATGAGGATTTTTGATTTTCAGAAACCTTAATATGAGGATTTGGTGACAGAAGCTAAAAGTTATGATTTAGTTTTGGTCTATCAGCGGTTCATTACAGTAATTTGATACAGTGTAGATACGAGCAAATTAACTGTACGCAAACGATTTCCTCTTCTGGAGCCTACAGCAGAAGCCTTACTTTGTAAGTGCTGAGCTACGAAGGATTGTCTGTAGGCCTCAAGGGCGCATTCTCGTGATGAAAAAATTTCAGTGAAAAAATCTCAGAAACGCGCCATCGGATTGAACTGAAATTTTCGGGATACATTGGTGTATATGCAGAATAGTGCGGCGTCTCACAGAAAGTTTATAACTTTTAACCCTTTGGCGCCGGTGGCCATTTTAGTGATATTTTAATTATACCTATTATTCTGTGAACAAATAACTACTGCAAAAATAAAGTTTATGGAATAAATTTTGAACGTATCCTGAATGTGATAATCTTTTTGAAATTTTTCACTCTATGTGTGTACTAGGCGCCTAAAATAAGATTGGGAAAATTTGGAAATTTTTGAATTGCGATAACGTTTGACCAGATTATCAGATCATTCTGAAACTTCAAGGACATATTGATATTGTAAAGTTATCGACTGGTGTAGTTTTTTATGAACGTGGTGGCAAACCTGCGGCTACGGCAGGCGCTGAAAATGAATATCGTCAAACCATCGACTCTAATGAAAACTTTTCGTCTTGTACAGTAAAAACCAACTCATATAGAAATCTTATGCTTTGTCTATAAAAACAAAGCAAAATTTTTGAAATTTCACATCGAACAAGAACGGTAGCTTTCTTCCAATTTACCTAAATTTTAAGCATCAACAATTTATATTCATGAGAACTCACGACCCAATCATCAAATACAGTTGAAACTCACAGAATGTATTGATATTAAGTAGGACCAGGTCAGATACAAGCGAATTGGGAATACGGGCAACTCTGTGCCAGTGGTGCCATCTTGAAAAATTACAAAGAAAAAAAACTGCTTTTTGCCCTATGAATTCTAATTCAGTTACCAGATTTGCATGAAATTGACACAGTAGCTGAACCTTACTTTAAGCCGTGTTTGGTAGAAATTTGGTTGAAAAATTCGCTACGTTAATTTTGGTGTCTTGGGTTTTGAAAATTCGCTCAGGAAAATAAAGCGTTTTGCCCTATAACTTCCAGTGCAGTCATGAAATCAAAACGAATTTCATATGATAAATGGAGCTTATTACAGGCATTATTCAGAAGGGATCTGGTTAAAAAATCATGATAGGGTTGCCAGCTATTGTTAGTTTTACATTTATTTTGTTAGTTTTGCATTTATTTATATTATTGCATATATATCGTAAAATGTTTGAACGGTAAGTATTTTTTTGGGACAATAAACAACAAATATTACACATTTTTGAGACTGCGCTGTGAATTTTGGTGATAGTGTCCGTAGTCGTAGTAGTTTTTGAGCGACCTGGATGTGGCTCATGACAAATAGATGAACGACCAGGTTTTAATTCCACTACCCATTTGCTTATAGTGTTAGCTAATGATAGAACCTGAATTTTTATAGGACCAGCTTCTAAGGATCAAATATTTAAACTATCATAAACTTTTAATTTTATAAATAAAAAATGGATCAGACTAAATCATTATATTTCGCAGCATTTTCAATGAGGTGAAGTGACGAAATTAAAAAACCCCAATTGCAAAATTCCGATAACAGCTGTGGGTTTGAAATCTTGCCAGTATTGGCGGAAATGACACATTTGTTTTGTTGTTGTTGTTGTGTTTTATTTACAAGGTACGAAAGCAAAGTAAAAATGTACTTAATAATAAAGAATCGGTTGTTGCAACGTTGGCAATGATGATACGTACAGATTGCAATACGAGTTTTCAAAGAATCAAACGAGTCAAAGAAAGCTGAAAAGGAGAGACACAATAAAATAACAACCTTAAAGGAGAGACACAATATAAGTAATCAGCATGGAGGGACAAAAGTGGATATTTTTATGAAGGACCTACGTATACAGAAATAAAAAATGTAGGTCTTAAAAAATTCGAATTGTACATATACTCTCTGATGATTCAAAATAAAATACGTTGATAAGACGAGAGCATCACATGGAGAGCTTTTCTCTATCATCACCCATTAACATCACCCGTGAGCTCAATAAGATATCGTCTTATTTCAGTTAGGGACGAAGTTGATCCTTACAGAATGTACTCCATCAGGACTTCTGAGTGTATTCAGCAGTACACATTTTATTTGTTTCTCTAGATTTTCTTCTTTTCACCTCAATCGTAAATAAAATCCCTTAAAAAATTTTTAAAGTTTTCTATCAAACATTCACTTACCTTGCAAAATTTTCACTTCGAAACTACAATATGATTTCAGGCTCTTCAGCTCGATCATTGAACAATGGACTTGGCTTGAAAATTCCATTCCTGCTATTTGTATTATAGAGTTTTCCTTTGTGCGGCAGCTTTTTCTTAGTCGTTGGCCACGATAGCAGCAACTGCTCTTCCGTTTCCGAATCCATTTCGAATTCACGACTATAAGCACTGGTTTCCTCCAACGAAGAATACCTGCGATGCGTTGATGCCTCTGATGCGGTTGTCGAATTACTAGCACTATCGCAATGAACTGTATCCTTCTCGTAATTACTATCCTGAATTTGTTTCGTTAAGTCTGCAATGTGATCTCCAATCTGCCACTTGCTAGGACGCTCATTAACGGTATTCGCCGAAGCATATTGTTTATGGAGTTTATTTTGTCGTGCAGGAGTGCCAGGTTGCGAGGGTGTCTTGTCGCTTTCGTCTGAGAAGGCGCGTGTAATTAGAATTCGAGGAGACTTTAGAGGTGAACCAAGTCCTAATCGCTTACTGCTATTGATGTTGTTTATGTTAACTGTAAGTGACTTCGGCTGTGTTCCTGCATGATCTAGCCGTAGGACCTTGTGCAACAAAGAGTTCGCAGTACTCAAGGTCGAAGATTTCGTTCCAATGTTGTTTTGTGTCGTAGGTGTTACATACTGAGAGTTCTTCATCAAAAGCTTAGCTTTCCGAGGATTCTCGTGAGCCAATCTAGTCGTGCGGAACGAATTTCTTACAGAATTAAGCAGTTCGCGATCTGCTTCGGATACTGGATCATTGTCTGATGAGGGAACCTGCACAAGATAAATTCCGCCTTTTTATGAAAATGAAAACAAAATCATGTTAAACAGTCTGTGGGTATATGTTTCGGTGTAGTATGTAATGAAGTGCGCAATGTCAAACCGGGCTTATCGAATGAAAGTGTTGTATTTTTGAAAAGAGTGAAAATAAGTGCCTGGATGTGTTAGTCAAGTCTCACCTGTAAGGTATTACAACTCGAAGTATGTGGCAGTGGTTCCTTGGGACGTGAAAGAGTCGGGCTCTCTAGCCCGGCGAAAGTGAGACTAATTGGTCGCCAGGCCAGCTCTGACGCTATTCGCTTCATTTTAGGCCGATCGCCACCATTCACAGTTCGATCAATATCAATGAGCGTTTCAGAAAGTCTACGCTGGAGAAGCGGTTTCGTCAAGAAGCTTAAATTTGATACGGATGGTCGCCTCGAGCCGCACGTTGACGGTGTCCTGGCCTGAATTTCCTGGTTGATTTCGTTTTTCGTTCGTTTCTTACGCCAATAGTTTTGGAATGTCTTGCGAACTGTCTTACTTTTAAGACCGTACAGGATCCCGTTAACGGTCGTGGAACATATCAATAATACTGTGGATGCAATTACCACATATTGATTAGTCTTATATTTACCAGGCACATTTTCCCCGAACATTTCAACCACAACGCTGTCCCATACCACCGAAACGTAATACGGTAGATAGAAGATTATGAATGAGCCCACCAGATGCAGGACCGTCGAGATGGGACTTCTTGAGCGAAAGCGTGGACCGCCAGCGCTTGGAGCAGTTATAGTTGGAACGAAGAAAGGGTTGCGTTGATGAGTTATTGTCACCTGTGCTGATAGGGTTACTTCGTATATGGCAGCTGCTATTCTATGTCGGTGGTAACGTGCGATCATAAGCACCTGAAATGGAATAATACTCGTAGTGTTTTTTTGTTAAGTGAATCAAATGAAAATGTGACCTTACCTTTATATTACATCCTACAATTGTGAGACCTGGTATTATTAACGTAACAGTCGTAAAGACAGCAGCGTACCACAGGGAATTTGGAGTGGCAAAGTTTGGCACACAAGCGCCAATGTTTGTACTAAATTTGAACGGAGCGATTTTTGCGAATGGAGGAATGCACAGTAAAATTATAACTATCCAGCCACTAAATAGCCCAACGACAACCTGAAAAGAGAAACCAACTCTAACAAATTCTCGGAATGAATTGACATTTAAATGTAATTACTCTTCTATTCGTTACGATTGCACTGTAGTGTAACGGTGCTGAAATGGCATAGAACCGATCACAGTTTAGGCCACATATTGTCCATAACGAGAGGGGATGCAAGAATATGAACAAGAAACCTTGCATCAGACATAATGTTTCGATGGAGGCGGTCCAGCTTCCAGGATGTAAAATTGGTGGGAATGAAAATACCAAGAATATGAATGATAGAAGTGATTGAGTTATGCTTAAATGTACGAGTAATATGTTGTTCGGTGATATCTGGAAGAGAAAATAGGAATGAGTAACAGATTAATAGAATTTTGGTTGAAATAAATATCAACAGTATATATAGTTTGATTTAATTGCTTTCGATTTTTTGGACATTTGATTAATAATTAACTTTCAAAATAGATTGGCCATCGAACTAAAACTTTCGAATTCTCTTCGAAGTTTTGATTGCTTTTTTATATCTGTATAATGTATACGAAGTTAATTGAACTCAATTTATGCTTTCAATAGTCTTTTGTCTTTCAAAAATATCAAATCAAATTTAGTTGCTCCAAAATCATTATTATTCTAAATTTACCATTTTCATTGTAAAATTTACTCACATTCACGGAATTCATGAGCATACATTTACACACTTTTGTTCGCTTATCATCATTTCCATTCACTTTTAATCCGTATTTCACCCGTAAGCCATGTGCCTGTCACCAGATGGAAGAGTTAGTCACTAATCCAACTCTCAACCGCATGTCCTTCACATTTCCATTGCAACATCCTTGGCATTGCACTGAAGCATCGTTGTCATGAAGGCAAATTAAATGTGAAGTCTACGCAATATATACAGAAGTATGTATGTGCACAATGAATACGTATCCGAATAATCCGAGCTTAGATACAGCACCCGTCGAGTTGACTTTGACCTTCAACTTTTAGCTGGGATGCGAGGACGAGATACTTTAATTCGGTAGCAATCTGGTGAAGCATTCAGGCGAGCTCTAAATATGCACATGGCGGAGTTATACCTGCTCGTTATGTGTGTACGTACCCACATTGAAAACCTCAACATTTGCCTAATCCGAATCTCGATTTCATGAGTTCGAGGCAAAAGCACGAAAAGTTTTAGAAAATTGCACTTTTCCGGGTTGCCTAACCGTGTTGACGTGACCCTTTTGCATTTCAAACCATTTGGATTTGGGTTCAAGTTTTGTAAAAATTTATGGTCCTAGCTTTAAGAAAGACGAATTGAAAAAGGACATAGAGTTTCTGGATATACATAAATTTTGAAAAAGTTATAGTCCAATAGTTTAACGTTGTACCATGACTTCTTTCGTCGCATAATGGTAGCGTTGCAGTTACATAGTCGCTCGGTGAGTTTATTTTCCAATTTCGTAGCTTCTTTTCAATTAAACTGTGAATCGAACCACTCCGTTTTAGTACTACCACTGTTCAAGCATTTTCGATGAACACCAATTCAAACTTTAAATGGACATATTGAGCCTAGCGTTGGATAAAGTGTTGGTACTATTCTGAGGACTACAATCATTCGAATTAATAATGACAGGGATTTCCGCTGTTGTAATGCAGTTTTTCCAAGAAACCAATTATGCATGTGTTGAATCTTGAAGTCGATAGCTGATTATTTTAATTCTCGAAAAACTAGCTATGAATACCAAGATTATACACTGTGAAATTGCAAAAGCATTGCTTTGTCTTAAAATATATTTTTGTTTTCAACCGGCAAATGGGGGGGACAATTTGACTGCTTGCAGATCTGTAGCTGTTTGCTGTCTTTTGTTTTGCAGCTTTTTTTTAGACTGTAGTTTTCATAAATGGCCTGTAACAAACTTTCAACGTTACATAGTACCAACGTATCTTTTTTTTAATAAGAAGTCTGTACTTTTGTCAGTTTATTAAGATAATCATTGATTTGATCATAGCCATCTGCAAATCGCTGATTGATACCATCTTGGCATCCATTTTGAAATTCAAATTGATTTGACAGCGAGAAAAAAAGTCTCTTATTACTGGACTACTTCTTACCCGTCCGGCACTGTACCTTTATAGATAAAAATTATATCCTAGCAGGGATGCCAAATTTTAACTACCAGATTATTATATAATGACGATATAATGAAACTGCATGCCAAATTAGTTTACTCTAATTTAATTACTATCTTCATGTTTTACAGCTATGTTTATTTCCCTGCAAAAATCCTTCTCAAGAAATCTACGCCCTGTTTTCTTAAAAACCCGCAGATATTTTCATATCAATTCTCAAAAGATCTAACTATCACACGAAAAAACTACCAGATTTACTTTTATCAAAATCGTCTCATGTCTAGGAGATCGAAATTTGAAAAGAATATCACGAGCAAAATGATTTTTTCCAAAAATTACAAGTTTAATTCATTATATACTTCCAACACTCCACTAGGGTTTTCTCATAGCAGAGACAAATTTAATCGGCACTTTCAATTTCATAATGTACTAAGGCAAGGGAAGGATTGCTTACGCTTTCATCATTTATTTTGCATTCTGATTTGATACTTCCTTAGTAGAAGGTATAAATTTGTTGTTCGATTCCTAAATGAATTATATTTACACTGTTTCCGCAACTACCATGTCTAGGCTAATCATTTTTAACAAAAAATGGGCAAAGGCGGTTTTCTCAGTCCTTCTTTAAGTTTACATTTCCTCCAATAAAACCAATTTTAAATTTCCGCTTTTAGCTTATTTGGGTGAAAGCTTACGTGAAGATGTAAAAAACCGCGCAGAAACGCATCGAATTGAAAATTACTATTGTAGTCATCAACATTGATCGACAAAGCACTGCTTTATAAATTTCTGTTCACTGTAGTCTCTACCTAGTACCTTTATCAAAAAATATCAGTTTGTCATCAATTTATGAACTTTTTAATATTCTTTTTTATATTTCTCTTAATGAAACAAAACTCTTGCTCATAGGTTTACACGTCTTTCTTTTCATTATCCTGCCACTATCTTCTTAGTAAAATTCCGTAAAATTTCCAAATGTTTCACCACAATTATTTCCTCTACGTTACAAAAAAGGGACAATATAACGTTTCTCGCCGATCATGACTTTTTAAATTTCTTCTGAGAGGGTGAAGATGGTAGTTTTGAAGCCATGGGTTGTATTTCGTCTCGGGATCAAAATAATGGGTCCAGGTTTCTCCAAAATTATAAATTGCCTCAAAAAACTTTCTTTCACAGCTTGGGGCTTTTCCAGTTTACCCCTTGAAATGTTAAGGCGTCGTTTCTTTTGTGACAATTAAACGAGCGGAAACCTTTTTCACTAGCAGCTCATAGGTGAGAAAAATCGTGACACTTATGACGTGTTTTAGTCTTTCACTAATATTAAATTTTATTTTACTTCTAAAGAATAGGTAATAAAGAAAAAGTGAGGACTTAAAGTGTGTCTATTGAGTATAGCAATTTTCTTGTTGGCTCCGTGCGTCGTCACGAGCGCTGGGTCTGGCTTGCCAGCTCATGCAGCAGAGCCATATGTGGATTCCTGAACGGAATAAAGCCCTCTATTTCTCTAGGTATATTTATATACCAGTTTGCGGCTACTTTATAATGACGGATGAATTATAAGAAGCATCCCGTTTCTCTAGAGAGCAAATCAACTCCATATTTTCATGGACCCACCCCAGCCGCAGCCAGCTAGCAAAGCGGCACTCCAGCATCCGTCGGGGTTGGTTAAAAGGTACTCCGCTAATGCAGACGAGAGACCTTCACGGCCATTTCTAGGGTACCCTGCTCTCGGGGCAATTGGTTTTTTTTTTTAATTTGCCTTTGGAATGGTAATAGCCATCCCACTTTCTACCTTAGCCCTCTTGGTTCTGGACTACGGTCTGGTTCTAAGTTGTGCTAAGGTGCCTCTCATCTAAATAATTTGCTACAAATGGCGCTCAACATGGGGCCCTCACCCAAGTGAGAAAATAGTTTATGAGTTTCGACTCATACTCCCTATCAGACTTTACGTCGTTTGTCCTAAACATTTCCATTCTCACTTGCATGTCTAAGAATCGCCTCGCTTGTGATTCAATTTCATTTTCGTTCAACAGAACAGCCCCTTGATTATTAAGACATACACAGCTCGCTCTTCCCTACCAGCCGCAAACATCCTTTCCCAATCCGATCCTTTCAGCTGCAGTCCCATAGTTTACCTCTTGAGTAGCTTCCTTTTTGTGTTGTCTTCAGAGCTTTTTGGCTCTGCGGTTGACCTCAGATTACAGAAACTGGTGGTTTACTGCCATTCTTGTCCAACTAGTTTCAATTTGATGTTTGGTTCAGGTTCGGCCTTTGGCTCGGGTCTGGTTCAAGCTGTGTTAGATTACGTGAGGTTTGCGTGTGCTACCTACACGTCCCTGCAGCTTGGCCAGACTTAGACCGATTGCTGGATCTGAGCCAAACAACAACATAGTTCTTTGATTTCCCAACTCCTCTCTTTTGTTAGATTTCGGAAGGGTAGACATACCTCCTTATTGGGCGTTTTCCCCTCAGGAAGCGTTCCTGCTTGAATTTTTTTCTTAGTATCCAATTTAATTATTTAACGTCAAATTTCACTTTTGGTTTTTGCGAGTCAGCAAGCCAGCCAGCGAACCTGACTGGGGGTCCGAACGGGTCCAACCCAATAAGAAGGCCGCAATTGATTAATAACATTTTTTTTTCGAAAGTTTTCTTTTTGTAACGTTAGCTTAAACTAACATCATATTTCTAATAGTTAGTCACACCATTAAGGGTGCATCATATACTGTATTTGAATTTTTGGGTTACTATATTTGAATTTTTGGTAAGCCAATATCTAGTATTAAGGCGTTTCAATTACACAATTCGCTACATCATCCAGCACAAACAATTCCAAAATCACACTGTTTATATTTATTTCGCGCTATGGGCAAAGGCTAACAGGCCAAAATATTATACGCACGTCATGCTTTTTTTTCAAACGTAGATTTCCGAGCTGATCGTACGTGTTGTGAAGAATGGGGTGATTTAGCGCCAAACTTTTGCAACTGAATTGATCTTTCTTATTGAAAAAGGCCTATTTTTGGCATCAAGGTGTAAAGTTAGGCGCTCGGAGTGTATTGAAGTGGATTTTGGGGTACAATTCATCGTCCAAAACAAGGTAGAAATTGTTCTTCAATTTTTCTTTGTAAAATTATTTCATCCCCTCAATGAATTTCTTCAACTGTTTTGCACTTATTTTTAACAATTGTTGCTTCTTGTAGCGATGCTTTAAACTATTTCGCGATATGACAAGTTGATGCCGATCGCTTTGCGTGAATTGCCTGGAACATACTGCACTTCAATTCCTTGGCACCAGACCACCTACTAGGACGGACTAACTTCTTTGTTTGACTTTAGTGGAACCCTTCATTTTAAATTTCTCAATTGCTTGCTTTACAGTTTTTTCCGATACTCTTATTTTTTAGCCAATGAAATTCACTGTTCTCTTCGGATTCTTCGTGGAAAGATTCAAAATTAGACTCCTAGTGTATAAGTTTTCATTCATTTTTACCGTCTTTATACCGTCTTAACTTTTGAGGAGCACGTTCACGCAAAAGGTAAATGACGTTCAGATTTAGGTAAATGCCAATTATTGTATATGGGTTCGAACAATATACTTTGCAAGTAAAAAAAACATTTGACAGAATTTAAGTGCTCAAGCCTTATAAAACACTAAATATTTTGTTTTGCCCTGACCCATAATTTCCGCATTTTATTATAAAGATCTCGGTTTATTTGAAGACTGCCAAAAGGTTTTGTTAGTAGGTAAGATTTTAATGAAAATGAAAATTAATTTGAAAATCACCACAGAAATTCACTAGAATTACGATGTTGTTTTTGTCACTTAGTGAATGTAATTGAATATGTAAATACAGTTACTACAATCCAAATAATGTATTTATTTTCAAAACAAAAAAACAGCTCACTAATATACAAAAGCACCATTTGACGATGGGAAGAAGTTTAACAACCTTGATTTAAAATAAAAACCAAGTAAAATACAATTTAATAAATAACAAATCTGAATGATGTTCGCTTTAAGAGGCAAAGTATTCAGTATCTATTAGAAATTCACTCCTTTTTTTTTTTAAATTAAAACAACTAATATTTTAAGTGTGCTGACAATTCTCCATATCACGCTTTCTATAAACACAACGTCCCTGACATATTCAGACAAAACTAAAACACTAGAAAGAACATTCATTCACCTAGCTCTATGCTTCGATGATTAATACCAGGATGTGCTGACGTGACAACCGGTACACCATCCAAGTGAATTAAATACCAGCAACAGGTGAAACTAGAGTTTGAGTTGCTCGCCTGTAATCCTGATTGATTAACAGTTTCATATGATATCTGCGTCGTCATCAAGTCATTCTATCAAAATGGATTGTGGTCCGGAATTCCAGTCACTGAAATCCCCCCCAGGCATTGTTCCGGTCCAGTCATGAAAGGATACCATTGGCCATTGCATTGTATACTGCTCGCACATCTGTTTCATGGCTTACATAACATTATGTGTCATCCACGGAAGCACCTTTGGAGATACAATCAGAGCAGTGTAAGCTGATATCATCACGTACAAGCTACTGAAAGATTAACTTTCCGTTCGGTTTGTCCCAGGATCTACCACTTTTGCGTGCTAATGACCCACATGTTTCAGCGTGTTACCGGGGATATGAACAACTTTCTCAAATGGAATTAGATTGATGAGATCGTAATAAAGAACCTAAATTAACTTGAGTAGCTGTTGAGATTTTCGTATTTATGCGATAAATAGACGCTAATTTGGAGCGAAGTGTTTTATTGGAAGTTAATTTGTTTTGGAACCTCAGGGGTGCTCATAATGTGAAAGTTACGTGATAATAATACATAATTCGGCGATATGGATATTATACTGAGGGTTGAATATCAGTTGTTGATTGAAGTAGAATTTCAAATTGCTAGCATATCTGTCTTCGTTGAGCGACAGAGTGACTAATCGAATAAATTCACGTTATTCACAGAAATGCGCGTCATTAATATTCTTTCCGCTGGGCGATGAATCCAATCCAACTTCTTCCTTTTGCATTTTCATATTTTCATAATGACTGTATTAAATTAAGAAATCGCTTTTTACTAAGAAACTTGACGAAAATAGCAGCAGTATGATGTAAGCAATTAATCGATAATAAATTCTTGAGAATACACGTCTATGAAGCTTTTATCATAATCAACTTTGTGGGTTGGTTGCTAGCTCAGCCTACCCTACTATCTTCCTTCTTCTATATTTAATGACTTTCTTTTTTATTCTATTCTGTTTTTGAACTTGAAAAAATTAAATTTTTGATGTGCTGAGCTCATTCAAAGTTACACTTCAATGACAAACTCGCGCTCAAGAGTTACTACGACTCATTCTAAAAAATTGTCAAATCTTTTATCCGATTTTAATGCCAGCTGTTTGAAACCAATACAAATCTTGCAGATACTTAAATAACCATTTTACAGCAGCATATTGAACGCAGCGGGAAAAGTTTCCTTTGAAGTTAGTGTGACAGTTTTGAATATTCAAACTGAGAACTTTCGATGGGAGTCTCCTGATGACGGATAGCTCGACTGCATAAGACGCTTCGATGAACATCATTCACTGATTTCGATTCCACGCTTCAACTAACTGAACTCGACACCACATCGAGTAGACTTGCGGTAGCCGTTTGAGGTCGCTTCCATATTAATCAAGGATGTCTCATGTGCACATCTTGCAGTCGAGTCGACTGGGAATTTGTTTGCCAAAGTGTCGTATGCTTTCACTTCAGATGAAAAAGGCGACAATGACGTTAGATCCTAATTTTCTCGGGAGACCGATGACAGCAATAAGCCCCGTCTTGATCCCAAGCTTTCACAGCGCCAAGTAAATATTGATTTTGCAGCATATCCGGTTGCATCAACTTCAAGGTGCATATTGGCTTCCAGTCAGGACACTATTTCCTTCGCTCGCTAAGTTCGTACTTTGTGGACTGCAACAAGATCAACAGAGATTTAATTATGCGTGACATAGTTCGTACTGCTGAAAGTTGCTTTTCTTTGCTTGGCGGTTAAAGTGCTTCGCTAACTTTTCTGAAGAAAATGCACAATTCAATAAGAGAAAATGCAACAGCGAAATTGGTTAGGTACTCGTTGTTCTAGAAATGCAATTACATTGCACTACCACTGAAGTCACTGTTTATAAATGTTTCACAACAATTTTTATTGCTGTGTAAGGAACGTGTGCGAAGAGATGGGCTAAGAACATTGTCATCGAGTGTTGTCTTTTAGAATCATTTGAAAGAATGATTTAGTGAATCGATTTGACATGCAGCAGATTTATAATAATCATGAAAATGGAATTGATTTATTCGATATTGTTTTCTTTCCAGAATGGTACTTATCACAATCATGATTGAAATTGGAAATTTAAGTCCGATTTGATTGTTTGTACATATGCTGCAAATTAAGTTACATTGTCGAGCTCAGTAAAATTTTTCGAGATATTTTTTTATTGGAATTTGAGAGAAATATTGTTAAATACTTATTTTGTCATTGATGATGTATTTCATAGGAATGAAATATATACAAACAGATAAGTTTAATATTTAAATATGTGAAAACGAGGTATTTATGCAAGTATACGGAAGTAAATGCAACTATGTTAGCCCACATTGGGCGCTAAAAATTTCCACTTTAATATCTTTTCATATTTTATACTTTTTAGAAAATCTTATTTTCCAAACACTTTGGCAGCTCGTACTCTTTTGTGAAACAACCTGGTAGTCTCGGAGGCACCAGACGGTGGACGATATTTTAGAAAAATAGTTGTATTCGCTTCGAAACAATTTGCAGTTTCATGAAATCTAATTTGTTAGAATAATTGTAAAACAACATAGCTGCTTCATAATTACTCAATTCAAAATGGCAGAGTTGCTGTTAATTTTTTTATTTGAAACAAACTTGGTGGCCTCATAATTTAGATGTAAAAAAAGTTGAAAAATTATTATTGAAGCTTTTAAAAACAAATAGCCGTGACATTTGTTCTATGTAGAGTAGCCTACAGGCTCAGAAGAGAGAGATGTAAGGAAATGAAAACAGCAGTGAAAATTGAAGCATTTTGCTGAATCTGAGCGTTAGTAGTCGTGAAGGAAAATTGTGATCACCATGGGCAAATTCAACAATCTTCTACTCCGCGAACAGAAAGATAGAGATAGCGATAGTAGGCCGTGTGTACGCGAATTTGACAAGTTACAACTAAAAGCTCGTAGAACTTTTCGCTGAAACCAAAGGGAATATCTGAGGTAGTAGTAATACTCCCCCCTTTATTTAAACTTTAAATTTTACAGCTAATAAAAATATTAGATAAAATCTATATCTAATATTTTTATTAGCTGTAAAATTTAAAGTTCTGTCAAAACCTTTATCAAATAGAAAAATATCATATCAATAACTTTATCTGCAAAAATTATTTTATGTTGGCTGCATAAATTAAAATTACTGTTAATATGTTATACACCAAAATATTTTTAATAGGTAGAAATAAGTATGTGCATAAACTATACGAAATTCCATTTAAATGGATTCATACTGAACCAATCGTAGCAATATCAGAATTTATGAATTAGAATCGTATCTCTGAATCAGCTTTGCTCCGATTGATAGACTCGATTACCAAATATTAATTTTTCTAATGACACAAAACTGTGCTAGGCAAGACTGATACACACGTGAAATAGTAAATTTCTGGGTAAAATTGTCTGACCAAAAGCATATTTTATTTTCAATAAACGTAAAGGAAAACAAAAAAGAACAGTATGGTTGGCATTTAGATTTATTAAGATGTTGCATCGTGCCACGATGCCAATGATACCATTTATGCATGAATGATTTCAATTCATTTTCCTTAGGTTTTATTACATAGCCTCGTTGATTATTGGATTTGCTACTATTGGATTAGATATTATCCAAGCAAAGTAAACCGGTGGTCTATTTTCTCTAATATATACCATTGGTCACTAAAATACCAATTAAACTCAGGAAAATTGATAGAATTTTATTCAAAACATACACTTTATGCAGAGTCTTTAGAGAGGTGTATAGCATTCAGAAATTTCAATTGAAAGCTCTGCATGCAAAATTTTCATGTATATTGTAGAATGTACATCAAAAACAACTACCGTTCGGTGAACTTTCCGTCGCCCAGAAAAACAATTTCAAGGCCAAAAAATGTGAAATCGAAAACGTAAACAAAGTGCCATAAGGACTTGTTTGTGAACGATTCATACGTTTTGTGAACGATTTTCACACTGGCCTTGTAGTTAGTCAAGCTCAGACGATTGGGAGGAGCCAATCGGGCAGTAAAGAGTCGAAATGAGACCGTACCCGCTGGAGTTCCTCCAAAATGTGCTGAAAGTGGAAGTCGGACTTCGGAAAGGAAGTTGCTGGTGGTCAATGATCACGTGACTGAAGACTTACTGTTCCGCGGGAGTATAGGTGAAGTTCCTGTGACTCAGCAATTAAATTAGGAGACTGCAAAAATTATCCTGGTTACGTCCTGTGCAGTGTTTTTGGATGAAAGGGAGCTCTTATTTCGAATTTGCAACTTCAGTCCCAACCAAACTGTCCAATATTCGTTAGGAATCAATATTCACTACACGAATAAGTGATTGCATACTAATTAACTGCTTGAAGTCTTTTGAAAAACAGTGAAAAAGTTCTTTGAAAGCTCGTTCAAAAATTTGGGCGTTAATTCGTCGCTGAATTCACGCCATAAGCAGATAGGTTAGACAAACTACAGTCGTTCTCGATTCTTCGGCAGCAAAATAGGTGCCGATTTGTTTGGAAGCAAGGGTTAGTTCCATTACAAGAATGCCACACGATTACCATGAGCGGAAAGCTACTCAGCAGTCCAGAGTTTTTATCTAGGCAAGAAATGACCGGAATTAGCAGTGTCATCGATAAAAAATGAAAGAAGGAAAACTAACGGGAAAATGGAGATGCAGAGAATTGTTTGGTGGTAGTGATTTAAGCAAAAGTAGGCCTAATATAGTCCATACATTTTATAAATACCTTCGAATAAACGGAACAGAACCGCTACTCAAAATCACAATATGAATAATGGATTGGATCGATCGATCAGACAGCAAAGGCTCCTAGCATGCGACCCATTTCTACTGCATCTTGAAGCTAGCTCCATCGAGTCTCATTAGTCACATCCATTCAATCAGTTTTGCGGATTAAGATTATTTAACTGAATATCTCAGCTTCATCTAGTTTAAAATAAGTCAGACCACTTCTGTATAGTGATAAAAAGAAAAATATAAACTAAAAAATCTAACGAAAAGAAAGATAAAGTAAAGTAAAGCAATCCCACGACAACCCTTGTACGGGTCTAGGGGTTGAAGCTGATAGAGAGCTTCATTACAATTTTTTTAATCATTGTGGATACGAGTGTGGAGTGATTAGTTCCACAACTCACTTTACCTCTGATTTAAATCAGGTACCTAATCAGAGCTAGGTGAACTCAAAGCTTGGTGCGCGGGCCCTCGTCCGAACCTGGATTCGAACCAGGGACCCCACACGCAAGAAGCCAGTGCTCTAACCACTAGGCTACTCAAGCTATGAAAAGAAAGATACTTCAACAAATATCTGAGTGAAATCGATTAGCATGATGTCAGATTAGAAAAATAATAAGGCAGGAAACAGTTTAGTAAGATTATTTTTCTCTCTCCAAAAACAAGTATTATTATAAAGCTTAAACAGTTTTGTTTTATTCGGCCGTACGAAGCCAAAATCCATTTCGCCTAGAGATGTTCAGATATGGAACTAGGAGATGAGAATCAAAAATCTAAAATTCTTTTGTTAAACGAAAAATTTCAAAATTATCATACGGAAACTGGATCTCATTATTGATGAATTTAATGTAGAAGAATTTAATACAGACGATTTAATTGCAATTTCTAGAAAAAGATAGTGAATTCCAAGCTATTTCGTAAATGAAAGCTTTTGTCACCATTGAAGCTTGAACTACATAAGTAATTCATGTTATGCATGTAGATCGCTACGTCAAAAATCTCAGTAGGATATATATAAAACCTCGTAGCTGTTATTTCCTTGTCTCAACGATCTCTACAAAATTATTGAACAAATAATCATGAATTTGTAAAATGTTAAGCCATTGGCCATCTTATTGGGCAAAAGCCTGTGAAGACCTTCCCATTTTCAGGGTTCGAGATGGCCTAGCTGGCCTATATTTATTGGCGTTTATTATATTTTTTTGCACACAGGGAGGGACATCGGAAGCTTTTCCTTTTTTTAGGGCGAGGTCAGTGGGCAGACTGAATCCGTCAACATCTAGGGTCATGTTACCAACAATATCAGGTGCCTGAGGCTGCCTGCATCTCCGCAGTCCTGCTAAATGGAGGCCGGTTTCCCTGCTATGTAGATTTTTTTCTTTAATTTCAGTCCCCCTTCTACAGACAGCTAACAACGTGCTTTGACAAGTTTCGGCTGGATCTAGCTTGCAGCCCATGCATGAGAGCTACGTCTGGTCCTTAACAGACAATAGTCGTTTCACTTTTCCTCGTTGAAATGCGGCTTGTATTAATTCATGACGGATGAATAATATGTAGCGTCCTCCTTTTCTAAAAGCAAATCCACCCCGTTGTTTCAAGACCCATCCCAGCTGCGTAGAGCCAGCAAAAGGCCCATGAGCATCCGTCAGTGTCGGATTAAAGGGTGCTCCGCTAATGCGGACGAGTGGCCTTTACGGCCATTTCTAGGGTACTCCTACTCTCGGGGCATTTATCTTTTTCTTTTATCCTCGTTGACAATTTGCCATTCGACACTCTTCAGAGTTTCAGAAAAAAAAACCTGGGGGCTTGGGAGAAATCAAGGCACTTTAGAAAAACCTCGGAGAGTCTCAGACAATTTCTTGGGAGCATACAATAAATCAGAAATAATCTGTAGCGATTTTTCAAATCGCTACAGGTTGTTGTTTGCATGATATTGGGGCAGCGAAAAAAACTAGTATTTTTTTCATTTATTTCAAGGCAGTATTTAACAAAGTTAAAATGGGTCAGTTATGCTCCGTATTTTTTTACAATTTGGTTTCATTTCAAAAGAATTTTGGAATGATGCCTCTTTCATACAATAGAAACCCTGGTCTTTATTGACTAAAAAACCTGGCTTCAACGATTTCGTAAATCTCCTTTTGATGATTTAAGAACAAAAAAGTTTCACACGGAGAGAAAATAATAGTAATAGTTCTTTCTCTCAGGTGGCTGCATCGAAATTTCACAACCAAACACTTGAAATTCTGGCAAGTCACTAAAGACATATGTGACCTCGAATTTCGCTACTGTCATCTACCAAAAAAGTTTTTTTTTTACTCTTTCGTCCCTTACTGAGCAAAAGAAGGCGGTTTTGGGTGTCTTCACTCGGAAAAAACTCAGGAGTGAGTTCGATGCCACTCAGTACGAATCATGAATATTACCGCTTTACGACTGTTCTAAAGGGAGGAGATAGCGACGGGTTCACAATTTGATTTGCTTGTCTCACGTTTCAATCTATTATGTAATATCACTACAGACTCAATAGGCGTAGTAAACAGGTTCAAACACTTTATCAAGCATCTAGATTTTCAAAAAAATAACATCTGTCCCGCTTAAATTTATAGTTAAGCCACTAATATCAAATTTTCCCAATAATATTAACTCAGTTTATAAACTTTTATCTATCTATTCTGTCTTACTCTTACGCTAAAAAGCAAAACAAGGGAATGATCCCCGCGCTCGGGTCCTTCCTCGACGTTCGAGTACTATCCGACCGTAAACATTCCAGTCTATTGGTGTTCGTCTTTCCTCTTCCGTACAATATCTTGATGTTTTTTCACATCCGCTGTGTCGTTAGACTCCACCTTAACTCACTCTGACTCACCAGTTCCGCCGTCAAATTTTTAAGTTCGCAAAAAATCTCTTGCTTGTCGCTGCATGATTTCACTTCGGAAAGGAAGAAAATTATTAAAAATCGGGAGTCTGGTCCACCACTTCCGTTCGCTCACCGGGTTCAATTGAAAGAGACTAGCTTTTACTCAATTCCCCCCCGCTGACTTTTTGACTTTTTTCAGAATCTATGAGGTCTTCAAATTACATTGTACCTAATTTTAATTTCACTCCCCTTAATTCCACCCCACTGCATTTCATTCCGGTTTGTTCATCTGCACATCTGATCAGTTGTTGGATGACAGTTCTGCGGTGTCAATTTTTTGTTGTTGAACTAAATGTAGGAGGTAAGGATCTTTTGAATTTCTGCATCTTTTCATTATAATTTCCCTCCGATTGATAGTTTCGTTATTGACATCAAGGCAGATGGTTGGTGCTTTTCGGGACCGACAATTCGGTCTTGATATTGTTTTTATGATTATTACTATTGTTTTGAAATTGTTGTTTCTACTTTCGTGTTGTTGCATGGTTGAATGTCGATTGTTTTTGATATGTAGGTAGTTTCTGGGCAGTCAGAAATGACTCGTTTAGGTCCCATTTGGCCAAGACTTCGCAGATGAAAACTCGATCCAATGTGCTTTTGTACGTTAAATCATGTGGTGCCTAAACTTAGTAATTTTTTTGAATCCAGTATTGTGCAAATTATTCAATTAGCTGTGATAGTATTTGAACCTAAAAACACACTTATACAAGCAAAACTGTGAACTATGACAAATTATCTCTTTGTTGACGATCATCTTTTACACGCTAAAGCTCGCAACTTAATGCGTCAATTACATAGCTGCCGATAACAATTCTTTAAGTACATAATTTCGCTTTTCCAAAGAGGATAGGTAAGAGCATATGCGGTCATTACTTCACCTGATATGTATCAGTAAAACCATATAGCGGAGACAATAATAGATTTTTTTTCCCAACCTATTATTAAAGCTATTTCGAATTGATTATTTGCAACGTAAAACCTCATTTAATTGAATGCTTGATGTTTTACAACAGGCAAATCTTCTTCAAGTAAACAAGAAATCGATATTTACAAAACAAAAAAAAAAAATTTTTAAGTCGAAATGCTACCTCCATAAACTGAAAATTTGTTTACATGGATAAAAGATACTTCGAAAACATTTTCCCCATAGTCAGGTTTGCTGCTTTTATTTCGAATTACGCTGCCAAAACCAAAACGATTTCATTTTTTAAGTGATATGTTTACTTCCCAGTTTCAATTTATGATTGACTCAAACATACTAAAAGATATGAAGTGTCTTGTGGTAAGTGAAAAAATAATAAACATGGAAATATTAGAGTAACAAAACAATAAAATGTCTATTTTCAAATTACCATTTGAAATGAATTTCATAGCTATGTTTTCTGATACGCATCTAATTTCAAAACAATTTAATTTTTCAATAATAAACAAAATTATTGTTTTTTAATTATCATTTCAATTATAATTTCAAATTTATTCGTATAAATATTTTCGATTTTCCAATCAAAGCTCATTTTTACTGGAACTAAATATCGAAAAACATATTCACAGTTTTATCGATCAGCGCTCAAAACATGTTTACGGTCACGTTAAAATCCAATTTAAATTAACGACCAGTTTACGACACGAACAAACTGTCATTTTATAGCTTACTGCACAAAAGATCAAATTGCAAACTGGCAAATCGAAGACATTGTAAATTCAAATCATGTCCATAAACAATTTACGTCTGTGTCGTAACAATCATGGCCATCACTATGAAAGCATGAGCGGTTTAGCACCTCAATCGCAAAGTAAAAGAACCCAATAAAATGGCACCTACCTGCTTCGCAAGGATTAGCACGAGTAAGATATAGCCATTCAAACAGAGGCCAATGACGGAAACAATCGCAAGAGGTACACCCAAGCTCAAGGGCAGCATGACGTATCCACCACCACCACCACCGCCCCCGGTGAGCTCAAGACGTCGCCTTTATGCTGCCCCTTGATCGTTACGTGACATCCGCTTCTCTCATCGTTGACGCTTCATCTGCAAGTAGAAAAGAGATTGGAATTTCATCAATAGAATGGTCGACACAAGGCAGAATTCATTAGTGGAGAATGTCTAAAAGTCGCCAGAGTGCTGGCAAGCACTAGAGATAAGGACACACAAAGGCTAGTTGAAAAGTACATATTCGTTAGGCATCGGCCGGAAATCTCTGAAAGTTTTGTTGTGGTAGGAGAAACGAATCATTTTCTTCTCGCTTAGTTGCAAGTATTATGTACAAGTGTGTGTTGAGTGTATGGAAAATCAATTTTCCTTCAATATAGTTCGATTTCATCATCTTCTTCGAGAATATTTTTGTTTTTCCGGAATTCCAGCCACCGGCTATTAATAATGACCTAATCGATCGATATGTTGATGTAGATAGAAGCAGGGTTATGATGAACTTTTAAAATGTATTGCATTACAGAAATTTTTTTACTAACGGTTAGATGCGGTTCAAATTCCTGAAGTGAATTATATTTCGAATCATGATGACCCTAAGCTTAAAAACACTTGACGGTCCATGGTTTCGGAAATTGTTGGAAGCTCGAAAACATAAAATGCGAAAATACTACCACACATACTACTTAATTGGTCTGTGTCCTACATATTGATGAACATATTGGTTATTACAATGATCTAGCTAAATTACTAATTATTGGCTTCATTATTGAGCTTTACTAGATTATGAGTCATTTTCTTTGGAAGATATATCATTGGGAGACCACTAACGAGTAAATCGAACTGTGGTACCGTGTGTAAATGAATATATTTTAGGTATAACGATTATGGATACTGAACGGAGATACTATGAGCGAATTAGTGTCTTATAAATCAAATCAAATTATTAAAAAATAATTGAAGCTAACCTTAAATTTTTGTGCACTCCGGCTTTCACGATATATATTTTATTATGTTTAAAAGTCCTGCAAACTGCTACTAAATGGGATTAAATTTGGTTGTGATCTTTGAACGACGATGTATAACAAATAAATTGTAAGTGCGAAGGTATCTCGTCATCCAGGCGAGAGTGCAAACTGCTTCGAAAATGAAAACATTATCAATTTCAATATTCAGTGAGCTAAATATGAGGCGATTACATAAAACTCTTCCTTATAAGGTAACTTTATAAATTTATACTTTTTTTCTTATAACATAGGAATAAACAAATTTTTGAATAGTTTTATGAAAATGAAACATAACAAATATGCTAAAAATTGGAAACCTGCAAAAATGCAGTAACGTCTGTTGGTGATGGGCTCAAAAACGCCAAACAGCAAAAAACGTTAGGCTACAAAAAACGAACGAACGGTTTTTCCAAATAGTGACAAACAGTTTTTCTAAATCGAACAGCGTTTCCAAAATGAAATGTTTTTCTACAACGAATAGTTTTTCTGAAACCAAACTTTTTTCTAAAATGAACCGTTTTTCTAAAACAAACCGTTTCTCTAAAACGAACAGTTTTTCTAAAAGGAATCTTTTTTCTAAAATTAATCATTTTTCTAAAACGAGCCTGTTTTCTACGACAAATAGTTTTTTTAAAACCAATTGTTTTTCCGAAACGAACCGTTTTTCTAGAACAAATAGTTTTTCTATAGCCAATCGTTTTTCTAAAATGGATCATTTTTCTACAACGAATAGTTTTTCTAAAACCAATCATTTTTCTAAAACAGATCATTTTTCTAAAACGAACATATTTTCTAAAACGAAGTTTTTATAAAACCAATCATTTTTCTAAAACGAATCGTTTTTCTGAAACAACCCGGTTTTCGTTTGTTAAAACGAACTGTTTGGTAGTGGAAACAGTTTGCGAATGAAAAATTGTTTCTGAGAGGCAACTGTTTGGTAGAGAAATACTATTTGGCAGGGGCGATTTGTTTCGTATCGGCAGACTGGTTTTTAACGAAAAACTGTTTGGCTATGGAAAACTGTTTAGCTGCGGGAAATAGATGTTCAGAGGCAAGGAATGAAATGAATAACCCTGTATAATACGAGGTTGTCAGACTTATCAGGTGCGTATTTTTGCATCTCAATCAAGAGCTTGTTAAGGAAGTTAGCTTTGAAAACAACAACAGTTGCTGTTGTTTTGGATGCTGCTTACCAGAACTAGCTCTCGATGGATTACGACCATGTATGTTGATTTTTTACGACCATGTGTACTGATTAATGTAGGATTATACGATTGATCAAGTACATAATATATTGGAAAATTGGGATAATACAAATATCAATTCACTGGATGCGCTTAGTACTAGCTATGAATGTTTACGATACGATGGTGGAAGACATAATACATCAATTATATATAAGAAAAAACTCTAGCGCACCTGAACCGCTAGAAAACTAATTTTCGAAGAAATTGTCTTTGAGTGACAATGTGCTTTGACGTAATACACTTTTTTGTAGAATCATATCAACCATTCCTTGTTCAAAGCAACAGAACTCAACTATAACACAAATGATGAAAATGTTCAGTGCTGGCAACATTTTCCCAACGAAGCAGCAATAAGTTAACCTTCACAAGCTCATACTTAAATCAACTTATCCTTTGAATTTCGTTCTCATCGGAGGATTTCATCGAAAGCTTCAGCGGTTAAACGTTGTTTGAGGCTGCCATCCGAAAAATGTTCAAAACTCGGAAAATTTAATAATTGGTTTCTTAGTTTTATTGCAAATGTTTTGCATATGTGTATGTAATTTGAAGCATCTGTTGATGCAATAGTTACGAAAGTGGCAAATGCTGGTTACCCTTTGTCAGCACCAAAGCAAAATATATTCCAAATCTGCTTCACGTTAAGTTAAACCCAACCAGTAAATTTCGTTTCGATTGAATCACTGCGCTAGAAGTTATACGGGTGAAAAAAATTTTAGGGTTACCACCCTCAAAACTTTTCAAATTTTTAAAACGTTAATATTTGTTGTTAATTTTCATTGCAGGATCGTTCCCATTTGCAAATCTAATGACATAATCGCGCCGTAAAGAAATTCTAAAAAATTACAAAAATGGTCATAGCTGGCAACCCTTTCACGATTTTTGTACGAAATTCCTATGATATTTGGCTCACATTAAAATCTTTTTACTACATAAATTTCATTTTGATATCATGACTGCACCGGAAGTTATAGGAAAAAAAGCTTTATTTTGCTGAGCAAATTTGCAAGATTTAGGAGACAAAAATTACCATAGCTGGCAACCCTATTCTAATTTTTCAGCCAAATTTTCACCAAATGTTATCTTAAGTAAGAACCAAATATTGTGCGAATTTTGTTTAAATATGATGGCTGAATCGGAAGTTATAGGCCAAAAAGCTGTTTTTTTTCTCAGTGATTTTTCAAGATGGCACCACTGCCACAGGGTTGCCTGCATTTCAAAATCATTCCTATCAGACCTGGTCCTAGTTAATACCAACATGTTCTGTAAATTTCATTATGATCGGATTATCCGGTCGTCAGTTCTCGTGAACAGAACTTTCGAGTGCTGAAAATAGAGGTAATTTAGTGATGGGTTACCGTTCTTGCGCAAATCGGAATTTCAAAAACTTTAAATTGATATGATGCACAAACGTTAAAGTTTATCAATGATTTGAATTTTTTGTCAAAAATCAAAAAATTTTCAGGAGGTTCAATGATTTGAAGGATTTTTTTTCAAGAGCCTGCCGCAGCTACAGGGTTGCCCGCACTACCTTGGAAATTCATGTGTATTAAACTTTAGTCAACATCAATACGCTCAGCAAATTTCACGATGATCCAATGTTTCGGTCAGATGTAATGACAAATCAAAATTTGAAAAAAAATCCTTGCCTACTTTTAGGCACGCTGCACCTACATACGGCTCAAAATTTCCAATTCTTTACCATAAACAAGCTAAGGACATAATAAGATTTCATTCCCAATACTTTTTTTGAACAAAAATTCACGCTGCTTGGAAATATAGGAGTACCTCAAAATTCACTAAAACGCTCGCCGCCGCCAAAAGGTTTAGGATATCTGAATTTCAGCAAGTTGTGGACCTACCTACTAAATACATCTACGTTCTCCGAAAGTTTCAACTCAATCGAATCAGCCACTCCAGAGATTATCTCCCTTAATCATTTTGATGATATATATATATATATATATATATATATATATATATATATATATATATATATATATATATATATATATATATATATATATATATATATATATATATATATATATATATATATATATATATATATATATATATATATATATATATATATATATATATAAAGAAATATGAATTTTCGGCGAAACGAGTTTAATACTACTTTTCTTCGAAAATTAGTAAAAACAGAATACGTTAAAATTCATTGTAGTGAATTAATTGAAGATTATTCAAACTATGAACAATGTTTCTGAATTGAATTGATTACAAAATTGGTATTGTATTTATTCTTACTATGTGTGCACTTGATGATGAAAATCAAAACTCCAGAAAATAAGCTTTAAACTGATAGGTGATGCGCCAGGGTGTCTTTCATCAATCGACAACACAAAATTTTAAGCTTTTTCAGTATGTACATTCGTGTGTCAGGCTAAATCGTATTTTACAAACTTTTTTTGAATCTTGAGCTTTTTTATGACAACAATTTTTACGACAAAAACAACATTTCATTTTTTATTATTCAGTATATTCATCTGCATCGGAATTCAATTATTACATCTTTCGATTAATAATTCAATTTCTTTTAATGCAATTTCTCTTCGCTTTCTCTTTGTTGTTAATTGTTAAAATACACTTCTACGGTTTCTTTTCGTGAATCATCATCCGAATATTTCACTCAACCCAGATGTTTTTTCAAATGTGCAAATAAATAATATGTAGTTGCTTGGAGCGTGATCTGGGGTACAAGGATGATGATTATTTTCTTGGAATCCCTATGACGATACTGCTTCTATTGATTTTGCGATGAGACAAAAAGAAAATGCCATAAGCTAAGATTTCTCCACACTTTGATTTTATCGCTTCTTGTAATTTATCTAGAAGTGAATCGTAATAGCTGCCGGTTATTTTCACATGTTTTTCTTCACAGGATTTAAGATTTGTAGGATTCTTTCATAGCCCCGAAATATTGCATATATTAATTTTCTTGCAGACTGCGCTCTTTTGACCTTTTTAGGATATGCAGAACCCTTTTCCAACCATTCCTTTGATTCTTCTGTTATTTTTGGATCATTAGGATGCATTTGCGCGTTGTCTTTAACGACAATTATTCGAATTATGGCACCTGCTCTTTTATCACACAGCTTCAAAAATGCCTTACAGCACTCGACGCTAACATATTTTTGTATTGAAGAATAAAATCTTGGCACCCAACTCGAGTAGAGTCAAAAGCACTGTAGTTTTTGATAACCCAATACATCATGCATTTTTCTTCTTCTTTAACACGTCATCTTACCGACTTACATTAGAACACGAAAAATCTGCAGCAATTTTTTTTGCTGACAAAGCCCGCAATATTCACATTCAGATAACTTCCCACCAAAAATTTAATTGAGTGTGAATTTTTTTGTAAAAGTGTGCTGCACGATTTGGCAACCCCGCCGCCACCTGATTGACAAACTTGCGCAGATCAGGTGATTGAAGTATCGTTGTCGCTAACGGTGGTTGGTTCTGGCGTGGAAGAGTTAGATGGAGAACACAACGAGAAGAAAGTCGTTTGAGTGAGTTATAAATGTCTAAATTAACTTTCGATTAGATTGCTTTCATTCGTACCAAGAAAAGGAAAATATTTTCAAAAAGAACAATTTTGAGGTGCGAATACTCTCCTAATGAGCCTGGGCCGTGTCGGCTGCAAAGTAATTGCTTAAGTGGACGACATAGTTGTAGCAATATCGGGAAAGTATTTATCTACGCTTTCAAAGAGGTTAAATCACTCTCTTGACATACTTTCACGTTGGAGCCGTGAGTTCGGCTTGAATGTGAATCCTAGCAAAACGGAGCTAGTGTTGTTCACAAGGAAGTACAAAGCTCGTTGTTTTGAGCTACACAAATTAAACGGGGTCTCTATTGACCTGAGCCAGAGAGTCAAGTGTTTAGGGCTCATCCTCGACTCGATATTACTGTGGAGCTACAATATAGCAGAAAGAGGGCGGAAGGCTTTCAGTGCACTTTACTGCTGCAAAAGAGCCATAGGGGCGAATCGGGGGTTGTAGCCTCGTACTGTTGCTTGGTTTTATACCGCTGTGGTTGAGCCAATTCTGTTGTTTGGGATGGCGTTCTGGTGGCAGGCTGCTCTTGAGGCTATCTGCAAACGTCAGCTTGAAGAGGAGGTTCATTTCAACTGGTACCTGGTGCGCTCCGCACTTCCCCTAAGAAGGCACTTTTCGTGTTGCTTCATTGGCTTCTAACCAATCTACTGATCTTAAAGCAAGTTGATCTTAATGGTATGTGACTGAATTGTATTTCACAGATTTTGGCCATACAAGGATTAAGGACATACGTAGGTTTCATGTTTCTGCTCCGTAGGTACTCGTATAACAATGGCATCAGGCAAAAATATCTTGAGGACGCTAGGAAATCCTGGGCAGATGAGCTATCCTGTGCGATAAAAAGGCAGTGCTGAGTATCCATGGATGCGCATCGCATCAGGCAGCGATTAAGCTTAAGTCAAACTGCTATGCGTTGCACTGCAGGCGTTCTTACGGCCCAAGACGGCATGCCCAACGATTGTCCTCTATCTCATATGTCAGTGCCTGGCTGTGGTCACGAGAAGGGTGGTGGCAGTTGGTGCACCTTTTCTATCAAATCTGACCGGACTGTCCCTGCGCAATTTAAAGGGTGCAGTGCGGTTCGTCTACGGAAGCAGATGGTTTCCTGATTTTTGTGAATAGGAGAAGGTTATAAAATTACTCTTGCATCCCAACGGACCTCTTTTATGCCTAGGTATTTTTGTCGGTAGGCTTCTGTCGATCGGCAGCTACTTCCGCCTATCTATCTGCCTTCAGATCTCAACTGGGTCTAATTAAAAACACCATGTCTGGGAGCTCTGACAGAAGGTTTTTTCTCTATGTTACATTTATGTTACAGCTATTGTTTAATCCAGGGACGAGTGAAAGCACTTAACCTCACCTTTTGTTTTCCAGGAGTAAATGTACCAAAATTTTTATAGGCCTACTCGAACTGCGTTGAGCTAGCAAAATGGCGCACAATTTTCCGTCGGATATGGAATAAAAGAGTACTCCACTAATGCGGACTTGGAACCTTCACGGTCATTTCTAGGGCACACAATTGGAAGGCTGGTTATTATTTTTTTTTATTTTTTTGCTTCGTTGATGGCTGTGCATGCAAATGAGATGCCGCAACAAACTCCAACATGTAAAAACACTACACTGTGGTTTAAAGGCCTTCCAGAGCAAAAGTCGTGTTCCACTGACTGTCTTGCAAATTTAAAATAACTGTGTCTCTTATTTGCCGTTAGAAAGATGGTACAGATTCCTTATAAACAGATTATATTTCCGTAAAAATTTCACTTGATTATTTTTCCTTTTTTGTAACCACTGAACACTGTACTTTGATCAATCTTTCTTTAATCCATTTTTACATTGAGTTAATTAAACTCAGCTCTTTACGAGAATCAAGCAACAACTGACTGGTTAACTAAATTTTGCGTATGGCATTTTCAAGAGAATCCATGTCTCGTAGTTCCTTGTAAATTATTGTTATTTTCAGATCTGATCTGATCATAAAAAACTCTATAAAGGTAAAGCGTAAACCTACTGGTTATCCATCGTCAATGTTCCTAAATAGTTTCGTATCTTCTTCTACACAAAATATCTGTGATATAATATCTGAGATTGTACAAAGTCCCCAAGCAGTCTTTAGCGTACTTGATTCATCAAACACTTTCCATTCTTTCTCTGATTCTATTCCAACGGTTTTTATGAACCACAAAGCATTATCGTTTGGAGTTATATATACAGCTATTATGGAACTAGGTTTAAACAAAGGTCCAGGCCCTGATCTTCTTCCTCCAATTTTGAAAGTTTATCATGATGCTTAAAAATCTGATGCTTAATTTCTTCAGGCAAAACTGAACTCACCTAACCAGTGGTACACTGTTAACAAGCTTTCTTTTAATATTGATAACAGCCAGGTTATACATTTTTCCCACATAAAAAAAAAACAATAGCACATGGCACATAGTTACTCGGGGACGGTTTATTAGCTGGAGCTGATAAATTTATTGACGAGAAATGTACAACTCTGGAAATGTCCATAGCCTACTATCATACGAATCAAGGCTAAGTCATCTAAACTTACTTCCACTTTCATCCAGAAGGATTTTTAAATCTGCATGTTACATCTGCATGCATTTGATGTCAAAAGGGACAGGTACTAGAGTTGGTTACTTGAGCAATAAGATAGCTATGACTAAACCGATCAAAAACACCAGGTTCAGTCGTTTGTTTCAAGCGTACATATATGCAGCACATGAGCCTTTGAGCACATGCTGCAAATTATTAAGCAACATGTGCCAAACATACACCCCTATAGTTTTCAAATCCTCCCTTATCGCCTGTCCTCCCGTATCTTATCAAACCTTTTTCTTTTACTTAATCCAAAAAATTTAAATGTCATATACAAATGCTATTTATCTAGTTAGTTACCTATTTATTTTTAGCTTGTTTATTTTTTATGGTTAAGTAACTTTGCTTGGCAATTGGATACAATTAAATTTTTCCAGAGCGTTTTTAAGAAACAATTACAGATGTACCTTAAGTTTTATCTGTATCTTATGCCTTATCTAAAAAAATCTTTTTACTTTTTATTTTATCTAAAAATAGATAAAGCTTCTAAAAGAAATATTGGTTTCTAAGCGAAGATATTTAGTGTTGATAAGCTTGCAAATGTTATAAATAACCGTGAATACTATATAATTATATAGTATTCACGGTTATATATATAACTATATAATTAATCCATAATTCAATTCACACCCACAATAATTCCATTACACCAAAATAATCACATCATAAGCCAAAATTAAATCAATTACATTATACCGGATGATTTATGAAAATTTTGCGTGCCACCCTCATTTTCGCCTTATCGTTTTGACAATCCAATAAAAAGGTGTCGAATGCTCAATAGCAACTTCAGTTGCCACATTAATGATTACATTTTGATGTCTCCTCTGACAGTTTCATCGTATCGCCACTGATGCGAGATTGAGGAGGCGAAATTCCGCGCCACAGGCAACCGACTTTTTACTCTAATTTCCCAGCGGAGCATTCGCTTACATCATTCGATCCTATAAATGACTATTGCCAGTCTAAACGGTCTAATTGCCGTTTAATATTTTATGAGAAACCATCTGTATCGTGCCTGAATAATGTCAGTTTGGCCATAAAGACATGCCATTTTCCGTTCTGAGGATGATTTTCTGAAATTGAAATAAAACACTGTGCGCAGCGAAGTACAAGGCTGTGAATACCTCTGTATTACTATGCGGGTTCGGTGGGAACGTGAGAACAGGTGAGCTTTAAAATGACATCCACTGTTCGTTCCTTCGCTGATGTGTACCCTGTTCAATGCTTCTGAGATTACTCTTTGTGCTCATGACAGCTGTGTACTGTTAACTTGATTACGGTATAACGGCAAATATTAACAAAACAGAAAGATATGAGCTTGGAAAATTATTATATAAATGAATTTTTGCTTTATATTCAATCAGATTTGGGAGAAATTATTATAGTAGATATAAAAGGCGTAGTTTGATGTTGATTCAAAAAGCCGAAACATTTTTAACGATTCTTGTATTATTGTGGACAATAAGATATTATTAGTCGTGCTTTTACAATCCAGCATGTGTCTGAGGGTTGAAATTGGGAAATATTTAGCTCATAATTTATACGTAAGAGTGTATAGTGGTAATTTTTACGGTTAATATTAACAATGGTTCGAATCGATTCACAGCTGAGGCAGCTCAATATCTAAAACATTTTTCAATAACATTTTCAAATTTAATCATCCCGCAAAAACAATTCCACTTTGATTCTTCTTTCGGAGGCTTATTCCGTAAAACGATCGAGTTTCCCGTATTAATTATTCTCTGCTTTGATAAGCTTTAGAATGCTGATTTATAAACAAAAAGGGAACCATGATCACAAATCAATAGCCTTTCTCACTATGGTTTACTAAAATATTTTTAGCGTCCAATGTGGTTTGATTCCTACTTAAAGATTCACATTCGTATTTGTTTATACAATCTATTTTCTAAAACAATAGTTTTAACAATTCTATTATGTTGTAAAATAATAGATTAACAAAAATCAAACAAGCAATTCTAAAAATATAAAATATAATTTTTAATAACATTTGTTAGTTTATATGTATGTGTACGTATTAACATGACGCGATAGCATTAATATGTATTTTTTGTATACTTTTTCAACCCTTTTCATGGCTAGAGGATTTCCGCATGATTTAAAGAATCGATAAAAGATGTTGTGTTTTTTCAATTTCAACAATTTCAACAAGTGGGAGCTATATTTCAGTCATATTAAAATGATATTTTGCTAGCATAATATACTCGTAATTCAACTGAATGTAAATTGAATTACATTTTCAAGCATCTTGTCTCTTCTATTTACACGCACATCACAACTTTGCAGAGCAAACATCGATTCGAATGTGTATTATTTAAGTATTTAAATACACTTCTAGAGGAAATTTAATAGAAGGCAAACAATTTTCCAGCAAAATAATCTATCTGAATCGCTTTAAACGGGATTCAGAAATTTTTTCTCGGTACTTTACAAGTATAAGCTTCATTATTTTCTAATGATTTGTAGCGTTTTTCAATCTTATTTGCGAAATTCGTTTTGTGTATACTTTGCTTGTTGAATTTTCTCACTGACTGGCACTGCAGTACAGCAGGTTGCCTTCATCCTCAAATGAATCGAACATTTCTCCAAGGCATATTCGCGAAAGACGAAATATCATTAACAAGGGATTTCAATGTAAATACAGACATAAAGTTAAGAAGGAAAGTAACGTATCTGCAATGATGTGGCCGGAAAAACTTTACAAAGTTAATACTCACGAAAATGTGTACTGAAGACGAGCGAAATCAAACAAATGTTTTGTTCAAATACGTTTTCGAGGTTTAAGTGAAAATTATTGGGAAACCAGCACTTTGTGGCTTGTAAGCGTGAGTCGCATCAAAAATGTTAAGCAAGTGAAGAGTAAACAATAAATTGTGTAGCTTTCGATTGGTTTAATTAGAACAAAGTGAGTGATAGGGAAGTATTTGTAAAATAAATTGCAGAGAATATCCTTAAGCATGTCTTCATCTGGGGCGAAAAACAGGATGAGTTCAATAATGTTTTACTTTTCGATGGAGTTACTGATGAATATTGAAATGAAGGGTTTTTAAAAACAGACTTTTATTGGTAAGATCTTGTAACAATCACATGTTGATTTGTGAATAATATATTCTGAGCAATATTTACCAAAGTAGATAACAAAAAACAAATGACATTCCTCATATAGCCGTAAACTAATTAAATGATTATTCAATGTTCACGGCGGAGGATAGTTTTCATCATTAAGAAAAATACAGTGAAAACATGAATGTTCATCTGAACCTAGTTGTAAAAAGCCTCTTCACAATAAAAATTGTACGAAATATTGTTGAAAATTATGAGAGCAATGCACTGATGATATAGACGTACCATCTTTAATAGACTAAATTCTACCAGTTTAGTCAAATATTTGAACTGTGACGTCTGATAAATAATAAAATAAATACAATTAGGATTAAATATAACAACCAAACCTTTGTAACCACGTATTTAATGATTAAAAGCATTCTTACAGCGATTAAGGGCAGCCAGCGACGTGGAAAATTTGGTACTCTAAATATTTTTGTGTTATTTACAAAATAAATAACACAAAGCTATTACATTCTGTTTTAACTTGTTTTGACAGAACTTTTTTTTAAAATTGTTACTATAGACCAAGTGATCGCTCGACTTGTTGAAGCCCGTCCTACAAGTGGAGCTTTGCGGTGATCATCATAATATTTTACTGGTTCGTTTAAAGTCAACCAAATAAAAAATTGAATATTTTAGTAGCTAATCCAGTGCTTGATTGAAGTGTGTTTTTCTTTTTTTTAATATAAACAAAATGGCAGCATTTGATAATTTACTGGCGAAATTTCAAGGAAAAAATCACTATTTTAGTGTTTATAAAAAATATAACTTCGAATTTATATGCATCCACGGATAATAAAATCCATTATATAAAGAAAGATACGACAGTAGTTGTTAAACTAAGCTAAAGCTTACAAAAGTAAATAAAACGTTAAAAAATGAGCTACGTTTTATAATCTAGGCTAGAAATTAATACAATAAGAATAACAAGGTAAAATAATACAAGTTAAATATATAAAGAAAGAAAAAAATATATAAAGAAAAAAAAAGAAGAAAAATGACAAAATAAAGTAGAAATAACCAAGTTGAAAGTTAAAAATTGAAAATTGAAAATTGAAAAGGGGACGCAAATACCACAACGCTAGCTAGAAATGAACATTACCACATTTTTTAATTCGAGCAAATTAGTGTTGAAAAGATCTAAATGCTCCCATAATGCATTGCCCAAACGTTTCAACCTCTCCAATGGAGAAAACTGACCATGATTGGTTTTATAAGTATGTAGCATAAATAAAACGTTAGACCTCGTCATTCTCTGAGGAACTCTAAATGGTAATTCTTGTAAGATGTTGGGAGCATCCAGCTTGTTATTTAAGATTTTGTATAAGAATATGGCCTCATGGTAGGTTCTACGAACCTCAAGAGAGCTCATATTAAGCACTGACATGACATAAGCGTAATCAAAATCGCAACCGTTTATTCTAAGTTTGAAGCCAATGTACCGAAGGAATTTATTTTGGATTCTTTCCAGTGTCCTACAATGAGACTGGTAATAGGGGTTCCATACAATCGAAGAGAATTCCAATTTACTGCGAACTAGAGAAAAGTAAAGTGATTTTAAAGCGAGTATATTATGAAAACGACGGGAGTTTCGTATCAAAAAACCTAACATTCTACGTGCTTGAGCAGCTATTTCATTGACATGCTCGCTAAACGATAAATTAGCATCAAATCTCACTCCGAGGTCATTAACAGAAAAATAGGACTGAAGGGGCGTGCTGTTAATGGTATATGTGCGTTTAAAAACAATATAATGGCACTTGTTTATATTCAATTCCAGACTGTTATTCAAACAGTAATAATAAAAACTATTCAGATTGAACTGAAGGGTTAACAAATCAGAACTGGATGAAATGCTTTTGAAAATTTTGCAGTCATCAGCAAACAATAGAAATTCCACATTGTTGAATACTAAACTTATATCATTTATAAATAATAAAAATAAGAGCGGACCTAGATGAGAGCCTTGGGGGACTCCCGAGGATTGGAAAAATCTGTTCGAAAAATTATTGTCAATTTTCACTACAAGCGATCTACCGCTCACATAGTCACACAACCAGTTGAGCAAAGGACCATGGAAACCAAAATTCAAAAGTTTCCTAAATAATAGCTCATGATTGATTTTATCAAAAGCTTTGGTAAAATCGGTGTAAATCGAGTGCACCTGATGTGAGGACGCAAAGGAGTTGAAAATATAGCTCTGATAAGTAACAAGATTTGTGTTGACAGATTTCCCACTACAAAAGCCATGTTGATTAGGTATAATTAAAGGTCTTAAAATCGACGTTAAGTGATCAGTGACAAGGCTCTCAAATATTTTTGGAATTGTGGACAGCAGGCAAATAGGACGATAATTAGAAACCTCAGATTTATCGCCAGACTTAAAAATTGGAATCACATAACTACATATCCATATTGAAGGAAATATACCAACTGATAGTGATTTATTGAACAGATGTAAGAGAGGTAAAGCCAAACTGCTTGCGCATTTATTTAAAAACATTGGAGGTATGCCGTCAGGCCCAGCGCTTTTACTAACATCTAAAGCCAAAAGCTTTTTCATTAACAAATCGAGACCAATTGTATAATCGAAAAGGTTAATAGGTGAGTTGAAATAAGGTGGAATATAGTTATTAGCAGTCGTCGAATAAACACTGGAAAAATGCTTAGCAAACAAGTTAGCTATTTCTGTTTTTGAAGAAGATTGAATACTATCCAGGTGCATATTAACCGGAAGAGCTGCATCAGACTTACAGGATTTAACATAATTCCAAAAATGTTTAGTATTTTGTGGTATCTGAGACTCAATTTTATAAATATAAACTTCATAATCAGCCCTCGACTTGGTTTTACATAATTTCCTAAGATTAGAGAATATATTATAGTCACTTAAGGTACCAGATATTTTATAGTTAGTGTGAGCAATCTTTTTATCACGAATGAGTTTCCTTAGATCCGAAGAAAACCAGTGAGGAAAGTGGCTGTTAGTATTGGAAACTGTAGGTACGTATCTCGTAATAATTTCATTTAATTTCGAATGAAAAAGATCAACGGCCTCATAGATTTGCAAATCATCCAGCACTTCCCAATTAACAAACATAATCTCTTCATTGATAACATCGTAATTGGCACCTTTGAAATTGTAAAAAGTATCAGCATGGCTTTCATTCTTATTATAATTATTAATCGATTTCACATACAAATCAAGTGCTGGATGATGTGGATCCAAGGGCACTAAAGGTGCATTATTGTTTATGACTCTTAAACTATTGCAGTCAACCAGATTAGAAAACACTAAGTCTAAAATCCTGTCGTTGCAGTTGGTGATATTATTATGTTGAATCAAGTTCAGGTAATCAAATGATTCAATTATGGCAGTGCTCTTATCAGAATCAGAAACACTTGACCATACATCAGGGCCCCAAGTAACGTTCGGAAGATTATAATCACCAACAATAACAAGGTGGGCAGCAGGGTGCATGCAAACATGATGTGAAACATTCTCCGTGTGTTTCGTGTAACTTGCAGCTGTAGTGTCAGGAGAAAGATAGACTGTCGATAAAATCAGCTGATGAGACTCCCGGCGTAAAAGTACGAAGAGTTCTTCGACATCGTTATGAATTGAAGCAAGCTTCTCAGATTTATATGTGTTTTTAATCGCTATAATGACACCGCCGCCTTTAGTTTTCAGTGAGGAATGTTTATTTCTATCATAGCGATAAACTGTATATTGTTTAAAGCCTAGTTCAGAAGTGAAGTGTGCCGGCGACAGCCAAGTTTCAGTTAGAATGACCGCATCGTAGTTCGCGGTAGCCAGATTCACACGCAATTCATTAAGCTTTGTGGAAAGTCCCCGAACGTTTTGGTAATAAATGTTTATAGATTGTGCACAGAGTTTTTTGAATTAATAATTTTCGGCACCGCATTTACATATTTGATAGTGGCACCAGGGTCAGTTTTCTTGACTTCAATAAGTTGAGATCTAAGGCAGTTCAAGTATTTGCGCTGCTGAACAGTCAAGTCAGAAGATATGCTTACTTTTTTAAGATACTTCTTAAGATACTTCTGACTTCAGGCAGCTTCTTGTTACGACAAACACTCCGTGCAGTTGCCTGGTCCGGCGTAACAACCTTCACTGGCCTTACGTGTTGAGCTCTCGGTTTTCCGATCCGAAATATTCTTACATCGGAAGAAGACACAGCCAGGGCAGACGGTCGCAGGGTGAGGTTAAGTAAATCTACAACCTCGACAATATCACCAGCACTATCCGACTCAGGAATACCATGAACAATAACGTTCGACGCTCGCTTATTTCGATCCTCCTGTTCCGCAATCACCTCCTCCATCCTAATTGGGCTATCCAGTATACCCTTTAGTCTATCAATTTCTTCTTTCAAGAATTTAACTTCATTTTTTAATGAAGTGATTACATTGAACATGTCATTCCATTGAGAATCTTTGATAGTGCAGAATGTACACAAGAAGAAGGATTTGTTTTGCTTGATGGCTAGAGTTGAAGTCCGGTTCAGTTTGGCACAGGAAGCATGTTGCGGCTTTCTACAAATCCCGCAACTGAGAAGATCGTCATTCGTGTTACCCTGGCCACAAGACGAGCATTCGGTGAGACTGATTGAAGCCATTCTAGGTTATGTCAAGATGAGAAGTAAACAAGAGTGAGAATAAGCCAAATAATACAAATCGCCAATTATCTCCGCACTCAAAACAAAAATGAATAATAAATAAGCACTAGATGTAAACAATAACTGATTATATAATTGATTAGTTGACATTAATTGCTAGCTACAAAAGTAAACAACCACTGCCGTGAAACGTCAAAACTAGACTGTAATAATGAAGAAAATTCTTCAATCGGGCAATCGTTTTTTATGCTTTCAATAATCTGTATGAATTTCATTCAAATATGTCGTACGCTTTTTGAATGACAGTGATCACTGACATTGAAAACATAATTTTGAGAAAACTCATTTGCAGTTTTGCACTCGATTTATTAAATGCAAGCTATTTAATTTATTTGGTCGAGTCAAAACTAAAGAGGCCAGCAATTTCCGTCCAATTTCCTTGCTTCCTAATTTGGGGAAGCTTTTTGAGAGAATGCCGATGGAAATAATTAAAAACCACTGTGAGCTCACACAGGTAATACCTAACCACCAGTTTGGCTTTAAGCGCAGGCACGGCACTCAGCACGCCATCTCGTACTTGCATTATCAAATTGTGTCTCACTTGAATGAGCGAAACATTCCGACAGTAGTGTGTGCTTTAGATATAGAGAAAGCTTTCGATTCTGTTTGGCACGAAGGTCTTCTATTTAAGTTGATCAAGTTTGGATTACCAAAAGAGGTAATAAGACTCGCCGCAAGCTTTCTTATCAACAGACAATACTATGTCAGCGTTATGAAGCAGATTCTCTCATAGAGCCTGTGACATCAGGAGTGTCCCAAGGTTATGTCACTGGACCAGTTCTTTACACCATATTCACCGCTGACCCACCTATTCCAGTGGGCCAGCTCCAAGTTCAAATCCTCCAATATGCCAATGACACGCTCTTATTCGCGTCGAGCCAAAAAACCCTCCAAACCGGCGAAGAGCCTGGAATATTACTTGGTAGAACTAAGTTTTTACTTTGACGAATGAGGCATCAAACCAAACAGCAGTAAGACTCAGCTATGTGTATTTCGCAATCCTTTCAAGTATCGGGGATCTCAAACTATCCAAAACAAGGCAAAAAACTTGCTGTCTCGTTTGGAACATCTAAGATTACTCCTAGTTCATCTCTAAAGTACCTCGGAATCGATTTCCAGGAATTTTTAAAGTTTAATCCCTTTGTGCGGCGAAAAATCAAAGCTGCCAAATCCGCATTTCTACGTATCTGACCTCTTTTCGCCAAAAAGATGGGGATGACCACCGACTATTTGCTATCAGACCATGATTCGACCCATCCTGACTTATGCATCCCTATCCTGGATTACCTGCTCAAAGACTGTCATGGTCGAAGCGGAGATGTTCGAAAGAAGAATCCTCCGCTTCTGCACTGGCAGGTTCTATAACCCGGTCACTAAAAAGTGGCCGAAGAACCTTCTCCGCTATCAGGAGTCAGGATTGATACCCCTTAGGGGTCGTGTTGTGGAATTGACGACACGATTCTACAGATAAACAGACGGACATGAGAACCGACTGATTCGGTCATTAGGGCGTACAGGTGGTTCTAATGAGCCATTTATGCGCCCCGCGAAGATAGCAGTGCAGCGGCGGCTCACGGATGCGCTGTTCACCTACACAGACCACCCGACAAACAGAAGGGGTTAGACTTAAGACCTAGGCTAATTAGGCTAAGTTAGCTATAATTAGGTATAAGTTAGATCGTACTTTTAGCGTAAGGTAGTTTTTAAGAAAAGCATTGCCAGGGCAATCCCAGCTGGTGTACCATTAGAATGTAAGGAAATAAAAATTGTGCCGAAAAAAAAGAAAAAAAACCAACCAGAGCCAGCAGGCTAAAATAGTATAGCCGCTAGATATAAAGTTTCTTGTTAATTCAATTTTAAGTTAGGCTAAGAATGTACGGTTAATTTAAAATAAAATATTTTTCAATCTAATTCAAAATTTGGTTGAGTCATCTATTTCTGAGCCATATAATAGTTGACTTGACAATGCTGATTATTCTAGGATATCAATTTAGTTTTTCTACGTCGCTTCCTCCTTTCCCAAGTATTCTCATTAGCACGTTTGTCTGCTACCTTAACACGCTCAAAATCAGTTTTTACTACACATTTGTGCATAAGCAGAATAGGTTCAGGATTCACCAAATGTTACTTATCTTTCACCCATTGGCCCCAGCGTCCATTTTAGTGATATTTTAAATATTCCTATAATTAAATCGGCAAATCATTTTTAATAGACTAAGTTTTCGAAATGAATTTCGAACGTGTTTCTAATGCGAATATGATAGCATTTTTAACCCTATGTGTGCACTAAGTGCCTAATATAAGATCGACAAATTTTGAACATTTTTGAATTGCGATAGCTACTGGTATAGCGTTCAAATCTTTATGAAACTTACAACACATATTAATGTTACTAAGTTGTAGACTTATGTAGTTTTTTATGAACGTGCTGGTAACCCTATAGTTACGGCAGGCACTGAAAATGAAAACTTTCAAACCATCAAGTCTCCTGAAAAATTTTCGCTTTTCAGAAAAAAAGTACTTCAAATGCAAATTCTATGCTTTGTCTACACAGCCAAAGTAAGATCTTTGATATTTCGTATCGGACAAGAACGGTAACCCTTCATAAATTCAACTAAATTTTTTCATAAGAACTAACGACCTGGTAATTAGATACAACTGAAATCCACAGAATGTATTGGACTTGAGCAGGACCAGGTCTGATGGATGCGATTTTGAAATATGGGCGACCCTGTTCCAGTGGTGCCATCTTGAAAAATCACTTACCCTATAAATTCTGCTTCAGTCACCAAATTTTGACGAAATTCACACAATAGCTGAACCTAACTCTAATACATATTTTACAAATTTGGTTGAACAATCAGGTTGGAGCTGCCAGCTATGGTAATTAAAATGTCATGAATTTTGAAAATTTCCTCAGCAAAATAAAGCTTTTTGCCTACAAATTCCACAGCAGTCATGAAATCAAAACAAAATATGACAAATGGACCTTATTGTAGGGAATATTCAGTAGAAATATGGTTGTAAAACCATGATAGGGCTGCCAGCTATCATTGTTTGTGCATTTTTTGCCAAATTTTTAGTAGACGATTTTATCATAAAATTTTCAAATTTTAATTATTTTTTAATGACAGTTAACAATAAAAAAATGATCTAATGAGCTTCGAGAATTGTAGGTAAAGATGCTGGTTAATTCTTTTATAATTTGTGGAGGGGCCACTAACTTTACTTGGCCGTTCTCCATTTCGATCGCAGGCTTAGCTCTTTTCATACCCAACACTTAAACTTAATTATGCCGCTGCCAAATTTTTCTAGAAACCCATCGGTAAAATTGTAGTTCGTTTGCTTAGAAACAAAAAGATTCATCGACATTTTTCAAACCACTCCTGAGAAAAACATAGATTTCGCAGTAAACTTAATCAAAGTTGGCAATCTGTTTTGATGTCAATTTTGATGGTTTGTCGTTTGAAACCAAATATTTTAATGTAAAGCTGATTTTTTTTATTCATAATAAGCATCAAAAGATGGTCGTACTGCAAGAAGTAAGGCAAAGAGAAAGTTGAAAGAGGAAGCAACTACAGCAGAGGGTACGCAATACGAGAAAGGAGCTAGCTAAATTTGATGTACCTTTTACACTTAAACTCATTTTTTTACACTTTCACTCATATGATTATCATGCGGAATGACTTAAAATGTTAAGAACATATTAATATAAAATAAATCGTTCAAATCTCCAAATAAAGTTATGTTTGTTATATATTTCCTTATTGGCAGATTAAACATTTGCGGATTTACCGCACGATATAACTTAAACTTTTCGTTTTAAAAAACTATTTATGTGAACATAATGAAAAATTACTCACAAGTTCATTGTAAATGCAAATATGAACAAAAGACAGATAATTAACTTGAATGCAAGCTTGCATTCTTGGCGCCAACTAAACTTCAAACTCCTTCAAAACTTTGAATGTTCTCATTAATCATCAAACTTAAACTTCCAAATAATCATCACTGAAATTCACTCTCGTCAGACATCAATCCAAAGCAACTTAAAACTTTTCAACTCTGCAAAAGTATCCTATGCTTCGTTTACTGAAAAACATGAGAGCAACGCTCAAATTTCAACTTTTACACTTTTTAATTAGTTAGCTGTCTCGAACTATTACTCGAACGTATCTTCTTCAGTCAATTTCAAAATACTTTAGTCAGCCTTTAAACTTCCGCATCTATTGCCAGTAAGCGGCACACATGTGCAAATGCACATATTTGATCAGCTTTCGAAATGTGATAGGCTTTCGCAAAGTTTCCTGTTTAAACTTCCTCAAAAGTAATCATTTTTGGACACAATTCCTGAAAAGTTTGTGAAAACTTTATTTTCGGTATGTAGGCACGCATAATGCAAACTTGGGAGAAAATTCAAAAAAAAAATTAGAAAACAGAAAAGTTTACGGTGTTTTTATCTGTCTCGTCAGAAAATATTTACAAGCAAATAATTTCATTGTGTTTTTTTCTCGGTAAATTGACACTTTTACTTTTGAGGAGAAGAAAGATTGAAAACGACAATAGGAATAGATGTTGGGTAATGTAATAATTAAGGAAATACCAGAAGACTAAGAGGTTAAATTGTTTAAATGATGAAAATAATGTATTATATAGCCCAAAGAGAGTTTTTGGATGTTTATTAAACTGCAAAAGAATCCTTAATGCTTTTGGAAAGGTTTTGGGATAGAAACGACAACATTTAATTTTGATATAACTTGTTTGCAAATGACAAACACTTAAGGGGTTACCCCCACTTGTAACTTTTAAGTTTTTCGTTTTTTTTTTGTTGCATATTTTTTAAGTATAACTATCTAAGAATACGTCCTTCAAATTTCAAGTCGATCCAAACATAATTAACTGAGATATGCGCGTTGAAAGAGAAGAAACTGTTGCTTATACAACCGTTACTTATACTTATAAACGCGTTTTTCTCGAAATGACATCTTTGAAGTCGGTGACCAAAATTACTCGAAAACTACTGAGCCGATCTCTTTGAAACTTAGCAGGCTTATTTAGTATATAAAAATGTAGTGTTTGATCGTTCGATTTATTTTTTTAATAAAAAATGGCCGTTTTGTAGCAAAAAGACGACCATTTTTTTAAGTGAAAATCGAAATATTAACTTTGACTGTCCGCCATTTTGCGAAAAATGGATATTGTTTTAAATCCTTCGATCAAACACTAGTTTATACTGTTATTTAACTAAGTTCATCGCTAGTTTTTGTTTCAGATGATCCACTTCGACACAATTTTGGTCACCGCAAAAGGTGAAAATTAAAATTCCATTGTTTTGACGGCCATTTGTAATTAAATCATGTAATATTTTTCAAATAAAAAAATTACTGAAAGGTGTTCCAAGTATGTTCTTTAAGAAAATATAACAGTCGTTTAAAAACATTTCGTAGTTTTGTCAAAATAAATTCATGAAAATGACCTATTTTATTGCGCTACAAGTGGGGGTAACCCCTTAAAGCCGTAAATGTTATGAAAGAAATAGATGCAAGAGATACAATGCGAAAACAATTTGTCGCTAGCACCAGTAAAGATATGATCTTGACCTCTGTTAAAGCTGCTCATGAATGGCTTGGCCTAACATTGTTATCTCTGTAGAAATAAAACCGTGGGGAGTTGCAGAATACGCTCTCAGTTACGTAGCCATTAATTTGTTGGTGCAATTTCAATTGAAATTAATGATCCGGTTCTAAGTGCATGCTTCTGTTAGGACTTGTACTCCATGTTTTGTGACGGAGATTATTCTGCTGGCTACAAATTTGAGCTGAGATAAGGGTTCGCATAGTACCGTTGCTTCCTAAAAACCCAAACAATTAAACCAGAACATATTGGGCAGGAGCCCGACGTTCCAAATGAAACCCCCGCCTTCAATGTCCACAAGGGAACTGAATATATGATGGTCTACTCTAGTAATAGAAGAGAAGACGTTGAAGGACTTGCTCCACTGTTTAAGGGAGACACAACTAGAAAACCTGATCAATCAACATGTGAGCCTTGTCCGTACCTCTGTCCGACGAGTCGGGAGAAGTGACTTTCTCGATTGCCCCAGTGAGCTCTGGAAAATTAATCTCAACCCCTGTCTCGGTTTCTCGTGGTTTTATGTCAACAAAGTTCAGGACTGATAAGAAGAAGAAGTTCATACGTATAAAATGTACAACTAACACAGCTCAGCTACCCGCTGCCGGCATCTTAGGCGTCACTTCTACTTCAGGCACCCAATCTCGTTCGAACTCTTTTCAGGCATAAAGAATCTAAAGGAACGCTTTAAGAATTGTAAGAAGATTTTAAACCACAAATGGGCAAAACTAAATGCCAAGGCTTGCCCTGTTGCTCAGTCTCCCACAAAGTTGAGTACTCAAAAACAGTTAAGTCTTGATTATAATTGTCTCGATTATAACTGTCTCGACGAGAAGAGATCAATCCTTTAATGGCTTTCATAATATTTATTTAACTAAAATTCGGTATTGTTTTAATAAGATTATATAACCACTTTGCTGGCACGACATAAACAGCCAATTTAAACCATTTTAAAGAAAATTCGTACGAATCGGTTTGTTTAAATTTTCTTATTCTAATGTTGTTCGCTTCGCTCTCTTAACTCACGCTAGATTTACGAGTAAAACTGTGTGAACATTTTTTCATTGAAAAAGCTGTGCCAGCAATAAGTTCTGTATATACATGCAAAGAATGTTGAATAATATCTAAGATTTAGAAAATATGGATCGCAATTGAAGAAAAAAACTCTAGCGCTTAGGAACCTCTAGATTTACTAGTGTTCGAAGAAAAGTAGATTGCTTTGGATCGAAACGGTGAATTTCAAAATTTAATTCACTTTTAACTTACATTCGTTATACGATGCTTATCTTACAAAACTTTGAAAGCAGCGCCTCCTGTAACATAAATGAAGAAAATGCTAAGTGCTTGACACCCTTTGTCAGTACAACCAATTCGCATCAAAATCAACTTACCCTATGAATCTAGTTTTCACCTGTCGGTTTCAGTGAAAATTACTGGAATAGAAAGATGTTTGGGGTTACCACCTGGAAAAATTCCAGAGCTTGGAAAATTCAAGCATTGGTGACCTATTTTTACTGTAGATGTTTTACCTTATGAACATTGAATTGTAGTATCGGTTGGTGCTAAAATAACAAAAATGCCTGGTGGTGACAGCCCTTAGCTAGCACCAAAACCAAAAATATATCAAATATACTTCACATTAAGACCGACCCAAGCTGTGATTTTCGTTTCGATTGGACGTTGGAAGTTGTAGGAGTAAAAAGAAATTTAGGGCTGCCACCTGCAAAAAGTCTTAACATTTGTTGTTTATCTAAGATTTCAATTTCAATTAGTAAAAAAATGACAAAAAGTTACAAAAACTACTTTAGCTGTCAGCCCTATCTTGTTTTTTCGACCATTTGCTACTAAATTTGCCCTACAATAATGTCCATTTACTATATGACTGTCCTGGAAGTTATAAGACAAAAAGCTGTATTTTGCTCAGCAAATTTTTAAGATGTGAGACAAAAAAATTACCATAGCTGGCAGCTCCAGCCTAAGTTTTCAGCTGAATTTCTATCAAATGTGACTTAGAATTAGATCCAGCTACTCTGTAAAATCTATAACTGAATCAACAAGATGGCAATGCAATCAATACATTTTTATTTTGAAAATATATTAGTCTTATTCAAAATATATAATATTGAACTACTTTAGGAATTTCTATAGCAAGCTAACTATAATATTCAATTCGTGCCAATCTTTTCGTCCCATTCAGTTTAATTTATTCTTGTTACCAGCATCTAGCTACGAAAAATTTACGAGTGTATTGTATTGCTGTTTTCATTTAACATCTCTTTCTTTCAACAAAGTCGAATGGATATCAGATTCAAATAAAATCTGAGTTTATCTTTAGCAGCTTCCTAAAAACTCATTTTAGAAAAATAGCGCTTACACCAGTACGCTTAGTCGAATTCACGTATCATCAGCATATATCAAACAGTACACTTATCTTTCAAGTGAATTGCAAAAGGCAGATTCATAGTACAATCTTCACCATATGCCAAACCTTATTTCATATCTGTTGAATCCTTTCAACACGATGAATACCAGGAGTTCATATTCAAATACATTTACGCTCAGTATACATTTACTATGTACATAAATTGAGACGATATCCTGCCTTTCAGCAGAGAAGGATTTGCCAGGAACGTTCATTTTCTCTTCGCATAGAATAAATTCAATTCACTATTTGGGAACGACATACGTCTATTATGTGTGTTCAACGTTATTAGATATGAAACGATTAAATATCCTCTTGATTGCGGTTTTCGGACTCATCGTTTTCAATACGCTAGTAGAAAAGCACATCTCTGCAATTTGTCTACATTGTATACGTGATTGGTCAATGGGTTGTTTTATTTTGGTAAAGTAGTTTCTATGTACCTTTGAATTATTTTAAAGACCTTCAAGGCGTATTAGAGTGTGAAACCTATATTTTTGGATTAACACCTGGTATTGCAAGATAGTCATACAGATTTGGGTGGGAGTGGAAAGTGTTTGTGTGCTGCCTTCATTATTATATACCGATGAGATGTGCACATTATGTTGTTCCAATTTTCAGTTTAATTTTTGGAGCTGTTTTCATCAAAACAAGAAAAAATCATGAAAATCAATAAACGGGAAATTTGATGATTTAATGATATGACCTTGATCGTGAAAAACTTTTTCAAGTAATTGAATATTTGTTTTTATAAAGCGATATCATTAACAAATATCGATATTTTGTTCAATGACTTTTTCAAATTTACACAAAAAAAAATATTTTGGAAAACAATACTTTGCTTTAATTTTTGTATTATTTCAAAAAGTGAAATTGTTTGAAGTCATCGCCTGCATGTTTGCCAGGCTCATGAGAACGAACATCGTAGAGGAATCAAATTTTTTTCACCTCCAACTTTTCTAGCTGAGCATATTGTACAATCTTTTTGCTTTTGTGTCAAAGTGATTTGAAGTTTTCCACCTTGCGAGTGTAGATCTTTTTCGCTACAATCTATTCCTCGCCATTTTCCATCATTTGCAAACAGTCTGCTAATTGATCAGTGATTTATTTCACAAAACCGAGATGTCACATTGCTCGTTTATTTTTCAGTTTCAATGTTTTGTGAAGAATTTATAAATTTGTTACATTAACTTTGGAGGATATTTTTAAAATTCTTTCAAACTTTTAGACAAAACTAAACGTGAGGATTAATAAAACGCCAGCTAACGTGGATGTTGTATTCGATAATAAGAGATCATCTTCAATTACTTGTTTCTTAGAGGATTTCAATATTTCATGTCAAAGTCAACTGATTTTGAGTCATTTTTGATCAATATCGGCTTCTCTAACCATTAAACTACAGGCATTATTTTCAATTCATGTTGTGCCGTTGGATTATTATTTATTCTTATTTTAAAGGAAAACTTAATTTCAATAATGGACACTGCAATAAAATCATCTAAACCAAAAAAAGATCAAATCTATTTACGCGCCCAACGTGGGTAATATAAAAAAATTCTTGTGATGCTAAGATTTGCTGAAATATCCAATAAATATCAGTTTCAGTTTTGAATGTTTCGGACAGTTTGACAGTAGCTCATCTGGTACTATTTACTAATTAGCATTATTGTTTTTCAATGCCAATTGCTATTTTAAATAATAAATTTCTGAATTGATTAAGTAGCTGATAATTCAAAACAATATCGTGTTTAAATCCGCTATAAAACAGATTCGAAATGTCTGATTCCCGATTAAACTAAGTGTTTTTGGAGTCAAAACATTGATTTAGGAATTTAATTCTTGCACCATATATAAGCATTTCCATCAAGGTTTTTGAGTGGATGGATGTAGATTCAATATTTCGAGGGCTCTTTTGTTGCTCAAAAAGTAAATATCAAAAATTTATTCCGGACGGGACTTTTTCTATGTCACAGATGGAAAGAAGAACATAATCAACAAGCTTTAATTTTAATCTCGCTAGTATTGAATTCCTTGTCACTTGTTTACACTAACTACAACACGGAGAGTCACTGTTTTTTTCCTCTTTTTGTATCAAAATGATTTGTATCTGTGTTTCACACACTCCAAATTAATTCAATCTTTTTGTATGAGCATTCACAAAGCCCAGCATAAGGTGAAACAAATGAAATGCAACTTAATCGCTTCTATGATATCAGCCTCTCTGTTTCCTTGGTGGTTTTTTTTCCTCTCGCCTTAGAGTATAGCTGAGTTAATTTAATTGCCATCGATAGTCTTGAAACCTGATAAGCTGTCACACAAAATTTTAGTTCTGATCTTTTAAGTGTTCTTTACCGTTATTATATGCTAGCATTTAATATAGCAGATAACTCTGCTGTGCCTTTCTCCCATTTAGTCCTTGTTGGCATTGTGATCCTTAGCCTTGTCTCGAAATTTGCTTCAGTCGATATTTTTTTTGCATTTCTACTATGAGCCTGATGGCCTCCAACATACTAACACGACCTTTGAAATACCTGCAGGACTATTGGAAGGTTATGAACAGTTTTTTTTCTGAACAAAACGAGGTGTGACCGTTTAACGTTCAAAAATTTCTCCATACCTGCCGCTGTAATCAGCATGCGAAGCATCTTTTGAACCTTATTAAGCCTGTTAACAGTAGTTTTTTGAGTGGTTATCCTCCACTTGTTCTCTGTTTCATTTAAGTTTCTTCTCCTGTAAGACCCTTCTCTTAGTGCAATTTCTTTATTTTCTAAAGTCTTTTTGATCATTTGTACATTTGTGCTTTATAATGGTCTTTTAGTAGGCAAATTGAAATTTGTGTAGTAGCATTTTCAATAAGTGATTTCTTCGTATGGATAGGTCGATCAGCTTCTCCATAGTCTTCAACATGAAGGATGCGAGGCTAATTGGCCTGCATAGTATTGGAGTGTTGGTTGTTACCTTTGGCCTGCCCTCGCCATCCGTCTTCATGATTCTGGTATTTAGCTTAGTTCCAATTTCGGTTTAAGATTGTCTGTTTTCTGTTTTCATGTAGCTCTTTATAGCAAAACCGGGAAAATATCCGTTCTCTGTGATTTAAAAACCTTTTCATATGAGATGTGTCGTTTAATCGGTAGTGAGTGATGTGTCCGCTCATGGCGTTCATTTTCTTCTTCAACCTCAATATACTTACTGATTATGGACCCTTAGAAGTATAGTTAAGGTACCACTTTCAGTTTTCCCCTGAAAGGAGGGTTCATCCCTTTACTTGGAGTTCGAAGTAGACGTATAAGCCCTTAATGTTAATAGGGTAGAGTTTTTCGTATCCTTGCAAACTAATCAAAGTACTGGAAATGGAAACTGATTATGTTTTATGCTTGTACGTGATAAAAAATTGAAGATTAAGAGCCCTTTGTGGGCGCTGAGTGTCTAAAAGTAGGCAAGGTTTTTTCAAATTTTGATTTGTCATAATTTTTGACAGAAACAGTGAATTTCCAAGACTATGCGGGCAACCCTGTAATTATAGCAGGCTCCTAAAAAAATCCTTCAAATCATCGGCCCTCCTGAAAAATTTTCGCTTTTTAACATAAAATGCAAATTATTGTTAAATTTTAACCTTGGTCCACCGTGTCAATTTGAAATTTTAAAATTTTCGAGTTTCAGCACTCGAAACATCTGTTCACGAGAACTAACGACCGAATAATCCGATCAATATGAAATTTACAGACCATGTTGGTATGAACTAGAACTAGGTTTGATAGAATGATTTCGGAATGTAAGCAACGCTGTGGCAGTAGTGCCATCTTCAAAAATCATTGCGAAAGAAACTGCATTTTGGCGTATAATTATTCAGACAACATATTTTAACGAAATTCACAAGGTACTTGAAACTTACTCTAAGCCACATTTGATAGAAATTAGGTTAGAGCTGCCAGCTATGGAAGTGTTTTTCACCTAAATCTTGTCAATTGGCTTAGCAAAATAAAGCTTTTTTCCTATAACTTCCAATCCAGTCATGAAATTAAAACGAAATTCATGTAGTAAATGGACCTTATTGTAAAACAAATGTTTTAGGAATTTCGTAGCAAAGGCTGCCAGTTATGGTAATTTTCGTAATTTTTTGGCATTTCTTTGCCAAGCGATGTTGTCATTAAATTTGCTAATGGGAATGATCTTGCAATAACAATTAACAACAAATATTAAGGTTTCAAACATTTGAGAAAATTTGCGGGTGGGAACTCTCAAATTTTTTCACCCTTATAACTTCCAGCGCTGTATTTCAATCGAAGTGAATTTGCAAATAAGCCTTAATGTGGAGCAGATTTGGTATATTTTAGCGCTGCTGCTAACATAGGGCTGAAAGCACATGACATTTTCGCAAATATTGCACCAACAGATGCTTCCATTTTGTATTCATAAGCAAAGCATTTACAATAAAATTAACGAACCAATGTTTATATTTTCTAAATTTTGAAAATTTTCGGATGGCTGGCTCAAGCATTGTTTTCATCGCTGAAACTTTCGATGAAATCCTCAGATGAAAACAAAATTCACAGGATATATTGATTTTAGCGTGAGTTTGTTATGGCAGACTTATTGCTGCTTTGTTGGAAAAGTGCTGCCAGCACTGAACATTTGCATCATGTATGTTATAGTTGGGTTTTGTCGCTTTGGGTAAGATATGGTTGATATGATACTACAAAAAAGTGTATGACGCCTTTCCACATTTTTTGAATATTCAAAGACAGTTTCTTCGAAAATCAGTTTTCTAGCTGTTCTGGTAATCAAGAATTTTTATTTATGTTTAAAGTCGTGGATAACGAGATGTTCAAAAATAACTTATAAGCCTTGAAGTGCAGTCGACAATGCCGGATTTGTCCAATAATTAAATTGGGCTGTACGAAAGGATTTCATAAAGCCTTGGTAATAGAGCACTGGTTTCAAGCGTGTGACATCCAAGGTTCGAATCCAATCCAAAATTCAAGCTCTAAATTGTCATCAAGGTAAAAATTCTGATCGTGAAAATGAAGCTCCATCAAATTTAAGCCCCATGACGAAATGGGTTGTGGTGGATTACTTTGTTGTACGAAGAAAAGGACGGCTTTTCATTTTTTTAAGAAGATTGACTATATTACTAAATAAGTTTCAATCAACGTTAGTTTATTTTATTGCAATCAGTATATTGCCATGTTGAAACAATTGCCCACCACATTCAGAGTTTTGATACGCTATTTATAGAATTTTCTTTTTACAACCAACAGCTCTTTTACGACATTGGATTTAGAAGTAAAAGTGTATTGTTTATTGATTAAGCAATTTGTTTACGCACGAAAGCTTGAGCCGAGAAACATTTTCAAAATTTTTGAACCATCGTTAAAGAGGCCTTGGCATTGCAGAATTATTTCCTGAGAATTTTTCATAGGCGGCGTTATTCATGAGCAGCATATGCATCGCGCATTAAATTTTGATAAAATACTTGACGTACTTACTGATTGAAAGAAATGCAAGAAAATTTCGTCAGGATGGCAATTGGAGAACAATGATTTTCTCGACTCATTGAGGAAGTAAGCAATCTTCAAAGGCCAATTTCCTGTCGAATTTGCCACAACTCAACATAAAACAACGGCTCTACCATCAACTTCCGCCAAATAAACGAAACTAGGTAGAATAGTCTGATTTGTGCAATATTTTTCTGTAAACTTCTTAAAGGGGTATTCTGGTCTAGAGGCTCGATTTTGAGAAGATTTTGCGGACGCAATAAAAAAAAAACAATGAACATTTTTAGAACTTTTTTTTATCCGATTTTTATTAACATTTTAAAAGTATGAACATGTGTTCAAAAAATTAAAAAAATCAAAAATTGATATAGATACGGGCTGGCGAAATGAAGACTCAAAAATAAAGTTTAGCTCATGGTTGACATGATTTCAACCTTCCTGGTGGTCTGAAATATAAATTTTTGGTGAATTCCGTAAAAAAAAGGATGTAGAATTAGTCTGGCAAAATGGCGTCCATGTAAAAGCAAAAGTGGTTTTTTAGCCTCATTTTTTCATCTTTGGGAATTTTTTATAAATAGTAGAATTTTTTTTTCAAAAATCCCTAAGTCAGACCAATTTTAATAGTGTTAAGAGGGTTTGTGCAAAATTTCACGTAAATCAGTCCATTACAACTAGAGATATCATGTCAATTGTATCGAAAAAAGTAGTTTCGAAGCTTTAGAAGCTTCAGAAGCTCGTAGCAGTTAATTCGTTGTTGATCGCGTTTCATGGTTTAGTTGGCGTGTCACAAAAATAACTTTAACTCCAAAAATAATTCGAATATCCGAAAATCCTCTTAAAAGCTTATTCTAAAAAGTCTAAATTTTGAAAATATGCAAACCAAAAAAAAAATCGATTTCCTCAAATTTTTATGCCAGAATACCCCTTTAAAAGTATGAGCTGACAATACGGTATAAAACTGACGTTTTTTATTTCAAATTTGAACCAATTTTCAAAAGCACCGAAACTATAGCCACTTTATTTTAACGTTCAGTACCATCTAGTTTCATACAAATTTCTTTTGATATATTGTTAAACTTGCTCAAAATATTAATGAAACCGTAAAAACCACAATGATTGACACAAACAATTCGCCCATTGCCCGAATCCCTTAACAAGCGTAAGTGCCGGTTTGCTCGTTCATTGATGCTTTCAAGTGATATCAAATTCTACAAAGTTAACACAAAGAACATGTTGTAAGCTGCACTAGAAGTGTAACTTTTTATTTTGTAGCTGAGCTGTTTTTAACTAAGCGTAGTACGCTACATATTTATCAAAGCAAGTCCTTGTCGGGAAAAATTCAACATTTTTTGTGCCTCTGAAGTACCTCTTGACATTAAACTGAATTTCAATGCTGCAGGATGGAATCCTCATGAAACCATTCAGGTTTTCATTTCTAAAATAAAACGGTACAAGGTAAATGGTAGAAGTATAGATAAACAGAGTTGAAGACCAGAAGTTATGTATTCTAGTAGCTCCCATGAATAGAAAAATACTACGATTAGCCATATTCGGGTGAGTTTTATGCGTACACCACATGTATTACAGCATATGATGGAAATAAAAGTTTATTAAAGGTTCCTGAAAACCGAAAATACCTTGGAATGCTTCAAAGGCTGGAACACGTAGTTATTTCAAAAACATATGTGAGCAATGCGGCTAGGTGCAGGTATAGCGTTCTGCTAGACGTTATGAAATCAGTTTTGATGGCGAATGTATACACTAACCGTATATACGCATTGTTTTCACTCTAAATTCGCAAACATCTTCAAACGAACTATGCTGCATACTGCTCGGAAGCATGTTTGTTTGGCTTGCGATTGCCAAGGTTTAATTTGTTAAGCATAGTACTGAGTTCGATTTCACGTGAAATTTTCATACAAAATTTCACGTGAAATCTGTTTCGGCGAAAATTTAGCTTGAAAATAAGCAAGTTTGGTACTGTGTTCTTAGCATGAAAAGTTGCTTTGAAGTTGCTTTCGCTTTGAAAACATAGATGGCACTGAAACATGTTGTCAATCATTTCACGCCAATTTAGTTTGTGCAGTTCATTCTTTCGAGCGAAAAAGTGACATTTAGTGTTTGAATTTGAAAATTGAGCAGTGCAAATGACTTTCCAATAAGAAAATCGATCGAAAAGTGAAATCCTTGACATTTTATCCGTCAAGAATGAGCAGTGTCTCTGCTTTTCTCCGTTGTCAAAATTTTCGCTCGAAAGAATGACCAGATAATGGAAACATGTCAAAATTTCACGTGAACTCGAACTCAGTACCAGCCTTAACCCAAGAGAATTTACTCTTTGCGAAAGTTTTTTTTTTCATGTAAACCAGATAGCTCGGTTCTATACACAGTTACATACTAGCTACACACAGCGGAAAAATCTTTACGTTCAGATAGCAAGTTTCGCAGCCGTATCGATCGTCTATCAAACAAATAAATAAAAATCTAGGACCGTGTCCAAAAGTGAAGTATCTTAAACATTAAATTCATTTTGTATCTGTAAAATTTATGTGGTATCTGCAAAAGATAATTGGAATTTCTAACGGTACTTTGTTTGTTTTATTTCCGTCACGATATAATATTTGCATATTCAACGGCATTTATGTGTCATAAAACGACACATGAATGCATCTCGGAGAATGTCTGGCACAAAGCCAATACAAATGATTGACTTCCAAGCGCTAACAAAAACAGAAGGGAAACACCTTGTTTCATACACATGCCGATGCAGCAAGTAGGATGTGGTCGTTTACGTGCATTTATATGAACATTATCCGAAGTTTCCGGCTTGGTAGGAAAGTTTTGAAATTATATGCTGTGGCTAATCAACTCAAGTACTAGTTCATTTGCTAAGTGCGAATAAGTCATACAGGATTAAATAGTGTTGAAAAGCATTTTCGTGAAATATATAAACAATTTACATCACACAGCTGCAAATAACTTAAATTTTATTTTATACGGACGTAGCCCATTAACAAATTTTGGAAGATTAGAGTTTATCCGGCAAAACGGAAAAAAAGACAGTCACATGGCCAGCTACCCCAATAAAATCGTTTACACTAATTTAATTATCTTCCAGTTGAAATGGTACCGTTCAACCTTATCATTAATCATTCACGATAAATTTTAATTCCTTTAAATTATCTCCTTCGTAACAAAAGCAATTGATCAAAGCTCGAAACACATACCAAATCTGTTGACATTTCAAAAACAATGTAAAACATCCCTTTGGAATTCTTCCGTTCTTGGCGAGAGCCAGCATGACATATACATACGAAGAGACACGGCATGGTCTGACGACATTGTAGCAATACATTTAGTGAATGCCCTCGAGCTAAATTTGATTGTCATATTTGAAAATTGGAGCCACGAAAAGAGATGATATTTTGTCGATAACCTTCGAAATCAAACGGAATAACTTCAAGTGAATTCAATTTTATGATTTTTCGGAAATGTGGTGTTTTCGTGTTGTTACTGTGCAGTCGAGGGAGTGCTTGATATTCTATTCAGACATGACATACTGATAGAATTTGTTCTATATATGTAAGTTGAAGAAGTTCAAAACCATTCTTTTGTTTTTTTGCTTTGCCTGAAGAAATGTGGGCTTTCGATAATGGCAGCAGATGTTTTACGTGACAAATGCTGAAAAGTGTGGATTCGGATTTTCGATAGATAGTTAAAAAGCTGGAATTGGCATGATTAAATGTTCTCAATAAGATAAAAATGAAATAGGAATTTAAGCGCCCAATGTGGGTTTCTCCATCAGAGTTTATACACTTGGCGGCTAATAATTCTTAATTTGATCTTAAATAAAACACGTCTAATTGTGTAACGTAAGCACGAGTAGTCTAAATAATATTTATTCTATATATTTGCTATAGCTTGCTACACGTTTCTGCCACCTATCGGGGGAGTTGTGGACATCTTTCCAGAATAATCGTTCATTTTTTGAAATGATCCAATCATTAAGCTATTTTTCGGCATGTCCGTAATTTTTAAAGCGCTGCAAGGAGCAGTTGATGAAAATAAATAATAGTCAGACGGAATCAAGTCTGTTGAGTACGGCTGGAAAAGCATAAGTTGGTGTGCAGAAATGGTATCCTTAAACTCTTTCTCTGTATGCGATGAGGGCGTTTTCGTTCTGCAAAGCTAGTTTCCTGTGCCTTTTGGCCTATTCTGGTAGCTTTTCTATCAAAGCATAGGTCAAATCAATCAGTTGTTGTTTGTAGCGATTGGTAGTCACTGTTTCACTTGGTTTTAGAAGTTCCTTGTTTACGATACCCTTCAAATCTCACCAAATAGCATCATTGTCTTCTTTCCAAACCAATTCCGTTTTGCGATTGAAGTTTAGGCTTGTTTCATATAACCCTTGATGTATGTTGTTGGGGTTCTGGACATATATCCATTTTTAATTCCCCGTTACGACGTGATATAAAAAAAATTCTGCTTTTGTTACCGAGAAAACAGCACTTTGCAGACAGTTTTTCGCTTTTCGAGTGGCCTTTCTTCCAGCACTTGGTGTACCCATTTTCTTCATCACAAATGGTTCGGCAGCTAACATTTAATGTTTCGGCCATTTCTTGTTGTAATTTGGCATCATCTTTATTCAACAATACTTATATTTTAGTGTCTTTGAGTTTGAAAAACCATAGTCTCCCTACTCGCATGAATAAAAACTTACAATAATCATAAACAAAGCAAAAGCATTTGAGACTGTCGGCCATATTAGGTTAGTTTAAAAACTAAACCAGTTTGGATTTCCCATAATCGGTAACAAAATTATCGCCACACTCTAGCTTCAAAGCTCTAATTTCAAAAATGTCTGCTTTTGGTGTTATTTAACTTCATATAGTGTTATCAAATTTAAACACCTATATTAAAAGAATATAAATTTACTGTTTCATCAACTTCTTAATTCAGATCATGAATAGGATTACTGAATTTATAATAATTTCATCCGGTATCCCACAAGGCTCTTGTATAAGCCCACGCCGGTTTAATTTTTCTTGTCGATTAAACTTTAAGCTAAAAACTGCGAACTTGATATGTTTGCAGACGATATTAGTATATAAAGCCGGTCCAGTGGCAGTTTGCAGAACGAGAACGAGAAACGAGAAACCTTGGCAGTGACGTGAAGAATATGCAAGTCGAACTTCAATTTGGAATCAAAAATCACGCCAAGGTCGTTGATACGAGAAACAGCATTGAGAAGAGAGCCAAGGACACAGTAGAAGAAGAGCGAAGGAGATATTTTGTGGGTGAAAGACATTTGAAGACACTTCACAATATTCAAAGTGAGGGAATTATCAGTGCACCAGTTAGCCAAAGTATCCAAATCGTTCTGCACTATGGTACAGTCACTAGCGGATTCAATCACTCTGACAATTTTAAGATTATCAGCGTACAAAAGGCAGGGTGAGTTAAAGAGGGAAGGAACATCGTTAATAAACAAAAAGAACAATAAAAGGCCAAGAATGGATCCTTGTGGAACTCCTGAGGTAAGAAAAAAAGGCGTTGAAGAGCAAGAGTTAACAGAAACAATACAAGAGCGATCACAAACGTAGGAAGAGAACCAACAAAAAAGGGCATCGAACAGACCAAACCCAGTTAGCTTTGATAGAAGAATATCATGGTTCACAGAATCGAAAGGCTTGTCAAAGCTGGTATAGAGGAATCTACTTGCTTTTGCTGGTCGATTGCGGAACCAACGGTGTTTGTCAAAGACAGTAAGTTTGTAGCCGTTTACTTACCTTTGATGAAACCATACTACTCACTGGCCAGCCAGTGCTGGACGAAAAGGTACACTCTATTGTAAACGACTCTTTCGAGAAGCTTACTAAAACATGGTAAAAAGGATATGGGACGATAATTAGAGATGGAAGAAATATCACCAGCTATATGGAGGGGGAAATATTTTGGTGGATTTTCAAAGGGAAGGAAAGATCCCTGTTGAAATGCTAAGGTTGAAAATTATTGACAGAGGAACACATAAGGAAGATGAAAGTAATTTGGTGAAAAAATTTGGAATGCCGTCAGCACCGAAGCTAGTGCTTGCGTCGAGAGACAACATTAACGATTCCACTTCTAAAGGATTATAAAAAAACGCAGAAAAGGTACAATCAGGTACTGGAAAAAAGGATGAAGGCGAAGAGCTACTTTGATAGGAGGTGAAAAAAGAGAAAAATTGAACAAAGAAGAATCTTGAGTTGAGGACGCAGACTTATCATGAAGATACATAACAGAAGGAATGTCAGAGGAAGTTTTAAGGGATTTAATATAGGACCAAAAAGGCTTAGGATTGTAAGAAGTAGAAATTTAGACATGCTCAAGATAAGCACGCATTGCGTCATTAGCTGCCCTTTTACCAACAGCTCGTAACCTTTTAAACTTCAAAAGGTCATCAAGTGAGCCAGACTATTTGTATTTGCTACGCGCTGCACCTTTGGCTCTAAGAGCAATCGCGACATCGACTGTGCACCACGGAAGGTCGGAACATCTTTTACAGCGAAAGGAAGGAGTGTAGCAGGAAATTAATTTGGACAAGAAGAAATAGCATTTGTAGAGAGCATCATCCACACTTAGCCCTCTGAAGAAATTATACCAGTTAGTACCATTTATTTCATTGGACAAAGCGGAATAGTTTGCTTTTTTAAAATTGAATCGCAGTCTAGAGGCAGATTTGTCTTAAGACAAACGGTTTAGAGTTAATTCTATAAAAAAAGGAGGCTGATGAAGATCGGGGCTCACATACGGAGATAGAGAAGGACTCAAGCAAAAAGAAGGGTTGTTCGCGGACGAAGCATTTCGAAGAAAATGGTCACCTGTTTCATCAAAATAACCGGTCATGTCACCACCGTACTACTTTGCCGGAAGAACCATTTGTTTGCCAGAAGTTTTCAGTGAAATGAGACGAATTATTCTTCATCACGATAATGCGAGCTCTCACACATCGACTAACACAAGATAGTTTTTGAGTGCCGAAAACATCGAATTGATAGGCCATCCGCCGTACAGTCTTGATTTAGTGCCCAATGATTTCTTCTTGTTCCCGCACATCAAAAATAAACTGCGTGGTCAACGTTTTTCGACCCCCGAAGAAGCGAACAAGCGCATACAAAAGTGTATAGATCTTCATGGAGAATATTTTGAAAAACAATAAACCCTTCTCCCAACATGAATTACTGTTTTTTTCATTGTAAGGCACAGAATATAAATAGTCACTCTCGTATAGATGTAAAGAGGTAAATGTAAGAAAATAATTCTAAATATTCAAAATTGAAAAACTGATGAAAATTGAATTAAATCTACAAGATTTAGAAAGGTATTCTTTGAAAAAAAATGCCAAGCAGTGCAATGAATTCATTTGCAGTGTTTGACTTATGAGTATATTCTCGTCTATTTTATAATTATTGATAATTTAAAAAAAAAACATTTACTCAGTTTGAAATCAATCTTTGCTCCAAAAAATCATTTCATGAGATCTCTTTTACACAAAGCTTGTGGGAGAAAGGCATAATTTATATGAGCGTACTAAATTATTTGGAAAATACACAATTTAATTTTACAAATTTTATCCCTATAAATGATAATCCCCTAGTTTTTTTTTCAGACTAATTGCGGAAAACTAAAAATCAGCCTTCATTTGAAATAAATTTAATAATTTTACTTCTGCCGACATGTGTTTCATTTTCATATCAAACAACTTTTTTTAATTGCGTAAATCTCTAACAAGTACGAATATTTATTGCCATATTAATCTTTCTGCTGCTTCTGACGCACTACATATTTTTAATACAATTTTTCGAGTAAGGAAAACATATCATCGATAGTGTGCATGGACTCAACTGTTTAATAGTGTATTAATTAGTAAACAAAACTTGATTGGTACAAACATTTTATTATCTCTAGTTAAATACAGGTGTAATATTTTGTATGCAATTTAATCTATCAAGTTATATGTTTCTCTCAAAATTCTTCAATACTCGACTACATATATGCAATTGGTTTCAACTATTTTTTATAAGTCTTATCACTGTGATAAAAAACCTTCATAAAAGTGGGGAAAAATCTCTAATTTTGGTTAATTTAATTTCAACTAATTTCATAATGTTCACGAAAAACTCAGTCTGTGGTAAAGAAAAAGTCAATAGCACATGTCATGTTTGTCTAGCAGACTATCTGCTGAAAATCCTATTACACTAATGCAATCGTGACGCTAGACGTCAACAAAAACTTTGCTAGTTGTATTGTATTTCATGGTTTCACTAATGTAATAAATTTATTTATCCGACATTGAACTGAATGTTACTTGTGTAATTGCTGAGGACAGTGACTTGCATAGGCGCGCCGTAGGGGGGGCCAGGGGGGGCCGGGCCCCCCCCCAGACCCCAGGCTGGCCCCTCCCAGAAAAATAATTGTTTCCTACTGTAGACACTTGAGTTTTCTTTGATTATTATGGTTACAGCAAGATTTGTGTTGTGCAGGAGTGTAAGTTTATACCTCAGAAGAGAGAGACATAAGGAAAGAAAGCAGCAGTGAGAATTAAAACAATTTGCCTGTGGCTGAGCGTTAGTAGTAGTGAAGCAAAACTATGGGCATATTTGACAGTCTTCGACTCCGCTTACAGAAAGATAGGGATAGGATAGTAGGCCATGTGTACGCGAATTTGTCAAGCTACAACCCAAAGTTCGTAGAACTTAGGTAGAACAGGAGTCAAAGGGAATATACGAGGTAGATTTTATCTTTGTAATAAAATTGCTTCACTAAATTTCGTATATGTATACGTTTGTTTCATATCCGTGAAGCTCTCTGTTCTAATTTCTATACCAAAGCATCCACATTAATTATAACATAAAAAGTGCGTTATTTGTGGTATTGATTACGACATTATGGTAATATTTAATTTAGACAAGTTTTACGTTAAGAAAAACGACAGAAAACGCCTCGCCAATCATCCCTGTTTTGTTAAGATAATATGTTCATTCCTACTAGGCACTATCCCTGTGTTTAGATAAGAACACTTTTACACACTGGCGTTTTATGCAATTATGTTTTTCATAAAATATAATCTGAGAATTGAAATGGCAGGCACTAAGGAAACTAACGTTGAATACACTTTTCATTTGGATAAATAAAAATGGCATCCCCGCAACTTTTATGGTATCCATTCAAGAGAATGTTGTTTGTTGGGAGCAATGCTGTGCTTATTCTTTTTTGGTGGGATCATATGCAATTAGCACATTCATACCTAACATTAAATCAAACAAACACATTCTCATCGCATATTTGAGAGCATGCTCCTTTGACTATTGCGCATGATAAAGCGGACTTATTAGGTTTCAGTCAAAACGTCCATACTGAATAGCTCGGAAAGTGCAATATTACTGCTGCAAAACTTCAGACACCTCCACAACCAAGATTATATCCAATTTGCATCCCGTTAAAATAACTTATCCTGTAACTTTCGTTTTGATCCGTTGACAACTTCGGAAGTTATAAGAGAAAGAAGCTTTTTGGGGTAACCTTCCGCGAATGTGTTAAAAATGTTAAAGCTGAAATATTTTCGTCCTATTTTCACTACGAAATCATTATTATTTGAAAATTTAATAGTAGCAGTTTTCAGAACAAAAACTAATAAAATCGTTGTTACTCGCAGCCCGGACCTAATATTGCACCCAAATCTCTGACCTCCTTGTTTTACACTATGGTTCATCTAATGTGTGAATTTCATTATAATTGAATTACTGCATCGGAAGTTATAAGGCATCTTCAATTTCACCGACCGTTTTTTCATGGTGACACAATCGCCACATGGTTCCTAATATTCATTAAACTTTTGTCAGTCCTGCATCTGCTCAAGACCAATTACCTATTGTGAATTAGATATTGATTTGACTTTCCGGTCTCGAGATACCATAAACGCAAATATCAGGTCCTAAAAATATAAGTAATTTGGTGAAGGGCTACCGTTTTTGTGCGATTCAGAAATTTCAAAATTTTGATTCAACTGTATAGATACTTATAGTATCAAGTTCATCAATCATTTGCATTTTTTTTTTCTAAAAATCTAAAAAATTACATGAGACTCAATGGTGTGAAAGATTTGTGTTTACATACTTATGCTAACAACAAGTTTTCCCACACATTATTTAAAAGCCACAAAAACTTTTTTCTTATATCCGCTTATGAGTCCTGTAAATTTCATGACGAATTGATGACTCTGTGAGAAGTTATGACAATTTGAAATTTTCCATAGAATTTCCACTGTCGCCAAAAATAAACCAAGAACTCTTGAAAATTTCTGCACGACCAAAGCACGCGATCCCGAGAAAACCTCTCTCAAATTCTGAAATATGCCAACACGGACACGAAACACCCTCCTCGGCACCGCTGCTCTATTTTGTGGCACTTTTAATTATGTTCGACGAAAATTAAAATTATGTATGGATATATATATATATATATATATATATATATATATATATATATATATATATATATATATATATATATATATATATATATATATATATATACTCGTATATCCATATACATAAAATATATGATTTTTGAGCAAAGTGATATTTTTTCCCGTGCTGTAAGATTTGTGTTGTGTTCGCTCTTAATAGGAAAAAGAGGTAAATGTTTGCAAGTTAAAAATTCCACAAAACAAAACAACAATGCAGCTGAAAATGTATTATGTCCGTGTTGTTATATTTGTGCTGTGTTCGGTTCTAATAGAGAAAAGAGATCTACAGAATGATATTGCAAGCCTGCAAGTTGCAGTACTGTTATAGTTGTTCATCGGCCGCCTTGCATTTGTACATGATTTTTGATATTAAACTGAGTTGATGAACAAACAATAACCACCAGTGCTTTCAGTGATAGTGAATATTTTAACTAATAGATTTTCGTTCCAATCAAGTAAGCCAAGTGCAAAAAACTAGTAAGGTAAGTGATAAAGTAGATAGTTACGCAAAAACTAGGATGGGTAAATTAAGCTTAATTTGCAGTCATTGAGGATGAAGAGATTTAAGGACATCAAGTCATTTTTTAAAACAGAACCATCCATTAACAAGCAACCGCGACAAGCCAATGATCCTAATGTGGTCGAAACTTTCGAATCAGTGCGAAAAACTGCATCATGTTCACAAACCAGTATCAGTGCTTATAGTTGCAATAACAGTTTAATACCAGCAAATAAATTTCCTGATGACTTGGGTTCGTTAGATTCGGGACCATGTCAACCAAAACTTGGTCAGTATCCTAAGACACAGGTTAAGGATAGGCTAAGAGCATTTTCGTCAAAGTACTTCGAACTATACAAATGGCTCGAATACAGCATTTCCAGCGACAGAGTGTATTGCTTCGTTTGCAGACATTTTTCTTCGCCCATTGTTCGACGCCAAAACGAAGCATTTTTATCAGGATTCAATAAATGGAGGAAACTTGGGGAAGCGCTCTTGAATCACGAAGCATGTAAAATTCATGCACAATGTGTTCAAGGACATATTACATACAATGCCTCTAAGAGTGCTGGCAAGTCAGTATGTAATATGGTGCATGAACAGTCTAGGAATACTATTAAGATGCACCGAGAATATTTGGAAAAGGTTATTGACCTAACGATGTGTCTCAGTCGTCAAGGACTTGCTTTTAGAGGACATGATGAAAGTGGAGCCAGTGATAACCGTGGAAATTTTTTGGAATTTTGTGAATTATTCGCGAGGCATGATCCGACTTTTGAAAAGCACTTTAAAAACAAGGTTGCGAACTACTGCAGTGGTAAATCACAAAATGAAATAATAGAAACAATTGCTGAAATCGTTCGCGAAGACATTACAGCTGAGATTAAAGACTGTGGACTGCTAGCCATTATGGCAGACGAAGCAAGGGTCCACAAACAAGAGCAACTCTCCGTCGTTGTCAGATTTGCTAAAGAGCTAATAGTCGAAGAAAGATTCTTAGGGTTTGTAGATTGTTCAGGAGCTAGAGATGCTTCGTCCCTAGCAAATATAATTTTGAGCTTGTTAGACAGCTATGGGCTTGGCAAATTGCCTATTATTGGACAGTCTTATGATGGTGCTAGTGTCATGTCAGGGCAAAAAGGAGGTGTGCAAACCAAAATTAAGTTGAAACACCCTGCAGCTACATTTGTACACTGTCTAGCTCATAGAGTTAACCTTGTTGTGATGGATACATGCTCCACCATTGAAACGTGTACATCATTTTTCAATGCCATTGAATCCCTTTACATACACTTTTCGAAGCCATCACATCACCAATTGTTAAAGCAGCTTTAAGAAGCACTTGGCCTAAACACAAGGCGTGAACTGGGAAGCCTTAGCTCGACTCGTTGGTCAATGAGATTCCACAATTGCGAATGTGTGATCCATAGCTATGGAGCTATAAAAGAGGCTTTAGAGAAAGAAATGAATGAAGGAAAAGACAAAGACTCAGTTTATGCATTGGGAATCTTTCAATCAATCAGCAATCCTAAGTTTGTAGTGAATCTTTTCATATTCCACTATGTTCTTTCTATAACGAACATGCTAAGTAAATTTTTCCAAACGAAAAATGCAACTCTTTGGGATGGGATGGAACTTGTCAATGGAACAGTCAAAACACTATTAAATGAGCGAAAAAACTTTTCTGTAGTTTGGGAAAAAATTAATTCCTTCGCAGAGAAGCATTGTCTGGATCTTACTTTTCCCAGAGGATCACGAAAACGAAAAGCAGCAGAGAGTACCAGTTTTAAAGGTTTTGCTGTTTCATCTAATCTCGGACCCGTAGATAGCGCTACAGAGACACACATGTCGGATTATGAACAGTGGCAAGCGCAAGTGTACTATAGAGTGATTGACAATGTTGTGAGCCATCTACAGGACAGGTTCCAGTCCGCTGATATTGTGATGGGCATAAAAGCTTTCTTCGAACTTAATTTCAACGAATCAAAACCATTTACCTCTCTTTATTGTGGAACTCTTCAAATTGATAGTCGCGTTCTGGAGGCTGAAATGTTGGTCACGAAGAATATGATGAAGTTTGGTGAATCATTGCTGACTGTTGTAAAAAAGGAAATACAGCCAAATATATTCAAACTTCTTCAGGTAAGCAGCCTGCATTTTTAATAAGATTCAGTATCTGTAAATTGGGTGGGGCTTTGTTTAATTTTTGCTTCACAGATAGCATTGATTCTGCCAGTTACCTCGGCATCATGTGAGAGAAGCTTCTCTACAATGCGGAGAATAAAAAATTGGCTGAGATCAACTTCGACTCAAGAGAGATTTTCGAATCTGTCAATTATGAGCATTGAATCCAATCTTCTCAAGTCAATATCAAAGGAAAAAGTTTTGAACCGCTTTTGTACAAAGGACAGGCGGCTTCGTTTAGAGTAGTTTAGTTTTTACATGTGAATAAAATGTCACATTTTACTTTTTTGTTAGATAACTCAATATGTGGATTTTATTTAGTAATTTAAAATGTTGAATATTTACCACAGCTATACAAATGTATATAAATGCATGGTTTGTAGATGAGCAAATAAATCCAGTTTAACATCAATGAAACATTTATTAATTAAAGAAGAACATTTTCCCTCTCATAAACATAAAAAAACTACAATTTTCAATTTTTGATAGGTTCATGGGCAAAAATATTTACCCATACGAATTAGTTATTAGAAATTATTTGTCATTGTTTGTTAGAAATTAGCTGCAGTTCCCATTAATGTCTACAGTATAGTATATTACGTTTTTGGCGTGGCAAGATTCCACATATCTTTTATTGCTTTCTCCGTTTTTTTATTGGGTTTTTGGCTTCTTTTCCAACTTTCATCTTATAAAAAATTTATATGTTATAATTTTGTTTTTGTTATATGATTTGTGTGTTTTGTCTATGCTACTATTATGAAAAAGTAGGCACTTCTAAATTAATATATATATATATATATATATATATATATATATATATATATATATATATATATATATATATATATATATATATATATATATATATAGTATATTAGAAAATTATAATACATTAGAAAATTACATAATAAGTATGAAAAGCATGTATACCTTATGAATAAAATCATGGTATGTTCTGAGCCTTTCGGCCCGTGGCACCTGCCAGATTTTAGGCCACGGCACGCCTATGGTGACTTGACCGTTTAGTTTTCACTTGAGCGTAAACAAATGTGTCTAATATCTATAAGTTTTCTTTTCGGCAAGTTATGATAACAATATGATTTCCTACGAATGCTGATCGTAATTTGCTAGCCTTTAACACATTGAGATGTTGATTTAACATGTAGCATTGTTAGGTGATATAAATTTGAATGATAAGCAAATAATTATTAAGCATTCATCGATTCGTGAGAGTTATTTTATAAAAACTAAGTTTTATTTAGTATATTTACCTAAAATGCATGAATAATATGACTCAATTGCTAAGGAGCGAATGATTTTAATTGATTTCTATAAAGAAGAATAACAAACCTAATACATTTTCAGAAGTGACACAAAACTAAGAACTATGAAAAGTCTGCCAACAACCTTGCAGTTTTCTGAAACAAACTTTAAACAATGCCAAATTATACTTATATTCGTTAGGATTCAAGAAAAATATGGCAATCGTTTCTCACATTTAAGCTCGGAACCAAATAAATCTTCGAAAAATGATTTTCATCCGCAATCTGATGTCTAAATTGGTCTCTCTCTCTTTTGACTGTCTGCGAGTTGCTACCAAATTCGATTTATTTCTAGCAGCACCAGCGGCTAGAATCGCGTCCAAGTAAAGTGTAATGGAAGTCGTTACAAGCCCATTTCAAATAAACTAACAAACAAACAAATGCTTTTCGGGCAGCGATTCGATGCTTTCTGTCTAAAAATACTTCGAGGAAGTGCTCGACCATTTGAGTTCTTTGTAGCCTAGACCCACCTGCGATCAGGAATGCGATCGCGCTGTTCGAATATAATTTGAGATTCTGAATCATGATGCATTTCATATGTGTAGTTAATTTGGTATAATTTCCACAATGTATTCAGTTGTATCCATTGTCATGATCTAAATTATAAATCACTTTAGACAGTTAAATATTTCGTTGATGATTTCAAGTTTTATGTTCTGCTGTTGTGACTGCTAACAGAGAGTGGGGATAAGCATATATTCAAACAAAAATGTATTAAATTTATCCAAAATAACTGAAATACATTGTTAATATGCGTTATCTTCAAGATCTCATAGAAACATATTCGGTTGAATTACTTGATTAGTACTTTTGCATTAATAAATCCACAATACAAAAAACAATACCTCAATTCTATTCAATTATCAAGGATTTTTTCGGCCGAATTCCCATACTGACACAAACTGCCGCAGACTGGTTTTGAATTGCCAAAAAGTTTAACAAACATGACGCAAGCTCTGAATACCAACATTGTAGCATGGATGAAAATACTGATTGTCTTTAAAAGCGTGTTACTGTTAAAAAAAAACCACATATCTATCCGTTTAGAATATTATCACCTGCTCGTTATATTTTTTCTGTCCCTACACCACTTCATTCGAAACTCCCATTATTGGAAGCAAAGTTTCAAGTCAGATTTTAATGATATATTCATGACTTCTGTCGGTTTTTCCTTAACTTCGTCCACGGATAAAAATGTTTCTATCTTATCTTTTGGAAATAAATAAAAGCTACGTGACACCCGTTTCGGTAATCAAGGAGGGCTACCCAGTGCAGTGTGTTCTGTGCCAAAAACGTATTTGCAGGCTCTGCTCTGTAAACCTATGTATTAATTTGGTGGAGAGCAGTGGCGGCTCGTCAGGGTGGGCCCGGCCCGCCTGGCCCACCCTGACGAGCCGCCACTGAGCTAAAGTAAAGTAGATATTTCTTTTTGGTATCCGCGTATACCTTATAATAGTGTTTTTGTGTCGAGTGGGCCCAGTGGCGGCTTGTCAGGGTGGGCCAGGCGGGCCGGGCCCACCCTGACGAGCCGCCACTGGTGGAGAGTTCATAAGAGTCAAATCTTTCCTCCTAGTTCAAAAGTTTTAAAACCACTTTTTTGCAAGAGACTGTCCTGTAAGTATACATTCAACATGAACCATACCTTTCATGCCAAAAAAAAAAAAAAAAATCAACATTGCTTTGAACATTCATTTTCTTTAGCATGTCCTCTTTTGCGTTGATTAATTGGCATCTTTGGAGCACATAGATTGAAGTTTGACTTCCAAGCTGAATTGAAATAAAAACGATTAATCACAGATTATAACCTGTTTGAAAAATGTTGGACCATTTTATATGTATGCAAGAGTAACGGTGCAAATGGTCATGTGGATTTCTTCCCGCTAGAGTGATTTAGTGATTGAAGGAGTAAGTTTTCCAATACTAAAAAAAATTATGGAGAATTTGCCTGAACTGTGTAGTTTTATAAGCTGACTAATGCACAGGCTTCAATTTCGCGCAAATTTGGCTCGTCATTTGAAGCAACAGAAGCAATGCTTCTCTTGTAAAAGATTTCTCAAGAATAAGCAGTGAGATTCAAATCAAAAAAACTTATTTTATTTGACATCATGCTCAAAAACAACATTGTATTTTTTCTTACGAAACACAAAAGTCTATTATATATTTATTTTATTACTTATTTGTTCTATCTATTACTTCTTTTTAATAGTGATAATAATTTAGCGCATAATTTATTAAGAAGTGCCATTTAATTGATGTTCACAAAAACTCAGCTTTGTATGATTGCAATTGGGCGGGCACATATAAAAAAAACTCTTAAGGGGAGTTTACACACGAGTCCATGCGTCCAAGCTGATTTTTTAGAATATGGGAGTGAAGTAGAAGTCCCTACCTTCTTCCATTTCACTTCTGTCTTGAAAAAAAAACCAGCTTGTACGTATGGACTTATGTGTTAGCTCCCCCATACTGATCCATCAGTGAATTGGCCCAAGAATCTTTGTCAGTCGAATACTCGACGTTTTTTATTGTTTCTAATACTCTTCATGATTAACGCTACTGAGCCTGTGGCTTCTTTTCCGCTTCACTCCTTGCGAGCATTTCCTATGGTAAATGTACTTAGTTTCTGTTTTGCTTGTTTCTTCCAATATCTAGTGCATGCATTTTGATCCTCATGTGAACAGTAGAATGTATGGAAGCTACTTTGTTTCCCTATAATTTTCCCCGACTCGACTTTTAATACCTGCTTTGTCAAGCTTGAGTTGCCCAGAGTGAAGAACATTGGCTTCTTTTGTGTGATTTGTGTGCAATTTAATCCATTGGACGCAAGTATGTAATACAGGAGATTCTGTATAAGATCTCGTTTGCTTGCCAAACATTTACGATATATATTTTTACATGAATTGTACGACCACTGTGCCCATTCATTCAATGATAGTACAATAGAACTTGTATGAATCATATAAAGCCGAGAGAAAAAAAACAAGATGGAAACTTTAGAATTTGACAGAATAGGTCGTATGTATTTTGGGTCATAAAAATAATCAATTATTTTATTCTATTCTTGTGTTTCTTTCGTAAAGATACAAAGTCTATGGTCGCGATCCTTAAACGCGCAACATTGGTGTCAGAAGTGGGATATTTTTTCAAAAGTGACAATTGTGTGAACTTTAGTTGAATCGCGCAATTAAACTGATGAATAAAATTTAAATATCGTCACTAGTGCATTTTAAGAAAAAATAAAAAAGTGATAAATGGCGCGAAGAATTACCGAGCTCAGTTTGATTCAATTAAAAGAGGAGTTGGAAAAGCACAAAATTTCTACTCAAGGTAGCAAAGCGAAATTAATTACCCGCTTAATAGACGGGCTTGTGTCCGAAGGACAAGACACTGAGATGTTCGAATTCGCAGATGTGGAGAGCTATGCAGAAAGTGGAGATGAAAAAAAAGAAGAATCCGGAAACGTGCTGATAAAAATGATGATGACGATGCAGAGAAACATAAAAATGATGATGAAACAACAAAAAAATAATTTCAAAACGTAATTCATGCCATTCTGGATCCTGAAGATGCAATCGGCAGACTTGAAGAATCAGGTGGACCAACAATCGACCAATTTGAAGGCAAAGCTGGACCAACAATCAGTAGATCTGGATAACCAAGTTAAAGATTTGAGAAGAAAATAAGCCACAGAGCGGAGTAAGTAAAAACGGTAAGGGAAGAAGTCAAAAAATAAAAAAAAGGCTTAGAACAAACCAAAATAATGGTAACTAACGCGCCAACTTCGTTCGTGACTGCCACATCAATAAATATACAAACGTTGATATTCGATATGCAAACAGTTCGGAATGTCTATAAATCCGCGTACATATAGGACCAAGACCAACGGCCAAGCCATTCGTTGGCTCGGATTTGCTTACTGTGTACGAAGTGCCAACCTTGGCCTTGGTTGCTGTTCGCTCTGTTGGCGGTATCTTCAAAGCGTTGGCGATGTATTGGACGGTTGGTCGAGTTGGCTGTCATTAATACCGGGTATTATGTTGAGCTAGGCTGTGTTTTTTTGTATATTGTCAAATATAGTGTTTGCTGTCGAAATGTGTTCTTCTACTATAAATGCGTTATACTTTACAACAACATTTTAATCGCTGTCAATCACTAGGTGTACAATGACACTAAACCCGAACCGCATCCAGTGCCTTGGCTCCAAACCATTGGTGCCAATCTGTTCCAGTGTATACGGCAGGACCAACGCCAAGGCCAACGACCAACATTCGATCAAACTGTCATTGGTCGTTCGTTGGTTGTATGTGTACGCGCCTTAAGACCCAGTTCAAAGCCGCAGAACGAAGCTTCAATTGGAATCAGCAAGAACGGGCGACCGCTTTTATTTTAGCATTAAGGGGTTGGTTTGCTATCTAACTCTCTAAATAAACGCACTCGATATGCGTTATGATGTTGATTACATAAAATAAATCTACAGGTTGCAACTGCGGAATAGAGTGCGAAAACCAGACGAAACCCTGCAACAACTAGCGCAGGAAATTGAAAGGCTGGTACTGTTGGCTTACCCAGCCTTGGACCTGGGGAATGGTGATGATGCAGCCACGGAAGCCTACAATTACACATAACAGGACCGGGAGCTCCAGCAAGCTGTTCGATTAGCGGAGGAGCGGACGGTGAAAGATGCCTTGGCAACAGTTTAACATTTGAATCAGCTAAAAGTGCCACCTGGAATGCAGTCCGACTCCGAGAAATAACAATAGACGAGTGCAGATGCGAGCGCGTTGATGTGAACAGGAAGTAACAGACAAATGGTTCGAGTAGGTGCTAGAATTGCGGGCATCTACAGCGAGACTGCCGGCAGTAACGAAGGCCAAGCTATTGTCCAGCGTGTGCAGCTCGAAAGAAGCCACAATTGCAAGTTCAGCTTCGTTGAGCAGAAGCTGGCCAGGAGGATCGACGTATTGATCCTCATGAATAAACAATCGATACCCATTAATAAAGATAAAGCCCCCATGAATAAACAATCTTAAACCTGATTTTATCTTCAGGGATTTTATTCTAGACATTTTTGTCATTTTATTCGGCTTTGCAATTGTTACTGTGGTTTTAGGAATTTATTATCACAAATCGATGTAATTATTTACTTTGTATAATGAATCAACTATAATTTCCAAATTTGGAGTGAATTAAAAATCTTTCAAGATTCTGATGGCTATTTTATGGCTAAAATGAAAATTGTTTTTCTAACTGCAATGCAAACTTGTTGTAGTGTGTGCGATGTAGGTATAGAAGTTTTGTGTAACACAATTTTCTCTAGACTAACAGTAATCAATTCAATAAAAACACTAGGATGAATGCTCCTAATGTCACCCTGCTCCAAAATTTTACCACCCAGAACTGCTTGTTTCACTAGAAGAGTCAGACTCGCTAAAACAGAATCTAAAGTGTAATACGTGGAACAATAGCCACTGTTCTGAGTTTGATCCGTGTTGTGAGGCAAGAAAGAGTTGCAACAGACCGAACTTTAGGAGCAAAATGGCCGACCTTTGGAACAATCACCCTATATCATTTATGAAAAGAACTTATAAAATCCTGTTAACAGATTGTCATTGTCATACAATTTAAGTTTTCCACTATTCGCGTCAAAGCTTCTTGAAGCTTGCTCCTCAGCATACAGTTCCCATAACTACACCGAAAATATTCACAAACTTCAAACCATTTCGCAAACGAAATGCAAGTATAATGCCATGATATACGAATGTGAACTAATAAAAGTTGTAAATGACATGAATTTCAGCATCATGACTCGGTATGAATTCAGTCTATGGGCTGTTGAGCATGAAAATGCTCTCAGCGACACAAGTGAGCTCGTTTATTTAAAGTACTGGTATGTAGGTTTACTATTGCTCCATAGAATGACAGACATAATGATATTTTTATTTAGTTTTATTTTAGGCACTTTTCGCAGTCTCATAGTCTGGCACATTTTTTTTTTAAAGATCAATATGTCATAGCAGGAAAAGTTTACGACACTTGATTCAACAAAAATAAAAATCATTACTTTGGAAAATTGCAAATTGTATCTTAAAATACGCAAGAGTGTATCAATGTATACTGTTTTAGCTTTTCATGCTCGATGGCATATATGTATGTATCTAAGTTCAAGGTGATTCACGGTATTTCATTTCAAGCGTAAGCGAAAGGTAAATATATGTTTATATACATATGTTTATTTTTTTTTATATTCCTTATTTTTTGTGGTTTTTTGCAGTCTCATATTCTAGTACTTTTTGATACAGAAAAGTTTATCATTTATTTCGAGTTATTTTATTTTTCATTTATTTCGAGTAATGAAAAGTTCAAATCTTATCTTAAAATTAGCAAGATTACATAAGTACAAACTATTTAAGTTTCTTCCGTTCAATTATTCTCTACTATAAATTATAGGTAAATTGTATTTATTTTTAAAACATTCATTTTGTGCTATGTTACTACATAATAAAAATCCGTAAGTAAAAACATTATCTCATTGGATTTCTTTCGCAAATCGTAAGAATGAAAATAGGAAATCTTCAAAGAAAAAACGACCAAGATGAAAACCGAACCTAAACAAAAGAAAACGAAATAAACTTTCATTTTACGCGAAATGACTGAAAATGCTTAGAATGCGTAACGTACAAGCGTAATTATCCTTACTAAGTTCACAATGATTTCGCAGAAAAATTCAGCTCGTGCATTATACCCTATTTCACCGTATAGCATTAATTTGATCAGAATCAGGTGTAGCTAATCAACGAGATGAGAAAGCTTCGCTAAATCTGATGTTGTTTGGATTAAAGCTGATTAGTTGTGAAAAGATCAGGTTGATGTTTGTCTGTTGATTATTTGCATTCTATAAACACTAAGATCTATTTCTAGATTCGCGGCACATTTCGAATAATTTTACGAAATTATAATTCCGGAATGGCTTGGGTGTGGAAACTAAAACTATGGGGATTTTCTTCCGACAAATAGATTGTTTTTGAATTAAGTTTCGTCGGTTCAAAAGACCGAATAATAGCTTTATTAATGCCTACAAGTAAAATTAGAGGTAATGTTTTATTAACTAAATCACACATGTATAAGAATCGTGTTCCCTCAAAAAGTTTCAATAAGAAAATTAATTTTCATCTGTAGTAAAGCTAGTGGGAAGCTTCGGCGAGATTGCGAATATCGCTTTCGCAGAACGATGGAAATTAATTCCCAATTCCAAACGATTAAACACCATCGGTGGGAATATAAAGACCGCATTTAACGACCCCTGAGAAATCCATCAAGAGTGAAATAATGGTGCAATTAAAATCGTATTGTAAACGCAGAAGAAAACGATATCGGTTTTTTCATTGGTTTGGTTTTCTTTCCATTCTAGTGCATCATCTTCAAAGATATTGAAAGTGGGCAGTATACTGGAAATATGCAAGCAGTTACTTCACCCACTCATATTTAGAAAATCGATTGAAATAATGGACGTTTCTTTGAATTTTCAATCGTGACATGTTGACCTTTCCCATTGATTTTCAACAAACATAATGCATTATTCGAATTATTCATAAATGCTATATCATGTACACGTATCAAAGTTCAAAGTGAAACCAATCAATCAGTGTCACTACCCGGCACTTAATAGATACCTGTACATCACATTTAGAAACTATAAATATCGTCTCCAATTGTAACATGTCCTTGCGTTTAAGTCACAGTCGCTCACGTTAGTCAACTGAATGTATTTTATCCTGTTTTTCTGAGGTGAACCGATTCGATGGCCACGCGACTTCAACTATTATCCATCGATACTATGTGTTTATGTGCGTTGGACAAAGCCGCGATGTGCATTAATAGGAAAATGAGCAATTAACGATGGCCAGCTGAATGGATCTTAAAACCTTCTAAAATAATTGCTAGACAACCGTAACCAGGTTTTATGTCGTTCGTCAAACGGTTCCCATTAACGTAGGCAACGAAGGCATCAGTGGATCGATCGATCGATAAACAGATATAATTTTTGTTATCCACTTGAGTTTGCTTCCTTCGACTCTTTTACGTTTGTATCGTCATAACAAATTGTAGCATTGCGTGTAACCATTTTTCTATCTTTTCGGGTAAATAGAAATAACATAAAAGCATAAAGTTTTGAAGGGCATGTTTTCTGTCAGCACTATGAGCCCGATACATAGTGGCTTGTAGCGAGCTTCCAAACGTTATAATTAACGAAAGTCAAATTTTGATGGAGAGGATAGTTTTTTTTTGTTGTATTTACCGATGATTATGGTCCTTGTTAATTTGATTGGTGATCAATTTATTGATTTTTCGATTTCATATTCAAATTGTCGGTCTAATAAGCTGCGACGGGTTTGCAGCTTCATTAGCGATTTCATTAAATGCAAGTAAATATGTATATTGTTTGGCATGTGCTGCAGATTAAATACTCACGGAGTATGTATAGTGTATAGTGATGTATTTAATAGATTATCAATATTTCAAATGCTATGCGCTTTGATGTTGCTTTTATTTTATACTGATTCACTCATTCTACAGAATGATTTTGTTTGATATATGCGCATTTGATGAAAATATAGGCTGAGCTGGAACGGTTACTTAATTTGTGTATCACATGAAGCTTTGAAATTTTCAAAAGATATTAGGTGCGTTTTTTCGCGTCCCGAGCAATAGCAGATTAGGGTAGGCAGTACTGAAAACAGCAGCAACTGAGTCAGAATTGTTGTTGTTTTCAATGCTGCCTACCCTAATCTGCTATTGATCGTAAATATTGATGAACCTACATGAATTATAAGTTTTTTTTTTATTTACAATAAAATTTAAGAATTTTTTTGGCGTCACCGAGCATTAGAGATTTTTTAGGCAGCCCCATATTTTGGAAGAAACAATATGTTTGGACAAAAATAAAGAAAAGAAGTGAAAGTTTGTGACGATTTGGAAATATCTATCTACGGGCGCAAAGTGCCTAAAACTAGAACACTGAAGTGATCTTGTTTCAATGCTCAAACTCGTGATTTTCGCATAGATCTACTTAGACGCTTTGCCGAAATTATGCCCACACAAATTTTGCAATCAATGTACTCAAATAGCATCGCGGACGCTGCTGAGTTCACAGCGTCTTGGTGATAGAAAAATTAAAAAAAACCCTTGTCATATCTACCCGCTGAACGACCCGGAAATCTTTGTGAATGAATGAACTTAATACGCTGCAAAGCTATCAGCGTCCCTGTTATGTTTCCGTTTCCCCTCATGATTTATCTGTAGATTCTCTTCTGCTCCTCTTCTTACGAGCCGTTTTCCTTAGGAATTGATGCGTTTTCTGCTTTGTTCATATGTACACATGTACGGTGCAAGCTATTGTGATGTTCATGAGGAGAATAAAATAGTAGAAGTTACATTTTTTCATGTGCAATTTTCCCCAAATCGGTTTTTTGTGTCCGCTTTGGGTTTACTTTCTCAAAAGATGTAGATTTTCCTGGTCATTTACACAGTCATTTTCTACCCCAATTTTTTACAATAATGAATGTGGAAATGACGTGGAAATTCGAAATAATCGCAAATAATGTGCGACAATGACGAGAATGGAGGAATAGCGCAGAAACGCAGCGATAGCTCCGCTGGTACGAGCGGAACTATCGCTGCGTTTTCCACCGAGCTTTTGAAAATATATGGATTCAACACGCAGCCAAAAACGTGCCCGTATAGTTTTCTTTATACAAACTCATGTGTTGTTTTTTTAAGCTGAAAATCTCAGCGGAAAACTCTTTGCTTGTGTAGTTTGGCCCTAAGTCTCAAAGCCACGAGTCACCACTGAAGATGATATCCTTATGTACTCATTGCACTAAAAAAGAGACGCAGTGGAAGAATCTCTTTGAGTTGGTGAATAAACTCAGAGAAGAAGTCGATGTATTAAAGGAGAAAATTAGGATACTTAAATCTGATAAACCAGTGCAGTTCAATATTGAAGTTGTATTGACGGAAGTGAAGCATAGTTGAAAATGGAGATCGGCTAATGTGATAGTGTATGGTATACCTGCGTCTTCAAATGATGCTGACTATGCAGTCAATCTAATTAATAAAACACGGGACCCAATTTCACTCACCAAATCTGATGTTGTACTTTTACGACTTAGAAAACCTAAGTTGGAGGTTATTAGACCGATGAAAATAGTCACGGAAAGCTGCGATGCGGCTTTACATATCGTCGCTGAAATCAAACCGGCATATCTGCAAAATACACATTCTTCACTAGAGCGCTTTAAAGTTTTCGCATGTGGGCTATTTCCACGTGAATGCAAAGCGGCAAAACACCATTAGACGGGTTTTTATTCAACTTTACGATATGCCGGTGCGACATAAAAATAGAGGGGAAAATAAGGAATTTTTTGATACCAAAAACTCAAAAACTCAATTTTTGCAGATATGCCGGTTTGATTTCACAGCGACGATATATTGAGCGGAAAACAAAAAGTTATGGACGCTTTTAAACCCACGAAAACCAATATAGTCCTGGATAGGACGCTACGACAACGTGAATATCGGGAAGAATTGCATATCGAGCTTACTGATATTAAGAAGTCTAATAAATCTGTCACCACGAAACACATTATTGGAACTCCAAAAATAGTAAACAAAAAACATGAATGAACATGTGCTATCAAAATGTCTTCGATCTTACAACAAAACTCGATACTTTGCGCGCAGCCATCAATTTAATAGAATATGATGTTATTATATTTACGGAATTGTGGCTGGAGCCTCATCTAGCTTCAGCCGAGCTAGGATTGACTAACTATGTCACCTACAGACGAGATCGCGAGGAGGAGGCGTTTTAATTGCAGCTCACAACAATTTTCCATCAGAGCTTATTCTATGTCATAATCAGGATATTGAACAACTGTTTATCATCATTCACTTAAACTCAAAGAAAATTATTGCCTCCACCGTATACTTTCCACCCGATTCACATTCAGATAGCTATAAGGCCTGTTTCAGACGCACGAGGTTCCATTCGGTTTGGTTCATTTTCCGTTCGTTTTCGGTCGCTGCCGACAAGTGTGAAACGGTGCTTCGGTTTTTATTCGGTGCCTAATAGAAATCGTATAGCACCGTATATGTACTCCCTGAGCACGAATAGGTTTCATCAGGTTTCTATAAGGTGCGAACTCGTGTCCAGGGAACAGAAAGCAATCAAGACGTTCACACATGCACGCTTTAGTTTCGGTTTTAACCTGATTGGATCATTTGTGTTTCTTTAAAATTAATAAGCTATCAGTTTGGATCTCTTTATTTGAAATATTTAGAAGTTTTACCTAGTAAGTTTAGTCAGTTTTAACTTGGTAATAATAAAACCTTTCATTTGTCAAGTAATAATAACACTTTTAATTTTTTGAAATTATCAGCCGGAGTTTTTCCGATAAAATGAGTAATTTACCAGATGTTGATGTGGATCGGCTGATTTTTATAGTGCAATCTAAAGTAGTGCTGAAAAACTTTTGCAAACAAAACTTTTGCAAAATACAACGATAAATATAAGACGCAGGAAGCATGGAAAAACGTTTGAGTGGAAATTGTTGAGGACTTTTATTAATTTGACATTTGAAATTTGAAAACACAAAACCTAATATGAATCATGTATGTGTGAAAAGGTTACAACCGAAAACGAACCGAATCGAATGGAACCTCGTACATGTGAAACAGGCTTAAGAAGCACACCGATGATTTTTGTACGGATTTCTCAACTTCATTCCCAAACGAATCATGTCGCTAGTGGAGATTATAGCTTACTTGATGTTAACTAGGAGTTTCAATCTTGGACCAGCAGCTGCGACAGATCTTCGCATGTAGTTGAAAACTATTCATTTCTCAACTTTTTATCTGCACAATTCAATTTTGAATACTTTTAACAAACGTCTAGATTTAATATTTTCTTCTTATGAAGGTCTGCTCGTTACGAATTGTGTCAATCCGCTGCTTCCATTAGATAATTTTCATCCCAAACTTGATGTTAAAGGTGAAACTTCACATTTTGATGAGGGTCAACAGCAATGTTATAATTTCAAAAAAGCTAATTACGGACTTATGGTGATTATTTATTGCAAATCAGTTGGCTTACTGAGCTTGATAGTAGCTCACTTGACAATATGGTTAGTAAGTTTTATAATATCATAAGTCAACGTATAGAAAAATTCGTTCCCGCATAAACAATTATTGTAGCTTACCCAGCTAGTTTTCAACTGATTTAACAAATTATCACTGAGTCTTCAAGATTACCACAACTTTTCACATCTAAGATCGCAAAGTAAAGTATTGCTAAAAATAGATTATCATAACTTTTTTTGTCAGATTCCTAATGATCTCAAGTATTTTTTTCAATTTTATAAATTCACTTAGGAAAAATTGCTCTCTTCCATCAACTATATATTTCAACGACGTACACAGCTTAACCAAATTAGCCATTGCTGATATGTTTGCCTCTAACTTCTTGAGAGTTTATGACAATTGTTCAACTCAATATGAACCCCCTAAAATAAACTCAACTGTTAATTTATATCAATATCATATAGAGCCAAAAGTACTCCAAATGAAACTCAACTCCATTGATACAAGTAAGGTCGCAGGGCTTTACGGAATTCACACGAATTTTCATGAAGAACTGTACAAACAGCTTATGTTTGCCACTCATGTTCATTTTTAATAAATCGTTATCAATAGGCTGTATTCCAAGTCTTTGGAAGTCTTTTTACGTTATTTTAATCTATAAATCAGGAAATAAATGTAATATTGAAAACCACCGCCCAATAAGTATTCTTTCCACAATCGCAAAAATCTTCGAAAGCCTAATCAGTGATCACAAAAAACCAATATTTAGACCATTTATTATTCCAAACCAGCATGTGTTTTCCAAGGGCACATCTACTGTTACTAATCTTCTGTCATACCACAATTATATAATTGGCATACTTCGAATCATCTCTTCAAGTTCGATTTAAGTAACGTATTTGACAAGATCTATTGGGAACTTTTAGATAAAAAACTACTAAACATTGAAGTAGATGGTACATTATTGTCCTGTCCTGGCTAAGTGATAATATTCACAAGCGCTCTTTAATTATTTATATTAATAACCACCATTCAAATCCCATTTTTCCATCTTCTAGTGTACTACAAGGCTCGCACTTAGGTCCCCTGTTATTTTTTTATTCCTAACGATATTCCTAACGTCCGTTATTTGTTATTTGCAGATGACCTTAAAATCTTCAAAGCAACATTTGCATATGATATATGCGTTTTTCAAACGAACGTAGACAGGCTCTATGATTATTGTATTCAGAACGGATTAGAGGTAAATGTCAGAAAATGTCAATACCTAAAATTCAATCGCACAGAGCAGAATTCTTCCCATTGTTATACTATTAACATAGTCCCGCTTGATTGTGTCTAATCTGAAAGGGTCCTTGAAGTTCGATTTGATACAAGCTTGAATTTTTCGAATCATATTAACTAAGTTTCAACACAGGCAACCCGATTACACGGATTTTATGCTTAAGGGATTATGCTGAAGTCCATATTATATAGCTCACATTTGATAGCCCATTTGTCACCACGTTTTTCAACTACTTTCAAGATTATTGAATTGAGAGACATATTTTCTTCACTAATGACACTGTTTCTTTTATCTGGCATCTTCTTCGTTTGAGCAACAAGAAATTCTTCAGTTATTTTTTTTCCCCGCAGAGAAAGCAGTTTTCTCTAAAATTGAACAGCAGAGGCACTGATCTCGTAGGTCTTGATGGTACCACACTTCTTTCTTGGATCAGCTTCGGGTTGTTATATATCTTCCGGCAAGCACTGTGCACAGATATCGCAATAACATCCTCCAATAAAAATTCAAATTTTAGATTTTTAAGAGAAACACTGGACGCAAGAAGGGTTTCCAGACCCCTTTTCTTTACTAACCGCACTTCACCTTGACCTAAAGTTTCCTTACATATAAAACGCAAACTCGCACTGGGACTGGGATCAGACATTTTGCAGGTTTTGAATTAAAACTGCAAGGGATATACGCACAACTCATGTAATGAGACACCGGCCGGAAGAAAGCTGAGTAAGGGCTGAGAACTGAGAATTTAGATGAAATGTGATGTGAAAAACCTGTCCTTGAGGTCTAGGGAGTGGAGTGGTGGGAAAGGAGTGCAATGGAGGGAGTGGGAGGGTGCGGTAGAGATGCGTCATTCAATCGGCAGCAGATCTCGCACCTGAACTTTATCTTCTCCTTACAAAACCATTTATATTGATTTAATATTCTCCGCACATTCTTTTATGACAATATCTGTGTTTTTATTTTTATTTTTGTAACGAAAATTATTATTTAAAATAATTTTTTGTTAAAAATTTCAAAATGTTAAAAAAAAAATTTGTTAACTTCGAAAGGCTGTATCTTGGCGACCATTGGGTCCACAGAAACGGTTCTGGTCTCAAATTGGAGCAAATTTACTGAATAAATTTTATCATAAAACAAGTCCTTTATGGTATCAATTGGCTAAAATGGCCAAATATCTCGATTTTTTCCAATTTCGACAAGGTTACGTTCGGCGCTCGAGGTCGCAAACTTGGGTCATTAATTGGGGCAACATCAGAAACAACGAAACAGCAAAAAATCAGGACTACCGAATTTGATACTATGTCGCTATCCTTTTAGACGACAAAGTTACTGAACTGTTATTGATTCAGAGCCATCTTTTCAATTTATTCTGACTTTCTGACTTCCTAGGGCAAACGCAATAATCTTTTACTTTATACATGACTATAATGCTCAAAATGCTTCATGTAACGCGTTAAAATTGAAACCATAATTAGAAAAAATCACATGAATGAAATCACTCCCAATGGGCTGAGTGATTAAAAAAGCATTAGAAACTACACGGAACGGCGAAACATAAATTTTCTTTTCGATTTATTCATTTGCTATACACACGGTTTCATTTATTCAAAAACAAGCAATGAATTTCATTGTCCATAAAAGTTTGAAACAAACATGAAAACAAACACAGCAATGTGCGAAAATAGATGCTCCGCAAATCCAATTGAATCGTCAGAAGCGAAAATACATACAGGCATAAAAGCATCTCATTCACTCAATGAGTCTAAAAGGAAGGTGTTAAGTTCGCATTTTCATCTTAGGAAACGTAAAACTTTTAGCGAATAGCGAAGATGAAAGGAACAAGATGTCTCTGCGCAGCTCGATTTCAACGGTCGAACGGAAACATTAAGGCAGGTGCTACTGGATAATGGAACTAGCAATAGTATCGGCTCTACTTTAAGCTTCAGTACTGAAGTGTGCTAGACGTGTAATGAATATCTTTTATTTGCACGTTCACTGTAATTAATATCTTTGATTTGTTTCTGATTACATCATTCCTATTCGCCTTGTAGAAAACTAAATGAAACATATCTCGAAATAGTCCGTGAGCGTGAGAAGTGTCAATATATTATGGATAAAAAAAAATGATACAGTCAGAGCACATAGAACGTGCACTTAAATGTGTTGATTATATGAAATCAAATCAATGCACAAAAATCGTGACAAAAAAAAGGATTAAAATAATCGATGGTAAATAACCTTAAATTCGATTTTTCGTCTGAAAAACATTGATAAAAATCGATAAAAACAACACTACATGTCACAATATTTGAAAAACTACCTTAAATCGAAAAACTTAATTTTACGTCGAACATACATCGAAACTTTTTCAAATATACTTGCAAACACTTTGCCATCTTCAATGCTAAAATGCAGAGCATTCGGTACGAGAAATGTTTTGTAGCTGAAATTATTTGAACAATGAACATAATTCTGCTGTCCTTACCTCGGTGGAGAATATTCAGCAGAATGCCAAAGAAAAAATCGTAAAATGTGCTCAATGCCACGACAAGAAGACAAGCTGACGCCAATGTCCTGGTCGGTCAGACTAGGGGTGATCGGAAATAATGCTGGCGTAACCTAAGTCCGTGCGGGAGAAAAGTATTTACAAGTCCCATTTGGTACTGTTGAATAGTTACACGTGTAAACGAAGTGTTTGCTCAGTGAATTACATCGCGTATTGTTATTATTGTGGTGTAGTATTGAAAAAGCGTAAATTACAGAGAGCTCGTGTATTCCTTTCATAATTTTATGTCTCTGATGGCAAGTGCACAGCAGATGAACAAATTCCAAATAATGAGAATGAATATTTGCATGGCAAATGATCGTTTAAGCTTACTTAAATGCTTGCATTACATAATTAACAACCAGCACAATCACGAGTCGTTAGTTTGGTTAGTTACCGCAATATTACATACTATACTTTGAAAACTTATTCAAAACCCAGTGAGCACACGAGTGTAAGTACCAAGTCTGATAGTCCCCCAAAAATATGAAGAAGAAGACGCATTCCTCCACGTCCATAGTGGATACCTATGTACGTAGATCTTACGTATCTTTAGATGAAACATGGCGTCTCTTAACTTTACCTGCAAGTTGAAGATATTGTCGCGAAACAGCAGAAGTGTCCTCATCATGACATTTATACTAAGTACTATACTTGCCGGGAGGATTTCAAGTGAAAAATAAGAATTTTGTCATAAAAAAACTCGCTCTGTCTCTGACCTTTTTTTTCGACGAGCAAAGCAATTTATGATTTCGTCACGGTCGCATCAGGAAAATGTTAACAGCTTACCGAAAATAAATGAAAATATCACGCAGAACAAAGGACTGTCAGCTCTGCATCTAATCGTGACGTATTAAGCATGAATTGCTCAAATTAAAAGCAAATTTCACTGCAAGCAATTTTTTCACTGTGATGTCCTTTATATTTTTCAGGATGTTATGGATAATATATGTTATGTTTGAGGACAAGCAATTGTTTGATGAAATGAAGGCAGTGTGCAATTTGTTTTTATAAGGTTTAAAATATTTATGAATTTGGTCCGATGAAAGCATTTTGGGGAGCGGTATTTAAATCGTAAGAGAAAAATTTTACAGCATTTAAGCACAAGAGTATTGGTGATGTTGCGCAATACAAATACTTTTTCACTGGAAAAGGGTACTTTGTGGCTTCAGATTTACGACAAATTTTCTAGCTAAATCAGGGTAACATGTTTGTTTAATAATCCAGAATATTTTAGAGCACATGAAAGTTCAAGAGTTTTGAAAGTCAACAGTACATTTTTACAGTATGTTATTTAAGGAGGAAATGTACAGTACATACCACCTCCAAGTCTTTAAATTAGATATTACAAAAGATTTAAAACTTCAAAAAAAAAAAAAATTTGGTTGTAGGTCTTAAAAATTACATTTATAATTGCTGTCTATATTTAGGGACTATATCAAAAATGTTGTTTTATTCATCGATATGAATGTATTAACTGTTTTCGTAGGGGCTAAATTCATTATATTGTGATAATATATTGATCTAGGGTATGTTGAACGCTTTAGTAAGCAGGCCTGAACGAAGAACTAAAGCTATGATGGGGAAAAATATGTTTGATGAAGTTTTAAATATCTTAAAAATGCTCATCACAATAACTTTTGAAGTAGTCGACAGATTAACCCTTAACCACCTAGCGTCGGTCACAGTAACTCCAGTGTTTTTTGATTTTTGAAATATTTCCGTGGTTTTCAAATTGTGCACCTGTGAGTCTATGTACTTTTTGCCGTCCCCCGACAATACGCACTCCGCACCAGACTAATCGACACGTGCGCGCGTTTAATAATTACAGGTAATAATATTTCGCATGCGGTCATGTTATTTTTGTTATTATTATTTTTGTGACAATATATATTTTTTGTGTTTGTAGGTTTATAATGTCTGAACGTGATGAAAATATTGGTAGATGGTTAGAAGAATCTGAGTTGGAGGATCAAAACATTCTAAAAATACCGAATGAAGACTGCAGTGACATAATAGATGTTCCATTGGACCACTTAATCTATGGCGAGTGCCAATCAGACTCAGAAATAGAAGGTAGCGAGTCACAGCAACAGCATGATATCGATGAAAAAAACGACGTAAGGTTTTCGATTGAAAATTCATCATCCGATGACGATGTTCCACTGACAAGATATCGAAATTACTTCGGTAAAAACCGGTTTCGTTGGGCTGCTCATCCTCCGGTTTGAAGGTCTAGAACTTTGCAACATAACATTATACAACAAACACCTGGTCTCAAACCTAACTAGCTCAAATCTAACTTGCACAGAAATACAAGACCCCTGGACTCATGGAAGTTGTTTTTTTAGAGATAATATGTTAGAAGAAAAAGTACGGCGTACAAATGAAAAAATCGAAAAAATGAAGTCTAAGTATAAAAAAAAAAAAAAAACATGCGTTCAAGACCTAAGTGTGATTGAATTGAACTACACAGCAATTTTCAAAGAAAACCATACACATTATACATGTTGGTACAATACAGATGGGACAGGTAGAGAAATATATCGCTGCATAATAAGCAAAAACAGATTTTAAGTGCTGCTCAATTGCCTTCGTTTTGATGATGCGAGCACCTGAGATGAATGCCGTAACAGTGATTTTAGCAGCACCAATATCTCAGCTGTTTGATATGTTGATACGAAACTGCAAAGAAGTCTGTTGAATTGGCAATTAAGCTTGCATAGACGAGATTTTAGTAGCTTTCCGTGGTAGGTGCAGGTTCAAGATGTATATTCCAAAAAAACCGCACAAATATGGTCTAAAAATTATGTGTATTACTGATGCCAGAAACGAATACCTTCTGAATGCCTACCTGTACTTGGGAAAAGATTCCGACAGCCAAGGTTTACTGGTTGAATACCAAAGACTGAACAAACCTACGCAGTCAGTTTTGAAATTGGTAGCCTCTATTGAAGGTACCCACAGAAACGTAACAACTGATAATTGGTTTACCTCAGTAGAGCTTCTAGCATCCTGAAGCAAAAACAGCTGACTCTCGTAGGTACCACAATTTCTTCCTAACCGTCATCGAGAAGTTGGTTCATCCATTTTTGGATTCACGTCAGATGCGACATTGGCGTCTTTTGTGCCAAAGCCAAATAAATCCGTGCTTATTCTATCCAGCATACATCATACACCAAACATTGGTCCCAATACACAAAAACCTGCAGTGATAATGTTTTACAACCAAACCAAAGGTGGTGTTGATATGTTGGACCAGAAATGTGCTATCTACTCAACTTCTCGACGAACACAACGTTGGCCAATGGCAACATTTTACAGAATGCTGGATGTGTCTGCAGTAAATGTATATATTGTGAGCAGTATGAACCAAGCTCAGGCAAAGATGCGCAGGTTCAGCTTCATGAAGCAACTGACTGAAGATCTTGTAAAACCCCGCTTGGAACGCCGCGTGCACCGATTTGGATTGCAAAGGGAACTTCAGAGCGCTAATTGTCGTGTCCTGAAAGTCGATCAAGTACCCAGCTCTTCGTCGACAGAAAACGTCGAAAAATTTCAAACACGTGAAACGTGCTCGACTTGTGACTCAAAAAAAAGAAAAGCATTTGACATGTGTTTTCAATGTAAACGTCCAATTTGCGTTAAATGTTGTCAAAAGATGTGCGTGGAATGTCGCCACAAATTGTGATTATTCGGAAGTCGTAATTTTATACTCATTTTTACTATACCGTGCCATAAATATATTTATATTAGAGGTTATACTTTTACCTTACGAAAAACAAGAAAAACTATATAAGTTACAATGATTGTTCCTACTCAGATCTTAGGTAAAACAAAGTACTAAGATTTTATGGTAATATTTTTTAAACTAATGTTATATGTTGATTACATACTAAAACTAGTGTTTATTTCAGGCTTTCTAGAGGTAATATAAATAAAAAAAATTTAAAAAATATGACGGTGTTTTTATTTGTGAACATATATATTTAATTTAACACTGAAAATATGCAAGTGGTCACCATAACCGTCGTTAGGTGGTTGTGTGACTGAAAAACACGTTAGCTGGCTAAGGGTTAAACCAGGCAACATTTTTCATTAGCTAACAAACGTCTTCGTTAACAAAAAAATGTTTAATGAATTTATACTAAGATATGTAACTTGAAATTCGGACTCAGCATATGACTTCAAAGCTAATATTGGCCCAAAATAAAATGGCCTATTCAGTTAAAAATAAAGCCAAACAGTCCCAGCTTGTAAATGTTACCCTATTAGTGTTCTCATCAGATCAAAAATACTAAAAAAAATATAAGCCGTGTACAAATTTTAGAGGCGAAATGTGAATATTCTCCTCTTGTATATAATAAACCTAATAAGCAGAATAAGAATAAACAACCACTTCGAACTTCAAATTATCTGCATTTATAATAATATAAACTTTAAACAATTCAAACAGCCAAACCTGTTAGTGTAAAAATAAAAGCTTTTGAATAAAAAATAGCATTTTTCTGTGTTCAAATGCTACTTTCACTTTCGTTTTTGTTACAAAAATAACCACAGTATAGTTTGTGTTTGGGATCTGTTTATCCCTTTAACTTCCAGGGAATTTTTTCTCCTAATGCCAATAGATGTACCCTAAAATTTTACTGTCCATTCTTTTTTGAAAAACATCACAATTCAAGTTTTAAAAGATCCCGTTTCCTTAAATCCTTTACTCCTCGAGGAAAAACGCAAAAAATAGAGAATTTCTTACCTTCTGTTATGACCTGATACACAACCGCGATCATTACCAGTAATCGAATGAAGACGATGTGACAAGAAAAACAATTTTCACGTGAATAAGATTTTTCCGTTTTATCATAGCAAACCGAACCCGAAGACTGTGCGGAAAATGTTAGATAATATTTCAGACAAATTTGTATACTATTTTAGAACTCTTTATTTTAGAACTCCGAAAAATATTATGGGTATCGAAACTGACGATGATGGTGAAAAACTGGGCCACCTGGAACTGTACATTGCAGCAATCAATAAAACAGTAGAGAATGTGGAACACCTTGGCTTTTTTAGTGATTTGGGAATTGTATTAGCTGTTCAATGTCCCCCGGGATCTTGTAAGGGTTGGAGCACTCTAGAGGAATTTTAGTGGTGAATTCTTCTTTCACTTAAGCTATTTTTGCTGAAAAGGTTTCAATTGCTCTGTTGAAGCTGTAGGCAGTTTCAAGTGATTGCAGTTCTGCTACAAAAACTGGTTTTCCCTGTTTAAAAAGTTAAGAGAGCTGAATTTTTTAGCTATCTATTAGCTGAATTTGAAGAACCTGGGGGTTTGAATACAGAAATTTCCACGAACTTAAAAGACTGAGTGTGTTCTTGTTGCCTTTATTTGAAATAAGATGAAATTTATCTTGCATGTTGCTCATAAGGTTTGAAAATTCTGCGTTGTGAGCCCTTTTAGAGTGTGTTAAGGGCGGGGCTAGTTTTTGGGTATAAACATTTTTTGCGGCAGGTGTTCTCTACTTACTGAACTGCATAAATGGTTTTCTCATATTGTTTTATGTTTCGGATATCGTCCATAGCTAGCTGAATGTTTTCCGCTACTGTTGACTCCCTTGGTCTTTTCTTAAGTTTGCTTGGTGCTCAACGCATTTAACACATCTGGCTTGGGCGTAGCAATTGATGGCTGCATGGCCAAATTGTTGAAAATTATGGCATAGCGAATGTCCGCTGGATGGTTTATATGCTTTCGAATTGCAAATAAACCGACACACAGCCTTAACGTTATACATCTCAATTTCTTGCCCAAGAAGAATCATTTTGACTAGTTCAAGGGGGATATTCCTCAGTGTGACGAAGGCGACTTCAATCATGGTTGAAGCCTTGCTGTTCAAGGTCTTCTTTTATCTCGGCTGGGCTTATTGCATGTAAACCCCTAATAATGTGTTAATTCTTTTCTTCTTATAATTGACAGCTATGATACTCTATCTTCTTTGCGGTCAGTAACCCTGTTAGTTTTTTATTCAAGTTTCGGGATAACCTGGACACCCAGGTAAACTTTTTTGGGTGTCTCGTAGTCAATATAAAGATTTTTAATGGATCTCGTCAGTAAAACTATCGTAGAATTTGTTTCACTTATCTTTCCGTTTTTATCTTCATACTTAATATTTTTGGCACTTTTTTGTAAGAAACGAAATGGAGAAAGCATATTTGATCTTAAAGAGTTCTTTTCTAATATTTAATTGCTTCCAAGAATAGCTGCTGCCAAGTATTTAAAAAGCCGGTAAAGAAACTCACATTCGAATTACAGCAAACAAATCGCTGATTTGAACCTTGGTTCAGTGTAAAGTTTAGCCGTAATGTAATATAATCTAAATACTTCGGATGTTTTAGGAAACAATTACTTTTAAGTTTCGCTTTTCATCTTTATGTTTGCCTTTTTCTATTAATTTCCAGCTGCCGTGCTAGTGTTTATTAAAATATTTGAATCCCATAGTTATATATTTAAGTTAACTAAATGACAATAAACTTCTTCACTACAAAAGCTTATTGGTTGTTTTGGATTTGTCATTGTCACTGACCTTATCTAAAAGAAGTGTTTAAGCCTCAAGATAGCATATTGTTGCATCATAAGAAGAAAGCGAGTAAAACTATGAATCCAATCAGCTACTAAAACTGAGGTTCTTCCTGTCAGAGAGCTCATTTTCTTCTGTCAAAGATTTATCGATGAAATGGAGCTGTTGGCATCAAAAAATACTAATAGGGGCCAAAAATGTTAACAAACAGTCATCTTTTATGACTATAAGATCGACTTGTACGCGCATAAAAGGGCATTATGTTTCATAATTGCTATCTTAACTGATGAATAGCTTACAAGAAATTATGTTCAATAGATCGGTTCAATGGCTTCCCTCCAATTTATAGCTCAGAAATCAGAAATAGTTTTCTTGCTTATAAGCTGTTACCTACCTTTTAAATAGAAGATAATAGTTTCATAGAACACCATTCTTTTTTGGCTTTTCAACCACTAAAAAACTTCCAAACAGACATTCTACATACACGAAGCTTCTTGATCTACTTTGATCCAGATTATTTGTGAATTAACTTTAAAAATTTTAGCTAGACATGATAAGTTTATTGTACTATCATTTGACTGATGGAACATTTGAGCTATTGTTTAGCATTACCCAAACCAAACCAAAATTTTCAAACCCTGAAACACCACATAAAAAGCATAATGTTTTATGTGAGCTTTATTGCAACATTTTACTGCTTACAAATATAAAAACAATATTATTGAACATTTATAGGAGTGTGCTGAATTGAAAGTTTACTGCACCGTTTTGAAGTAAATATGTTTCTCAAATGATGATGCCACCCAACTGCTATCATTTTTCTAAAGTAAATAAAGTAAAATAAAAATTGAATGTTCAGCCCCAAACAAGTTCCAGCTATTTTATGTTTGGAAATTAGGCAGGCTGGGAAAGATACCGTTTTCGAAATTTGCTTTATTGAACTTCAGCATTTCTATTTCCATCACAAATATCGACAATGGCGTTTTCATTCTATAGTTCTCCCAATCAATATTGGAATGTGCCTAATAATCAATTTTTATATTGATTTATTGCTAGATAATTATTTTCAGCAAATCAATAGTGACAACTGCATTGATAGCTACATGCATTCGTGTTACAATATATTACCAAACTTATGCACTTGTAATTTTTAGAATTTGCTATTGCTACAGGTTTGAAAATTTTTGTAATTTATTTTTATTTGCGTCTGTTTGTGATATCCATTTTTCAAAATGTATAGCTGTGTTCGTATTTTGTTTCCGTAAATTGTTAGCTCTAAGTGGTCTTAAAAAAGTTGAGGGGCTAAAAAATATCACCTTAAGTAATTAGGGCATTTCCGGTGGAATTACTAAATGATACTTTGACAAACATTTCTTTTTACATTTCAGACCCTATTTTAGACTCAAAATATTTTAAAATAAACATCAATACTGTGCTCATATCACTCTGCTACAAACAGATAGCAATTGTGGATAGGTTTAATTTAATCCAACGAACAGCTAGCACAGCCACATAATTTTATGAATGACATATTTGAGAAAAAGAAATCTCATATTTGAGTCGGTCGACAAATAGGCGCTTGATTTTGATTTTCGTGCAAATCAGTTTTTGAAAAGCGCACAGCACACAATCGGAATTACTATTCATAAAACCTTCATCTTTCCATTGAGATATGTCACCACGTTTTTGATACCATAAAATTTTTGCTGAGTTTACATATTTCATATTTCATTCTATGCACATTGAAATTGTGAATCTTTAAATTTTTACCCTAGTAATATAATAGCATAACAATTGACAAGAAAATAGTCTAATCTTCATCGTTAGAAATATATTTTCATCATCAAGCTCTAATCATATAAACTTTATATTCATCAAGCTTGTCGTAACAAAATTTTGGTTGTCCCATCAAAAATTCGATATTGAATTATCTTGCAGCCATATGGATTACCAACTAAATTGCATCTATCTAATCTATATATTGCATCTATAAACTTATCATTAAACGGTTCACTGACCAGAAAATTGAATAAATTACTTCCGGAACTCACCGACGTACTTCGCAACATGTATCCTTTGATATGTAATCGATGCTCACAGCTCACATTCCTCTGCACCTAGTCGCAAACACTCTCTATCACATTATTTACATCAAGATTTACTGATTCTTATTCGAAAATCACTAAAGACGCTTTTAAAATCAACACTTTTCTTATCTACTCCGCACAGCCACAATCCTCTTTAAATTGCAACACTAAAAGAACCTATGTCGAAGCCAAGAAATATAACTTCGAGTTTAACACGGCGCTCAAGAAGTTGAGGACACTTGTTAATGCATACCAACTGTAACTTTGCAATGAAACTTCGAGCTCAGGTAAAATGATTCAGTCCAAGGGCATTGTCAAATTCAAAATTGAAAAATCAAAACGAACTGCAAGTGAACGTTTACATGACACTGCACTTGGAAACGTTCCACTTTCACCAGCCAACAATTCTTTCTCACTGACAGTCTGCATCCAACTGGTGGCGAGTGCTTTTGTAGTCCTTGTGCACAAAGTTTGGTTTTCAGACTAAGATCCACAACATCCGCGCGAACTGAGCACAACAGACAGTACACTTAGCGAAAGAAGTGCAGCCTTTTCTTGTTGATTGTCACGCGACAATTTCCCGACTGGTGAGTTCCGTTAGAAGGAAACTGTTGAGAAACTCTTCGTATAGTGCATGAATATGAAAGCTGAATGGAAATTCATCAGCTTTGGACACGCTTGAGGAACAGGGTTGTCATGTTGTGAAAATGATTATTCGTGCAAAATATATTTCACAATAATGCAGACTAAATTTATTACAACTTTTGAGTAAGTTGAAAGCGCTCTTTTCCTTAATATCAGTAATAATTTCATCACTGCTTCTCGCGCGCCCAATGTGGGCGAGTTGAAATTGTTTTACGAAAAATTGCTTGTATATGCAAAAATCTACTAAAAACACTCAAACGAACGCAAATACTTACAAAATGTATTCAGTTTTCCATAGTGTCTAGAAGTTTTCTTACATATTGGCAGCTCCTGGCGTCCCAACAACAGAAAAGAGCGCAGGTTCTATTTTTGGGACAAAGCAAGCAACATGTTGTTTCCCCATCGTGAGTCGGTCATTATATCAGTCGTCCAACAGACTAGCCTGCATCAAGTCGATGAGATGCATGCTATTTTCAGCAAGGAATACATTCACTTCTTTCCCCTTCCTCCATATCTACATAAGCAATCTGACTTTTTTTATGCTTCGACCACATGCGTACTTCACTGCATCTCAATCAATTTACTTGGTCTGAAATTGAACAAGCACGTGGTCCACTTCTCAGCTAAAAATAATAGTTTTCCGGCACATTTGGCACGAGCGATGATATCGCATCATAATGTTTGCACGGAGACTAAGTTAAATTATCCTGACGACTGATCATCAGATTCGTGTTCGCGTCTGCAGCCCTTGGATATCAATAGAGGATAATAGTACTCATTATTTGAGATGCCCTTCGGGGTTTTTTTTCAGAAGTTCTGAATTATACGTAATTTGTGTAGGTTTGAGCGCCCTCAAATATGACTAGTTGCCATGCAAAAAAAGTAATGTTCGTTTCAACAATTTTAGTTATTTTTCTAAACCTCTTCGAATTTGGATAACAGTCCGAATAGAAAACACTGCCAGCAGGTGTAATTGTTTGCGGTGAAAGTCGAAATCGTGCGAGAAGACACGCGTCAAAGTTTTCGAAGTGAAAAGTGTGTCTAAATTATTAAAATTGTTTCGCAAATGATTCATTAGCTAACCGACTTGGATCCGCTACGAGTTTTTATGTTTAAATACAATAAATAATGGTGAACTTTATGCAATTTCGTTGAAGGACTTGAAGAGTGAAACAAGTTTCACTCCATGCTTCATTTTCGCACATACTGGTGTAGAATTTTACCACATGAGGACAAAAAATGAATGATTGAAAATAAAAGCAAGGTTGTATTAAATAAAGATATTCACAAGATGATGTAATTTAACAATTTCCCAAAAATGCACTACAAAAAATTCATAAAATATTCTCACATAAAAATTCATACTTAACTTTACTTCAAAAAAAATTTTTTTTCTAGGGTTAACGGAGAAAATAGCTCAAAAATGTGTATTTGTATCAAAAAATGAATGTATTTATTTGCACTGAACTTCGAAATCAAGTTTTCTGTTTGTGCGAAATCAAAACAAATATCAGTGAGTATTTGAAATAAATAAATGGGTGTTTTTATTCATATCAGCTCATGTTTAAATATCTAAAGTATGTGTAATTATCTACAGTATGTGTAAATAGTAAATACGCAGTAGAAATTTTAGAAAAATGAATCAATGAACTGAACAATATGAAGACTGAAAAGGCTATTTTTTGCATTATAAATGCTTTGTATAAACGTTATTTTTGGCATTCGCCGACTATCTCACTTAAGTATTTGCGTATGAACTTTAACATTCTTTGAAGTATTGGTTCATAAAATCTACTAAGCGATGCGATTACCTGAAGTCTGTTATTGTTCATCCACAGTTCTCATCAAAAGTTGCGTTGCAGTCGACACGTTTTGCTTGTCATGCTCGTTGAGCTATGTAGTGCGAACTATAAAGAGCAAAACGGAAAAGTCGACAAGTGCTGTGCATCGGTGCATCGATTCGAGATGTGTTTTTTGGTTAGTGTTGTGTCAACAATAGTATGCACTGCATCGTGAACATTGGGAATCGCTGATTTGTGATCACCACTTTTTCATCGACAAAAATTATCATTTTTGTTCTGTGTACGAGGAAAAATAAAAAAAAAAACCCCTAGCGCATCAGAACCGCTAGAACACCAATGTTCGAAGAACAGTAGAGGATTTGTGCAGATTTTGAGTGTGTATACTTAAAACTAATACACCTTAAGTAATAATAGAATCTAAGCTTATTTTAATTTCGGCGACTTCATCGAAAGTTACAGCGATAGAAAGGTGCTTGGGACTGTCATCCGAGAAATGTGCAGATCTTAGAAAATTTAAACATTGTTTACTTATTTTCATTGCAAATGTTTGCGATGAAAATACTTAACGCAAGCATTAATTGAACGAAAATAACAAAAAGGCCTAGTGCTGGCAGCCCTTTGCTAGCACCGTAGCAAAAAATATGTCGCATCTGCCTTACGTTAAAGTCAACCTGCTGTGCGAATTTCGTATTAACTCAATGACTGCATTGGAAGTTATAGGGATGCAAAGAAATTTAGGGTAACCATTCGCAAAAGTTTTCAAATTTTCTATATCTTAATATTTGGTGTTTATTTTTATTACAAGATCACTAGGATTTGAAAATTCTACGACAAAATCGCTTACTAAAGGTATGCCAAAAAAATACAAAAACCGCTAGAACACCAATGTTCGAAGAACAGTAGAGGATTTGTGCAGATTTTGAGTGTGTATACTTAAAACTAATACACCTTAAGTAATAATAGAATCTAAGCTTATTTTAATTTCGGCGACTTCATCGAAAGTTACAGCGATAGAAAGGTGCTTGGGACTGTCATCCGAGAAATGTGCAGATCTTAGAAAATTTAAACATTGTTTACTTATTTTCATTGCAAATGTTTGCGATGAAAATACTTAACGCAAGCATTAATTGAACGAAAATAACAAAAAGGCCTAGTGCTGGCAGCCCTTTGCTAGCACCGTAGCAAAAAATATGTCGCATCTGCCTTACGTTAAAGTCAACCTGCTGTGCGAATTTCGTATTAACTCAATGACTGCATTGGAAGTTATAGGGATGCAAAGAAATTTAGGGTAACCATTCGCAAAAGTTTTCAAATTTTCTATATCTTAATATTTGGTGTTTATTTTTATTACAAGATCACTAGGATTTGAAAATTCTACGACAAAATCGCTTACTAAAGGTATGCCAAAAAAATACAAAAACGACCATAGCTGGCAACCCTATCATTGTTTTGAAATTAAATTTCTACTGAATATTGCCTACAATAAATTTAATTTGCCATTTGAATTTCGTTATGATTCAATGACTTTACTGGAAGCTATAGGGCAAAGAACTTTATTTTCCTCAGGAATTTTCCAAATTTAAGACACCAAAATTACCATAGCTGGCAGCTCCAACCGAAGTTTAAAATAGGATTCAGCTACTGTGTGAATATCGTCAAAATCGAATGACTGAATCAGAATTTATAGGGCCGAAAGCAGTTATTTTTCTTAGTGATTTTTCAAAATAGCACCACTGGCACAAAACTGTCCGCATTTCAAAATCATTTCTATCGGACTTGGTCCTACTTAAAATCAATACATTCTTTAAATTTCAACTAATTTGAACAGAAGTTTTTGATGCTAAAAATATAAGCTGAGCTCGAACATGAGGAAAAAGACTTAATAGTATTTTTGTGAAGCGTGATGGACAGAAAAAAAACTGAAAAGTATCAAATGTGAGCTATCCAATAATTGGGAGCAAACAGCTAGAAAGATGGAGTCCTCGAAAAAGACAATTGAGGCAAAAATTACATCTTTGGCAGCCTAAACACCAAATTCCTCTTTCTATCACAAGGAGACCATAAAAACCTCCTAGGCTACACAGATAATAGAATTTGATATGCAACTGCAAGGGGCATGAAACTGGCGAATACTCATTTAGAGCTGGACTGTTAGCTCTTGTCTTAATTGTCACCACCCAACTATAGAAGATGAAAAATACTCGCAATTGCAAGAATCAGAAGGACCATCAGCAGTTTTTAGCCCAGAGCTTTGTGAATACAGACGATGGCATCTCTAGCACAATGATAATAGAAAGTGATGTTTTTCCTGGCGCTCTGCGAGCAGCTACTTCCACGGGGTCAGCATCAGCCAATCTCAATCTTGGACAAGTATATTGGCGGCAGAAAATTGTGCCGAAGGACCGATTGCCCATCTTTAACCGCTGACAACGATTCCTAAATAATTTTGTTGTGCTAGTGCTAGCCATATTCAATGGCACTTCGATCATCATGATGGTGCAAAGAACGTCTACTCAATACTTCCTGTAATAACAACTTTTATGTTTTCAATACCTCCTTGTAATGATTACTTTTAGGTTTTCATGGAGCGAGGTGGGGTTCTTGGTTCTGCACTTCTGGTAGCGAGTGATCGGGACATTGAGCTCATTATGGTCCCTAGTCTTAAGTGCTGCACCGTAGCTGCAGTAATAACCAAAACAACGAATATTGGTTGCATCTTAGTACGGCCGATATAATTCATCAAAGTTAAGATGATTGAGCGATTTTGGAGTCATTGACTCAATCACACGTCAATATTAATATTTGCTTACCAGTGGCGACTTGAACTCAAGAGAAACACATAGTGGAGAGATGCCGTGACAAATGGAAGCGGCAGGTTGTTGCTAAAATGGCCGATCTCCGATTTCCGAATAAGCTGTCCTCCTGTTCGCTTGCAAGTAGTTGTCCCGTATTCGGCATTCAGACCAGACACACCGCTCAACGCGTTCTGGTATGTTTGCTCACTTTGCAGTGACGTTTCGACTTCAGTTCCACTCCTTATTTAGTTTCGTGGAAATCAGAATTTTATGAGCAATCCACTGGGAAAAATTTTAGGATGACCTAAACATGATGTTTGTGTGATAAATTTTATAGATTCCATCAAAAAGAAACCATAATTCAGGGCGTACGCTTAGCCACGCTCGAGAATCATGCACAGCCACCGAGAATCCTAAGGCACATGCAAGTAAGATACAGTTGGAACATGTTGTTTCTTGAAAGAATACATTCAAATTTCATGTATTTGCGTCAATTATTTTGTGTTTGGCAGCCATTATAAGCAAACAACTTTTGGTGTTTTTATAAAATGGATAAAGTCCAATTTCGCGCACTGATCAAACACTACTATTTGAGCAAGAAGCCAGCGAAGGAAGCCAAAGAAAAGCTGGTTAGATTTTATGGGGTATTTACAGATAAAATGGTCAACTATTGGTTTGTTAAATTTAAACGTGATCGAACCAGCACGAGAGCCAAACTACAAGTCTCCCAAAAAGAGACAGTCATTCCAAAAAAACATTAAAAAGCCGAACAAAGCGCTGAAAGACGGAAAAATCAGCTGGAAAAACATTTAATTTTTCTAGATGCAGGTGGAACAATATTTGTGAACTATCTTGCAAAGGAAAGAATGGTTAGGAAAGAATATTATGTTGAATTATTGAACCGTTTGAAGAAGGAAATAAAAAAAAACGCCCTCATTTGGTAGAAAAAAGTGATATTTCATCCCGACAACGAACTTACTCACGCTTCAGTGAAACCAACACTGAAACTGAATGATTTGCGCTACAAATTGGTCCTTTCTACAAATTGGTCTGTTCTCCAGATTTGGCCAATAGCGACCATTTGCTGTTTGCAAAGTTGAAGAGATGTCTCTAACGAAGAAAATTTTCGTCAGATGATGATACCACAACGGAAACTGAGGCCTATTTTGAAGAACTTTCTACAGAGCATTATTCAATATGTATAAGTACTAACTTGTTCTTCCAGAACTCATTACCAGTCATAAGAAAGACAAAAGTATAGAAGTCAGCAAATTTCATCCAATTACTATGTCTCTTTCCTATTTTGAGGTAGGTTTTTGACAGAATGTGGATGGAAATGATGACAAATCATTTTGAGCGTACGCATTTGACCGCTGAGGACCAGATTAACTCCAGTCACAAGCACAGAACACAGCACATCATTTCGTGTTTTCAAACTAAATGAACTCAAACAGTAGAGTATGTTTCCGACTCTATTTGCCGGTTTAAATCAACCAAGTTTGGGTTCATCTTTTCCATTAAGACTCGCTACAAGCTTCCTTACGAACAGGCAATCGGATGCCAGCGTTAATGGAGCAGATTGTCTCTGAAAACTTAATGCCCCGGGAGTTTGACGGGGTTTTATCAATAGACCATTTACATATATGTATATACCATACTTTCTCAATCCAGTGAGCCAACTCCAAGTCTGAATTCTTCAATATGCCGTGTACGTACTCCTACTTATGTTAAACTAAGATATGCTCGAATAAACAAAGAGTCTGGAAAGCTACTTGACAGAACGAAGTCTCTACTTTCACTAAATAATACTGAATAGCAAAAAGATGCAGTTCTTTGTATCTTACAATCTTTGGAAGTATTGTGGACTCCAAAGTATTAGTATATTAGTACCGAGGATCCCAAACCAAAAAAAAAACTCGTCATCTCGTTCAAAATTTCAGACTTAAATGTTTTCACACTGGAGTTTGAATCTTTTATAATAACATCTGCAGTATTTCAAATGTTTCAATTTAGTTTTCACGCAAACAAATTTTTGACAACAAAGCAAAAAAAATTAAAACAAAAATTTCTATAAGTTAATTTCATTTATAAGTTTGTCATTGCTCATCTACCGTCACCAGTAAATGTTTCCAATCCTGGTGTTTGGTTTTTGCAATACTTTAAATATTTTGTCTTACATCAATTTCAGCAGAAACATGTTCTACTTCAGTTTTAACAGAAAAAGTCTATAAAAAAAGGTCAAACAAAATCAAAAAGCAAAAACCGGAAAGAAACGAAAATATTTTCAAACAATGTTTTTGCGGAATGCTATAAGATGAATGAAAAAAGGGACAATCCTAGAAATCAACTGACGTTTTGAAAGCGAACAACTTTTCCTAAGACCAAAATACGTGCATTAAAGTGGTTTTATCAGTCAATTTTAGAATTTCGCTGGATTAGTAGCAAACACCACAGGGCCAGAATGCATTTCGACTTAATTCACTTTTTTTAATTCATACATTCCTTTCAATAAATCACAGCTTTTCAGACATAGTGAAATATGAATTAGCACTATTATCAAAATTGCACACAAAAAGAAGTGAACAATAAAAATTAAAACCTGCACAGGGTGATGTGACAGAAGCTGATGCGGCAGAATCGCAACTAGATTTTATAGTTGAGTGAATGTAGCTATTGCTCTATGCACCCATGAAATCACACACTCCCGAGCGTATTTGATGGCCGACAGAAATCATATACGACTCTTAAAAATGCACCGGATAATATGATTAGAAATTTCGTTACGATTAGAATTTTTAATTGCATGACTGTTTCATACTTTTCATAAGCTATGTTTAATAGATTTTTGCGTCCAACGTGGACACAAGTAAAACATTTTCACACACATAATATAACCAACACGTAAAGATGTAAATTAAACACGTAAAGATGTAAATTTTGGAAAATAGTTTTTATGAGTTTTTATAGCAATAAGTTTCTTCCTCATTTGAACACTATTATTATAAGTAAAAGAATTTAAATTCGCCGGTCAGTAAGCATAAGCACTAAATCACTATCAAACACCAGGTACCTTTAAACATCACTATCAACTACTAAAATTGTTTTCCAACCCTATTTTTAACCACTCACCGCTATAATTACGGTGACTTCCGGCTATGTTACCTCTACTTTACCAACTTAAACTTGCAAAGTGCAAGTTGAAGCCATCCTATAATTACTGACTTCCTCCTCTTGATTGAAGATGCACTACATTCTCTTTGAAGTACATGAAAAGGAAACACTAATGCTCAATTTAAGCGAACTCTTGCAGACATCCGTTATTGTGTTGCGCTTGTAATTGGAAATTACATTGAATTGAAATCTATTTGACTGCATTTAAGCAAAAAAAAAGAGAAAATATTCTTAAAAACGTATTAACATAGCAAAGAAATTAAAACATCAATTTATATGCTAATGATATGAATTTTGGTCCAAAATTTGTTTGCGATTGGTGAAAACTATATGCATGATTATTTTTGGCAACAGATAAGCCGTAATGAATTAATTACCTTAATATGCCAAAAGGAGAATCACCTTTTTCATAACAAAATAATTAGCAAAGCAAATCTCAAGGGTAATCAAAATTGAGTGGTATTCTGCTCTCTGTGTTTTGTGTACATGTTAAGAAAAAACATTCCTTCATCGCACATATCCATGCTCGTCACGTATAAGATAGTATTCTCAATTTCAAAGAAATCAAACGAATTACTGCTCCAATGATAATCTGAAAACAGTAATGAATATAAACTGGTCTATGCAAATCCGAACATGAAGTTACTCAATTATAAGACTACTGAAAACTTAAACCGAAAATTCGTAATGCTTGATATTATCTTCGTTTACTCATTGATAATAAGCGATTCTTGATAATCAATACAAAACATATTTTTTTCTGGGTATTTTCTTCTTAATTTATTGATTTTTCGATGGGTATTTCCTTTTTAATTTATTGATTGTTTATGTTAGCGGCAATTATCACTTGGTCGAATCGATACTTTTTTGACTTCAACAACTGAATCAATTCCCACCAAAACAATTGTCAGTTAGTTTCATGTTCGACAATAAAGAAAATTTTATGGTTAGCTTTCAGGTACCTACACTACTATTGATAATTACACGAGGTGTAATGGACTCTCAAGAATAAAACGTGTTTATTGGACATCAGCTCTTCGTGTTTTCAGATATTAATTATTTTACTTAGATATTTACGGATCGTATAATTGAAACTCAGTTGAGCATTCAGTGTTTCAGTACAATCCTCAATTACCTGTCATTCTTATTCTTTCGCCGTTGAAGTAGCAACAGTAGAGCGAGCAAATCGAAAGTCGGAAATTGCAGTTTGATGAAAATAAAAAAAACTTTCTCCGACCACATTGACCTACGATACCAAAGCCAACGAAGTGAATCTATTTTCGATTTAATCGAAAACCAATAGAAATGTCACTGTTCAGTAATGCATAGCCTACTACTATTGTGTCTAGTGTTGCCTAGCAGTCGCGCCCGGAGATAGCCTTTTTTATTGAAACGTAGGCTTCATTAGTTATGAACAATAAAAAGCTTTCTAGATTTTGTCTCTTCGTCGAATTAACTTTTGACCATTGTGGAATAGTTTTATTTTAAGGGAAAATATGCTTAGGAATCTAATTAGGCTTTACAAGGACAACCTTCAAATGGAGCTTTTAGAGCCATCATTAATGAAACCAATCAAAACAAATTTTATTGCAGGAAACTATTATGTTGCACCTCACGCAAGCTAGATTAATGCATCAGATAGCAATGTCATATTGCGATTAGTAGTAAAGGACGATTTGAAATTAAAATTGTGGAATTGTTAAATTGATTCATGTTGGTTTTACATGGCTTGTGTGTTTGAAAAAAGTTTAGGAAAAGAAAAATAGACTGCAATCATGATGCAAAGTAACACAAAAATAAAAAAAAAACCTAAAATAAACCTGCGCTTCAAACCTGGCAATAAAAGATGACCACTTCACTTTGCTGAAATCATCTTTAAGTGCATAATTTTGTCACTTCAAAAGCTCATATCTAACTTCTATTTTTTGAAAATGCTAAGCCATTTTATGTAACCGACCGGCAAAAAAAAACCTTAGCCAAAATGAACGATATATACATTGACATATGTAAGTGCTTTGTATCAGAAGAAAGCATGTGGTAATCCGATACTGTGTACAGTTTTAATCCGGTACCGTGTATAGGTATTTGACGACGTAAAGAAGACTCGAATCCACCTTCACTACAAATTCACGATCAGTCAGAATCATGTGCGATTTGAAAATTATGCATTTTTAAAAGCAGCCCGTCGTCGAGAGAAGACGTCGAGATGAGAAATTGTTGACCTGCAGGGTACAACGACCCATCTCCAGAAGGACAAGGTGCAGGTCAAGGAGGATGCCGTGGCCAGCACTCAAAATACTGCAGGTCAATCTGCACCGCAGTAAGTTCTCCTTGGTTGAAGAAGCTAAGTTTGACGTGGTGCTGGTTCAGGTACCTTAAATCTCTGCGGAGGACCGGGTTTCGGGGCTGGGGCATATGAATCTTTTCTCCCTCGCCGCAGTAGCACAAATAAGACCGGCTATGCTAGTGAGGAAGAAAATTAATGCTTACCTTCTTTCTAATTTCAGCAAAGACGATCTGACAGAAGTGGCATGCGAGGGGGACGAAGAAGAGCAGATGCTCCTAGCATCCGTCTACATGCCACATGACAGAGCTGCAGAGCAATCTCCGAAATACCAACTGAGAGAACTTCAAACAGGAAGTGACCAACGGCTTAGGCCCTCCTCCCATAATTGGCACTGTAGCTGACTTGGACGCTGCGGCTACGCACGCTCACCAGTAAACTAGTAAAAGCCTTCGTACGGTCGTGTCCTAAAGACTGTCCGAAGCGCAAAGCTAAACCACTCTGGTGGAACAGTGATCTAGGCTGTCACAGAAGGCAAGCACGAGAGCTCGTCAATTCAGCCAAAGCAGCTGATTGCAGGGAATTTTGGGACGAATATAACCATGTCCTTAGGCTCTATAAATCGGAAATAAGGAAAGCCAGATGGTGTTTCTGGAAAGAGAAGTGCGGTAGAATTGAAGCCACATCAAAAACAGCGAGACTCAGAAATCTGCTGGCTAAACGCCCTGTCACACCTAACCTGATATATAAGCCGGATGGAGAGTGGACAAGCAACAGCTCGGAAGCGCTGAAGATCTTAGTAGATATCCATTTCCTGGGATGGCTTTATCCCTTTCACTGTTGAGCAAGCGTCCGACCAATATGACATCGAATGCATGGGCGAAGTTGTCACGTAGCAGAAGCAAGTATGGGTAATTGATACCTTCAAGTCCCCAAGTCCGAATGGAGTTCTACCGGCCATGCTTCAAAAGACAGGTATGCTCATCGTTTCCTGGTTAACACAAGTTTATAAAGTTTGCCTAGTGCTAAGTCACGTACCTGCAGCCTGGAGGACTGCTAAGGTTATATTTATTCCCAAGTCAGGTAAAGTCAATCATGCGTATCCGAAGGACTACAGGCAATTATCCTGATTTCCTTCCTCTTAAAAGTTTTTAAAAGGTTGCTTAGCCTCCATATAACTAAGTACTTGGGCCTTGTTCTAGATAGCAGGCTCACATGGAAAGTAAATTTAGAGGAGAGAGTTAAGCGGGCAAGCAACGCGATTTACGCCAGCAAGAGAGTGCTGGGCAAAGCGTGAGGTCTACGCACTGCTTCAACGTATAGAATATACATGGCGACAGCTAGGCCGATCCATGTATACGAATGCTAAGTCTGGTGGCAAAGCTAATCTTGGCAAACAGAGTTCAGCGGTTGGCGGCTCTCTGTACTACAGGTGCTTCAATTTTGACTCTTTCGTCTGCTTTGAATGTCCTGCTTCATCTTCTCCCGATTGACCTCTTTGTTAGGGGCACTGCTGCTGTCAGGCTTAGGGAATCGGGACACTACGAGTCAAGATTCTTCGGCCACAGCAGTATTAAGCGGAGGTACGCAGGAAACACTGACTACTTGGTTCTCACTCTGTGCTCTCGAGCGAGGATATGAAGGGACAAGGGAGATGGGCAAGAATGAAATCAGCAAATGGGCGCATCAGCTCTTAGCATCTACATTAACGGCTCTAAAAAAGCTGCAGGAGTGGGTGCTGCAGCATATTCTGAAGACGCAGCTATGGCAACAGCTTTCAAGCCTCCTATTCACTGTAGTAGTTTCCAGGTGGAGATTTTTGCGATGCGTAAAGTCGCAGATCTAGATAGATAGATAACAAGTTTTATTCATTATTTTGAATTTTTATATACAAGCATAAATATTAAATGGTTTAGACTAAATCTTTTCAAACTAAAGCTGCAGATCAAGTATATGCCAAAAATATTACAAATTAGGACATTCAAGCGGCGGTAGAAGCACTGATGTCTCAGACATACAATTGGAGTGTGTACTCGACTGAAATTCAGGCCCTGAATAGACTGGGCAACAACAGAAAAGTCAGAATTTTCTGGGTTTGCGGTCACAAGGGCATTGATGGAAATGAGAGGGTGGATGTGTTAGCGAAGCATGGGGCCAGTCTTCTCCTGTCTGGATCGGTAGAAAACCCAACTCCTATTCAAACGATTAAGTACTTGATCGACTCCAAAATGATACAAGGTGCGATGTGCAGATGGCGTGCAACTCCGACCTGCAGGGTAATCAAAATCATCTGGGGGTCATATAGTCTCGCAGCGACTAAATAGCTGCACAAATTAACGTGGACTGAGTGTAAATAGCTAGTCGGCATCATCATTGGTAATTGTCTCGTAGCAGCACATGCCATAAAAATGGAACTCCTAACCAGCGACAGCTGCAGGAACTGTCAACAACCGGGGGTGTCAGAAACAATCTAGCATCTCCTGTGGTACTGCCCGACACTGGCAAAACCATACTGCACTGCTTCGGTGAGCCCTGGCTGGCGGATCTCTCGCACGTGGCGGAACAGATGCTGAAGGACATTCTTCAGTTCGGGAAAAAGTCCGGGGCCTTCAATAGGCGCTTGGACTGAACTTTCTTTCTCCTGGTTCACTTATCTGGTATCACTATGGACCAAATAGGTCTACGTGTGGCCTTGTGTCAGCCAGTCTAACCTAACCTAGTCCTACTTAACAGATATAATGTGATTATTGCAGAGACAATGGAATTAAAAAATGACCAAAACAAATAGAAAAAGACCCTTAAAAAATATAAAGAAAATGACTATACTGTAACGTATCATTGCTTTTGAGAATTTGCTTGGACGCAACAGGCATTGGCCTGGCGAACCAAATTCTAGATGTTGCCTGAATAAACCCAACAGTAGTAATTAAAATAAAGGCTAGTGCATGTAAATGGTACTCTAGATACGCAATATGATCGAGTGCCATGAATTTATTTACGGACGAAAGCGTGGCTAATGAAAGAAAAGTGTCGGCACTCATATAGCAAAATGTTGATCATTATAAGGACGGTGGGACTTAAACATGCAACAAAGCATAATTTAAATAAACCTAATTTGGATACCGAATTGACCACCAATAATCAAGAACACTTGGCACAAAAAGCAACAAGAAATACATACGGCTAAAAATATTAGCAAAGGCTTTGGAAGATCTAACGATGGAACCAAATAATTTGAGGGCATTGGTTGCGATGCATAAGATATGTTTATCAAATTCAAGCTTCGAGTGGAATATTACGCAATTTTTATTGATATTATCGACATTGTTGCTCATATACATACGTACTCTTCAGTTTTATGACAAATCAATAACGTGAAACCATCAAGGACGATGAAACGTGGATAACCAAAACTCCCTCAAAAAAGCAAAAATCATCATGAGATGCATTACTTATTTTATTTTTAGGTTTTCATTCTATACTTTTACGCAATTTATTATTAGAAACGACTCTGTTTATTAACGCATCGCCCTATTTTCAACCTATCAAGCCATTCTGAATCGGAATGATGAATTAACAATACTCTTCAAACATATTTCAAGTTCCACAACTATTATCTTTATCCTTCGAAAAGCCACCTGGCAATTCTATTAGTTTAACACTAACCACATCCAACACGCAACGTTCATAAATATACTTATACTTCGTCAACATAAAACTTTTCGAGGGAATATCAAATTATGGAATGCTAGAATATCGATTTCAGACAAATTTAGCTCATCAGCCATCATATCTTCTGGAATCGCTTAACAAACAGAGTCGGTTGGTTCAGTAAATTTATAGTCTGCATTCACAGTCTGCTTGTTTCCTACCGTAGCTCGGAACTACATATTTCGAAACGTTGTACGAGAGTTTTTCGCATCGAATTAATTTGATTGTTGTCATAAACTTGCCTATTGCGTTCCCATTGATTTGTGGTCCCCTCATGGCTTAGATATCGATGGATGAAAACTGGAGGCTTAATAAGGACGTTGAATTATATTAATCAGAAAAAAATCGAATGGATTTAGATAAATTTATGAAATCGTACGACAACAAGCCGAAAATTCGGCTGTAACTCGGCTAAAACGTGTATGAATGCGCATTATCAAATGCATCAATTGCATGTAAATATTGCCGGATATATGTAAATATTTGATGAGCATTTTAATGGCGAAATATATTTGAGGCATTCTGATTGGAAATGTTAAAAAACATTGCAGTTATACGTCCAGATTGAAATTGGCTGTGATCAGGCTCTTTTATTTCTATCCAATTATGCGATAAAATACGCCGGAAGCAATGGGTTTTTGGCTAAGTAAATGCATATTTAACTATAAGATAAATAAAAGCACTAATAAATAAATTTTGAAAAGCTGCTTAGTGAGTCTTTCTGTCAATGAAAAACAGGGAGTTAGTGCAATCACATTTCTGCTAGAGAGAAAGCGTATGCAGGGAAATTCAATAAGAACATAACAATTTGGCACTTGAATAAAATATAGAATAGTTCACATATTCCAAACATAGTGCACATTTTATTTTTCAGTATAAAATTCTTTTTCGTTCATATGACTACCACAAACCCGTTCGCAGCGATGGATTCTTTGGAGTAAATTTTCAACCACTCTTAGTGGGCACACACACATAGGGTTAAAAATTTCAGAAACGCTATCACATTTTGAAACATGACAAAAACTGATTTTGCTAACTTGGATTTTCGAAAATTTATTTGTTGATAAAATTATACACGGTTAAAAATTTCGGTGTTAATTTCAATATTTTTCGTATTGAATATATGTCTACACCAAAAATATATTAAATTTTAATAGTGCTCCAATATTAAGACATGTTCCTTAATATTGAAAATATTAAACATTAATATAGCTGTAATTAGAATTTTAGAATACTCTATGCATTGATTTGCATTCCAGACGTATTGAATATTAATTGCATTGGGGATACTTTGAGATTACGAGTGTATTAAATCATATTATTGATCTAATATGAATGGATATTAATGCTACATATAGTAGCGATTTAGCGATAGCACTGGAATTACTTTTGAATGGATTCCAATAATCCATTGCAATGCTACTAGCCTTTGATAACCTTTAGAACTTCAAAGAAAACAAATTATATGTATGATTTAAAAAATTAATTTTATTACCATTGTTAAATTAAATACCAATGCATAAGGAACTAACAAATAAGGCTCATCAAGTATTATACAGTTTTAACTTTTTAAATAACAAATTCTTAGCCTCACCAAACCGTACTTCCGAAAATTCCATCCAAGCAATGTCTCTTAACGTTCAGGTTTTTAATTTTATTAACCAAATATCCTGAGTTGGTTTCCGGGTTACATAGTAAATCCTGTAAAATGTGCATAAATAATATTTTCTGTTTTCCATATTTCCAAAGTGCTTACGATTCCATCAAATTGACTGTTCGGAACTTTCAGAGATGGGAACAAAGTGATGGTTGCTCTTGCACAAGCAATTTTTTCATGTTTTTCCAGTATAATTGCCACTGATTCTGCGGAGAAAATCAATACTATATCCAACAAGCGATCTCCGCGATGTATCTTTTGATGTTTCGTTGTGAGAATATTTTGCAAAAATCCAATGGCATTCGTGGTTTTCCAAGTAGAATTATCAAACGGAATCAAAATTTCAACCATTACAACTGAAAAATAAGTTGTATACCAGCTCATTGGTTAGCAAATCTGCTCCGATTGCGGCATTTGATCGCCTGGCCTGGCCTTAAATCTGATCGCTGTCAGGGTTGATAGGGCTGAAAAAATCATATATAACATACTTATAAACAGAGAGCGCAGCCTAAGCACATGTTTTACCTTTGGAAGAGACTGATGAATCCACGCAAAGAATGAAGCAGGCACAGTTCTTAAATTGGGAAGCAGAAGCAAGTAAATCATTCACATCTATTATTAGTATGTCCCAATCCCTTAGCACAGAAGTTTCCCTATTTTTTGCCACTGTTAACAGAATAATGGCGTCTCAGTTTCAATTCTCGAAATTTTGTTTCACTACCTGATAAAATGATGTCGCTCGCTATAATACTGCACTTTATTACCACCTTCACTAACTTAAACTTATCTTCGCGTAAATATTTCACTTTTAAGTAAAACTGCTCGATATTATCCATTTCATTGTCTGACAAATAATGACAAATAACAAATCACAACGTATCACTTTCAATTTATGCACTCAGAAAAATTTCATTTAGTAGAATCAAATTTAAATCAAAAGTTGAAAAACTTTTAAATAAAAAACGAATCTTATTTACACAAAAAGTAGAGAAAAGTACAAAAAGTAGAGAATTCCCCTTGATTCTTCCGTCTCTTGCCCAGAAAACTGGTTTGAGGAGTGCATCAAGAATACAAGTGTGGAAAGGCCCAATGTTAACCCAGTTAGGTTTAAGGTTAATACATAGAAAATAATGATGCAACATGTGAGCGCAGTTGTGCAATCACAAACCATTTTTTCGAAGAAACGTTTGTAGGGTGTTAAATTTATAAGTCTATACGTATTAAAAAGGAATACTTCGAAAATTTAACTATCATATTGACAGTGTCTTGCTTTAACTGAATAAAATTGTATAACAATGAAAGTTTCCATTATTAAGAACATGCATTAATATTCATAGGAAATTGAAATTTAATTTCTTCCGTATTGTCTATAGCTGTAATTTAGTACAAAAGGCATATTAAAATATATCTTCATATTTCTAACCGTGTGGGGATACTTAAAATATCACTAGTGGAAGAAGATTTTTCTAGGGAAAACCACGTTAGCAAGAAAAATAAAAACCCATAACACGAAATATAACAGTTGGACATAGCTTTTTATACACAAAAAATTGCTAGTAGCAATGTAATAAAATTCAGTTCGATACATTTAAACTTTTAACAATGGAATTTATCTTAATTTCTCGATATCCTTATAAGATCGTGCCATGCCTGAAAAATAAATTAGGGCTGAGATTATTTTCAACAGGAAACTTTAACACAAAAAAGATAAATATATTTCCACTTTCTGACAGGTAATATGATTTTGTTTTTAGTATTTATCAGCCCAAAACTCTGATGACTATCAGCACATTTAAGTATGTAAAACTTTAAATGATAAAGTTTAATGTCAAATTTAATGCCTTGCCATTTATTAAAAATTCATTATTTCAAGAATATATATTTTTCTCTTCATTGAAACGCACGAGAAGCTCTACTTTAGGAAACCATGAGGCAAAACTAATTTTAAACAAAAGGCATGAAAACCCAGCCATCATAAATAAACTCATTTTCCACACAATGACAACCTTAATTCGAGAAAAATAAGACCCTATATTATGACCTACAAAGAAAAAAAAACCGAAATAAGTTCAAAGAAAAACAAAGCTCGGAAAACAAACTTATTGAAAGATGTCCATTCTAGTCGCTCTCCGGTCATAGTCCTACTCAAACAAGATTACAGCTACTCTTTGGAAATCAGCTCTTAACATACACAAGTGGCATCGAGCTGTATCCACAAGTATAACTTACCACAAAGATATCATGATAGTCGTCCCACAGTAGCTCTACTGTAGCTAATATACACAACCTCATAGGGAGCCTGGTTAAATCATCGACTCGTTTCCACATCAAATAACCTAATATTGGTTAGAATTGAGTTTGTCGCAACTCAAAGGATACCAGCGATAAATTTACACAATCGCTAGACACGAACACTCGCGCGCCTAACCTCAAAGTGACGCAATGCTTCTATGATCCGAATATTGTTTACTCGTCCTTAAGCACAGGTCTATGGCATTGCCGAAATTATGGAAATGGCGGAAAATAATCTGACGATGTTTGCATATTTACTGTGGCGATAGACTTTGCGTGTTATTAAGGGAAACGAAGCAGTTCTATCTGAGTTACTGCAGCCATACGTCTTTCAGATTATTAGAAACGTGATATCCATTTCAGGCTCTTTGTTAATGCTATTGTCGTTGTTACAGTCGCTGCGGCTTTCAGTATAAGCGAATTCCATTCTCAAGATAGTTTACTTAATCGTGGCTGGATTATAGAGGTATATTTAGTAAATATTTATAAGATGTTGGTTTATCGGAAAATTAATTTGGTTGATTTAAATTAGCAAAAATCATAATGTACTCGAAGAGTACTCGTTTTTCGTGCATGTTCTAAAAAAATTAATTTCGTCATTGATTTTTCATTTCGATTTTGTATTTTGATTTGTTGTAGAAAAAAGGTAGACTAGAAAAAAAAACGATTGAAATTTTAACAAAAATGATATCTAATCAATTTTTTGATTCACTTGCAGCGAAAATTGATACCGATCCACTTCGGGATTTACATCCCATTTTCCATACAAGGATCATCCATCATATTTCATACAATTTGTACATAAAGAGTAAGCATGTGTTAAGTTAAAATTAGGATATATTCAACCCTGTGGCGGCAGTAAGCATCATATTTAATTTTCTTGCACCTCTATATGTGTAAATAAAGAAGACACAAAAGTTGATAAATTTGTAAACTTGGCCAAGAAAACCATTTGGAGATTTTTAACCCTATGTGGGCGCTGTATTTTTAAAAGTAAAATAATCCCACAACAACGATTGTCGGGTCAAGGTTTGAAGCTCTTAATTGGTTCATTTGTTGATTTTTTACTGATTTCTGAAGAAATTTACTGATTTCTGAAAATTCGTTTCGCCGAAAATTCATGGTAAGGAGTAAGTCCATGACTAGTTAAAATTAAGATATATCTAGCTCTTTAGTGTTCAGGTACTGGGGTTCTATGCAGAGCACATTTTGGATAAAAGTGAGTATTGGAAATGAAAACTTATTATATTTAATACTTGCCATTGGTAAAGCAGTCAAAATTTTAAGCCCTGCGTGGGCGCTGAGGGCCTGAAAGTAGGCAAGCAGTTTTTTTCTAAATTTCGATTTGTCATAGTTTCTAACAGAAACATTGGAGCCTTATAAAATTTGCAGTGCGTATTGATGTTGACTAAAATTATGTACACATGGGTTTTCAATACGGTGTGGGCAACCCTATAGCTACGGCACGCACGTGAAAAAAATTGCTTCAAATCAAAATTTTAGCTTTTTGATAAAATATTCAAATTATTGATAAATTTTTTCACGATGTCAATTTGAAATTTTCAAAATTCTGAGTTGTACAACAACGGCATTCCATCACTAAATTACCTTTATTCTGAGCACTCGACGCTTCTGTTCACGAGAAATGACGACTGGATAATCCGATCATTTTGAAATTTGCAAAACATGTTGGCATTAACTAGGACCAGATCTGATTTAAGTGATTTTGGAATGCAAGCAATCCTTTGGCAGTGGTGCCATCTTGAAAATTTACTGCAAAAAAAAAACACATTTTTGACCTATAGCTTCCGACTCAGCTAAAAAATTGGAACGAAATTCACACAGTACCTGAACCACATTTGGTAGAAATTTGGCCGTAAACAAAATTGAGAGAGGAGCCGAAAACAGAATATAGGAAAATCAGAGGGATGTTTTGTAGGTGAAGGACATTTGATGACACTGCAACAATCAGAGTCAGGGTATTCGCAGTGCATAAACTAACTTAAACACTCAAGATGTTTTGCGATAGTGAACAGACACTAGGAGATTCAACCACTCTAACAATTTTGAGGTCATCAGCGAAAATAAACAGAAAGAACAATAAGGAACCAAGAATGGATCCTTAGGGAACTCCTGAGGAAAAATGGATGTGAAAGAGCAAGTGTTAACAGTAAAAACACAATGGCAATCACAAACGTAAGAAGAGAGCAAAGGAAAAAGGAACCGGAATAGAATAAATCCAACTAGTTTTGGCGCAACATTATTTAAAAACAATAATGTTCTACAATCATGTTCTACCACCTAAGACCATCAAAAAAGTTTGCCACTCTTATTTAAAGGAAATGAAAAATACTAAAATCTCACCTTAATGACGTAGAAATGTTTATTTTTGATTACTTGTTCTATTGTACTTTTCATAAAAATCTTAGTATAGAAGCCTAAAAATGGTTGTCTTCAATCCTACAAAAAAAAAATTTTAAATTCTGCTCAGAAAGCTTCCTTTTCATTAAGTGCTAAATTCACAGCAACTAAATATTTTCGACTAAGATGAGTTTTTGCGCGCTTCTCAAACAACTATTGCCTCATCAATATATTATGATTTGTTTGTGAAATATTTACTTCAGCATATGCTTGTGTTTTTAAATTGTGTCAGATTGAAACGTGCTCCAAATTCAACTTTCTCTGCAAACTGTAAATGATCCAATACAACTTTCTACTCTTCTATAAGTGAATCATTGATATAAGGTCTGTTCGCGTACTTTCAGTCACTGAATTTTACTGAATTTTCCCGAATCATGTGGTGGGGGAGATTCAGGAAAAGTACGAAAACGCTCTCATTGCATTTCCTGAAAATTGACAAACAAAAGTGTCACTCATCGGTTTTTGGGAGAACAATAGTAATTATAAAGTCATCCTAAGTGGTGACAAATTAGCACCACAAAAATATTCGATCTTCAAAACAACATAATGCAAAAATATGTTGCTTGCCGCGCACATTTGAAAATGTTTACCCGTGCCACACCATTTGACACTTTTCAAGATTTTTCAGTAGCTCAGACCCTACTGAAATTCACTGAAAGAGGGGAAATTTTCACTATTCAGTAAAACGGAGTACAAAAACGGCTTGATTGCAATTAATTGCAATTAATCGTAGTACGCGAATAGACCTATTATTCGAAGCGTACTTTCTACTGAAAATGTACAAGTATATTAAACTTTTCCGCCAATCATCAACATCCTTGCATGCATGTCACAATCATTATGCATTCAACGTCAACCCAATTTCTTATATTCGATGTCAAATGCTCATCGAATAAATAATGGCCTATAATGTTCCCTATTGATTTTTTGTCTACTGACTGAATGAAATTCGTCCTTAAGGTCGATCGATTTCTTATGAAAATAGTTCAAGAATTCCATGCACATATTGAGTTAGTCCTTGAATATTTTTCACGAAATGCTCATTCTAATTTCAAATTTGATAAATTGCTTTTTCATACGTTAAATGTTGTTAGTGTACTTATTCAGTTAATGCATTATTCAATCCAGCTAGAGAATCATATATGCTATATCTCAAACAGCAGGAACGTACTTTTATGTACATTCATGTTTCTGGAATCTCGTGCTGCACAATTTTCCTATGTATTTTATTACCAATAAACACTTTACTCAAATAGCTGCTAAAACTCAAAAATTCCAATTTATATTTCAAGTAAGCACTACAGCCGAAAAACGTCAACAAAACTCTCGTAAATATCGCTCTCATTACAAGCTATCATGTTATGGTAGATAAACCATAGAACAATGCAACGTAATCTCTCTTTCAGAGTAATGCATAAATGATGTAAGCACTAATTTTCCAAGAGTCATTCTTCGTTGTCATCCTCTGCCCAAATATTGATTTCCGGTAGTCGGAAATTTTCTTGCATTCTACTGCCTCATTTTTAATGTATGTCGGAAAGTTTTCCGCTAACTGATAGCTAGATCTATGTACATGTCTGGCGCTCACCAAACTATTTATGTATCTAAGTACTGATATGCCGCGCATAGAGTGTCATAGTCACCTGAACAGGCCATCATCCATCCTGACAGGCTTCTTCTTTTGCAAGTAGGTGCTATACCGTACTTTTATTTGCTCACGAACGACCGTCCTAGTTATGGTTTGAACAGAAAATTTAGCTTTACAGCTATGAATATTTTAGCATAGTTTGTGCTCTATTTCGTAATTTCGTTCATTGTTGCTGTCTCATTAGAGTCCCGTCAGTGGTGGAATTCGTCCTGAATTTTCAGTAACGATTTCGACGGCACACACACACTACTAAAATAAATTTAGCCAATTTATTATTATTGTATTGCAGAAATGCAAGAGAATATGATTTTTTAATGTTTGACTTCGGCGAACGGGAAAGTTAGGTAATGAGAAAAGTTGGTTTGTTCTATTGTATTTTTAAATTCAACATTATTATTGCGAAGCAAAGTCAATGCATAACAAGAAGTTCGACAAAAAATTATACAGCCTATCGCAGGTTCCGCAGTCAACATAAAATCCTGTAAATGAGATGATAAAATTTTAGAAATATTTCTATTCGTTGACATAAAATCTGGTATATAACGGGACTCGTAAGAAATTTGTAGATGAACTCACACAAAGTCATCAAGTCGTAAACGTACGTGATGCGGAATGATAGGATGCGTGTGTTTTATCGATTTCGGATACTTGTTTGCTCGCATTACTGATTATTTTGTATAATAAAAGTTGATCCAGAAGCTGCTTCTAAGAATCTCAGGATATCAGGCTTTTTATCAATCATTATTGCTTGTTTGTTGTTTTCTTAATTTTTTATTGCTGTCTTAGCTTGTATTTGAAAAACTTTCATTCGATATCGCAGACTGTTTGCCCAGTTAGCCCTTTGCTCAATTCGCTTTTTGCTTGTTCAATTTGCTCAAGCTTTTCATAGGCCCGGTGTACAGATAAAGCTAAACTAAGGAAGCTAAGTTGTCTTTTTGTAGTTTGGCTAGTATGACTCCATCCACACTTAAATGAAACTATGCGAGAATTTTACAGGTAAAAATAGCGTTAATTTGCACATAAACCTTCAATGAGGCAAGACAAATCTTCAATGTTAATTAACTATAAAAGATCTGTTTGATTTGCAGAATTCTGAAGAAGAATTTGAAAAAGAGTTTAGTTAGACCTCATTTGCAAGATAACAGAAACATTAGTATTAAAATCGATTTGGCCAAAAATTCATTTTTCCATATATAGTATATACAGTCATGAACATAAGTCTACGTACCCCTGCAATTTTTATGAAAAATATTGAACTGAACGCCTGATGTCAACAAAAATTATAAGGAAATGAAAACAATAAACTTTTTTCATATCACGTCCAAAATATATACAGTGGCTCACAAAAGTCAACATACAGCATGTAAAAACACGAATATGGTACAGTGGAAAAAGAGAGAATGCAATGAAAATGTAAAAGTAGCTTTATTGGCATTAAAAATAAGGTTCATAACATAACAATAAAGAAAATCCGAACACAGAAAGAAATAAGAATAGAAAGAAATAAGAAATAAGAAAGTCAGCATACACTACGAGCCATGTTTCGAAAATAACGAGAATGACCAAAAAACGTGAGCTCAATATTTCGTAGGCCCTCCACCGGCCTTAATAACAGCTTCTTCACGCCTTCGCATCGAATGAACGAGATTTCCGGTAATTTCGGGTGGAATATTCATCCAGGCACACAGCAGAGCAGATTTCAGGGTCTCTTTGCTAGTAATAGTTGCTCTTACGGCCGGCTCACGAATTCTGCGATCCAATTCCTCCCATAAATGCTCTATAGGGTTTAAATCGGGAGACTGAGGCGGACTGTGAAGCTGATGAGGGACGTTATACAGCACCCATTCCTTGACACTTCTAGCTGTACGTTTTGGATCATTGTCCTGCTGAAAGATCCAACCTGGCTGTAGGCCTAATTTCTGCACAGAAGGTATCAAATCGCCTCGCAATATGTTCAAATGCAAGTATTGATCCATAGTACCATCAATAAAATGTAATTGCCTCACACCAGTGGCCGACATACAACCCCATACGAGGACGGACCCTCCACCGTGTTTCACTGTAGGACGCAAATTCTTCTTTGTCAATGCTTCGTTCCGCTTTCTCGACACGTATCCGTGCCCATCAGAGCCCTAAATATTATACTTGCTCTCGTCACTAAACAGAACTTGATTCCAAAAACTGACGTCCTTATTAAGATGCAGGCAAGCGAAGTCAAGCCTCTTCTTTTTGTTAACTGGAGAAATGAAAGGTTTGAAAGCAGAACTCTACCGTTATAGCCCTGATTACGCAAAACTCTACGTATTGTTTCTGGACTCACTTGCTTTTTTGTTGCCTTTGCAAGTGCAGTGACCACTGCCGAAGCACTTTTTTTGTAGCTCCTTACTTATTTTCCGTAACAAGTCTCTCTCATCTCTCTTACTTAATGATTTCGGCCTACCTGTTCGTTGTTTATTTTGTATTCTCCCTTCTGTTTCCACTTTCCGTATGATCGTTTGCACCGTTGCCCGACTTCATCTAACTATGTTAGCAATTTCGCCATACGGCTTCCCTTCCACTCGTTCACTAAGGATGATTTTTCGAACTTCCAAACTCGTTTCCTTCCGTGTACTCATTTTTAAGTATTAAAGGCACCCAAATCACTTTAGTTTGATCGACTTGCAATGTACTAATGCTTATCTTTGTATATTAACACGGTAGCAATCTTTATCGCAGTATGACTCATCGCTTAGACTGGTTTTTTTTAATTTTCTGTGGTGTATGCTGACTTTTGTTTCCTCACTTTCAGCGGAATTTATTGTTATTTACTATGTATATATGTATGTATATGTATGTTCTCATTAATTCTGTGTAAAATAGATAACAATGTCTCTGATATTCCTTTTAAGTTAATTTTCACCCGTCTTTTCATTTTCTTTCTACCTATATACTGCCAATTCCGCGTTTTTAAACGGTGTATGCTGACTTTTGTGAGCAACTGTATATCCATTTAGTGCCAACTAGCATAAAACAAAAATAACAAAATTTCATACAATAAAAAAGAACAAAAGTCTACGTACGATTAGTTGTCTTAAAAACTAGTATTTACTGGGGCGTCCTATGGAAGAAAATACAGCTTTCATTCGGCTTGGCATTGGATCGACTAGATTTTTTGTAATTTCTGGTGTAACTTTGTCCCATTCTTCATGAAGAACGGCAATTAGGTCGGATTTGTTTGAAACTTTATGGTTTTGAAGTTGGCGCTTCAAAATGTTCCCATAAATGTTCGATTGTGTTTAAGTCCAGAGATCGGGGTTGGGAATAGAGTTGTTTGGGGATATTCAAAATCAACAACTCTTTCACAATTTGCGCTGTATGTTTTGGGTCATTGTCTTGTTGGAAGACCCAAGACGGCCCTAGTCCCAATTTTTGTGCAGATTGTTTCAAATTAGCTTTCAGTATGTCTAAATATACAGCACGAGCAATAATACCGTCGATAATAACTAAATTCCCCACCCCCGCCGCCGACATGCATCCCCAAATAAGAACACTTCTACCACCATGCTTTACCGTACCAATTAAATTTTGCTTTTTGAGGCCTTCGTTTGGTTTCTCAACACTCGTGTCCTACCGTCATGTCCGAAAATAATAAACTTGCTCTCGTCGCTAAACAAGACGCTATTCCAAAAAAATGTCTGCTTGCCTTCATGGAGTTGTGCAAATTCGAGTCGTTTACTTTCATTTGTTTTACTAATGCATGGTTTTTTCCGAGGTGTCCTGCTAAAATAGCCGTTGCGGTGGAGCACTCTGCGCACAGTTATAGGGTGTAAGTGTTTGCCCTTAACCACCTTGATGCCTTCAGTTAGTAATTTTGACGACGTACGAGAATTTTGTATTTCTGCGAGTATACTTCTCTCTTCACGGTGGGTCAGCTTTCGTGGTCTTCCCCTCCTTTGATTGTTTTCAAATTATTTTGTCCTCTGGTAATTTAAAATTACAGTTTCAACACTTGACAGCGGTTTTTTGACTATTTCACTAATTTCACAAAACAGATCGTCCTTCTTTTCTAAGGCTCATAATTAATTTTCTAACGTCATCAGAGATTTCTTTCCTAATCGGAGCCATGATCACTTTAAGCAAATTGATAATTACTTGTCAATTTGATAACCAGCTCTTGAATCTAATACAAATTTCACCATTCAATGAAAACATGCGGAATGAAAATTATTTAAATACACGTTAAGCTGTATGTAGACTTTTGTTTCATTTTGGGTGTGAAGATTTCATTTATATCCCTCTTATTATTGCTTCGATAGAAATAGTTCAAATATTTACTTATGTTTAAGCTTAGATTAAGTGAATACATGTTTTTGCTGTGAATGCTTAGAATTAGGATTATAGAAACTGAGAGAAATGCTCAGATATTGGGGGTACGTAGACTTTTGTTCATGACTGTATATATATATTTATATAAATAAATATATATATATATATATGTATATATATATATATATATATATATATATATATATATATATATATATATATATATTTATATATATATATATATATATATATATATATATATATATATATATATATATATATCATCAAAAAAATTCCGTGATTATTTCTCGGGAATGCACCATCCGATTGAGCTGAAATATTCAGGATACGTTGATTCATATGCAGAATAGGTCCAGGTATCAAATGTCAATTATCTTTAACCCTTTGGCGCCGGCGGCCATTTAAGTGATATATTATTATTCCGTCCATAAATAATTTTTGCAAAAATTAAGTTAGTGAAATGAATCTCGAACGTATTTTCGATATGAATCGGATCAGGTTTTGAAATTTTTTAAACCTATGTGTGCGCTAGGTGCCTAAAAAGAGATTGGGAAAATTTGAAAATGTTTAAATTACGATAACTTTTGACAGATCAATGAAATCATTATGAAACTTTCAGCACATATTGGTGTTAATAAGCATGTTGACAACCCTGTAGCTAGGGCAGGCGTTGAAAGTGAAAACCTCCAAATCACCGACTCTCCTGAGAAATTGTCGCTTTTTGGAAAAAAAGCCACTCATATATAAATCTTATGCTTTGTCTACATAGCCAAAGTAAAACATTTGAAATTTTACAACGGACAAGAACGGTAGTTTTTCCCCAATTTACCTATACTGCTAGCACCAAAAACTTCTGTTTACGGGAACTCACAGCCCAATGATCAGATTCAGCTGGAATTCACAGAATGTATTGGTCGTAGATAGGACCAGGTTTGATCAGCTCAATCGAATCGGCCACTCCAGAAATTATCTCCCTTAATCATTTTGTTGATATACTATATATATATATGTATGACGGATTTTCGGCGAAGCGAGTTTAATACTAATTTTCTTTGACAATTAGTAAAAATGAGATTGCCGCCTCACTGAGATTTAATATTTTGAGCCATTGTTGCTTCTAGTTGGCGAACATACTTTTTGTTCGCTTTCAGCTCTAAATTTAAAATAGCACTTGAAATCCTTTTATTTCAATTAATTTTTCACATTGCAAACTATTTCAAATTTTTAACAATCAATTATTCAGCTTTTTTATTTGTGGAGAAAATTTATCATTAGTTGTTCTTTTAAACGGTTCACATGTACTTGAACGCTTTAAATTCCACTTCCAGCAATTCATTACAAACAATTTTATCAACAAAGTTGTCAGAAGCAGTCGAACGGCAAAATTCGTGATCTGATTACAATTAAAAAAAAGCTAATATTTAACACTACGATTGAATGAAAACGTGAAATAAAATTCATTTTTATTTCCGAAGAGACAGCTTGTCTCTTCTAAATTACTTGGATTTTATTATGAACTGATTAGTTGCATGCACCAAGCCACAATCATATTCCAAATTGACTGAGTGAGACCATTTTAATCGATTTTTCACAGATAAAATGTTAAGTTTCAATGGTCGGGTCAGAGTTCCTTGGTTTTATCAATAATAACCAATCTAATTAACATTATTGCTTATCCGTAAGTAAGTTGTAAGTACAATCCATAGCTAATTGCACAATTCCACTCAAAGTACAATCTCATTCATGTTACGGATCGTATTTTACGCAGACTATTGTTTCGCCAGAAGAGCCTGTGTACGCAAACATCCATGCATGTATTATAATTTTCAAGACACTGATTAGTCTTGTGCTGTGTCTTTCGGAACTTTAACAACGCATATAATCGAATGATAAGAATATTTTGCTTATGCGATCGTCAATGGTATTAATCGTATATAAATATAATAATTCTGAGCTTTTTGTTTCGTAAAATGCGGTTTATCGTCAGTCTACTGGTTGTATTGCATTGAAAAGTTAGTTTCCTGAAAAATGGCTTCACAAGGGACGAATTATTTAATTGCATTATTTTTTGTTGTGTTTCCCTGTTTTTTACGAACTGCTCGAACTGACACTCGCGGTGTGCAAGGTAAATTGGTGTAAAATGAATACATTCCGTATGAAAAAATTTTAATATCTTCATCGGATGTGATCTCAATCGAAAATATGTCTGTGGTGGTTAATTTTTGTTGTGAATATAAAAACAAGTGGTACCAAGTCGTAGCTGATCCATACTTTTTAATCGTTTTTAGAACCGATTCCGGATTTAGAAAAAGCATTAGGAATGGCTGCGATTTTACTCAGTGGTGATATTGAAGAGGTATGTGGAATGTATGCATAGTGCGAAACAATTTCAAAATATACAACATAAGGTTAAGACAACATCAAATTCTTATTTTTATGAATTTTGTAGCTCGAAGAGTGACCCATCGAACGTGAAAAGTTTCAAAAAATTATATTAGACGGATTTGCTAGTAATAATTGACCTAAATACAAGCCCCTCACTGATTGTGAACTCTTGAACATAGTCGGCTTTGCTTATCTTAAACTGAAAGACCAAAGATCAGCAAAATTGAATCTGAGTAATGTCCTACATTTATTGGCTAACCAGTGCTAACATTTTAGATTTTTCTTAATTGTTGCAAAACCACCAATAGCAAATAATCCGTTCGAGATTGTGAATATTTGGGTTTCTTTCTCACTTTTATTTCATTTACTCTTCTGTTTAGCAAATATAAGTTATTAGTTCTAATTTATTTAATATCTTGTAAATATAGATGTAACACCCTACATGTATAGAATCACAAATATGTTTGGAAGCAATAACTAACACGTAAACTAATCAATATGTGGAAGCTAGTTACTCAACAATGCCAGTACAATCAAGAACTGATAATCCATCATTAATTATCTGGCTTTCGTATAAAATATAATGTAAAACTAATTGATTTATGATATACGTTGATCTAATTGTACTTTTTATTGACGTGAATGAAAGACTGAAACTATGCTGGATGGTTTTAGTTAATAATTGGTAATTATAAACTTTTTAATTATTTATTTATTTATTCACTTATGAAAAATCCTTCGCTTGAAATTATGATAGAGAGGCAATCACAAATCGTTGGATTACTCAAAATAGGTGCTCGGTTGTTTTCGATGGAGGCGGTTGCACTTGGTTTTTATATCCACTTACACTTAACTGACTGGAAATGGGATCCGTCTGTCCTTTATATACGACTGAAATGACAAGCAATATTTGAACAAAAAAACAACAGTTCAGTTACTCGATCATTTTTATGATTTTCCTGCTTTCATTTTCATGGGTTTCCTTCTCCTGTCAACAGAAACCCTTCTGGACCTATATCAGTTCCCTTAAAAAGTCTTCCTCTATCCCTTCTCTGATGCACCTAAACGATTTGTCTGCTTCCTCGCCTAAAGAAATATGTGAGCTGTTTGCTCATTTTTTTTCTTCTGCTACCTTTCAACCTAATCCATCTTTCTCTGCTAATATTTCCTCTCCAGATGTTAATAGTTGTTGTTTGTTTTTAACGAGCTCGTTGGAGGTCGAAGGTTTGCTTGCTAACCTAGATAGTAGCGCCAGCTGCGGACCCGACGGTTTACCTAACATATTTGCAAAGTCATTATCATCATCATTGTGTGTTCCTTTATCTGTCCTCTTTAACCTTAGTATTGCCTCCCGTAAATTTCCTTCTTCCTGGAAGCCAGCAAATATTTATCCCATCCTTAAAACCGGAAATTCATCCTGCGTCCATAATTATCGTCCCATGTCCCTTCTATCTTGCTTCAGTAAGCTTCTCGAGAGAGTTGTATACATGGTTTATCCTCTAATTGAACCTGAGCAACATGGTTTCGTCAAAGGTAGGTCAACAGTTTCCAACCTTCTTTCGTTCACCAGTACTGTTGCCTCCACTATCGACCAGCAAAAGCAAGTGGATGTATTATATACAGAGCTTGCCAAGGCTTTTGACTCCATGAACCACGAAATCTTCCTTTCAAAGCTCGATGGTTTCAATACTTCGGGTTAGCTCCGTTGCTGGTTTTCCTCATACCTTCGTGATCGTGCTTGTTTTGTAACGTTTCACTCTTGTTCTTCTTCCCCCTTTTATCCTACTTGTGGTGTCCCGCAAGGGTCGATTCTTAGTCCTCTCCTTTTCTTCCTCTTTATAAATGATCTTCCTTCTCTCTTCAACTCCCCGTGTCTCTTGTTCGCTGATGATCTGAAAAATTTCAGGGTGATTGAGTCCGTGGATGGCTGCTCCCAGCTACAGTATGACCTGTCTGCTCTGGGTAACTGGTGCTCTGTCAACTTTATTTCCCTTAAGGGGTTACCCCCACTTGTAGCGTAAAAAAATAAGTCATTTTCATGATTTTTTTTAAGAAAACTACGAAAATTTTTTAAACGATTATTATATTATCTTATAGTACATACATTGAACACCTTTCATTAATTTTTTTGTTGAAAAATATGTCATTGTTAAATTACAAATGGGCGTCAAAACAATGGTATTTTAATTTTTATTTTTTGCGGTGACCAACATTGTGTCGAATTGGATCATCCGAAACAAAAAGAAGCGATGAATTTAGTTAAATAACAGTATAAACTAGTGGTTGATCGAAAGATTTAAAATATTATCCATAATTCACAAAATGGCGGACAGTCAAAGTTAATGGTTTGATTTTCACTTAAAAAAACCGTCGTCTTTTGGCTATAAAACGGCCATTTTTCGTCAAAAAAACAAATCGAACGATCAAACACTAAATTTTTATGCATTGACGAAGTCTGCTAAGTTCCAAAAAGATCGGTTCAGTAGTTTTCGAGTAATTTTGGTCACCGACTTCAAAAATGTCATTTCGAGAAAAAGGCGTTTTAAGTTTCATTTTAAGTTTACACGGAGGAAACAATTTTTTTTTTATTTTCCATATAATTGCTCTTCCACCGACGATGCCGCTTCCAAAAATGCAATTTGCTGTTACCTTCTCAGCAGTCTGCCTTCCCGAGTTCTCTCGCCCGCAACAATAGATAGAAACCGGAGAGAGGGTCGAGCGCGACAGACAGCAGATTAGCCGGTTGTATAAGTAACGGTTTCTTCTCTTTCAACGCTCATATCTCGGTTAATTTTTTTCGAATCGTCTTGAAATTTAAAAAGCGTATTCTCAGATAGCTATAGTTACAAAAAATGCAACAAAAAATAAAAGAAAAATTTCAAAGTTACAAGTGGGGGTAACCCCTTAATGTTGCTAAATTTTTCCAGATGTCCTTCACATGTAAATTATCCCACATCATGTTTCCCTATTCTATCCTTGGCTCTTTCCTCAATCCAATTGATAATTTCATGGGCCTTGGTGTTGTGTTTGACACTAAATTAAAATTTGATGTCCACATTTTGCGTGTCACATCCAAGGCCTCGCGCTTGTGCGGCTTCATTCTAAGAGCGTCCAGACCTTTTACTGATATTTCCTCGTGTGTACGCCTGTCCATCTCCTTCGTGCGTAGTGTCCTCGAATATTTTTGTCAAATTTTGTGTCCTCAATATCATTTCTTAATTGATGCTGTTGAGTCTGTACAACGTAGATTTACTCGCTCACTATTCCTCAAGTTCCGTATTCCCTACTGTGAGTATAGCATGCGTCTTATGAGATTCCTACCCTCCTTTCACGCAGAGTGTATTTCGATGAATGTCTCCTTTTCAAAATGATTACTGGTTCTACAACATATATCCTCAGAGCGCAGTTTTCTGTTCGTGACCTAGTACGTCTTAACAGGTCTTCATTTACTCTCAATGTACCATTTGCTCACACTTATGTATATTTTTTCTCTCCACTTTAACGCTTGCCTAGGCAACATAATTGTTTGAATATTGGTCCTCCTCCGCCTTCGTTACGTACTTTTAAAAATAAGTCAAGAGGATGCGTTTTGTCTTATGAAATAAAGTAACTCTCAGAATTTTTGATGTCATATCTGTGTTTAATTATGATTAAATTTCACCACCATCTTATACTTTGTTTAGTTTTAATTTATAGTCTCTTTTCTTTTTCTTTTTATATATAAGTTTATTCCTTGTCTAGTCTTTAATTGGATTTGCATCTGTTGATTTAGACAATAAATAATAAATAATAATAATAATAACGAGAAATATGAAAATTTATCAACTATGGGAATGCACAGCTTATAACGGTTTTATTGATGAAAACGCCAAGACTGAACCAAAAATGAATTTTTTCTCATTTTCGCTTCTCTTCCTTCATTTTCATCCTGTTTGAATGCTGAATACTATAATGCGGCTAGGTTTGAAAGTACATTTTTTCCCGACTTTTTACACTGAAGCTGTGCTTTGGCTGCAATGCGTGATTTAGTGAATTTCAAGAGACTCTTAAATTTCTGTGGAAACCAAATATTTGGAAAAACCAAGTAAAGCAAGTGAAATTTGATATTTCTTTCTAGCTTGAATATAATATTGTTTTAGAAATTTTAAGCCCTATGTGAGCGATAAGTGCTTAAGGAAGACTTGTAAAACTTCGAATCGCGATAACTTCCGAGAGGATTATCAGATCATCACGAAAATTAAAGAAAAATCATTAAGGAAAATAAAAACTGTTTGCGCTATAACTTCCGAAACAGTCTTCAAATTTTGATGAATTTTTCACTGTGAATAACCTTAAATATAAACCACGTTTGGTATAATTTTAGTTAAAAATTTAGCTTGGGGATGTTGGAGAACGGCAATTTTTTAAATTCTTTTCACGAAAAGTTGCTATGATCAAATTTTCAAATTATAATGAACATGTAGATAATTATAATGATCTTGTTCTGGAAGTTACCACCAAATGTTTCAATTTCGAAAACTTTCATGGGCGGTAACCCTAAAAATTATTGTGAGGCTATTGATTCGAACCCAGGTATGGACGAGAGTTGACGCATAGAATTTTGAGTTCACTGAATAAACTGAATAAATCAGGGACAATCATTTCACACTATGGAAATAAAATCGATAATGAGGATGGAGTTCTCCCCAAAGCTCTAAATGGGTTGTAGCGCCACTACTTTGCCTTGGTTTGCTACCACTGACGTAATGAAATTTAAAACCTAGATGCACTGAAGAAAATCAAAATCAATAATCACATTTTAACCTTTGAAGCTGGTTTAACCCCTAAAATGAAGTATTTGACTAAACTCATCGATTTCTTTTTATCTAAAAAGGCTTACTAACATAAATAAAAGAAATATTCCTTCAAAGACGCCGATCGTAGGTCTGGGCGGTATTGTTATGCAAAATCCATTCAGTTTATTGCTGTCAGATTTTGTCTATTGCTTACCAAGGCATCAGTCTGAGATAGTAATCTACTACTTGTTCTTGCGTGTTTGTCTTGCTTTGTCTTAATTGCAAGCGCCGAAGCATAGATTTTTTTAAAAAAAATAAAAACAATTTAATTAGAAATGAAAGCCTAATTTGTACATTCTACAGTAGAACAAAGAGTGTGCGTCGAACTGAGTGTAGAAGGAAGTTTAATCTTTTTATCTTTTAATATTTCAACGACATGGCACTTAAACAAACAAATCACTGATTTTCTTTTTCAGGAAATTGTCAAGCTACAAAGCAGAAAAACAGGATCATTGCCAGTTACTTTCGAGAATGTTTACGCCGAACTTGATCATGGAGAAATGTAAAAAATCTAGACTTCGTCCTTATCTCGCGACACCATATACAAAGTTTTACTCTTTTCATTTAGAATTCTTCTGAAGCCCACTCTAAAATATCTTCCGCAACCGATCTTTCATCTGCGGGAACTAAATCTTGAAAAGAATTACCTGACAATTAGTGCCGAATGGAAAAATGTCACCGTTTGTGCATGTTATGAATCATATACTGAACGGGATCTCGCACCACCACTGCGAATAGATGGCCAGCTTAGGTAATTCAATTTGAACTAAGTATGCACTGCACCATATTGTTCATTGAATTTTACAGTTTTCGTTGGAACTCAATAAAGGCTTTCGGAGCGATTGGGCTGTGTGCTGTAGGAGATCATTTGAAAGTTACCAACAATGATTTTAAGTACGAGTTTGAATCTATGATTTTGGATGTAGGTTGTTGGTTTCATGATAAAAATTTAAATTTTTTTTGTATCTATGTTTTGTGTCCATTAAAAATAATTATTATTTCATTCTAAATACTTGGAAAAATATGTTGGGTAATTTATTTCAGATTGTGGATCATAGATCCGAACATGTCACAACCGATGCAGTCATCAGCTCATGTAAACACCATTGTAATTGCAATCTATAGTCCCCAATTTGATTTTTCATTTTATATCTAGGTCAGAATATCGCCTCAAAGTTGTATTGGGATCTAAAATGGGAGCTCAAGTCATCATTGGAAAAAAGCCTAAATCACTTTCTAAAAGCATTCACATTGTCAGATTCATTCAATTCTCTAGCAGGAGTTCGCCATTATCGGTATTAAAATTACAAACAATTTAATGTGTCCATAAACTCCAATGCAAACATTTTAGTGCAACAACTAGAAATTTAACCAATCAAGCCAATCGTTTTATCGATGAATTTTTAAAAGTTTTCCGAGAAACAATCAGAGCTAAGGGTATGAGAACTGTTCCACTAAGAGACATAGAGAAAAGTGTTGATGCCAAACTTGGTAATATCTGCCATACGATACAAATAATTCTTTAATTACTAAACCATCTACAGGCATCGTTAGTCTGCATGGAAACTTCTCTGCTCTCAAAGGATCTGCTGGCGATTTATCTAGCATAGAACGAGTCGGAGACTTTTCCATTTGGACTCCGAACAATAGCAGCAACATTCAGTTAACCGGCTACATTCGATTTGCAGATTTCTCGGTAATTTGAAATATCTAGTATTTAGGTCATGCATTTAGAGCCTTTAAAGCTGCATTGATTTTCTAAAAATTCGCATAGTCTATTTAAAATGACACAGATGCAGTGAAATTCATTTTTGAGGCTTCGATTTCAGGCAAGTTATGAACATTATGAAGCCATGGCAGTCAACATCAAAGTAATTGGGAATCTGCATGCTTCATCAACGACAAATCTATTAGCAATGAAAATGCTATTAGTTCCTGATACGAAGAGTTCTTTTGGCTATAGCGTTCGAGTCGACAAGATCGAAGCAGTACGAGTGGGGTAATTTGAATGGTTTTTATAGCAAAGTTCGTTGATTGAATTTTCATTTCTAGCCACATTGCTGTAAAGGTCACCGGGATCGGACCATTGAACAATTTTGTCTCTTTGATTGCAACGATGGTCCTGAATCATTTCAAATCAAGTATTTTTGAGGAAATGAACAAGGTACGTTTGGTTTTTTAGTGTGAGAAATAAATAAGTATCGCCCAGAAATAAACGTTTAAGGGGGTAGTACCCGTTAGAATGCTAAAAACAGCATAATTTTCAATGTTTTTTTTAGCTCCTTTATTATGTATAAATTTTAAAATATGCATGGATAAAATACACATCTTGGAGATAACAAAAAATATTATTTTTTATTTTTTTCAGTTTTGTACTTATTTATAGAGGGCGCCAAAGTTGATGTCTCAAAAAATTCCTCGTCACAATGCGGACAGATAATCTTAGAAATTAAGAATCTGAAACAAAAAACCCAAACCGCATTTTAAAGAGGAATGTTTCTTACGTGGTAATCTACCACAATATTTTAAAAACATGACAAAAAAATTGCGGTTGGAAATTTTTTTCTCGAAAAATCTATTTTTTTTTTCACTTTGTTTCACTTGCCAAATTTTTTTGGGTGGACTTTTGGCCTATATTGTGGTAGATTACCACACAAAATACTTGAATAAAGTAGCACATCAAATTTGATTTAAATCGGTTCGACCAATCCGGAGAATAAGAGTCCGCACTTTGAAAAAACGTCATTTCGAGAAAAACGCGTTTAAAGTTTTTTTTTCCATTTATTTGTTGAATATTATTTAAAAAATATATTTTTATCACTTGCAATTGCTTAGTCTGCAATCACTGGACCATACATCTATCATACTGGCTTCATCATCAGATCCTCTAAACGTTTTGTTAATCTTTCCACTTCTCTGTATCTGTTTTTTTCCTTCGTGTGTAGTGTTCTTGAATACTGTTGCCAAATTTGGTGTCCATATTACGGATACTTAATCGATGCGGTTGAATTCATGCAACGCCGATTCACCCGCCTCTTGTTCTATAAGTACAGTATTCCGTATTGTGATTACAGTATGCGCCTTTCCATCCTTCAAATTCCTTCCCTTGAGTCTACGTCCTTGACGAATACCTCCTTTTTAAACTTTTTAACGGCAGTATATTAGTTGACCCCATCATTCAACTTTCTGTTAAAGAATCGGGCCGTTCTAGTAGAATACTATTTAACTTTAATGTTACATTCGCCCGTACCGACACGTATTTCTTTTCCCTCCTTTTGCGTTTGCCTCGTCAGCACAATAGCCTTAACCCTGGTCCTCTGCCTCGAACGCTATCAGTGTTTAAAAATACTTTAAAAAATAATGTTCTTTCATATACTCGGAATATGTCCTAATTTACTCAATTTGATTGTTTCTATTTCGGTCGATTAGCTTTTTACTCTTTTTTCTTGTATTGTTATTCCATTCCGAATTTTTCTTAGTTTTTATGTTAATTTTTTTTCTTTTTCTTATTTATATTTATGTATGTAAATTTTCTTTTTTTTTCTTTTTGTTTTTTCTTCTTGTCTAATCTATAATTGAATTTGTGCTGTGGATTTGGACAATAAATAAATAAATAAATAAGTGCTCCTAAGTCCTCATAAGCTAGTTGCTCTTGCAGTTGGGCAGTTTTTTTTGCCGAACGCGCTTCTTTTGACGCTGTTTTGCCGCTTTTTCCGCCTGACTTATGCGTTCTTCATCTTTTTTCTCGCAGTAATTAAAAGCAGCGGTCTGCCGTAAACTGCCTTAACTTTTTTGATTTTTGGGAATATCTTAATAAAATTTTGAGACGTGATTTCTGAAGGTATAATAAATTGAAAAATGCAAAATAGGAAAAAAAGATTTTTTCAAAATTAAAACCGGTACTACCCCCTTAAATATTTTCAATTCGTTCGATCCTTAAAAAAACATAGTTTCAATTGATAAATGAATTGATTTTTTTGGATTGAATTACGAAGTGAATATCCTTTTGCACCTTTTGATTTGATTTCATTTAATTTTTATAAATAATTACGTACCGTGTTATTATGCCAGTAAAAGAAGCCAGCCTTCGCAAATTCATTTTATTCATCTCATTTTATTCATTTTATTTGCAAAATGTGAATAAAAAGAGTGTAAGCTTTTGATTTTCAGCAATGATTTCTCATCTTCTGTTTTTTTTTCAGAACCTGCAACAAATATTCAGAGTTGTCACTGATGGAAGAGTGAACGCTTACGAGATAGTACAAATCAATTAAATAAGTTATAATGTTAGTAGTTAGTTTTATTAGTTTTTTTAGAAACCCAATTGAAGTTAGCTTCTTCTGAAAGATTTCGCATTTCTATTTATGTAAGCAACAAGCGAAAACAATAGAATTCTGCTGTGCAATTTCTCATTAAATATGTGTACACTATGATGTAAACAAGATATGACCTATACATATTTTTTATTAGCAGATCAAGCAATTCACAACTGCCCCCAGGGTAATTTGGACATTCTTGAATGTTGTACATTAATCGAATGAAAATTATCGAGAAAGTCTTTGCTAATAAGTAAATATGTAAGAAAAAAAGAACGAAAACTGTAGTAATGAAAATATATCTACCGCTTTAGATTCAGAAATGAGTTTTTTCATCACATAAAATTATTTCAAATAAAAACAAACCTAGTGGTTAATGCAACTTTAAGTCAAAAATAATTTTAAGAAACAAATGAATTAGTATAATGATATACACATTAAGTGAACGAATAATAAGAAATGTAATAATAATAAGCAACAAACGAACCAGAACAAAAAGCATTGACAAAAGATATTTGGTGGATAAGCTATAACCCCTATTTTGAATAAAAGTGAAAATAATTTAAACACTCAAAACGAATTTGCATTTATAACTTTCCTACGTGGTAAAATATTTAATTCTACTTAAACTTGGCTATACAGTCATGACATGCTGAATTAGAAACACCCTGGTTTCTCACAATTTATTTTGAGTTCAAAAACCTATTACCTCTTAATTTAATCTAATATAATTTATTCTTCCTTGAAATCCAAAGATTTGAAATTAAAACCCTTTTATCATTTAATTAACTTATCACGCTCTTAGTTAATTTTTTTCTTGTCTTCGAAAAAAAATTATCGTTAGAATCCTTTTGCTCAAAACTAACATATATACATGCATATACAGCATACGACAAAATTAAAGATATAGTTTCTCTTTACGAACTGGTTTTTATGATATTCATATTTTTACAAATGATAGTACATCATGTAAAAGTTGACAAAATGTGGTATTCAATTGAATCATAAAGTAAGACTTTTAACTTATCTGAAAAATTGGGGAAAAATCGATATGTCAAAAGTATACATACTTAAGGTTTACACGACCCAAAAGTAGTCTTAATCCTTCGTGTGCAGGCCATGTGTAGGATTTTTTTCAAAATTTTGATTTCTAATACATAACTTCTGACAGAAACATTCGATCATCATGAAATTTGCAGCAACACACATGAATTTTCAAGACAGTGCGGGTACCCCTGTAGCTACGGCAGGCTCCTGAAAAAATATCCTTCATATCATCGAGCCTCCTGAAGAATTTTTGCTTTTTGACAAAAATTCAAATCATTGATAAATTTTATTCTCATGTCAAATCTAAATTTTCATAATTCCAATTTGCGCAAGAACGACAACCCATTACCAAATTACCTCTATTTTCAGCACTCGAAACTTCTGTTCACGAGAACTGACGACCGGATAATCCGATCATCAAGAAATTTGCAGAACATGTTCATAGTAACTAGGACCAGGTTTGATAGAAGTGATTTCGAAATGCGGGCCACCCTGTGGCAGTGGTGCCATCTTGAAAAATCACTGAGAAAAAAACTGTTTTTTGGCCTGTAACTTCCGATTCAGTCATCACATTTTAACAAAATTCACACAGTATTTGGACCTTACTCTAGACAATATTTGGTGAATTTGGTTGAAAAATTGGAATAGAGTTGCCAACTATGTTGATTTTTGTCTCCTAAATCTTGTAAATTTGCTCAGCAAAATGAAGCTTTTTTCCCTATAACTTCCGGTCCAGTCATGAAATCAAAACGTAACATACAGTAAATGGACGTTATTGTAAACCAAATGTCGTAGGAATTTCGTAAAAAAATCATTAAAGAGCTGCCAGCTATGACCATTTTTGTAATTTTTTCCATATCTTTACTAAGCGATTATGTCATTAGATTTGCAAATGGGAATGATCCTGCAAAATTAACAACAAATATTAACGTTTTGAAAGTTTGAAAAGTTTTGAGGGTGGTAACCCTAAAAATTTTTTCCTTCCTATAACTTCCAGCGCAGTGATTCAATTGAAACGAAATTCACAGGGTATGTTAAACTTAACGTGAAGCAGATTTGGTATACATTTTGCTTTGCTGCTAACACAGGGTGACCAGCATCAGACATTTTCATAAATATTGCACCAACAGATGCTTCTATTAGATGCTCATATGCAAAGCATTTGCAATAAAAATAAGGAACCAATTTTTAAATTTTCCGTGTTTTGAAAATTTTTCGGATGGCAGCCTTAAACAAACTTTTAACCGCTGAAAGTTTCGATGAAATCCCGCGATGGTAACGAAATTCAAAGGATAAGTTGATTTAAGTATGAACTTGTTATGGTAAACTGATTGCTGCTTCGTTGGAAAAGTGTTGCCAGCTCTGAGCATTTTCATCATTTATGCTATAGTTGGGTTTTGTTGCTTTGGATACGGGATGGTTGATATGATACTACGAAAAAGTGTATAAAGTCTTTCCACATTTTGTTGTCTCTAAAAGACCATTTTTTCGAAAATCAGTTTTCTAGCGGTTCTGATGCGCTAGACTTTTATATTTCTAACATCTATTCCGCGATATTCCAATCCATTTATATATCAATATATTATATCAACAACGATGAGATTTCGCAAATCAATGCTGATTTTTGGTGATTTGGGCATTTTTCAGTGTAAACATTAAATTTTCATGTCCAAACTCTACATTTTATGTTTTCTACAAATTTATTTTACCAGGCAGCTGTGAATAATGAATTTACACAAAAAAAGGCATGTAACGATAGTGAGCTGCAGAACACGAATTGGTAGTTATTTGTGTTTGTTGATCCCAAGCAGATGCAACAGTGTTTGTGAACAACTAGAAGTTTGTAGGAGTGGAGTTGGTTTTATTAAACTCATGCTGGTCTATGATGGGATGGGATATAGCTAATCATCAGTTAATTTTTTTATCAAAAAGTGCAAAAATTTCAACAATTGAAAAATGCTATCTTCACCCCTAACACTTTAGCACATTATATTAAAATATAACAATTTAGCTCTTGCTATTAAGTACCAGTGGTAATATGCTCCCCTTCGTATAGGTTTTTCCCCCTAAAAATAAGTATTGCCATCATTCAACCAGTCAACAAATATAAATTCCAAACGAAAGTGATAACATTAGAATTTGATTGATAGACTTATCAGAATCAAAAGGCGTTGATATACATTTTATCTAATACATACAAATCGAAAGCCTAAAACACTATAACGAAATTCAAATTTATGCTTTCCAGTAGACGAAGAAGCTATAAGAAGCTATACAACGTCAAATCATCTTTTAATCGACTTAATTACGTTTCCTCCAGTTAATAATCTTCATTTACATTTCTTATCACTCTACGTTAATTTACTTAAGACTGTCTTATCTTGGCCAATTCGACCGTCAACCATCATGCACAATTCCAACCAAGTCCCACCAAAAACAAAACTAACTGGGCAAGCTTTGTCTGGAAAGTCTGACGCATTTCATACTTACTTAGTACTCTGCGCAGGTGCGTTATACTTTTACTTGCTTGCAAGTAATTCAGTTTTGTCGACGGCTAGTGCCAACGTGTTCATTTCGGGAGCGTGTCAGGTGGAAGTGAGTGTGTCAAAAGTGTAGCATCGTTTTAACCCTTCCTTGTTCACCCTTCCGTGTCCAGTGTAGTGCAGTGAAATATGTTCCAATGATGCATCAAAGATCGCAAAGTGTCGAGAAAGTTTCTGTATTTTGAATGAGTGTACCAAAGAGAGGTTACAACATGATCTACGAAGAGTACGACCCCGACTTGGACGAAGCTATCAAGCTTGCAACACCTGAGTTCGGAAGTAGCTTGAAACGTGTAAGTGATTTGGACGGTGATAAGACCTCAACTATAGTCATAAACACAATATCTATATGCTGCCGTGCTTAGCATAAACCTTCTCACTACATTTTAGTAACTTTCGATATATTCAATGATATATGTTTGTGGTGGATATACCTATATGGAGAGTGAATTTTTCAATATGTGTCTTAACTTACTTCCACAAAAGATAGGTTTTTCAAATTTTGTAGAATTATGTAATAGAGTATGTAGTTTCCGAATCCGGTATTAACTCAAAAATGGAAAAAATGTCAGATTGAGTGTTTATGGTAAGGACGGCAGTATGTATAGTTCTCTTGTTTATCTCATGCGGCAACGAGATTTGAGTGGCGAAACTTATCTCTCTAGCTCACACTTTTGTTTTCTAAGCTTCAAGCATGTTTTAGTGAAGACAGCGAGTCTAAACTGCTTCGGGTCGAAGCAGTAGATAGAGGCAATTAAGATGAAAGCAAAAGTGTAGTGGAAGCTGTAACTTTAAGGTGGTATCACTGAGATATTTTCGATCAAAATCTTTGCTCTAACTGCCTATTGTTGAATGCTTAGCGGATGCAATACCCGTTTGAACTAAACAAAAAGATTCGTATTCAATGAAATGTTATACGAACTACTAGTATGATGTTTACTATTAAACTACTTTGCTAGTATGTGGCCACAATATTGCCTGAGATTTTATTCAAGAAAAATAAATTAGATTGCTATCGAGGTCAGTTTTGATTGCAAAAAACTTTGATCGCGATTCTCGCAACTTAAATAATCGTATTAGTAGGTAACGCCAAAATATACATTCAATGGACAAGTTTCGCAACAGACAATCAGCAACTATTCAAATAATGAATACATAGAGTGAATAATAAATGCGCTGCTATTAAAAGATTTTAATTTTTTTTTTTTTTTAATTCTGCTTTGATTTTTTTACGGTTTTCATTACTATAATGTGGTCTATGAAAACTGTTCACGTATATTTGGATTTTGGTTTTTAATTTGCTGGTTTTGCGTGCAAGTCTCTTCTTGTTTAATTCTGCCAGGAGCTTATTCGTATAACATATGTAATTTGAAAAATAGCTATAGAGTAAATTATTACGACTTGAAACATTGACTGGAGATTATGCCTTTTGCTGCTTCATTTCAAATTCTCAACGTATTTCATTTTTAATTGATTTAATTAAATTTATGGTGCACTGCACTTCTTATAGCTATACTAGGCAGCAAAAAAGATATATTGAAACTGAAAATGTTATCGCCTCGCCTGTTGCATCCTCTCATATTATCTCAAGCACAAATTATCACGGATTGCGATTCGAATAGTATCTATCAATCTTATGTTCACTATATGAATTTGTTTAGTTCTTCGTAATCGAATAATCCTTTGTGTATAATTATAATACATACTGAGAAATTTCAAAAGATAGCCCTTCTCTCGTTATCTGATTTTGTAACGAGTTGAATTTAGACGGCGTTAAACCAATGATCTGATGCCATCTCCATGAGTTGCAGCAGGCTCTACAGGGAAGATACCATGGGGGAGAGAAATGGTAATATTTCAGTAGCAAATTTTTATGTTTCAATAAAATTAGAAATGTCTTCGCTGATAGTTTTGGCTGTTCGGAGCCCTCCTCAAAATTGTATTAAAGCTGCTGTAAAAAGCTACAAACCGGTGTTTCTATATTTTGTAATATTCATTGCGAACACGATGAAGGCTGAGCCTCAATCTTATGAACAGATGTTTTATCCTATATATTTTCATCCTATAGTATACTTAAAGGAAGTTTCAGGCCCTAATTATTTCCAGACTTGTAGACCGACTTTAATGCTTGCTCAAGATTGATAAATTGCGCCTTTTTATCGCTGCTGAGGCGTCGTGGTATCGTAAAATAGAGAAATATTTTAATTTAAACCAATTTTTCCTTTTGTAATTTTTCCTTTTTGATTTATTTTAATTACTCAACATACATCGATATTTCGGGGGTAATCTGCCCTCTTCTTCAGTGTCTATCGGTTAATCTTAAAATAGCTTAGGTATCTTATTTAAGGTGCTTACTTTTAAAGTATTGACTAATACTAATTACCGGATAATTATCTATTAAGTACATACTTAAGTACATCTAACTATCTACATTAATTACATTATTCTCCTCACCATAAAATATATGTTCAAATTAACCGGAACAATGGTGATACACAGTCTCCTTGGTCTGTTTCTAGTTGGCTATTCCATATGTACAAGCTTTCATACGCATCCAGTTTTCGTACCTGGTGTACTTCCTTAATCACCTCCACGTTGTCCCATGCTATGTTGTGCTCCTCCTCCAGGATGTGTTTCGCTACTTCTGATCGTACTACGGTTGTGTTCCTTTTCCTTGCTGAGGCTGCTTCCCGCCTATGTTCGTTCGGTTAGTCTAACACCAAGTAACCGTTTCGTTTGACCAATGTATATTTTGTCGCATTCTGGGCAAGTAACTTTATATATTCCACATTTTTCCTTCTTATGTTTTTTGTCTTTCAAATGACATAGTTTAGCACTTAATGTTTTGGCCCTACTGGTTGGAACTGCTTTTATATCAAAGCGTTCAAGAAGCGTCGTTAACAAATCACGCTGTATTTTATCCTTCTTTTGTTTTGACAAGGTTTCCAATTATTTTCTCGTCATATCCATTTTTTCTCGCGGCATTTTTAATGTACTTAGCTTCTGAGTTAAAACTTCCCTGATTCGTGGGCACTGTTAATAGCCGGCGGATCATCGAGTTAAAGGGCGCCATTTTTTTTTTGGAATGCCAATGATCAAACGTAGAAGGTGTTGTTCTTTGGGTGTGTGGGCTTCAGGGGTTTTCTCAGGAATTTTTCATGGGGGGTGTGTTCAGAATTTTAGGAGGGGTGTCCCTTTGGAACAAAGGACACAAAGTTCTCTTTGTGTAGGAAAATTGTCCGTGTTAGGTGGGGTGTATGCACTTTCCAGGGGGATATTAGGGGGGTGTAGGAACATCTCTGGTGGGCTTCCGGTAGATATTAAATCTAAGAAAACCTTCTATCCTTATGACAATTAAATCCAAAAGGGTAGTTTCTCATTGTTTTTGACTTCCATTGATAATTGGATATCCTTATGTGCTTGGTTCAACATCTCCAAAGTTTCTGCCGAAACACCCTTTTTTACAATAGCTAGAAGGTCGTTCCACATATTTCAACCAGACACGAAAATAATATATATATATATATATATATATATATATATATATATATATATATATATATATATATATATATATATATATATATATCTGTATATGTATATATATATATATATATATATATATATATATATATATATATATCTGTATATGTATATATATATATATATATATATATATATATATATATATATATATATATATATATATATATAGTGAGACCTGGTTAAGTAGGCCCTGGATATGTGAGAAACCTCAGTTAGGCTTGTTTCACACGTACGAGGTTCCATTCGGTTCGTTTTCGGTTGTAACCGAAAACAAACCGAACCGAATGAAACCCCTTCACACATGCACGGTTCATATTAGGTTTTGTGTTTTTTCATTAAAAAATTCATTAAAGTCTTCAAAAATTTCCACACAATCGTTTTTTCATGCCTCTTGCGTCTTAAATTTATGTTCATATTTTGCACAAGTTTTGTCCCACAGTGCTATTTTCGATTGCACAGGACAAATCAGCCGATCCACATCAACATCTTATAAATCGCTCATTTTATCAGAAAAACTGCGACTGATAATTTCAAAAAAATTATAGGTGATAATAAAACTAACTAAAACTGACTAAACAAACTAGGTAAAACGTCTAAATATTTCAAATTAAGAGATCCAAACTGATAATTTATAAATTTAAAAAAAAATCAAATGATCCAATCAGTTTGAAACCGATTCTAAACCGTGCATGTGTGAACGCCTTGTTTGCTTTCTGTTCCCTGGACACGAATTCACACCTAATAGAAACCTGATGAAACCTATTCGTGCTCAGGGAGTATTCGGTTCTATGCGGTTTCTATTAGACACCGAATAGAAACCGAATTATAGTTTCACACTTGTCGACAACGACCGAAACGAACCGAACCTCATATGTGTGAAACGAGCCTTAGTGATAATTACAATGAGGTCCCGAAACTTTTGCATTGAAATACCTCTGTTACTGGGAATTTTCAAACCTTGTTCACTGAGATTAGATTTCATAGATTTTTTCGATGTTTACCTCTATGATTGGGACTTTGTAGCACAATAATCCGTATAAGGGAGACAATGTGTCAGATTATTGCCGCTTATTGTGGCAACGAAAATGACCAGCAGCCCACGTTTTCCGCCTCTTTATATGATAAATAGTACATTTCGAGTCTCGACCTCTCATAGCGGGGCCCTATATAAGTGCTGATTTAATATATATATATATATATATATATATATATATATATATATATATATATATATATATATATATATATATATATATATATATATATATATATATATATATATATATATATATACTTATGTATATATATATATATATATATATATATATATATACAGTGGCGTGCATAAACTCTTTGGGCAGGGTAGGCAGTAACTAGGGCATGCAATCCCGAGATTTCGGGATCTCGGGATCTCGGGATCCCGACCCATTTTGGACATTTTCGGGATCCCGAATTTTTTATCGGGACTCCCGAGATTTCGGGTTTGATGAAATTCAACCCATTTTGGGAATAAGAAGGCAGAACTTAATACTAAAAGAAATATTGTTTTATGAAAACGGAGGCGGAAGCCAGTTGTAATAATGAATTACAACTGGCGTAAGATTACATGCTTAATATCCCACCAAAAAGTGTACCCGAAATATATTTTTCAGCAGCTGGATATATGTGCAGCAAAATCAGGTCTAGTTTAAATTTTGAAACTCTTGGCGAATTATGTTTATTAAGACCATACTTTCAAAACGAATCAGCAGTTTGAACCAATCAATATTATTACTTATCACTTGTTTCATTGAAAAGCAATATTATTTTGTGATTGATATGTAAACAACTAAAAAGAATAATGTATTTATGATATATTGTCGTAACATCCGTTATGCTGATGAAATTTCAATTTGTTTTTAACTAATTTTATAACTAACTATCATGACCAAATAAAGAGCTTTATTGGACAAGAGGACACGAAGAAATTAGATCATACGATTAATTTAGATGCAATTATAGATTAACGTCTGACTTGCTAGCAGCCATGTACATATGTGCAACAATTTAACATTATAATGAACTTAACTTCCGGTTTTATGTACACTCATAAAAATTTCACCACTTAACACTTTTTTAGAATCACTTTAAATCAAAAGTTGAAATCGCTTTGAAATAAAAAGCGAATCTTATTTGAATTCCACTTTATTATAAAAAAAAAATTTTTTCAAATCAAAATTTTTCATCATTGAATTAAAAAGAAAACGTATATGGCGCCAAATCATATTTGAACATTTTCGATTCAAAAATTTTCAAATATGATTTGGCTCCATATACATTTCTTTTTAATTTAATGATGAAAAATTTTGACTTTAGAATAAAATTTTTATAATATAGTGGAATTCAAATAAAATTCGCTTTTTATTTCAAAGTGATTTCAACTTTTGATTTAAATTTGATTATATTAAATGATATTTTTCTGAGTGCATGTATAATAGAAATAAAGTTTTAATTGAGTACGAATAAGCCAATATATCTGTTTAAATTCCCTTCATATAGTTTTTTTTTTTATAAAATCCCGAAATCTCGGGACTATCTCGGGATCCCGAAAATTTTAATCCCGAATTTCGGGATTGCCATTTCAATCTCGGGATTAATGCCCTAGCAGTAACATATTCTTAGAAATAAACATTACAGTAAAACGAAAAGTGAGAATTAAAGATATTTTTTTATTATGTTTTGATTGTGAATTCTTAACCTAACTTAAAGTTTTGTTAACAACCAAAAACTTACAATATATATTTTAGCCCTCTGACTCTTTTGATTTTATTTTTTAAATTTTTTCGGCACAGTTTTCATTTCTTTCACACAAATGGTACTAGTCTTAATCTAACCTCTTCTGTTCGCCAAAAATGAGTTAATTTAATCGAATTGTTTTTCAAAATCAAATATTTGAATTAAACATTTTTTTTTTCTTTAGAAGCTAGATTTATTTTAATCTCTTGACAGATATTGATACTACGAGGGTATTCTGCCTTCTTTTTCTTTGTCTATCGGAACAGAAAAATAGGGCAGATTACCCTCAAAATACAGATATTTGCATAGAAATTAAAATACATTTAACTTCCGAAAGAAAAATGGGTTTTTAAACTAAAATATTTGGCGAGAAATGAGCTTTGACCAAAGCAAAAAATTTAGTATGATTCGCAGAGCTCATACCAAAATTTTTCCGAATTTTCATAGAATATTGTTGAAAAACTACTGCAGATTGTTATTTACACATAGCACTTAAGAAAATGCGATGAAGCTTCGTATAATAAATTTATCTGTATATAAGATCAACTCTTCTATCTTTTTTCAGATAAATTTTTAAAACTTCGTCATAAAATGAGCTGTATCGCTTTAGATCTAGTAAAAGCTCCTTTTCAATTGAAATTATGGAAAGTTCCGTGAGTCTTTGTTGACACTGTGTATTTCTTAGATAAGTGTGAATTCGTTTCAAAGAGGAAAAGGACCTTTCCGCTGATGCACTGCTTGCGGGAATCGTAAGAATTAGTTTAGCTACACGTAAAGCTTCGGGAAAAATATTCTGTAAATTATTTTCGTAACAATGCTTTATCAAATGATACACGCTAAGATTTCTAAAGTCTGGCGTTTTGTAAATACATTTGAGCTCGTTTGTAAGACGGTCTATGTTGAAATTAAATGAATTATAGGTGGCGATAAAATCGTCGAAAATATTTTCTGGAAAAACTGAATTATAGCTACTGAAGTTTTCAAATGACAGCAATTGAAAAAAAGTTAAATCTTTAAGGTTTATGTAACGTGTACGCGACTCATTGAGAACATTATCAATAATTTCTATAAATACTCGTTTATAATGCATTTTTATGTCTTCTACATTACGTTTGCTTTTAGGTTCACCACAAATACTCTTTACAAGCTCATACAAATGATCAAATCTTATCCTAAATCGATTCATGAACACTTCAAAGTCTTTGATTTTCTTAACGGAGTACAATATGTCTGCTGTTTTATTTTGAATGATATTATATAAAATATCAGTTTCAGAAAAAATTTCATTGAAAATCTGCAGGAAAAAACGAAACTCAAAATCCTTCAAATAAAAAATAAAAGAATGCACTTGTGACAAAGTGTCACCATCCCATGTGTCGTTATTTTCTGACATTTCTTCAAAAAGCTCGATTAAATTAGTGCTTTCTTTTAGCAATACATTAACGGTTCGCGAATGATAGCTCCATCGTGTTTCAGCTACACGTGGCAACTTTTTCATATTTGCAAACTGATTGTAATATGCCAGTCTTTTAGTACTATTATGGAAAAAGTTGGCTATGGACTTAACAGTACTAAAAAATCGTTTGGTCTCACTTATGCGCTCAAATGATTTCGATAGAACTAAGTTTAAAATGTGCGCGGAACACCAAACAAATAGTGCATGCTGACATTTTTGTCGTATTAAGGACTGAACACCACTTTGTGCAGAAGACAGAACCGCTGCGCCGTCATATGTCTGACCAACTAGTTTTGACATGCAATCATATTCCTCTAATATTTCAAGAATGATATTGCTGAGTGTTTCAGCAGTGCGATTAGTACAAACATCTACATATTTTATAAATCTATCAACTATTTCAGAATTATGAAAATAACGTAAAATTACAACTAATTGTTCCCGACCACTAACATCAGGAGTTTCGTCTACCATTACTGCAACGAAATCCGTTTCACGTAGTTGAACCTTAATGCTGTTAGTCATTACAGAGGCTACACTTAAAATTAAATCGTTCTGAATTCTGTTTGATAGCCCAGTAAATGAGCCAGTAGAAGCTTGCAAATGGTTTTCCAGAACACCGTCATATTTGGCTAAAAGTTCAACGATTTCCAAAAAATGTCCTCTGTTTAGCGATGACGCAGACTCATCATGACCACGAAATGCTAATTCCTGCTTTCCCAAGAAGCAAATAATATCGATCAGCCTTTGAAAAATATTTCTGTTTCGATCCACTTTAGCGTTATGTCTATCAATATCTTTTTTCAGTTGAGAGCTTTCAATGCGACTTTTACCAAAAGTTTGAAATTTCAAGCAGGATTCTAAATGTTTTTCAGACTGATCGTGTTTTTTTGCTGCATTCGTGAAATTATTTAAGTCTGCATACCCAGTATCGTTCCATACATTTTTCGTTCTGATGAATATAATGCATGGTAAGCAAAACAAACGGTTACTGTGCTTGCAGCCAGTCAGCCAAGTAAATTTATCGTAATATTTGATATTAAACTGACGGATAGCAGTCCCTTTTTTTGAGTCAAATCCAACGCTGGTGTCATTCTGCCCGCTGAGATGACTTGACACTTATTTTCATATGAAAGGGTTGAAAATCCCAACTCTATTAGCTTTGCTACACAAATGCTTTCACACCGATTCACACCGAACACACACCGATGCTTCCATTTCACAAGCTTATATTTTTTTCGGAAACTATAAGTTATTAGTTCGTTTCACTTATTTATTCGGTTAATTTTTCTAAAATAAGTTTATTAGCTTTCAATAAATAATTACCGTTCTCACGTTGTGCTAATGCTTTGTACTTTAGAACTAATGAGACAACGTTGTCAATCAATTTTTTTAGGTAGCGTTGTCATATTAAAAAATTGGTAAACATTGTTCCAAATTTTAGTAAAAAAATCTCGGGAATAAAAATTTTGTCGTTGTATGTACAGTTAAGAAAATTATATTTTGTTTTTTTTTTACTATACAAAAAAACAACCTAAGTGTTTCACATAAAAAATATATATCTATATGCATAAAAAAATATTTATATGTAAAAATATATGTGTATATACACTTATTTCTGCTGGCAACTCCCTTGCATAATGAAAACTCAGCTTTGGCTGCCTGTGCAGCGTGGCTTTTCATTGGTAGCGCCATCGTGCGCTTGCGCAGCATAGCTGCAAACTACTTCCACTTGTGCAGCGAACGTTAAAATCATGCAGCGGCTATGGTATCTCTCCTAGCGACAATCAAAAATTCATGAAGGCAGGCATGCCTTTCGCTGATGTAAAATAGTACCACATCTCACACATACTGTTGTAGCTGAGAACAGGTGAACATGTGTTCTGATACGAAATTCGTTTGAAGGTGTGAGTAAGGCCTTTCAACGCTCATGTTTTGTTGAATTAGCTTGCGAAATCGGAAATATGGAATTTAGAGTCAGCAATGTACGTAGTTGCCAGATACTAGTGATTGATTCCATTTTAGCTTTCAATTTTAATTAGTAAAATAAATACAAAATATCATTAATATTGTATAGTAGGATAAACAGCATGAAAAAGATAGGATAAACAGCATGAAAAAGGAAGTAGCACAGCAGGGTAGGCAGTGCTTTTGTGCCTATATGAAGTGCACGCCCCTGTATATATATATATATATATATATATATATATATATATATATATATATATATATATATATATATATATATATATATATATATATATATATATATACATATATATATATATATATATATATATACATATATATACATACATATGTAATCAAAAAAATTAAGTGGTTTTTTCTCTGGAACGCGCAATCCGATTGAATTGAAATTTTCAGGATACATTGGTGTATGTACAAAATACTGTTAAGTCTCACCAAATGTTAATAATCTTTAATCCTTTGGCACTGGCGGCCATTTAAGTGATATTTAAAATATACCTATTATTCTGTCAACAAATAGCTTTTGCAAATATAAAGTTTATCGAATGAATTTTGAACGTGTTTCAAATGTAAATGTGATAATATTTTTGAAATGTTTAACCCTATGTGTGCGCCAGGTGCCTAAAATAAGATATATTTGTACTTTAAGCATCAGCAACTTCTTTTCACAGGATCTCATGACTCAATAATCAGATACATTTGAAATTCACAGAGTGTATTGGCTTTAAATAGGATCAGGTCTGATAGAAGCGATTTGGAAGTGTGGGCAATTCTGTGCCAGTGCTGCCATCAAATTTACAAAGAAAAAAACTGCTTTTTGCCCTATGAATTCTGATTCAGTTGCCAGATTTTTATGAAATTCACACAATAGCTGAACCTTACTTAAATTTGGTTGATAAACTCGGTTGGAGCTGCCAGCTATGGTAATTTTGCTGTCTTGGATTTTGAAAATTCGCTCAGAAAAATAAAGATTTTCGCCCCATAGCTTCCAGTAGTCATGAAATCAAAACAAAATTCATATGGCCAATATTCAATAAGAATTTGTTTGAAAAACCATAACAGGTTTGCCAGCTATTGTTGGTTTTATATTTTTTTGTCATATCTTTATTAGGCGATTTTATCGTAAAATTTTTCAAATGGAACTGATCTTGTAGTGACAGTAGACAACCATTATTAAGATTTCGAATATTTGCAAACTTTTGCGGGTTTTTTTGAACCCCTATAACTTTTAATGCAGTCATCAGATCGAAACGAAATTCGCAGGGTAGGTTGATAAAATCGAGTTTAATGGGGTAATTTGATTTTGACGTGAGGCAGTTATGGGAGCCATTTAGTTACAATGCTTGTAAAGTGTTGCAAGCACTGCGCATTTTTTATTTATGTTACAGGACATGATGCCTGCAAAGTTTTGTTTCCCATTTTTATTCCCAATAGTATATCCATGGCTTATTGCGACGTGCTAATACATTTTTTTCGCCAGGTGGCTGCAATATCTTACAGTCATATCGGCAAACCCATGATTTTCATTTTCTCCACATGGTTGAAGATTGTAAGAGGGACGATAGTATTTTAGCAGTCCATGTGCAACGGCTCAATCTGCTAGATTTACCTCGAAATCATCTATTCCATTTTTTCTCATTTACCATCGAAATTCTAACACTATAACTCAGTGTAGGGTATTAGAAAGTAAGAAAGCTTTGCTGGAAAGTAGCAGCGCTCTCTTATTCTTCTTATTTACTCATCAGCAGGGCCTAAATTTCTTATCTAAGTTAAACGATACAAACAATAAACTTTTTCAAATTATGTAGAATTGAGTTTTCTTTTCCCAACAATCTATAGGCTTCTCTACTATTACCTTTGATTAGAGTTTTTTGAAGCTTGGTAGGCTTTTCAGAAAATCACCAATGAGTGTCACGCTATGGGTAGATCACAAAGTAGTTCCAGCTTTAATAAGCATAACCATCATCTTTCCCTTACTTTACCAGGCTAAAGCACCACGATTTGCCAATTTCGTGAGTTTGGCCTCTAGTTGGGTCTTGTCCTTCAATAGTATTATTACAAAGGGATCCTGGAGTGTTCCCTAAGCCTAGGACAATTAGAGTCGTTTGCTCATTGTCTAGATGCTACTGTAGGCTTTTCCAAATCGACGTTTTCGTGTTCACCTTGCTATAGCAGATTGAGACGTCAGAGCAAGTCAAGCAGAGTTCGAATTATCTTATCTTTATCTTGGCTTTGCTTTCCTGCATAACAGTTTGCTTGGTCACGAAGCCAAAGTCAAAGTTAACTTCGTGCAGTCTTGAAGGTGTTTGCAGGTTAAGTTACTAAGCGAAGCAAACGAATTCGGACAAGTTATTTTGCCTTGGAACGAACTGCTATAATAGCTTAGTTACAACGCTGACGTCAAATTAGCTATAACCAATACGAAGACATAAGTTCGGAAAAGCCCCGCGTTTGTTGGATTTATGTACCGCTATCAAAACAAAGCCAAAACATGCAACAAATAAATCTCTACAAGTTTTCGCAGTTTTTCAAAACTGGTTTAACATTTTTTCCGAATTTTACTTTACAATAATTTGTTACATAGTGTCAATGACACAGTTAGTAGTATTTAAAGACAATATGATTTATAACGTGCAACTACACAAGTCTAGCTTGCACTTGGATATAGGATAAATCTTTGCAACACAGTTTCTTGATTCATTCGTTTTTTTTTTTGAATAAAATTATTATTTTTTGAATAAAAAATTAAGTAAACTACTATTCATTGAGCAGTAATTATCCTAAATTTTTGGTAGCATTTATTCTTTCCCCACCCACTTCAAGTCATATGTAAACTAATATCTATTTTTTCCATAGAGATTCACCAATGTGGGAGTCAGTCAATCCATCAAAAATAGCGAAAAAGGAACCACAGTAACTAAGTTGGACGACGTCTACGTACGAGATGGACAAAATAGAATGTAATATCCCTAACCAACTATTTTTTACACATAACAGAAAATCACTGAATAGTACCTTGCAACAATTAATTTCGCAAAACCTCATCATTTCTTGCAGCCAACTAAAGAACATCCAAATGCAAGATCCGCTCGCTCCAAGAATGAACGAAATCATTCCGAATCTAAAAGAAAGGCATTTACGCATTTCCGCCGACTGGTATAATATAATACTGAAAGGAACCTATCAAATGTTCAACACTAGTCAAATCAAGCTCTTGCCAGTGATATCTACAGGAGACTTTTTGTAAGTATTCTACGTATCTACTTTCACTCTCAAGCAACGAAATGGTTTATTGTTTGATTCTGTGAAGACTATATTAGACGACTTTGTAGCATTTCAATAGAAAATACGTTAGCTCAAGGATTAGTTGGTTTCACTACGGCAGGCGAAGCATTACAAGCAACAAATTTCGATATTAATTATGACGCAACGAATGTTTTAGTACAGGTAATAGATCTTTTTGTTTCAATTTTCATCAAGCAAATCATATTCAGTGTACGGTTTCGTAATCTTCAGGTTGAATACTTCAATAGCTTGAAAGGTGCCAAAGAACGTAATTCGATTAAAAATGAAGAAATTGGTGAGTTCTATTTTTCTCTTTCTCAGAACGCAAACTTCAAAGACAACGTAACATTTCATGCAAAAATTAACAAAATAATCCAGCACTTAATTTCATTAAAATATCAAAACTGATTGATTTCTTGTTTGAAACTTGTGTGACTTAGTCGATTTAATGAATAAAATGTTGGTCGCTAGTGTGTGCCATCCTGTTTGGAAGCCAAGGATGCGCGTGAAACGTGATCGTACACCGGGCAGTTCCACCAATTGTTACTAAATATATAAGTCAAAAAAGAAGGAGAAGGAATCCTAATTGCAAAAAAATGATTCTGAGTGTCTCTACTGGTTTAAGCCACGGTTCCGTAATATTTGTAACGGAACTGGGACATATTTGATTTTATTTTTAATCCAGGATTAAACATATTTCAGGAAATACAATTGCCAAGCATATACGAAGCAATTTATATTCGAAACTCGAGGAGTCGTTACGTAAAAATCTAAATCAAGTCCTTTTGGACTACAATTTGATGGAGATATTTTCTGAAGACATTGAAATCTGTGATAAATACAAGTAATTGATTTGAAATTTTTAAAATATGAAGTACTATAAAAATTATCATAAATTTTTTTATTATAGAAAAATCGTACGAACCACCGATCGGACTACTAATATTTTCGTTGATAAAGTGATAGCTGAAGTGAACCGGAGAAATCGGATTTCTTTCAATTTGCCAAATATTAATGAATCAGGTTTGAGCTTGACAACGCAAATATTTAAAGATTTCGATTCACTTTTCATTCAACCAATCATGAACTTCATTCAGACTAAGTGACATCTACTGTGTTCTATTTTAAGTGAGCATACATCACGTTAATATTTTATGTTTGTAGCTGATGTGTAGTTAGTTACTAAGCTTTTGATGTTTAGTAGCAACTATAATTAGCAACTTTAATATGTGTATAATAAAATTTATAGGATGTTGAGCGAGAAGTTTTGTTTTTGATCAGAAAGAATAGATGATGTGAGTGTATTAGTTAGTGTAAATTAATAAATAGCTGCACTGTAGTCTGTATTTGTAATATATTGTAAAGTTTACAAACGCGACTATAGTTATATTTGACAAGTTTGTATTTTAAAGTATTTTGGCCGTGTTTTTTTTTATTATTTATACGTTTTTATCGTCCACAACTTCTTCAGCTATTTCTCTCTTGTTGTTTTACTTTGTTTGAGTTTTTTTATTAATTCAGGAATATTGTCTCTGAGTAGAAAGCATGTAGAAATGTTGTCAGAGATATATATTTTCTTAATTTAGTCGTCGTAAATTATGCTTAGAGTGTAACTAACATAAAAAATGCTCATTCGTTGGCTATTATATTTTGACCTATTTCTATTTAATTTTTTCAAGATACTATCCACTAACTCACGCTAACATTAACTAGCTTGCGGAATAGCTTGAAAAATCTTGCTTATTGTTTTTTTTAATTTAGTCAAGCAATTTAATACTCCAATATCATTCACGATGCATCATACCTAATATAATATTAAAACTTACTTCCCATGGCCACAAAATAAATGGATAAGTTCAAATATTACAAATTATACATTACGATAAAAAAAATATCTTTCCTCATCATCGGTGCCACAACCGGAGTCCAATCGTGGTGTCTTTCAACAAGTCTCTCCAAAAAAAAAAACCAGTCATCAGTTGATTTCCATCCAGAGCTTTCTCTGATGAGTCAATAGAACCTCAAGGCTCCATCTTTGGACTGATTCTTTTTAACAACTTTTTAGTTATCTCAAATAACTCTTCCGCAGACGTCATTGTCGATCTGATCACAAATGATATCTGGTTTTTGAAACTCCCAGCAAAAACCAAGCTTCGCAGCAGCTTTATTGCTAAACTCTTGAATACTCCATGGATGTTGTACCCTATACGTATCAGCGAAGAGAACCATGCGAGTCGGCTCTTCACTCTCTGTTTTCTAAAGAGTTGACAGAGCGGTATCAAATAGTGAGTATGCGATGGGGGTATTTTTGGACATTGTAGGGATCTTTGACTGCGCATCCTTAAGGTTGCTATGTGAAGCTGGAAAAGCTATACGTAAGGTAAGGACGACGTCCTATTTATATGGATACATGCTATACTAACGGAGAAATTAGTCTAATTGACGGAGAGAGATTGTTCCTGTCGGAATCAGGAGCCGACTGCTATTTAATAACGGAGGCGACAAATGGATGCCCGGAAGAGGGTGTTCTGTCAACACTCCTGTGAAGTATTAAGCGCGTTAGTGCAGATGTATCGTTCAAGTAAATTGAAGCTAACTGGTTTCAAGTTCCTTGGATCTGAATAGTCATTTCACCCCTGTTTAAGTATAAAGGTTAGCGTTACCAGTCCCCAAGATGACCGAGCATCCATGCCACAAAGATTTTTTTTGAAGTCTGCCCCCAGGTGGTTGATTCCCTCCCTTACCATAACCGGGTAGATGCCATTCAAGCCTAGCGATTTGGAATTATCAAAGGGCATGATTGCATCCCAAACATTTTCACTGTGGACCACAGATCTAGCTGTGCACTAGTATTTGCTGCTGCGAAGAACAGGAGATTTGGTCAGGGGCATATATGTTTTCTGCGTTTTAAGCACCGGAGCAACCGAAAAGTGAGCCCCAAGTGAAGTCGGGACTTCGACTTCTGTTTGGAGCCCCAAGTAAAGTCGGGACGAGACTTCTGTTTCACCATCTAGACGATTTAGAGAGTCTAACTTAGTTGATTGGTCCTTTTACAGAGCATTGCAAAGCCTCAACGCCACTCAAGCACCTTCCCGTTCATCAAAGAACGATCTAAATGATTCTCTCTTGGAGGTCCTCGCCAAATTTTTATAAGGTAATATACCTGTTTAATATACCTATTATACTTCTATTTACCTGTTATACTTTTATTCAGAGTACTCAATCGGACATTCTATTGAATTTGGCGACTTTGACTTACCTAGGACACACTCTGTCTGCAAGAAGTCGATTGAACTTAACCCAATCTGCGTTTCTTTGATTTCTTCTCTTCATTACGAGTGTTGAATCCGTAGTTATGCCTAGTACTATACTCTTCGCGAAACGAATTCAACGGTCAAATCCCATACAAAAAGAGCTTTTCAATTCGTCAGTAAAGCTCTTTTGTATGGGATTTGACCGTTGAATTCGCTTCGCGAAGAGTATAGTACTAGGCATTAAAGAGAATACTCATTAGCGGTGATCGGAGAGTGAGATCTCCTCCCGATACGTGCCATCCAGTTATTGATCTAACAATTACAGATGAATAGAGTGATATATCAATAACTGCCCTTCTGTTAATGGTGACAAAGGTTGGAGAAATCCCAATACTTAAAGTCATTAGTCCACCAGAAGCTATAAAATCAAATAGTTTGTCTACTCTGCAGCTACATTTTTTATGTCCCAGCTCGTGTGTTGGTGTATTGCACGAGAAACTCCAGTACCAAGTCCTTCATCTTTTGTGTAGACAGCGGGACTAAGGAGTCAAAAGAAATATAAGCCAAAGCGAAAATTGTGCGTTTCAGCCTACCATTTTCCCGGTACTGCATGACGACCGTTGACAGGTCTTGGCTTGAAAGCTTTCTAAATGTGGTAGATTGGAAACCAAAACACAAGTCTTCCACCTTGTTGAATTTTTATCATAAAAGATCCTTGCCTCCTTGATTGAAGATTGCCGAGATCCTGGCACCTCAAGCTCACGGATCTTGTACAGTGCAATATAGGTACAGTTTTGCCAATTTTTCGCGCAAAAGAAATAACGAAGCCTTGGCATGCTGCAAATTTCAATGGCATGTATTAAAAGCATAAATTTAAATGCATAAAATCAGCTAAGGGATTTTTTTAAAATAAGAATATTGAAACCCCTAGACAAATGCGTGTATTGCGCTTTGACAATAGCCTCCACAAGTAATGTATGCAAGCTTTTTACAAATAAAACTGCCTTTATCGCCAGTAAATACACTAAATAGATTTTATCGTCGTTTGTGTACGGGTTTATTTTTCATGGGATTTTACGTCCACGTCAATTTACCACGATAGTTCAAGTCGATACCTCTCGATGTTTTTCGATATTTCTGGTATTAAGACAACAATATGAATGAAGAAGCAAGTTTCTAGTGTTGAATGCTGCCTAGAAAAAATAAACCTTACTTTTATCAGTGAATTGCATCTAAATTCATGGATTGAAATTCATAGATTGAAATTCTAAATTCATAGCATTTCACTCAAATATAATATATTTTTCAGCAAAGTTTGATCAAACAAATTCAATTAATTTGAAATGCCTTTGGCAATGTTTTGTAAACTTACGTCATTTGTTTTGTCCTTCATAAATTTTCATCACAAGAGCATCTATTTATAGGTACTCATTCAAAGTAAAAGAATGCAATCAAAATTACTTACAAAAATTATAGGTTTCGTAGCTCACGATGGAAAACTAGCCAATTTACAAACGTTGCAACGAAAACAAACTTTCTCAAGGCTAACTCATTCAGAAGATGGATTCATTACGATTTTTGGTGAAATCAAACTCAGCAACTGCACAGTCAGCATCTTTAATTTATCAACCACGAATAATAATCACTTTCATCATTTTTTTTGCCTTTCAGGTAACATATGGATACTGGAATTTCTGGATACTTCATGGCTTCCTTAAAGTGAACGTTCCCAAAAACAGAATTAAACTGAAATTCACTATAAATCCTGTTAATTTTAGTCGAGGCATGCTTGCAATGAGTGAAGCGAAAATTCGAGTTTTGTCTTTAAAGTATAATAGCATAAGCACATCTACCAAGTTTAATTTTTTTTATCTTCTATTCTCGACAGAAATCTCGAAATCGATGTATCTGGACTGGGAATATTTAATTGGGTTTCTGAGGAAATTACAGCTGTAATAAATAATGAATTCGAGACAGATATAGTGCGTCTTCTTGACGATGTAAGACTAAAATCAAATTAACATTCATTATTTGCAAACATATTTTCTCGTAGAAATTGAATAAAACCTTACAACAGTTCGCTGGAAAAAGTTTACCGAAACGACTCAAGCAGTATTGACACCACCATATTGTGTTCATATTTTTTCAATAAATAGTACAAACTTAAACTGTTTTGTGTTGCGTTGTTGTATTCTCAACAATAAACCTATTCCGTGAATGAATCTGATCAAGTTTTTGATGGAATATCCCGATAAGTTTTTCATTTCAAATTGACTAAAATAAGCTTTTCATGTGTTTGAAATACGAATATATTAGACCTCAGTTAATATAAATTTATAAATTCAAACGTTATCAATTTTAAAAACACTTGATGCCTCAAATTATATTTTTGTTCTCATTGGCATGTACCCAGAGAAAAATCTACAAAAAAACTCTGGTATCTTCTTTATTAAGAATTTATGTTTTTGAGGGGTGATTTCAAGTTCGCTTTGAACTTTATTATGTTATTCGCCAATTTTACTGAGTTCGGCAATGAATTTTATGTTGCAATAGCTTGCTGTATTGTCAACAATCTAGAGTCAGCATTCCCAATATAGTTTCAATTGCTTGTTTTGATGTCTGATTCCATAAAATAGCTCTGTATGAGATACTTGATCGTATATAAGCATTAAAAATCATTAATTTAGTACTGATTATCGAGAACTCATATTTTCTTAAGGCTATTATCATTTGTGCGACTTTATGTCTGATGTGTTTTATGAGGTGTATCCATGCCATTTTCTCATCCAAAATCAATCCCAGGTACATCTTTGGTTCAGTTTCTCCCAGAAAGACTCCGTTGATCTTAATACAGGGATTTATAAGGTATTTATTTTTCTACTGCAATATGATGTACTTGGTCTTGTGGACGATTATAAGCAGTACTCTACGCTACTCGGTATTGTTTTAGATCCCTATTAGTTTTATGCTCCAGAGATGGTTCATCCTTTCCAGACATAAAAAAGGGAGTCAACAACGATGAGGACCGATTCGCCACACAGCTGGAGATGTTGGATGCTGTTCACGTACTGAAAGAATAGTACTGGTACCAGATTTGAACCTTGCAGGATGTCTATATTAATTAAACGCTCCTGACTGATGCACTGTAATTGTTTTGTCACAATCCGCCGTTTCAGTCAATAATATTTTATCATATTTGAATAACTCTTCAGTGTTTTAATGACTCTTCAGTATTTTGAACTACATCTAGCCGATGCTCCAATTTTTTTCTCGTAAAATTTTTGATTTGCTTCCTTTTTAGTCGATTCAACGCTTTTTAGAACAACGAACAAAAATATGCAACAAATACACGAAAATACAACACACTGAAGATAAACAAACAAACAAAAAACACCCTAAAAAACACAACCACAAAAAAATAATCGGTAAAATTGTCTAACGGATATGGGGGGCACGTAGTCGAGTTTTGCTTAAATGTTAATGTCGGCTAGCGTATTTAGTTTATCATAAGATGAATACATAAATATGACTTATAAATTCATAGCTTTGTAAAACGTACCGATTTTTATATTTTCAAACATGTTTGCTTCGTTATTGCAAGACTTAAACGATAATTTTTGTATTCGACACCGAATTAGATTCGAATCCAGGTTCGGACGAGGGTCCGCTCACCAAGCTTTGAGTTCACCTAGCTCTGATTAGGTACCTGATTTAAAATCAGGGGTAAAGTGAGTCGTGGAACTAATCACTCGTATCCACAATGATTAAAAAAATTGTAATGAAGCTCTCTACCAGCTTCAACTCCTAGACCCGTACAAGGGTTGTCGTGGGATTGCTGAGATTTGATAAACAGGCCACTAATGCGCAAATGAAACTATTATTTTTGCAAGTTATTGCAAGACTTTAGTTGCTTTGTAGCTGCCCTTTTACTTTTTAACGATAATTTTGTATTCGCCAGCGATTAAGATTTAATGAAGAAGCCACTATTTCGCATATGAAACAATTATCTTAATAGAAAATACAGATTTAGACAAAGATGTTTATTTTCTTCACATCACCCAAGTTTATGAATTTCAATTTATTCATAATTCGTCGCATTCGTGTAGCTTAACAAGACTCTTCGATGCTCAAACTGTTTGCTGATGACTTTCTAATCACGCTAGGTATATGTACTTTGCATTCCTCTTTCTCAAGAAGAAGAAGACATCAATTGTCAATTGAACTGTCAACGTGACACCCATTTGCGGGCTGTGTGGGGTTATGGGTACAGTGCGTTTCATATTTCAAGGAAAGGTTTTATATCAAAAATGTTTGCTTCATCAACCACTGGAACAAGTTCAATTGTATTTAAATCGCTAATCTTAGACTTTTCCGGGCTACGGTAATATATGTTGCTTGCTTTTTGTCCGATTTTATAATACTCTATTCTCATGACTATTGTAGGCTATGTCCCGCTGGACAACAGATTCGTGAGTATATTCATAGGCCGAAGTTACGAAATCCTTATTGGTTTGTAAGAAAAACAAGAGCGGTAATTTCACTCCTTAATGAATCAGCTCAGAGTACAACATTTCTTTACTTTAGGCTAATGAAGATAATATAACAGCTGAAAATCAAGAATTCATCAGAGAAATTGTTCACGATCAATTCGGCCCGCCTGTAATCATAAAAGGTGTTCCCACATACAAAAATGCAGCACAGTCTCTCGTTAAAACTGAAGACCGAGAAAAGGTTGAATGGTCTCCGGGCTTAAGACGAACGGGTCTATTAGCCCGAAAAATCGGAAATTATCCACTTTGGTTGAAGAATGGAAAGAAGATTCACACTACTCTTTTGCAGGTAATATAAAACTTAAAATAGGTTGTACTTACCTCGTTTCTAGGTGTAGAAAGCAAATATTTCCAGTCCAAGCTTGGATAAGTATTTGCTTGTTTCACGTACAGTTGTTTGTTGGCAAAAAAGCGAGAACAAAATGTTATCTCAAGTAATTTCACCATTGATTGATTGACCTAAAAAATAATACTTTTAACGTGAATAATTCTAAAGAAGACATAACTCAATTATCAATAATAGGTAGTAGATAATCACGTCGTCAAATACATACCACCGGAACAATTTCAACCGACGCAGCGACCTTCAGTTCATAATGTCAAAAAGTTCGGATGTCTTCTAGTAGGTGCCGAAAGTATTGATCCCAGCCTTCTGACAAAGGAATATTGTGGGCTTTTTAAAGATTCGGGTGTGATGCCCAAAAAGCATCTGGCTCGTTTCCTTGTTTCTCCAGAATCGGCGCTTGCACCTGGAACACCTTTGAATGCCACACATTTTCGAGTCGGCGACTTCATTGACGTCCGAGGCAAAACGTGAGTTAATACACTTTGTCCTTATATGCTTTTCGGGACCACAGTATTTCATTCTGTCTTGCAGAATCGATCGAGGATTTCAAGGCGTAATGGTACGGCACGGCTTCAAAGGCATGCCAGCCTCCCACGGCGTAACGAAGACACATCGTCGTCCCGGTAACATCGGTGGGGGTGGAGAGAAAGGTCGAGTCTGGCCAGGAACCAAAATGCCAGGTCATATGGGCAATCGTTATCGAGTCCTGAAAGGATTAAGAGTCTGGCGAATAAATACGAAGTACAATGTCATGTGGGTACAAGGATACAACATTGCCGGTGAAACAAATAGTCTTGTATATTGCTATGATACGATTCTACCGTTACGAAAACCAACGACAGCACCACCCTTTCCAACAAGTTTTGACGATGAACTTGAGGAACCCTTAGCCGAGGAGATATGGTATGAATCAGTGCATGATTTTAAGGATCCTTCGATCACTTTCGCGCCAGAAAAATAGAGTAGTTGTTGAAGATAGGATGATAAGTTTTTGTTAACACTTAATAATAGGAATAAAACAAGCATAGGCATCTGCTGTGTCTTTTTGATCTTAAGGTGTTGTAATTTCGAAGACTATATGTCATGCAGCGAACGGGTTCGCAGACATTGTTAAAAAAGGTTTCCTATACATCAGAATATCAATGGACTCTATTTACTTTCTAGAGCATTAGCGAGAAAATAATTGATGATAAAAAGTTTTGAGATATCTACAAATTTTGGAGATAAAACATGTCGCACTCTTCCTTTTTCATGCGATTTTTTCTCGTCTGTGAGTCAATGGTGAGTTGACTTTTTTGTCGCATCGACAGGAATCTTCCGTTTTTCTATTGAGTTCGATCGATTTAAAATATATCTTTTATAGAATTTCTATCCTACTATGCTGCCCTACTAAGCATAAACGTTCTATCTAAATTTTTCTCATTTTCGAGTTAACACAGGATTCGAAAACTACAACTCTATTACATCATTCTACAAAATTTGAAAAACCTATCTTTTGTGGAAATCGATATTGAAAAATGCACTCCATATATCTTCAGTACAAATCAAAACACAAATCATTGAATGGATGAGAAAGATGAGAAAAAGTTTAACTATAACTAAAAATTAATTAAAAAATTAAAAATGATTGCCAAAGAAAATGTTTTTTTTGCAATTTTCTTTTTGCAAAAAAAAAATATTTCTTCTCTTTGCAATTGTGAATTTCGATATCATCCGAACAGTGCCGCCAACAGATATGATGACGATGACAGACTTGACATAACTGCATGAAATTTGAAATTTCGAGCTGTGTTGTTTGAGTGCCGGTTCTCGAGATTTCGAACAATCAGAATTCTATTCGCTTTGTATCCTACGAAAATGTTCGAGAAACTGAAACAAGACATTGAAATAATTGAACGGGAGTTGAGGAAATTTCAAAGAACATTTCATTTCGTACTGCACGATTACGATTATCACCACCAAAACGACGAGGAAGAAGTTATAGCCAAATATAACCGAAAACTTGATAAGATTGAACAGTCGTGCAATGAAATCAAATCTGAATCTGACAAATTCGTTGGGTTGTTGGAACAAGCTAAAGAACGAACCACATTTTACGATAAAGCCATACGAGAGATAGCCAATAAGCACGGAATAGATATAAATCATATTTTAGATGCGGACGGGACTCGAAAAGATCTGCTAAATCCGCCTGCAAGTGATGCCCTTAATAATGATTGCAAAACTCCAACGTAATTGAAGTAGTTTGTTTCACTAGTTTTTAAGAAAAACTTATACAAATCGTTATTTTTATTATAAAAATAAAAATGTGAAGTGAAACTACTGTTTTTTTGATCGCACGAAATTGACATTTGCCCTGCTTGCAGTAAACTTGGTGCTGTCAAATTTGTTTGGTAGTTTCAGCGAAGAGCATTTGGATCTAGTGTACAGTATATTCGATGGCAATGGCCTCTGCAGCGGTTCAAAAAATTCCCGTAATTACCAAGCTATCTTCAAGGGTAATTCGAATTTTAGGATGCAATCCAGGTCCGATGACTCTGCAGGGTACAAACACATACCTTCTCGGAACAGGTTCAAAGTACAGGACCTGATTACAATCGTTCTTACCTAGTCTTAAAAGTTTCATACAATTTTAGACGAATTTTAATCGACACTGGTGATCCCGATATTCACAAGTACAAAGAAAGTCTAAAAAGTCTTCTGGCTACTGAAAGAACAACGATAAATCATATAGTCTTGACTCATTGGCATCATGATCATGTCGGTGGTGTAAAGGACGTACTCGATTTGGTTGATAAAAACGGTAGGAATGGCTATTTACAATTTGGACGTGTTCCCACTAATAAGGTTTCTGTTAGATTGCAAAGTATGGAAGTATGAACGAACTGATGCGCCTGACGTTTGCCCTGAAGTGCCGGACTATGTTAAGATTCGGAAACTAGAAAATCATCAAACATTCGCAGTGGAGGGTGCTTCCATAAAAGTTATTCATACCCCGGGCCACACAACCGATCATGTCATTTTGACGATGGATGAAGATGGGGTACTGTTCAGTGGAGATTGCATTTTAGGTAAACTCATGCTTTGTTTATACGTTGCTGACAGCACTATGATCGTATAAATTTGAATTCAACTTGCCAAAATTGTATTTTATATTACCATAATATTACCATAAAACTTTTTGCTCCACTTTTGTGATTACTATCACTGCACATTCTTCCTATGGTTACTAACGAATGATATATTTTCGTACAAACAGGCGAAGGTACAGCAGTATTTGAAGACTTGTACGATTATATGAAAAGCTTAGAGCTTATCAAAAATATCAAACCAAAAGTAATATATCCAGGACATGGAAATATTATTGAGGTAGTATGCAAAATTGCAAGTTAAATTATATTAACCTTTCTCACTTTACACATTTAGAATCCTGTTCCGAAAATACAATACTACATCGACCATCGCAATCAAAGAGAAAGGCAAATAGTCGATGTACTTAAAAACTTTAAGGGCAAAGATTTTACAGAAATTGATTTGGTTAAGGTTATATATAAAGATACTCCTAGCGAACTATGGCCCGCAGCAGCTTATAATGTTAATCATCACCTGAAAAAACTTACCAAAGAAGGAATTGCGGTCGAAACATCAAAAAGTGGATCATCTGTTTGGTGTTACGGACAAAGAGACTCATCACTTTAAATGTTATTTTGGTTTTATCTATTATGAATGTATTCAAGGTTTGATGTGTTTATCTGGCGATATTATCCGTATAGATTAGCAAATTGGAAAAGAGCAAACTATTTTTATACATGAATAAAGAATATTCCTCAAGTTCAATTTTTATTCGTTTGAAACCTTTGCTTATGGTATTGGTACAGACACTCACACTTTCTATAGTTTTTAAAAGTGGTAAATAGTTTATTATTTCAAAATAGATTGACTACGAAGGAAATCTAACCTACGTTTATTTTGATTATCTTGGAGAAAAATCTCTCATTGTCTTCTTATATCCATGCAAAAACGAGGCCATAGCAATGTTAAATATTAAACTACAACTTGGACTTTTAAGCGACGGAAATACAGACCGTTAAAGAACGAGGAGTCGGTTATTCTCATTAGGAATGCCTGGAGCGAAACCAAGATGTGAATCGCATTTTTTAGTGTCAGCTTTAGCTGCAGACTATATATGTTTTCAACTCAAACGCATACAATAAAAAACTTCTGTCCAATAACCTAGATATTTCGTACCAAGCATTTTAAAGAAAATTATCAAAATAAACTCATAGCTCCAAAAATGGTTTAAAGTACACAAACAGAATAACATCAAGAATTATAAAGGCATTTAACTTCTTAGAAAGATGATGAGAATATTATGCTGCAAAGTAACAGCCCATCATATAAAAAATACCACTGCTGATTATTTTTTATCTGACTATTATAATCATTATATTAAAGTTTATATTATATATTAAAGTTTAACTTGTAACTGTGTTTTGCGTCATAAGTTTTTTTTTGGATTTAGAACTATTCTAAAATATCTCACTATGTATTGTATTTCTATCGTAAATCAGAATATAATTGTGTTGCAATATAACACTTTCCAAAGATACCAGCAATATAAATATCTATTAATTAATTTAATTTTAAAAATCAATGGTGGTGTTTCAGCGAATCAGTTCACTACCCTACATTCCCATTTATCAAAGCTCTTCATCTGTTCGATATTGTGCAAATGACCCAAGGCAATCTGTTTTCTTTCTTGACATAAACGTTTTTCTTTCTGTTTATAATCTTCGTTGATCATCAATTGGGCAATTTGAGATTTCCCAGAAAAATTAAACATTCAATCTACTTTGATTTTTTCGAGGTAAAAGTCTGTAGTGAAAAATTTCGATAAGTGACGTGAAGTTCAGAGAGACATTTTTCGTCACTTTCGATTGAAAAAATGATAAGACCTCATGCACCAATTCATGATGTGTTTTGAATTTTTTTTAAAGATAGATGTCAATAGTAGTGATATCTTGGTGCATAGATATCTTCGGGAATAAGGGCAAAAATGAGAATAATCGGCCTGTTCGCGTATCTGAATCTGTTATAATATATTCAAATAGATTCGCAGCAAGTCGTTTTTGTACACTTGCTGCGAGCCAGATTTGGTCACAAAAAGAAGCCAGCTGCAAAAATCTGTTGCTGCTACAGTACGCAAACAGACCTATTGAATATCTATACTTCTTAGGAGAAATATGTTAGTTTCTGTTATAATTTTGGTGAAACAAATAAAATTATCACGTTTCACTACCCTCAGTAGTAGTCAAACAATTAGGTACAGTTCCATTATCAACATACAATTAACGATAAACCGTAAATAGTTTATCAACAAATGTAAATTTGTTATGATCTGTAATGCAATTATTCTTGAAGAAATGTTAAATATATATACAATGGATTGTAGCTGAAATGGTGCAGTCAAATTTTATTGTGAAAGTTGCAAATATTTCAAAATCTTGATACTTTGCTGAGAAAAAACAATAATTAATAGACAATTATTATTGAACTAACAAAATTATGTTGGAAATACCGATCCACTACGAAATAAAAATGAATCTTTTTATATTTACTTAAAGTTTAATTTTAAATGATGCCGCAAAATTTACTGTTATCAGAGATATTGCATAAGCTTAGATATCCAACTAGGTATTGTCGTTATGCTTAACAATTGGCCTTAATGCTTCAAGAATGGAAACAACTCAGTGATAAACATCAGAAATCATACAGTTGAGTACATCAACTTTTCGACACGATATTGGGCTTTTTGTGCATGAAGGAAATAAGTGCCATGTACGTAACGAGAGAAACAGGAGAACATGTGCACCAAACAAGATCTTCAATGATAACGATCTTGGATAGATTTTAGGTAAAGTTTGGAAAAATTCTATTTTACAACCTAGTAATACTCCAGCCAAACGAAACGCCGCGGAAAGTACTCTATAATCAGCAGCAAAATAAACTGCCGACATTGATATTCGATGCCATGGTTTTGAAATTCAGAATTTTGCGCCGAAATCAAAAACTCTTTTACTCTTTTTCATTCCTACGTTTTCTCCCAAAATAGCAACACTTAGCGTATTGAATCGAATTTCCTACTTTGAAACGATCAAACATTGTTATTTTGCTCATCGAAAAGGGAACCAATCCGTTGAAGAGCAGCGTAAAGCAGTACCTAGCACTATATATTATAATTTTCGCTTTCGTCTTCCGAGTATAGTACTGGAGAGCGAAACGAAATGGAAGTTCATTTCATATGGGGTTTTACATTAAATTTCATTACAAAAAATTACGGGTACAAGACATTTAGCCAGGGTTGGTTAGGTTCCGCAGCTACCTCCTTCAGACAGTCTCCGGGGAAGGCATTCATTCAATATGATTCTACATCGCGTAGTGGACAACCCTTATTCAGAGGAGAGCCACTCTGAGTCCTTGATGTACTGGATGATTTCTTTCAGGTCCACTGAAACCACTACGATTGGACAAATAAAGAAGTATGAGCCAAGGGACTTAATCATTCTTCCACTCACACAAGAAGTGAAAAATTGTTTCCTCTCTCTACTCGAATCTACAGCTTCAGCAGAAGTCGTTGTAATACCTGCCAAATAGACAGTGTCCAGCTAAGACAGCCACCGCTGTGCGGAGGGATCTCCTTCCTGAATCCAGAAGTTTCTTAGTGCCAAAAGTTTTCACAATTGTCTAGCAATCGCACAGGAAGGTTCTTTCCCCCAGGACTTCACAGCGTCCTTTAAATGTTTTTGCCTCATGATCAGTTTAACTGAAGCCATTGGATGGCTGCAGAGCACTTCCGGCAAAAGATCCTCCGCTTAAAAGTGTCATCAAATGTCCCCATGTACTGGGACTATAGCCAATACTTCTGCCTGAAAAATATTGGAGTGGTCTGGCAGGCGGAAGGAAAGCTTCAATTTAAGTTCAATGCAAAATATACCATCAATTTGGAGCCATCGGTATATATTTCCACAGCATCTGTTGTTCGGAATATAGAGATGGTTGGGTAGCAGTATAGTCGATGCCCCCTAGAATAGGCTTACCATGCCCTCCACCAAAATTTTCGCAAGGCTCAGGTCTATCCTTGTCTAAGGATCATCATAATTCAGTCTAACCGCAGCACATACCGTATGTCACAAGACCAGTCGATCTGTAAGCACTATGAGCAGGAGTGCCTTCGTCGGGGTAGTACGAAGAGCTCTCGTTATAATTGAAGCTGCTAGCCTGCGTAGTTTCTTTATCATTTTCTGACGCACGTAGTACGTACGGCTGGCCACCAAACTACTGCTTCATAGAGCTGAATTGGTTCCACTATACAAGTGTTCCTTGACACAATACGAGGTTGCAGCTTCTAAGTCTTTCAGCTGTGAAAAGTACAAAACACCATAGAAATTTGGAGCTCAAGATAAGTTCAAGATATTTTACTTTCGAGGCTATAATTTTATATCCATTTCGTTTCGTTAGAAGCCCGTTAGCTATTAAATTTGAAAACAACAGAATACCGCTCTGCTAGGGGTATCCGTACTGACTACTCCCTAGATGGTTGAATCCAAGATTTCTTATTAGATGATTTATAAGTGCCACTAGCTGCGAATTTATATCTAGATTTGTAGAGCACTGACAATCACCTGAAGACGCACAATATTGAACGCTTCCTCGATGTCTATAAATGCAGCCAGTATTTACTTCTTGCAAGTAAGTGATTTTGAAGCATGGCCAACTGGAGTATGTAGTGCTGTTTCGTCAGATTTGCCTGTGTTATAACCCTGGAAAATTTCCCAACCTGTTCTTTTTCTGTTTACGAAAGGGGTTGCATATGTTTCAATCCTCTTAAGGTAAATAATACGTACTTGTGGTCTGAAAGCGAGCACTGTTGCAAAACTTTTCATGTCGTGAGAAGATGCGCAAAGTTCTCGCTTATCAGTATTATATCTAGAGCCTCACTTCTGCTGAAGGTCCTAAAAGTAAGTTTATTATAAATATTTGCAATGGCAAGATTACTAGACATGTTGAATTCACATAATGATTCATCTCTATTTTTGTTGTCTGAACTGCCCCAAACTTCATTATCTACGTTCGCGTCTGCACCTATTATTAGCGGAATCTACCGAGTATTTGCGGCTGGTTTTAGCTCCTCAACAGGGTCATTGGCGGTTACAAGCCTTCATCGTGTGCCACGTATCATGGTTCGCGATGACTTTAATAGCAACATTATCTTCGTCGTTGAAGTTCGAAAAGACAAGGATATTTATGGAATTATTGATGAGGATGCAAGCTCTTGGTTGACCCAAAGATTCAAAATATAAAATCTTAAAAAATTTATAACATACTATAGTATCCAAAACGCTATGCGGGGACTTATGCTCTATATCTTAGCTTACTCGGAATCGGTTGTTTTAGCACCACACCCAATTTTGAGACTGTCAAATCTCACCCAGTTTGTTTGCCGCTACGCTTTACAAGTTCGCAGAGTGTTGGTGGTGACAGGTTGTCCAGAACACAGGCATTAAGGCCAAGTCGGCCGGCCATTTCGTTAAACGGCCGAGCTAGTCCAGTTGGAAAAGTCTTGCATTTCTTCAGCCCCGCTGATTCGCTTGTTCAGCCGAAGTTTGTCGTTTTTCAGCAGTCAGTATTGCAGGAGTCTGAGTTGTAGGACGAATCCTTTTGTTTGCCAGTTCTGCCTACTTAAGAGCTTTTTTATCTATATGTCCCGGGGAAGTTCTTACTCTAGATATGGATTCTATATACTTCTAATTATATATACTTCTAAAGGAATATGTGTCTGAAGCGTAGGTGATACCTGATACATCTGGAGCGGATGCCCGAGTCAGCTCAGTAGCCCTTCCACATTAACTTTACTCGGTATAATAGGGCTTCTTCCTCTCATCAACCCTCAGCTTTTATGCTTTGGCACTGTGATCACGGAGATACATATGGTTACCAGAGGTTTGTTGCGCAGGCTTGGAAGCCACTTCTCCACAGTCCCTGGGCAGGGTGACGGGGTGTCTGTGGACGGTGGAGAAGAGTTTTTGGCTACTTCTCCTCCGGATAAAAGTGGAGCAAGCCTCGTCGCCACTTCCAGATCTAGCTAAAGGGAGGGAAACATTTCCAGGTAAGTCAAGTCATTCTAAAACCATTCGAAAAGAGTTGAGAGATCCTAAGTCTCATTGACGCATTGCTAATAAGAAGCTATTCATAGATGCAAAAAATAGAAATCGGAAATGCAATTTATCTTTTTTTGTGGGGAGAATTATATATATTAGAATTCAGAGGTAATACATGATTGACGGTAGCCCTTTTCAGAGTTACAACCACAAAATTAACGTAACACGGTTAAACACGGTGGCAGCCATGTTATGATCTGAGGCAGTATGTTGGTATCTCGAGTGTTAAACTTGAGGTACGGTGCAAATAACCAAAGTGTAAACAACTGAAAATCATTGTTTATTTTTTTCCTGTAGCTAGGGTATAGATTGAGTGCCGAAATATTTTAAATCAATCAAATCAAGGTATCATCTTTACCGTTCAGAAAAAGTTCTGGCAAGCTTAAAACAATGAAAATAAAATCCAATTCAAAAGTGTTATTCTAAGTAAAAAATACCATCACAATTTCCTAGCAATTAATGTTAGTTTGTTTCCAGAAATATATAATTAAATCAGATACAACCAAAAAATAATCATTCACGACTTTTCTATGTATTTCATTTAGTGTTTTCATCTTAATTTGTGAATCATCTGATCTAAATCCAAGAAGTAAAATATCTCCACGAAAAATCTGAACGATTTGCCGACAGTCAGAGGCAAGCTAATAAAATCAAATGATTTTTCAAATATCGTACTGGTGCAACCTAGAAATCTTCACGATTACTCTGCTTAACGTCAGCCTTTAACTTTGAACTATCTTCGGAACAAATTAATTCCTTCTATTGGACTCGTGTGAAAAACTTAAAGAGTTAATTCCCATTTGCCACTTATTGTTCACGGTAAAAATACACCAGTAAATCAAGACCAGACATCAACAAACGCTTCACGCTGCTCTCCAATGATCTGATCTGCCTTGTCAATCAAGATCAGTAAATTAATTGTTTATGGCGCATTCTCGAATGTGTGTTAATATGCTTGCAGCATATAAATCAAATGGGCCGTGTACATTACTGCAACTCATAAATTTAGTAATTCCAAATTTAGGTGTAACGAAAGTGTCTGAGGACTCGTTGCAAAGATTCAAAATTGCAAAACGGCAAATCATCTAACAGTAGATAAAAGTCAATGGAATTTATGTTTGTTTGGATTAATCGCCATGGACTATAATTAAAATGTGCGCCGGAATGGCTCCTATGCACAGGAAAGCTAGTTGGTATAAACAAAATGTACGTACGTCTACGATTTGGTAAATAAGAAGTCTGATATTGATCAGTTTCATGGATAATTTCGTGTGCAATGGACGTTGTTGTTTGAAGGAGCCGTTCAGTTCGATTTGGTCCGTTTCGTTATTGACGATCGCGATTAAACTCAGATAGTTCGAAAAAAAGATACTTTTGAAGTGATTTTTTTGAATCATTCGCTGATTTTTTTTTTGGGACGTCGTCGTGGCAAAGTTTTCGTAGATACTACCATAGATAGTGAAATATGAAAGAAACACGTGAAAAGTCTGATGTATCTATAACCATTGGCGATGATATATCCGAGGAGGATTTGAAAAAATCTCGAGTATGTTCAGTTGTTCCAAAAATATAGCTTAAGAAATTAAAAAAAGTAGAACAACCTCAAATAATAAGTGCGCTCTACTTTCTACGCATTTCTGTTTAAAATACGAATAAATCAGGCAGGGAAATAATTTAAAACATAAATCAATGGAGATCATTTTTTTTCGGAAAAAATTGAAAAACCGATGTGCTTGTAGATGTGTATTTAATTTGTACTGGAAATAAGAAGGTTTGTTTACAAGGAAGTTCACGAGATCTTTTGAAGTTCATGTATGAATTTTCATTGTAATCTTCGAAAATCAACGTCGGCCTTCAACTTTACTCTGAACATAACAGGGACAACATTGAAAATAGTATTCAATTTTCCAATTTTTTCATACGGTTGATTAACAGATTAGTAAAAACCAATACATTAATATGACTATTCAATACATTGATTTTATTAAAAAAATTAGCACATGTTAAGGGCTGACTAGTTGTTCGCGCGATTGACCGCTTCGTATTGGAGATGTCTTATTAAAACTGTGATATCTTCAAATGTACCTATAATTTTAGAACAAGTTTTTTTTATTCTACTGTACGTTGATTGTTGAAAAAATTGATATCGTTTGTGTTTGATACGTTAAGTATTAATATTGCAGTACTCACCAGAATTTAGCGCTGGAAATTGAATATTTTTGACGTCTCTATGTCTTCAATTACAATTTTATTTTATTTTGTTAATGTATACCTAATTCCCTACTGTAAATGATGAACGAAGGATTTTCAGTTTTAAGGAGTTTTTAAACACTGGTGAAAAATTGTGAATATGGATGAAAAGGATGTCATTGTTTCCAAACATAAAAATGTTTTAAAAGTATGGGTATTATTGAAAATATTAATTCAGTGACTATTTCTCGGGAGCGCGCCATCCGATTAAGCTGAAACTTTCAGGATACATTTTTGTATATGCAGAATAGGTCCAAGTTTCACGAAATGTTAATTTTCTTTAACCCTTTGGTGCAGGCGGTCGTTTTAGTGATATTTTAGATAAGCCTATTTATTCTATAAAAAAATAATTTTCAAAAAAACTAAGTTTGCGAAATGAATTTGGAACGTGTTCTTAAAAAATATTTGAAAAGGTTTTGGAAATTTTTAACCCTTTGTGTGCGCTAGGTGTCTAAAATGAGATCGGGAGAATTTGACATTTTTATAATTGCGATAACTTTAGACAGAGCTATTGAATCATTACAAAACTTACAGAACATATTAATGTTACTAAGTTGTATATTTGTGTAGTTTTGTATGAACGTGCTAGCAACCCTGTAGCTACGGAAGGCGCTGAAAGTGAAAACCTTCAAACTATTGACTCTTCCGAAATATTTTCGATTTGAAGAAAAAAGCAATTCATATACAAATCTTATGCTTTTTCTACACAGTCAAACTTTTGAAATTCCATGCCAGACAAGAACGACAACCCTTCAATTTATCTATATTTTTAGCATCAAAAACTTATGATCATGGGAACGCATGATCCAATAATCAGATACCGCTGAAATTTACAGAATGCATTGGTCTTAAGTAGGATCAGATCTGATAAAAGCGATTTTGAAATTTCGGCAATTCTGTGCTAGTAGTGCCATCTTGTAAAATTACGAAGAAAAATGCCTACTTATGGCCCTATAAATTCTGCTTCAGTCGCCAGATTTTGACAAAATTCACACAATAGCTGAATCTTACTCTAAACCACGTTTGGTAGAGTTTTGGTTGAAAAATTAGGTTGGAGCTGCCAGCTATAGTAATTTTGGTGTCTTCAATTTTAAAACTCACTCAGGAAAATAAAGCACTTTGTCCTATAGCTTCCAGTGCAGTTATGGAATCATAACTAAATTCATATGGCAATTCAAAATTATTGGATTGGTTAGTTTTGTATTTTTGTTTGCATATTTTTAGTAAGCGATTTTATCATAGAATTTTCAAATCATAGTGATTTTGTAGTGAAAATAAACAACAAATATTACGATCTAGAAAATTTGAAAATTTTTGCGGGTGGTAACCCTAAATTTCTTTGTCTCCCTATAACTTCCAAAGCAATCATCGGTCAATACGAAATTCGCAGAGTAGATTGACTTCAACTTGAAGCAGATGCGACATATTTTTGGCTTCGGTGCTAGCAAAGGAGTGACAGGACGAGGCGTTTTTGTTATTTTCATACCAATAAATGCTTACATTAAGTATACACATCACGAACATTTGCAATGAAAATAAGTAAACAATGTTTAAATTTTCTAAGATCTGAACAATTTTTCGGATGACAAATCCAAAAACCTTTCTATCGCTGTAACTTTCGATGAAGTCATCGAAACTAAATTGGCTTAGGGTCTATTATTACATTTATTGGTTTTAAGTAGGAAAAGTAGCTGGACATAATACTAAATATATCAAAAATATCACTTAAATGGCTGCCTGCGCCAAAAGGTTAAAGATAACCTATTTTGCATAAACTCCAATGTATCCTGAAAGTTTCAGCTCGATCGTATGACGCGTTCCCGAGAAATAGTCACTGAATTTTTTTGATGATATATATACAGGGTGTTTGGTACTCGGACACTTTTGTAAGGAGGTATTCCTTGATATATTTTGAGCAAAACATCGTTCTACAGGTTGGTCCGGTTTTCAAAATCACCACGCAAAGTTTTATTGCTTGTTTTTTATGAAATCAAATTACCTTTAATGTGATGTAACATTTTAAATTGTAACTGTTACTGATTTTGAGATATTTACCTCAAAAAACAAAATTTTGGCACTTCTACTCCGAACATTCTGTGTTCAATGTTCTTTTTTCTCAGAAAACCTCATGAAAATATGCCATTTTAATTTTATTTTTTTATAGGCCATATTATTGGCTACAAAGGTTACATACATACATATTTATAACTTGGATTTTAGCATTTCGCAAGTAGTAAGCGAAAATACATATAGTTTAAAATCTTAAGATGCCATGAAGTGGCCCTCGTTGTCGATCTGCACTCTTTGCTTGAACTGAAAGTATTTAATAATGGTTTTCATGCTTTATTTCAAAATTTTTGAGCTACAGTAAATGTTCAAAATGGCCATCTTCATTTTGAATACACGCTGAGGCTCGTTTTGCAAGCATTCTTTTCGTATTCATTATTGGTAAGTAAATTGTGAAAATTCGTAACACCGTCCTTGGTAAATAAGGATTAATTTTTCCAGAGAATGATGTTTAGAAAAGTTTCGTTGTCTAATTGGTTCTCAAGGACCCAATCGCAGAATTCCATCCTTTTGGGCAAATCAATGGGTAGCAGCTCCTGCGCTGGTATGTGATGGCAGGGATGTAAACGCGCTGCTTTTAAAATACTCCAAACTTTTCACGAAGACACATTAAACTGCAATGCCAAGAGTCGAATACTGTTTGATGGGTCAGTTTCCACTGCATGCAGTATTTCTTCATCGGTCCGTACAGCGATTGCTGGCGCAGGATTTGCGTTCACTCGGCTCGTTTTAACGCTGCCCGTTTCCCAAATCCTTGTGTATAGTTGTTGAAAAACTCTCCTTCCAGGAATCCGTCGATGGGGATATCTCTGTTGATACAAAGATTGCGCCGCTTGTGAACTTCACCGGCACTCTCCACACACGTACATAATATCTGCATATTCTTCATTAGTGTAGTGAGACATTTTGCATTTATTTTTGAAATTTTATAATAATGTACTGAAACTGATAAAAATTTGGTAGTGGTTCTGTTTTTATAGGGTTTTAATTTTTTTACATATCCCATTAATAAAGGCGAAGAACTGTACCCAATTTTATCTGTAACATCCAGGCAGGTGTGTCAATTATGTTGAAACTAATTTTAATTTAGTTTATTTTATTGATAGTTATAGTAATTAATGGGCAGTAAAAATACTTAAGTGCACATAAAAATTTAAACTTTTCTTTTCAACGAGGGCTATTTTATTACATATTTACTTTTTAAGCGATATCTAATTTCGCTTACTACTTGCGAAAAGGTAAAACCTAAGTCATAATTATGTATGCAACTTTTGTAGCCTATAATATGGCCTATAAAACTATAAAATTAAAATGGCACATTTTCATAAGGTTTTTGAGAAAAACGACATTGAACGCAGAATTTTCAGGGTAGAAGTGCCAAAATTTTATGTTTTGAAGTAAATATCTCAACACCGGGTACAGTTAAAATTTAGGATGTTATATCAAATTATAGGTAATTTGATTCCATAAAAAATAATCACAAAAAATTTACGTTATGATTATTATTTTTCAAAATATAACGACATAAGTGAGTCAGGGTACAGGTCCGAAACACTTTTCTTGACTCATTAAGGGTTTGAAAAACAAAAACGTTTGTTTTACGTATAATTTGCACGCATTGTATGTCACGTATGACATCAACATACGAGTATGATATGTATTTTGAACTTTTTTCTTATTTTACTTCACAATGCAAAAACAACAGCAAGTTGTTTACAAGGGAATTCTTAGAACATATGCAAAGCACATTGACTTAAATGTTTTCGTTTCATAAGACTATTAGTTAATTCCAAAACTTTTGGACAAAATATTTACAAGATAATCAAGAAGCAAAAAACAACCACGTTAAACCGTAGACTTTCAAAAAGTTCTATCGAAAAAGTCAACACAATCCAAGTCGTCAAAATCGAGGCAGTGTAAATATCTCATGTAATCATTATGACTCGTGATGAATAAGCAAGTATACAAGGATAGATTGCAGAAATAGGACGTTTAACTCGAAACTCGAATAGCAAATTAGGTGCTGTAGTCAAATTGTGCATCATGTGAAAATGAACAGATAAAATTTTCTGTTCTGTTGCAGAAAAAAAAATCTATCTTGCAAAAATAAAAAAAAAATAAAAAAAAAACCACACGAAATAAACGTAGGCGCATTGCACGAAACGTAAACAATTCGATGCAACAATAAGCACATCAAGTGCTATATTTATGTGGCGCAAAATTATATAGAAATAAATTCGCTTCGAAATTGTTGTGGGTTTAGGTCAGCATGGATATTTTGAATAGCAAAATTATACAAAGCATCGTTAGATGGTGTTTATGACTCTTTCAATTTTAGGTTAATAAATATTATAAAATCTCTAGAGTAATTGACTTTGAGTGAATTAATCTTGATACAATGAACTAATTTTATTAAACATATTTGATGTTTAATGCGGCTAAAAATAGTAGGTTAGATAAATGAGATTTGTTCATATCACAATAAATCCAAAGTCTTAGGTCTAGCAGAATTCCTAACCGCGAATTCGAATATATTTAATGGCGCCCAGTGTGGGTCCATCGATGATTGAAAAGTTGTAGTTTTACAAAGAATTTGTAGCCATCGAATCTAATATTGAATTCAATTCTAATCAAAATCATTATCTTCGATAATCTTCGCATCACAGCTAAACCACTAATAAAAAAATTATCAAAGTATATTGTACAGGGTATTAATTTTAATTATTATTCATTATTATTGTTTAAATAGAACACAGGCAATAATATATCTTACATGTATACACTTGGTATAGCAATTCAGCAACAGTTGTAGACGAGTGTGATCGGTTACTGTCTAGGACGTCTTACAGGTTAGACAGGTTAGATTTGAGCCATCCAACGGGTGTCTATAAATAGTCCCTCGGGGAATTGATGGAAACAGTCTTAAAAAACAAATCGAGTGATACACAGTGAAGTACGATGAATTATTTTGAATACAGATTTTATGAAAGTCATATGTATATGATCGTTTTCGAAGTTTGATTAAAATAAATTGGATTAAAATTAAAATAAACAAACTGCAAATTTAAACAACGCAGAGAATTGCGAGCCAACGAGCTGCGTGGAGATATTTAAAGAGTGATGGGAGCAACGCAGAACAAAGCCTGCAAGTTTAAATGCCCTTGAAGTAATGAAACGCACATGCAGGTCACATTCAAATTTGGGATCGAAAGTGATCCTATGATCTGTTTGTTGATCTTAATGCAGTAAAATATCGCTAGACAGAAAATAGTCGAAAGACAGCAAATCAGAGGAAGACAGCAAATTTATTGGAAAACAACATAAGGCATTTGGAAATATGTGGAAACATTAAGAGAAATTTTTTTTTTATGGCAAACCACGTATTTAAAGCTAATAGGTTAATCTAACCTTGGTCCTCTGCCTCGATCGTTAGCTATGTTTAAAAATATTCAAAAAAAATAACGTTCTTTCAGGCACGTGAAATATGTCATGATTTAGTTTGTTGTTGTTTTTTTTTCGGTCGATTTTCCTTTGATTACTTTTCCTTTCTGAATTTCATTTGATTTTAATTATTATTATTTTTTTTAAATTTAATTTTTCTCTTTTTAACTCTCATATTATTGTGCCTTTTGTCTATTTATATATATATATATATATATATATATATATATATATATATATATTTTTTTTTTTTTTCTCTATTTTTGTTATGTCTAATCTATAATTGGATTTGTTCTGTTGATTTGGACATTAATAAATAAATAAATAAATTATAATTATGCATAATTATTGAGCGAGGGACAATACATCTCTGAATAATGTCAGATAGGCGGTATACAGGAAGAAATCGGATGAAAATGTTGATGGAAGGCTATTCATGAAAAGAGTGAAGAGCAGAGGACCGAGTATCGAATCTTGCGGAATATTGGAAGAGGGATAAAAAGCGTAAGAAAAATATATAGGATGCAAACCAGGACAAGAGAAGACTGGACGTTCCGAATAAACTGAGTTTTTCAAGTAGAACGAATTGATTAACCTTTCTACAGGCTTTGAAAAAGTCAGTCTAAATTTGCGCCGACTTGTTCTCCAGTGTCAAATGTAGAGTCCACAAAATTCGACTAAATTAGTTGAAATTGAGCGGTTCTTAATAAATCCATGCTGTTTCTTGGAAATTTAAGTCCTAACAGCACATTCCGAACAACTCTTTCTAAAGGTTCAGAAAAGGAGGGTAGAAAGGATATTGGTCGATAAATCGAAACATTTTCAATGCCCCCTGACTTCAATATTGGGAAAACATTCGAAGTTTTCCAAATCGAAGGACAAACACCGAGAGATAAGCTACGGCTGAAGAGTATGGACAAGAGAATACATAAGAACAAATGACTTTACTAAAACATTTGCTATGCCATCCGAACCGCTGCTACCACAAGAATCTAAGAGGGATGTTAATGTTTTAATTTTTTGGAGAGTTTGTGATAATTACATCAACAAGAGGAAGCATAGTTTAAACAATTGGAGGGACTGCAAAAGGTTGGAAAAAAATGAAGAAAGGAAGTCAGTAAACATATTATTCATATCTCGAGAAGATGAGGACATATTACCTTCAAATATCACTGTTTCAATGAATTGACTTGCTATTTTATAGGGATCAAATGTACGAGCAGAAGGGTTGGTACTACATTTTCACGAAGTACTTGCATTTGCCCCATTGAGCGTAAATAACAATAATGCTACCATGCATGAACTGTACGAGATCGAAGGAAATCGTCACATGCCTTGCCTTCATTGAAAAGATCAGTGCAAACAGCAACCAAAAACCTAGCAAGATGGTTTTTCCGTGCATGAGTTTGGGATGTTAACTTAAATATGAGAGTAGTAAGAAAAAAATTAAAGAAATAAGGGTTCTTCATTAATGTCAAAAGTTGAACCAAGGTTTAGTAGCTCCTTTGTTATGTGTATTTGAATAAAAATTAAAAAGTAGGGAAAATGGCGATGATAAAAGTTGGTAGTAACATAAGAAGATAATGAAGAGGAAATATAAAGATGGTCCGGGAGAACATTTAAATTATCAAGTCCAAAATTCGGCCACTGATATTAAAATTTTTTTTAATCTGCAATAGGGTAAGTTAGGTAGTAAAGAGGGTTGCCGGGTACCCAGCTAGCATTAGGCCGCCAGTTTTGGCCCATTTGCCACCCTCCGCCGGCTTGTTAGAGCTGCCAAGTGATTGCCTCACCAAACTGAATCAGCTGCTCAACGTGACGGTCCTCTGCTAACTCTTGAAATTGATAAGAACCAAAAATCTTGAGGCGTTTATTGTTTAGGGCCGGACAATCGCAGAGAGTGTGCTCGATGGTGTCCACTTCCATTTCGCACCTCTTGCATAAATTACTGGATATCAGTCCCATTTTGTTTGCATGAGATGCAGTAAGGCAATGCCCTGTGAGCAAGCCGACCGTCGTTCTCAAGCGGTTTCTGCTGAGCTTGAGCAGTTTTCTGCTTTTGCTTAAACCAGGTGATGGTCATCACCTTCTGCTCACCCTGCAGTTCATCCTGTTTTCCCATTCGGACTTTAGTTTGGCCCATATGACAGCATCTAGTTTGCTTGTGGTGTCCGGAATTGACCGTGGTACAGTGATGCAGGGGCTATTACTAACTCCTGAACCTTTTCTAGCCAATTCATCGGCTTTCTCGTTGCTTTTGACCCAACTATGCCCTGGCACCTACATAATCCGGATAGGAATATGACTTGCCTTTTTATTGAGAGCCACTCTGCAAGCGTTAACAGTTTTGATGAACATCTGTAAGACGCAAGAACGAGAATGGCTATCCTGTTGTCGACGCAAATTGTCGTTGGTTTGGTTATTGTTTCGCTAATGGACTCAGCTGCCATGCGTACAGCATATACTTCAGAATGAAAGACAGTAGCATGGTCCGACAGTCTACACCACAGTTTAAGGCTCCAATCCGTAGAAAACACGCCCGAGCCAACTCCTGTGTCTGTCTTTGACCCGTCCGTCTAAATCCAGACATCACCATCGGCGGTAGCTTCCTTTTTCATCCAGTCTGTTCTTGTGGGTATCTTGATTTGGAAATCCCTGCCATGTGTGTTATTCTGCTCATGTGGTCCGTGTCTTCCGCAACGAGCTCAAATCTTACAGAATGCCACTGTGGCCCCACTGATTTGAATCGTCCCACATGCCAGAACTTTTAGCACTTATTGCCAATAAGCTTGCGCCTCTAAAGCTGAATCGATCCAGGGGCATAAGTCCCAGAATCATTTTCAATCCAGCCGTTGGGGCGGTCCTTCAAGCGCCCGTAATACATATGCAAACTAATCTTTGCAGTCTTGTTACACCGATGGTGATGATGATGATTATGATGATAGAGATACCGATGCATTGCAAAGTATATAGGTGGGTAGGATTCAGTATTTGACATAGGTCTGCCCGTGTACAGAATGTAATAGTGATCATACCCGCTATCATGCATTCTGTCTCTTTTGATGTGGGTTTATAAGCTCGAATCGATCTTAGTGTATATTTTATTTTTATTTGCTCTCGCATTCATTTTTTGTGCCCACATTGGCGCTGCGTAGAGCAGGATTAAACTCACCACTTTAGATTAGAAATTGAGTTTGGAAACTATTTTTACTCGTATTTTTACTGTGCTGGATTGGGTTTTCTGGTCGCTAGTGGTGGCATAGGTACACGAACGACACAAACAGCTTTGAGCACAGTGTTCCAATAAAGGACTTATACACTGCTACGAGAACCTCACCACCATCAGTTTTATTTGACTATTAACGATTATGTCAAGCAAATGATATCAGTACATAAAATAGAAGTAATCTTGACTTGCTCCAGTTTGGTTCTAAGCTCCCTTACATTCGGAAATATGAATTATTAGGAAGATGAGTACAATTGGTCAGAAGAGGAGATGTAAAGCAATCCCACGACAACCCTTGTACGGGTCTAGGGGTTGAAGCTGGTAGAGAGCTTCATTACAATTTTTTTAATCATTGTGGATACGAGTGTGGAGTGATTAGTTCCACAACTCACTTTACCCCTGATTTAAATCAGGTACCTAATCAGAGCTAGGTGCGCGGACCCTCGTCCGAACCTGGATTCGAACCAGGGACCCTACACGCAAGAAGCCAGTGCTCTACCCACTAGGCTACTCAAGCACTAGAAGCGGAGATGTGCTCAGACGAAAATTTCGTCTGCGCGTTTCAAATAATTTAACTATAATATCAGGCGGCCAGAAGTCTTAATTTTCAATCTCTCTAAAAATCAGCAGCAGCAGAATTCGCCATAGACGATTAACCCTCCCTATATTTCTTGTAGAAATATATTAGAGTCCAATTATCTAATTCAAATTTTATACGAGGGCTGCATACACAAACAGATATTAATATCTCAACTTTCACCCCAGTTTCTTCATTGGTTATCAACCAGCTGTATATTTAATCAAAACTTATTCCAAAAAATTTATTGATCATTAGTTTTTTCACTTCACATGAATTGATAAATGTTTCGCACTCAAGAAAAATATGCAGAGACAAAGTTGTTTATTTTCATTGATTTCTAATTATTTATCAATAATTACCAATTCAAACAGAACAAATAAACTGCAAATCAAATACTTAGCCAAATCACATTTACTCGCATTGAATGATATTAAAACGATAATTCGAAAAATTTCATGGAAATATGTTTTAATAAAACAAAAATTCCCATCGTGTTATATCTTTAGACGCCGTTTTATATGATTATGATGTGCTCATGTGATGTGAGGAAATGGTATGTTTATTCGTTGTCTTTCTTAAATATTGTGGTTTCGACGTTAGGCTGAAACGTTTTTAATGCAAACCGAGCATATAAACCACACCAAGCTAATTAATATAGGAATAGATTTTTCATGGCGGAAAATTTTTATAGATTGTGGGAGTTTTTGATTTCATTCAGTTTCTTTCTTTGTCTGATCAATTGATCATTTCCGTCAATCATATGTTTTTTTTCTCTCACGTAAAACAGACAGATTCGTCAGAGTATCGTTTAAAATTACGCTGAAAATAAAAGTCGGTACGATTCCTATTGTCTACGGAACTACCTTGCACTAAATAAATAAGAAATGAATAATATTCGGAGAATTAATGATTATTTTATTGTAATTTGCTTTGTATATTTTGTGTGTATACAATGGAGGAGTATTATTTACTCGTAGGAGGAAATTTCGGATGAAAAATGTAAAAATCTTAGGTTGAAATACTAATAAAATCGAAGCAGACAGCCGGAACAAGCAGGAATAATTATTTTTTTTTAAATAAACTTTATGTAGAAATATTAGAGACTTATGTAAACATAAAAATTGATTTCAAGTGGATTTAATTGATATTAGGTGGATTATTTGATATCTTAGTGATGATTAACATTGTTTCCCGTTAGTATTATCTATGACCTAGCTTAGTACTTACAATGCCATTACTTACAATGGTTTGTCAGTAAAACAAAGCGAAAATTGGGGCTCATATATATAATGTAGGGCTCATATATATAATGTAGAGCTATAACTTTCATGACTTTTTTTCAAAAAGTAAACAATCAACTGACTGCCCACACTGGGCGCTAAAATAATTGTTGGTTTTATCATTTTTCAAGCCATCTGTAATGGTCCAAAAAGCAACGTTATTAAGATATATGTATAAATTAAGACTGTGGAATGCAAAATGAGAAGCCTTTTGTTTGTAGTCACACTTCAAGAATATGTACCCAATGATTGAGTGGCTTCATAATGCAGGCTTGAAACTAGTCGAGCGAAAAACCGAAGCTGTATTAATTAGTTGCTGACGAAGAATTGAGATAGTTTAAGCCACCATTGGCGACCAGAAAACCCAATCCAGCCCAGCTGATGGGTACTCACGAGTAAAAATAGATTCCAAACTAAATCTAGAGTGGTAAGTTTAACTCTGCTCTATGCAGCACCAATGTGGACACAAAAAATGAATGCGAGAGCAAATAAAAATAAAATGTGCACTAAGAACGATTCGAGCTTATAAACCCACATCAAAAGAGACAGAATACATGATAGCGGGTATGATCACTATTACTCTCTGTACACGGGCAGACATAATTCAAAGAGTGTACCAAAAAGACGGCATCGCAAATTGGAAGCCGGAACGGCGCATTCCTGAGAAGACAAAGTGAAGGAGATGAGAACATTGCCCAACTGGCAGTTGGACTTTAGGCTAATTTTTAAATTCATTAACAGCAGCACAACCTAGCGCAATTTGAACCAGTCAAAACAATTTTTTTTTTTTAGAATAATTACTATTAGTTTTCGGAGACACTTACTATAAGTCATCGGCAACCCTTACGCAATTTCGTTGCTTTGTATAGTTACGTTTTCACACTTATCATTAATTTTTATCTTAACACTTTTGTGTGGTCACTCTAATTTTCTCACGGTTTGTTATACGAGCAGCCTTTTGAGCCACTGCTTAGAACATCGGCTGACGAGTCCGTTATATCTATAAAAATAGGTCGTGTACTATGGTAGGCTTTACAGCGGTTGAACCAAATGTGACCTGACCTATAGCGCGGACTAAGTGAATTTAGTCCTAAGGTGTTTACATCGACCTAACCTAAAGTTTGGTCGGGTCGAATTTTGTCCTCGTTCGTACATGACAGCTGTCATTTAGTTTAATTTTAGTTCATGCACCATAATTATCGTTTCATTTGTCTCTCAAACGTGCGTATTCCTTTAAATTTGGCTACCAAAAGAGCAAATCAACTATATCAGCTACACATAAGCTGGTACAAATAATGGAAAAGGCATTGGATGACAAGGAAATTGCAGTATGTGTCTTCATGGACATAGAAGGAGTCTTTGACAATGCAAGACATGGATCGCTGTAGCACGCTTTCCAGAAGAGGGATGCCCCTCAACGAGTAGTGAAGTGGGCGAGTAAAATACTAAGACATCAGGCGTATTTGCGGAGCTAGGGTAGGCGATACTAAGGCGGATACTAGGAGGGGATGTGCGCAGGGAGGGTTGTTATCCCCCCCTGCTATGGTGACTCTCAACAGTACGGGTCTAACTGCTCTCGGCTACGCGGAAGACATCACGGTAATAATAAGAGGCTCACACATGGATACCTTCAGATCCAGAATGTAAAGAGCCTTAAATGAAACAACCCAATGGTGCGAAGAAGAGGGTTTATCCATTAACCCTCAGAAAACTAGAGTACCATTCACCAGAAAAAGAAAAATCGAAATAGGAGCCCTATATATTAGAGGCTCAATCGTATTTTTCCAAGAAGAGATAAAATATCAGGAATCAACTTAGAAAAGAAACTCACCTGGGACAATCATCTAAAAAAAACGACACTGAAGGCCACTAAGGCACTCTGGGCGACAAAACGAATGCTTGGACGCAATTGGGGACTATCTCCAAGGCAGGCACTATGAGCATAAAAACAAATGGTGAGACCTATCATCCTAAATGGAGCAGCAGTGTGGTGGAAGAAAACCACACAAACAACTGCTGTTAGTGGACTCAACAAGCTTCAATGTATGGCCTGTCTGCTGACTACAGGAAGAATGACCCAACGGCAGGAATGGAGGCGCTTCTAAACCTAAAGCCGCTACACCTCAACATTCAGGAGGAAGCAGCTAAGCAGGCTATTGCCCTACAACATGCCTGCAGGTACAAATCAGGAGACCTTAAAGGCCACCTCCAAATCCTGGAGGTCATCAGGCCCATAATAGAAATGTTAAACTTAACCAAACAAATGAAGACCAAAGCAGCCTTCGCAAAGAGGTTCAAGATCACAATTCCATCAAGGGATAAATGGGACGACGGCCCACCTCCCTCGTACAAAGAAGCGCAAATGTGGTATACGAATGGTTCACGGATACATTGTGGAGTAGAAGTAGGGATCGTAAGTTGCAAGTGCAAAATGTATTTCTCTCTTCCGAAGGAGGCCACCATCTATCAAGCATAACTATCTGTCATACTTAGAGCCTCATAAATAATAAAGACAAGGAACACTAAAAGGGTCAGAATTAAGATCCTACCGGATAGTCAAGCGGCACTCACGGCTATCAATCGCGATTAAATAAATGCATACTCTTAGAGGTAACAGAGGCCCTAAATGAAATAGGGACACAGAACATCTTCGAGTTGATATGAATCCCCGGCACTAACAAAACGAGGAAGCTGAGTCCAAAGCCAAGGAAGAAACAAGAATGGCCATCATAGGTCCTTCTCCGTACTGAGGCTTTAAGAAGGCAGATGTGGACAAGGAAATCAAAACATGGAGCAAGAAAAAGATCGAAAGCTACTGGCTTAAAGTATTTAAAACACTCAAAAAAATACCTTGGCTTCGATAACAAAAAAGCATAAACAGCTGTGGCTCTATGCAAAAGTGACATAAGAGCCCTATGCGGAACACTGACAGGCCACCTTCCCTGCGGAAAATATCTCCACAGGATAGATGAGAAGCAGGACGACCACTGCAGATGCTATGAGGAAACGACAGATTGTATAGAACATTTTCTTTTACTCTATGCAGCACTAGCGAGATGTAGACAAGAGCTCTTTGACTATGCTCTTCCCTCCTCCATCAGGGACATAACAAATGCCCCGTCAAGGACCATATCCAGGTTCATTAGAAGACTGGACATCATATAGGACATAACGCCAAGGAAGCACAATAGACCTAATAGGTCGCAGTGCTAGGGGTCTTCAGGACCCACTCCAGGCTATCAATCAATCAATGCTGCTCATTAGCTAGCGCAGGTTGGATAAAACCGTTGACTCTCCTAAAGACCACCCTCTCAACGATGTTGCTAAAACAAAGAAGAAGGGAAATGGGACGGTAGTTTGAGATGCATTTGAGATCACCAGCTATTTATATTGGGAAGATTTTGGCGATTTTCAAAAAAAAAACCAAGAAAAATGCTAAATAAGATGGAAAAAGGAACGCACAAAAACGATGAAAGTGATTTAGCCAGGATATTTGAAATACCGTCGGTACCACTACCGATATTGGCATCGATATATTTAATCTGTAGTTCGATTTTTAAACAGTTTGTTCAGAACGAGTGTAATTCGGGAGACGACTGTGGGGAGAAGAAATTGAGAAGAAGAAGGGCATTGTTGTGAGAGGAAAGGGAAAAGTAAGAAGTAAAAAGTTCACACGCATCACGTGGAGTAAATGCAGCTGCATCATCCGAATGCATACAATTGGGAATACTAGGAGAGTTTTTTAAGGAACGGATGAAAGGCTAAAAGATTGTCGGTTCTGATTGACGCTTCAATACCAGGGATGTCCATGCACATTGCCTGTCCGGCTATATTTTTTGCCCTAGAGAGTAGTTCTTTATACATAAGTGAACTCAATATTTTTTTAAGTCATGTCCTGTATTTTTTGGGCTTCGAGAGCTCCTGCACCATCATCACTAAATTAAGGAGCGTTATTCAGTTTTTTTAAGACGATGAATTGGCGTGGTTTGAGAAATAAGGTTCAAAAGGAAATATACACTTTGCGCAAAGATTCATCAATACGAAGACCACGAAAGAAAAAGAGAAACAGTTGATTCTATTTATTTCATTGCTGCCAGGGAAATTAGCTTTACGGAAGTTAGGTAGAAATTTTGTTCCTCCTAGCATTATAGATGGAAATTTCATGGATAAGAAGAAGATGATGAGGATTAGGAGGCACATAGGGAAAGAAAGCAGCACTTAAGGAAAATGATGATTCTGGAAGATTTGATAGAGTAAGGACCAAAATTATATTACTAGCATTTGGAATGTTGTTAAATTGTGAAAAAAATGCTGTTCATAAACTAACAGGAATGTTACAGGGGAGATATATTGAAGCAAAGACTAAGATTTTGTCAGAACGAAAGAAGAGACGCACAAAAATAGATTCAACAGAAGGACAGAAATAAAAATCACGACAGAGTGTTCCGTTGAGTGCCTTTTTAATACCAATGAGAACACCACCACCATCGGATTTACCACGAACTAAACGGTTTCGGTCTTTACAGAAAACTGTGTAGTTAGGTAAAATTCGAAGAATTGAAGATGACATCAGTGAAGTTAAAGTAGCAAAAAGCCTGAACTCATTAGTTTTGGTCCTCAAACCGCGGACATTTCGGTAATATTAAGTTCTGGAGCTCCTTGCTTCTATAAGACGAAAATTCCTTCGAGAAATTCTGGTGAATTGTTTAACTAGAACGCCAGAAAGTCAGAAATCATTTCATCGTAAATCATTGGCACCAGCAGATAGAGTGATACTGAAAGATGCCACTTACGGATTCTGGAAGTTGAGTTTTTTGAAGAGAAGAAATGGTGGCATGCAAATAAGCTTAGCGGTCGCATATTGGTTAGTTACAGTCGATGCGCGAAATGAAAACCTGTAACGACGGGGTCACAACTTTCGCGTGGAGAAGTACAAAATTTAGCGCAGAAAATTCAACAAGTCCACTGAGTCGACTTTGAGGAAGTACTGAAATGCTATTACGCCAATGCTAGTTGAAAAAGTGCTAGGAATTTCCAAGAGTAATAAAGCTGGAAAAGAAGATCGATGATGATTCCACGAGCTCGACACATGTGTCTGAATGGTAATCGAGCTCTTGTGCAGAGTCTTTTGCTTATCGGCTAAGCTAAAATTTGATGATGATTTTTTAATGCTTTTGTTGACTCTTGAATATCAACGCTCTTTTCAATTTTTAACTATATTCTTTGAAAAAGATGTTCATTCAAAAATAGATATGAGATTCAAATTGAAAATCTATCTTTTCAGGAAGAACGTAAAGCGAATGGACGTATGGTTGCACTTATAGTGGCAGTTTCCTTAATATTCGTAGCAATCTACCATGCTTGGATTCGAAAGACACACGTTTTAGGTGGTGCTTTGATTTCAGCGTTAATTATGATCTTATACGGAGGCTGGGTAGTTTTTCTGGCAAAACGAGACAAAAGACGTCGACTTTTGATGGTAAGCGAAAAAAAACACATTCTAGGCAAAACAAACAAAAATACGTTTGTGCATGGTGATTTATGAACTTTTCCACGGACAAAACGGAGAGCTCGTTAAAACGAAACAATACATGTCATAAATCGCAACTTTTGAAATTTTTACCGCTTCTCATATTGTTTCATCTAGAATCGATAATATTCAGTTTGCACATACTTACTTAGTAGTTTGTTATTTCAATTTTCACGATTGCTTTTACATCTTTCATCGGTGTATTTATAGAGTTTTAATTGCTCCTGTTCGATGATTTCGATATTCTGTTTATTTTCACTAGTTTCATTACCGCGCAAGCGAAAAGCAATCATTCTTCGAGCTTCATTTTTTCCCGAATACCGAAGGGAAACACGAAGACGAGGAGGACGTAATATGTCTTCACATTATCAAAAAGCAATGAATATATACATTGAAATTATAAACTTATTGCTTCGTTGCATGATTGGATTTATAGGTGATAGTAATATCACGTTTATTGGCTCATAAATCAGTGTTTAGTTCCGACATCTGTTTACATTTTTGCACACCGCCATTTCCTCTTTACCAAATTCTTTAGTGAAGGATTAACAGTATATTACAAAGTAATTTAGTGACGAATGCGTTTCGGTAGTTTATTGCAACATTAAGACACTCTCACAAACTGCAAATATGTATGTATGTCTTTTCTAAATAGAGAATGATCACGAGAAAGATTTAGTCTAGATATCGTAGTTTCAATTTAAAATTAAATATATGATTCAGCAACTAGAATATCAAGCAAAAGAACTAGAACAGGACATATTTTTAACAGAAAAATCACAGTGATTAATTTTACGAATGGTTCGTGTTTTCTAATTATTCAAACCCAACTGTATAACGATAAACTCTTCATAATTGTACTGATGGTTTTACAGCGCTTAAAACACAAGTTCTATTTAATTCATCGTTCATCGCATTTCTTATTTTAGTATTTCAAAATATTCTGAGCCGATATCAATCACCCAAAATATTTAATGTTTCAAGGGTAAATTGTATGAAACCTGCAATAGCATATTTATCACCAAAAAAAAACAATAATTTAAGGCTTGACCACAAGCTTCATATTCATATGCTTCTAACACACTAGATATCAATCTAAGACACTCAAATACTAACATTTTCAACCTGAGCTTGCAGCCTTTTCATCATTATTATTATCATTATTGTCTCATTTAAAAAATTCTGATATCATGATTTTCATCTTTGCAGCAACAAAGAATGTCGGAAAAACTATCCGAGAAAGGGTCTGAATTTGGCACTCAAGAAAATCTCATTGTCCAACCAACGAAAGCTAATCTGAACGGCATCAAAAACCCACAAACTTCCGTCATTGGCCCACCCCCAAATCCCGCAACAGTAACAGCAACAACAGAACCGAAGAGAAAACGACGCCATAAAAGAAGAGAAGCCGTGAGAGCTGGCGTGGATATGTCTGTAACGGTGCACGGGCTCAACGCCAGAGCCCAGCATAGAGGCCTTATTTTCGGACCAAATGCCCCAACGGAAGCCATCAACAAATTGAGACAAGATCGGATCCCGCTGTGCCGAACGTGCTCAGTTCCATAAACAAAATTCCAATAAGTCTGTTAATTTATAGTCTTTGTACTTTTTTAATGTGTGAACGTATGTAGTTATTTTTGTTTTAAAATTACATAGCTTATTTTTACTTGACCGCTTCCTCGGCTATTTCGAAATCAGATTTGTTATCCGTTAAACGTTTAGATAATAAATTTCGACTGGAAAAAATCGAAACGAAAAAATATCTTTTTTTTAACAACAACTTCAGACGCGGCAATGACGTATGACGAGCATGTGTAAGTACAGGTTCATGAATGTAATATTTATCATTGGCAGATATTGATGATAGTACGGATACCTTTCCGACAAGTTGCACCATTGGACAAAGAACAGATGCCACCGACTTTGAAATGAAAATAGCAGTAAATTTCTTATTTCACATACGTACAACTGTCGATTTCAACATTAGCATAGTGGAATATCATAAAAGTAGCTGTTAACAACATTTAAGGCTCGGCCACATAGGCAACGGTCTGTCGCGGCGGGAAGCGATCCGGCGTTTGCCGCGGCGATCTGCGATATGTTGACGCCACATAGGACGCGATACCTTGTCAGCGCAGTCCGTGACTGGGTGCGCCCGAGAGAAATAGTAGTGCATTTTCAAAATAATTTGTGTTTCATATTGCTATTGAGTATGAGCTCAGATGAAGAACAACTCCTTCTGTTGTTAAACAGAAAGAAAAAAAGACGATGTTGGGTGCATGAAATCAATAAGAAAAGAAAACAGTTGGGTGAATACCACCGATTATGTATCGAACTGGAGTCACATGAAGATAGATTTTTCAAGTATTTTCGCATGTCACGAGACTGTTTTGAGGAATTACATGAATTGATAAAATTGAGGATTGCAAAGTGCACAACCAACTCCAGAAAACCAATTGGAACTAAACAAAGACTAGCTATTTGTCTAAGGTAAATAATAAAACATATATTTATAATAATATGGTGCAAAAATGTTTATTGTAGAAAAAACGGCAGTTAAAATAATTATAAAATTCAAGTTGGAATACAAAAAAATTCTTATTAATTGGTATCAACATTTTGAAATACATACTACTCAAACTTACTTCTTTGGCTACTTCATGCCATGCTTCTGCCTTCTTTAAAATATTTTTGTACTGTTCATGCGAACTATCGAATAAAAATGTGTACTTGCGTACACTTTCAATAAATAACTCAGTTTGCTCACTCATTTTTAGGCGGTCACTAGAAAAATCAGTAAGTTTGTACAACCGGATCGCTTGTCGCCGCGACAGAGATTGACCGAATTCGGTAGACCGCGTTGTGTCTGACAGAGCTGATACAACATTGCATAATACAACCAGACCGCCAGACCGCATCGCTGCCCGCCGCGACAGACCGCTTCCTGTGTGGCCGAGGCTTAACACTGCGGGGATCACAAGGATTTGACTTCATTTATATTTCATCAATATAGAAAAAAATAATAAAATAAATGTTAGCATTTAATTTGTTTTAGTGTCGTTATTTTTTGACGTCATCAGATGAATAGAGGGATAACATTTAGTATATGAAAATATGCGCGCACCGTAACTATACAGGCTGATGGAAGTGTGATCATAACCTCCACGTGGTAGCTGCTGGAAACAATGTTCTATGAAAGAAAGATTGACGATTGACACTTTGAGGAGTTAACCCCTAAGTAAAAGATCCGCAGCCAGGGTGGAGGTGGAGCAGTCGCTAATATGCGAATTCATGCATCGGATGGCAAGAGCCCGTCTAATTTAACGCCTAGGTTTAGTAACAGAGCATAATCGACTGGTCTTTTCCACTTCTCATACACGTGGGCCAAGATCAAGAGTAGAAAAAGTAAAAATGAGGGTGCTGACTGGAGTGTCCCAAATCCAAAGACCCCAGAGTCTTCTAAGAATGGATCTCTAGTGCTTCTCAGCGAATTTTCAAAGGGATTAAGGGAACAGTCGAGACCCAAGTCCCAACAAAATTCCCAGTAACGGAGGTATAAGAAGAGCCAAAATAAGAGCAGAGTTAAATAGCTTATAACAGCTAGCTTATAAGTGTTTTGGTGCGAAAGTCAGATGTGTACAGTGCTGTCGTTTTATTGCAAATTGCAATATATATGTTACAATTTGATGTAGTTTATTGCAACATTGCATTTGAGTTTCATCTACTTACAAAATTTGCTACTTGCTTAATCTAGCTAGCATATTTTGCTCTGTTTAGTTCTATATGCAACTGCCAGCCATTTTGAACTAAGAATGAACAGGAATTTCCCCATTTTTTATTAATTTCATTAATATGGAAAATTAACAATAGGTATGTTCCCGTACTACGATTAATTGCAATTAACTGCAATGAAGCGTACTAAAACGGAGTACAAAAAACGGCTTCATTGCAATTAATCGCAATTAATTGTAGTACGGGAACAGACCTAATATTTCGTATTTTTCACCAAACAACTAAACTCGAATCTGATATCTTGGAAAAAAATTATATATTTTGTTTTTGTTGAAAATGCTGAAAGACACTCACAAACCTACAAAAAGGAAGAGGTAGACCTGAAAAAAGAAAGGTGCCAAAGGCTTTCGAAGCCTCTCCCTTAACCTACAACGGCAGATCATCCCTACAAACTGTAAGAGGCAGACTAGAAGAAAGAAAAGTTGCAGAGGCTCCCGAAGCTTTCCCTTCTACCTCTGACGGCAGATCCCCCATCAAAATCACGGAGGCACTCTCCCAAAATATGGAAGCACTAAACATGACTTCGCAGGAGCTATCTAAAGAGGCTCCAGAAGGGAAGGGCATGAGAGGTGCAGCCAGAAAGCGCATGAGGTTCTTCATGAGAAGTGGCATGTACAAAGAAAAGGCTAGTGAAAGACACTCCTAACAAAGTAAATCCAATAAGTAAAGGCCCAGACCCGAGGACGACACTTCTGTAAACAGGCAGTGAAAGAAAACATCCTTAACCCAGAAAATAGCATCGACAGCTAGAATAGCGGAGGTATTTCGAATGACTTTCCGCAAGAAGTCGTCACGATCGACCAAATGGTTAAGCTGCAAAATGCCTGTGAGAAGAGGATAATAATGGAGACAGAGAGGGGTGTTGCCCCTCACTTCCTCGGCATCACCTACAAAGTAGTTTACATGCCCCTCTACTGTAAGAAAAAAACACCGACGGAGTAGATAAGAGCGGAGGCTCTAAAAATAAAGGCCGTGGGAAGAGGCCAATCTATGGACAATGGAGGAACCTTTGATCACCAACTCCAAGACCCTTGTTGGCTACTTTTCCAACGCAGCGGGCCTGGCTACGAAAAGAATCCTAGTTTTCGTTGAACGCCAGAATGAGAGCCTCAACGTCAATAAGAAAGGCAAGTCCGCCATGCTAGTCATAGTAGGGGAACAGGTCTCAGCAACAAAAATAACTTAAGGAGACGTCAAGATTAGCTTCCGGTTTGGGCAGGTTAGGCTGATCGTCAAAAGGTTAAGCGAAAAACACCAGAGGCAGCGACCACTCCAACTACCAGTACGGTGGGTAGTTGTACCGACAGGGAGGCAACAACAGGTCCCAACGGTTTCCAACCAATGGAGAACAAAGAATGCCAAAGCTGCCTCCGTGGACGCAAGGAGCAGGTTTGCCTCAAGCACATATAACATGGAACTAATACAAGAGCCCTGGGTAAACAAAGGCAGAATAAGTGGCCTATATGCAAAAAAATAGTAAGTTAGTCTGGACCGCAGAGGAAGAAAGCCCAAGGGTGTCGCTAGTAATTCCTCTTTACCACCAATTGAACTATCAATCTGGTGACAAAACAAATACTTGGATGCAATCGGGGACTATCTTCAAGGCAGATACTTTGGGCATACAAACTAATGGTGAGACCTATCATCCTATATGGAGCTGCTACGTAGTGGAAGAAAACCATTCAGAAAACTGATGCTAATAGGTTCAACAAGCTTCAAAGGATGGCTTGCTGATTAAAGGAACAATGACTTCAAACCCAACGGCAAGAATGCAGCCCCGTCTAAACCTAGAACCACTACACCTCAATATTAAGGAGAAAGCAGCGGAACAAGCCTCCAGGTACAAATGAGGGGACCTAAAACGCCACCTTAGAATCTTGGAGGGTATCAGGTCGATAATGGAAATGTTGAATTTCAGCGATCAAATAAATACCAAAGCAACCTTCGGGAAAAAGTTTTAGATCACATTTGAATCAAAGAAACAAATTGGAGAACATTCCGGGACAATTTTGTTAAATTTTAACTTATTTAAGCTACTGTATTCTGTAATTTTCAAGCCAAGGACAACTTTGAAAGAGAATCGACAAGCAATGGCTACAATAAACAAAATGTATTATAATCAAACACAAATTTTGAAATGAAGATGCATAAAAGATATTCATTTTTCGACTAATTTTTTTTTTTTTTTTTGAAAAAAATTATAATTGCCGTAGATCATATCATATATCAATCCTGGTGGGAAACATCTACTACAGGCTGATTCACGAAACAGTTTTGGGCAATCTAAACGCTTCTAACGACTATTTTTTGCGCTAAGGGGTTTATGGAACTTTTCAAGAAAAATACCTAGCTTCTGACTAGCAGGCATTAACTAATGTTTACTTGATTAATGTTTTTAACTTTAACACCATTTTTCATTACAAGACACTTTTTATCACTTAATAAACCTCAGAACAGAGAGATTTAAGGAAATGAAACAAGAGTATTCTTATACGAAATTTATCAATTTCACTACAAAGATATAAATCTATAAATAGAACAAATCGAGAGCATAACTACCTCAGGATTTCTCTTTGGTTTCTTCGCTACCTAAGTTTTCTGAGCTTTCGGCTTTTGCTTGCCAAAATCGTGCACATATGGCCAAAATTTTCTGTTCGGAGAGACCAAGCATGTCACAGTCCTATATATTTCCTTCACTACTACTAACACTAGGAATCAAGCAAATTGCTTCAATTCTCACTGCTGTTTTCATTTCCTTATATCGCTCTTTTCAATATACATACATGTGCTTTGGCAATAAAAATTTTTTTAAAGGACTAGCGTTTGCATAATATTGCACAATATTAACTTTCTTAAAACCTAGTCACAGTATTAAAATGGTAAGCAATAAGATAATTAACGCGGAATACTATTTCCTATATCATTTGAAGAATAAAAAGAACATCCCCGCCAATTTCATGCTATCCACTACATGCAATTTTGTTTGTTGAAAGCGAATATTCGCTGCGATTGCTCTTTCTTGATGGGATCATATAAAACCAACATATTCTCACCTATCATGCATGAATACAAATTCTCACCTGTCATTTGAGAGTATGTTTCTCTCAAGTTTGCATATGATCAAGTGCATTTATATAAATGGTTTGATTCCTTTTCAGCTATTAGCGGATGTCACCCTCTATCGATTTTACCCTTCTCTGATATCAGCAAACATCGTGCTTTCTGCGCCAATTAGTATATAAGGTCTGTTTCCGTACTTGAATCTATTATAATATATTAAAATAGATTCGCAGTAAGTCGTTTCCGTACTTTTGCTGCAAGCCAAATGCAAGCCAAATTTTGCAGCAAAAAGAAGCCGGCTGCCAAATTCTGGTACTGCTGCATTTTGCTGAAAGTACGGAAACAGACCTATACTCTTTGCCACAACTTCACTTCACAATAGACCGCACACGGAGTAGTAAAACTAATAAAAATCCCGCCAAAAAATCTTTCAGTTACTTGTCAAAACTATGCGACAATTTCGGAACGCTTCTTATCTAGTCAAATAAAAGTGCTCATATGTTTTGAGCTTTTTCATTCAATCTAGTACGTTTATTGAAGATAGCTTTCAGTACTTATTAATGTCACTTTGACGTTTAAATACATCAGCTGTCATTCGTTCGTTAACCAAATGATGGTCGATTGTCGCGTCACGAACCAAAAATCTATTTTCTTGCCATCAATTTCCATGTGAGCGATAATATTGCATTGTAGCGAGCAGCTCACTTTTATTTATTGCAAAAATAGTGTGTGGATATCGCGTAAATATGTCGAATCGCCCTGGCCCCGTTCCGAACAGATGGCTCCATTGTCCGCGTAAATCTGACTATTTCATTGCAGATAAATTTCTCGCTTTTAAAACCCCACTTGACGACCGCTACAATGGGCAAGTGCCTTTAGATTGCTCATTCACGCCGGATATGATATTCGGGTACATGAAGATGCTAAAGGTGAGCCATAAACACATTTTTGCAAAGTTTCGATGATCAAATTGCCACTGCACTTTCTGTACCGTAGATGAAATTAGGGCTATGGATAGATCTGACCAACACAAAACGATTCTACAATCGTGAAGAAGTGGAGAACAAGGACTGCCGCTACGTCAAAATGCAATGTCGAGGACACGGAGAAACTCCTTCGGTTGAACAGACGCGGGCCTTTATTGAATTGGTGGATGAATTTATGAATGATCGGCCAATCGACATAATAGGTGTGCACTGTACCCATGGCTTCAATAGGACTGGTAAAGTAGAGCTTCAGACAATTTTTTAGCATGTATTTGTAAAATGTGTCTGTTTTGCTGGTGTAGGGTTTCTTATTGTAAGTTATATGGTTGAGAAGCTTGATTGTTCAGTCGGAGCCGCCCTGAGTTCATTTGCCACAGCTCGCCCGCCGGGAATCTACAAGGAAGACTACATTAAGGAACTTTTCCGTCGGTATGACGATGAAGAAGATGCTCCTCCTCCGCCAAACATGCCTGATTGGTGCTTTGGTAAGTTTGGATCGAACAAATTATCGTGGGGAGTTTATCAAGCATTATATCAGAAGGTGATGATCATGAGCGACAACCGGTGGCTATGAAAAGGAAGAGTAGTCCCACGCCGACATCGAGCGGCCATGCAGATGGAGAGGAGAATGGAGCTGAGCAGTCTGATCGACCACAAAAGAAGAAGAAACGCCGTGAACTCGTCAAAGAGGATGCCAGGTTTATGGATGGCGTGCCGGGAGTCGAACTAATTCTTGAGCAGGTACGTAATTTATTATCGTAAGCAAACCCTTAAATAGTGAATGAAAACAGCACCCACAAAGTAGAAATCAATTTCATGCTTTCCGATGTTGTGCATTTGATCCAAATTTATTTTTGAATGATGAACACATCTAAAGAAGACTATATAAAAGAAAATTAGCTGTAACAAAATTTCTTTTTGCAGCCGAAACTGGGTATGTTGCAGGCGAAGGTACAAGAAATGTGTGAATGGAAATCAAGTGGCTTTCCTGGCTCCCAACCGGTTTCCATGGACTTAAACAATTTGAAGAATCTCCACATTAAACCGTACCGAGTATCATGGAAAGCAGATGGAACAAGGTGATGAGTTTGAGCGGTTTGAACATCTAGAAATGTATCCCAAATATTATTTGTCTCTTAACAAACACCATCTCACAGATATATGATGCTGATCAACAAAAAGGATGAAGTGTACTTCTTCGACCGTGACAATTCCTGCTTCCAAGTTGAACGCATTCAATTTCCGCACAGAAAGAACTTATATCGCCATTTAGAAAATACTCTTCTAGACGGTGTACGTGAAATTGCGCATACCGGGTTTACATTGTGTACTAACACAATATTTTTTACAGGAAATGGTTATAGATAAGTATCAAGGACAAAATATTCCACGATATTTAATTTACGATATAGTCAAATTCGAAGGGGAAGCTGTTGGGAAGCTTTCATTTCCCAAGCGTTTAGATTGTATTAACAAAGAGATTGTCGGTAAGTTTGGAGTTGATTGGAAAATTTACTCGAAAAATACATGAGACATTCAATTACAGGACCTCGCACCGAGGCCATAAAACAAGGACTGATCGACAGAAAGCGAGAACCATTTGGAGTAAGATTAAAAGATTTCTGGCCCATCATTCAGGCTCGTGCATTGCTCGGCCCGAAATTCGCCCAGAAGCTGAGTCACGAACCCGACGGACTAATTTTTCAACCGGCTGAAGAGGTGAGTTAAAAGTTCATTAAGAAACGCAGTAGTGGCTATATTGGATCCTTTGGTTCGAGTGCTACTGAGTAGTAGCGAAAGCTAAATATTTACTCTTCATAGCCATACACACCTGGCCAGGCGTCGGAAGTGCTTAAATGGAAACCGCTTTCGCTGAATTCAGTTGATTTTAGGCTAAGAATCGCCGAGGAAAGTGGCGAAGGGTAAGTGATTGCTCACTTTATACCGAACAAAATCACACATTCGGCAACTTATTTCACAGTGTGCTAAGACGTAAAATTGGGCAGCTGTTTGTGGGTGGCAGGGATCTGCCCTTTGCCCAGATGCCCTATACGAAAACTCTAAAAGAACTCAACAATCAAATTATAGAATGTAAATACGAGAATGGTCGATGGGTTTTCATGCGACAACGTACAGACAAATCGTATCCTAATAGCTACAACACTGCAGTCGGTAAGATAGAGTATTTAACTTGGTTTTTCGAAAATCAATTTGTATTATTCTAGCGGTTTGCAAAAGTATTTGTAAGCCAGTTACAACCGAAATCCTATTGAATTTTATCGACACGTACAGATTCCAGGAAGACTCAGATATGATGCCACCACCGCCTCCTCAAAGGCATTGAAAACACGAATACACACAAAATTTTTAAAATAATAGACGTAATTTAAAATAAAGGATTCTTGTCTTCTTTGGAAATCGATTGAATGTGTTGCGTTAATGAAATATACAGAAAAAAAGGGTCATTCCAAAAAAAAATGATGCGGTTTTGTTCGATTTGGATCCATTGAACACGGATTTCTTTTCTTAACTTCGATTGACTTAAATGATGATACCTTAGTACTCAATATACCTCATTGCGATCAATCTGACGACTATGCAGATATTTCCGAATTCACGTCTTCGTCCTCATCTTCAGCTTGTTATGATTGTGACGTCAGCAAAGTAGCTAAGCTATTCTAACAGTTTGAAGCAGACCAATACGAGGTGTCCTAAACCGATGGATATGCTTCGTAACATAGCCTCAAAGCACCATCAAGCCGACGAAAAGTCAAATCAGAACGTGACTTCAACTGTTATACAGGAGAGCAATGACAAGGTGTAGCTAACTGAATTCGGATAGGCTCGGCTTGATCTGACGTCACATTCTGTTATAAAAAGCTGAAGGCGAAGATGAAGACGTCAATTCGGAAAGGCCCACAGATTATGTTCTTGAAATATAATCAGTGATAATACCATAAATTGACCGGTGCCTTTGACCAGGCCACCTAGTTCGTATGAGTAAAGAGGAACCTTTACAACAGACGACAGCGCGGGAGATCTTGTTTGCGCTGGAAGGATGCCGTTGACCAGGACACTCGGAACTTAAGTGTGTCTAATTGGATGTGATCGGTTCACGATTGGGATCAATGGAAAAATAAGGAGCCCAGCACCACACCCCGGTTATAGCACCGATGATGATGATGATGTATGGCTGAATAGTTTATTTTCATAGTCTTATTTTGTCCTATATCACGACGAACCAGGGCAAGAGTCCAGGAAAAAGCCATAATATGCAACTTTAAAGAAGGACTTCCGCCACAATTTTTAGTCCGGAGCAGTGGGTGGTGTGATCACAATTTGATCAGATGCCAGTGGCTCCGACAACAAAGGTTGCCAAAGGGAAACAACTCACTCTGTGAATTTCGTTTTTATGTGATTTCCAAAGCTTAGAACATTTAAACATTGGTTACTTATTTTCATTTTAGATGTTTATCACACGAAAATTTGCTGTAGCTACGGAAACGACAAAAATGCCTGGTGCTGGCAACGTCTTGCTAACACTCTTTCCCGTTGAGGCTAAACCACATAGCAAATTTGCCTACGCCCTTTCCATGCTGTTTTGTCCTCTTGTAGACACTCAATTTCAAACAAGAAAATCATGGCTTCATTTATCACATACCTAATTTATTTCAAGATACTTCCATCTTCAATTAACGTCTCTTCACTTACAATTCCGAGTGCTACCAAGCAGACTAATGCAGCTCCTTGCTGTGCGAACTTTTTGTTTTTCTCCCAATACAAGCTGGCATATTTCTTACCATCAAATGTTAAAATAGTTCTAAATAGTTTATCTTCTCGTTGCGTCTCATATGTTGGTAGGTCTTTATTATTTTTACCAGCATATACATGCAGCCTTGTTTTTGGCAGCTCTTTGTCTGAAATAGGAAAATTTCACTTCTCTGCTTGAGGATTCACATAAAATGCTATTACCATCTGTATAATTTGCTCGAAAGAAGGCAACGTTCATTTCGAAAATCGAATCGCCATTTACTTTTGGTTTTTTGGATGCAGGCATCGCTTCATCCTCAGCGCAAATGCTACCCGGCACTACATCTCGTCGACTGAAATTTCCTTTCTCTTGAAATTCGAGCTGCCGCCTATGGCAATATTCGCGTAGTCCCCAGATTTCGCTATTGAAAGATGAATTATTTACAGCAGCTTCATTTCAGTCTTTCTTATAGGACCACCAAAAATTATACTTACCACATTGACTCCAGTGTTTGACAGTTTAAAAATTGTCTCCCTCGTGGAGTTTCTTGTAGCTCTCGCAGCATGTTTTGAATGCAGTACTTTGTAGTCGAGGGCGGGTTATCATAGTCTACACTCAACTGCAGATATTTTGTTATTATTTCATCTAGTGGCAGTGGCCCTAGAAATAAACTTATACGTATTTTTTCGAGCATAGATCCAAAGAATGTTTGAAACCTTCTTTTCGGAAAATAGATACATTATGTTGAGCCGCTCTAGCAATCATGATACTGTCGACACCACATGCATCGCGAAAAATGGCAATATCCGAGTACTTTTCTATTTCTCTGGACCCGCCATTGGCAATCACCGGAATTTGAACTGAGGCTGCGATCCGTTTTACTACATCTGGATGAGGTTGATGACGAGGTCTTTCGTCTCTTGTCCTTGCGTGAATGGCAATCGCGCTTATTCCAACCGATTCAAAGCTTTGCACTAATTTTACGGTGTCTTCTGCGTCGGGAAGTAATCTGCGATGGTAGAAATAATTTTTTAACCTTTATCTTTTTCGAAATATATTCAAATCTCTATCATGCCTGATGCACATATGAGCAAATCTATGTAAAGATCATAGCTTTGCTTATATAATTCAATAATAATTAAACTCAACAAGATAGCACAAAATTTGGCTAAGCAAATATATATCGATAATCTCGCTACCTTATTTTACATGTTACAGGTATTTTCAAATTATCCACCAATGTCTTTAAGATCTCCTTAGCTTTTTCGGGATTCGATAACAAAGCAGCACCCATTCCACCTTTGATTGAAAACTCTTTTGGACATCCCATGTTCACATCTAAACCGGCCACATCGTTTTCTACCTACAGTCATTAATGAACACCATCAATCGATTTAATTAAATACACAATTCTTACTAGCTTCCCCACAGCAAGTGCTCGACTTGGCTCGGCTGTTCCTATTTGTAAAATGACTTTTCCTCTCTCTCGTTCACACGTTCTGAATACGATACTTCCGTCTGTGGGATCAATGAAATCGACTGTCCCGAGAGCAACTAAAATGAAATTATATAGTAAAACCGGGGTGGAAAATTTAGGAAGGAATTACAAACCATTTTCACGTCTTTTCGCCTTCATCAGTTTCCAGTCAATTAGTTCTTCCGAGTAAACCAATCCAGCTCCCATTTCTAAAGCTAGCAGCCTCATCGGGAGGGTTCCTACTCGAACCATAGGCGCTAAAATTATTTTATTTCGGTATATTGAGCTCCGATCCTCTACCGTCATTTTAAAAACTTAACTTTTTTTATTAAAAAAAGAATGAATGAATATATGAATGAAGTATGATGACACAATACACATCAGCTGTTCATCAAGCACGTGGTGGTGTACATGTGTTGTACCACACCAACACGAAAAAATAATGGTACATCAAAAGATTTCCTCTTCTGTAAATTAACTAAGTTCAGGAAATCCTTTAAAATTTGTTTTTAGATTTTTTTAAAACCTGCGAGATCAGGCGTCGCAAAACAGCTGAAAACTGAAAACTTTATTATTCCCAAGACAGGATAATTTTAAGGATATTGATTTACAATTCCTGATTTGAAGAATTCGAGACCAAGTATTACATTTTTAATTGATAAAAGTTGAAATGATTGCTTCTATTAAAGTCGCTCAAGACAAGTTTATGTTGCATTGTATCATGGCCTTCATATAAAAGGCCTATCGCAAAAGCAATTAACCTACAAGATGGCGGACCTAAGCTACTTTTCCCAACCAGTCCACACAGTGATGTTTTTTTATGGTTATAAAGAAATTCACGAGATCCACCTACAGGAGATATGAGGAAACTCATATGTCATGTCAATCAATGTTGTTTTGGGATCTTTCACAAGCAATTTAGATATAAAAAGTCTTTAGCATCAGGCCTCAATTCATCGTGACACTTTTCCGAAATATCGTTTGTGTAGAAGAATTTGCAGATTATCAAAGTTTGATGATTTTTAAAGTGGAATAAATCCTACCAACCACAAATGGCAATTGTTTACAATTCACATTGCCGAGAGTAGGTGGCAGGTATTCCAAATTGCAAAGTTCTCGCGTATACAGCACAATAAACACATCACTTTCACGACACTTATCCGAAATATCTTTTACGCGACAAAAACTTCGAAACCAGTCTCCGGATAGTAGGAAAATAGACTCTATTCGCGGATTCAACCGAACAGCACCATTCACATTGCTAATATTTACTAATTGTCAGAGAAATGTCAAACAATTATCATTGTGCAATTCCCAATAAATCTTAATAGCGAGAGGACTACACCATTTTAAAAAGTAGCTTAGTACCTGTCAGATTGCAAGTCGCGATAGGCCTTTTATATGAAGGCCATGATTGTATTTATTTACACATTTATTTTTGCACACACTGCTTGTGAATCGCAGCCAACTTCCAACAAATACAATTATCAGCTGTCGATCCCCGAAATGTCAATTAACAATTTCTCGCGTTTGTGGCGTATCGTAGCGTTCACCTTCACTTTTCGTTCCTAGCTCATCGCAAATTATTTCGACGACGACCGATCGCGATGTTATAATGTCAATTTCTCGTTAATACATTCGAAAAGCGTTCTGTGTTAAAAATAATCTATTTTGAGCTTGATAATGTTAAAAATATGCAGTCTAATCAGTGCTTGCATTCTTCGACGAACGCTGATCACAGACAATTGCTGTTCGAGCTGAAGAAATCGGTTGATTTGTGGTTCTTGAGCCGTCGCGATAGTCTTGATGATAGTGTCGAGGATGGAGAAAGCTTCTTTCAAGTACTTGTTTCAGTCAAAAATATTCTACTAGATGGATTTAACAAGGAGAGCACACGTAGAGAGGTATGAAAAAGTGATGCTGTTATTTGGTTTGGATTCGTCATCATTTTCTTTATTAGGGCGGCACATCGGACCTTATTGCTCAGCTCGACTGGCTCACGCCGACGGTATATGATGAAGGAAAATCATGTAATTTTCCTCATCTGGTAGTAGAAGACTCACTTGTCAATTGGATTTACACAAACTTGCAAAAATTCTCCCTTTGCGCGCGACTACAGCTGCTTGTTGCTGATTATGAGCTGCTGACCACTTTCTATGCCAATAGCGCCTTCTTGCACAGTGATAGATATGCAACAGCCCTGTTCATTTGCCTTTCAGCCGTCGAACTCAATCAGTCTAGCCTAGTTAGTCAAATCGATGCTTCATTGTACGTGGAGAATAACTTAGTCATCGCCAAGCACAAGCGCTCTAACTCGCATCCGCATTTCTCGATTTCGCCGCGAAAGGCGTCACATACATCGCTGCTTAGAGTCGACTCAACGGATGGTTTAATGGAGGCGCCAAATACTAGAAAAATCTACGGAGCTCCGTGTCGTCTTCGAAAGTGGAAAAGTGTTCCGAATTTCGGTCCAACGGTTATCCACAGGAGACCACGTAGTCAGACCTTCTCACAAACAGTGTGTTCTCAGGACCAGGAATATTACAAAATTGACACTCCATCATTTCCAACTCCTCCTGAATCAGATTTGCCAAGCTACTCTTACAATGTACATTCGAATGATAATCACCTTGCACCCAGCACAAGTAGAAGCTGCCCAGACGATCTGGTGCCGATTAATTTAGTCAAATGTGACGACATTAAAATATACTTTGATCAGGGCCATGAGCATGATAGAAAAGCATCTCCCGATGAACGGCCCGATCCAATCGACTACGATTCACCGCCGAAAGCACCTGGTCTGCTGTCTTGCATCTCTGCAAATTTGTTTTCACTAGGCGACGCACCCGCAAAAGATAATTTACCTTCTGCTTCTTCAAGTTTCTCGAATTCCAATGATTTTATGAGTGCGTTTTATCCACAAGAAGGAAAAAAGCTAAAGCGACATTCCCATTCAATGTTCGATAGCTTTGACGAAGATCCGCCAAACATTTTCCAGCAGCGTTTACCAACGAATGGACAAAGTCTGGCATCGTTTCTTCAGTCCGTGCACTTATCGCGAAATAACACTGAGCTTGAGCGCGAGAACGCACATTTCAGTATGTCGGAGGCTATGATCTGTGTCATTGAAAAAATGAAGTGCTCGAAAGCAGGCCATAGGAAACAGTCGACGCAACGCAATGATTCAGATAAGAGTTTGAATAGACTAAAAAGAAGAAACGGCAGAATCATGATTGGGAGAAACAAATACTGGGATGAATGTGAGTTGATATATAGTGTAGCAAATTGTAGTGATATGTGACTTTTTGTAGATGGATCAAGCGTTCAATTGAGTGCATCATCGTTCTCCGAAGTGGAGGATTCCCTCGAGGATTCTGATCGATGTACAGATGGCAGTGTAGATGACCGTTGCGATGACTTGATGAAGGTAAGCAGGTTTGAATATCTGTAATTAAATGCTAAGACTTCGATGCATGCCCCATAAATCACCCTTGATTTAGAATAAATGATTTATGAGGCTATTCGTGAATTAGATTAATGTATTGTACGCCTAAAGCTACCTTGCATCAAAATTCAATGGAACCTGTTTATTAGAACATTCAATCAGTAATGTCGTTAGATTGTGTTCGCGTACCGAATATTTGTACTTTTTCGTCTTTCTATGGATTTAATTGATTTATTGCGACCTTGAAGCTTCTGACTTCAATTTCTCATATCAATCAATAGGAACTAATGCAACCGAATCAATCTATAAATGATCATACTGCATACGCCGAATGGGGTGGTGAAAATACATTAGAAGCTCTTTCCGCTGAGGGTGTAGCTCTCTCGCTTATATCTAGGTTTAGTGACTATCAAATGCCACGAGCGACTGACTTTACCTGGTTGGTTTCTAGAAAGGTAACTCTTGCGTACACCTACGAAAAGGGCTATATCGATTTCGTGAAAATTTTCAGGATGCTCCTCAGGATTTGCTTCCGCTGCCGACAAGTACTTCCGTCGATGCTGATGAGAATTTCGCTCATCCCACCATTAGAGGAACGCGCGATTGGGCACCACCTAGACAACAAATCATATTTACAAACCATCAGATTATGAAGTAAGTGAATGTATACATGGAAATACATGTGCTGACTAGCTTGGGTTTTTATTTCAAGCCGTAAGCAATTACTACAGCAACAAAACTTCCGATGCACTGGCTGTGGAATGCGTGTATCACGTGCTTATATAAACCGTTTTCGCTACTGCACTTATTTGGGAAAGTATCACTGCACCGGCTGTCATCGTAATCAAATGTCAATTATACCAGCTAAAGTATTAGAAAAGTATGTTACCCGAATCTCGCCTCAAACTTTTAACTCTTAATAACATTATATCTCTATATGTATTTTAGATGGGATTTTTGCTATTATCCTGTTAGTGTATTCGCCTATAGACTGTTAGAGCAAATTTGGACATATCCATTGTTCTCATTGCCGGATTTGAATCCAAACTTGTATACGAAAATCAAAAATTTGAGTATTAGCAGGCAGAAACGCGTTCAACTCAAATATATACAGGATTTTATTGTTACGTGTCGATTTGCTCAGGAGTAAGTTGCGAATCAAGATCGTGTTCGTTTCATTGAAAATAATCTATTTTTAGAGAAAAGAAGTTGTACGATCAAATCGCTGCATATATAACATTAGAACCGGACAAGTGGTCCATGTTTGATTTCGTGGCCACAAAGGACGGATCATTTGTAAAGACTGTGTCGGATTTTATATCGAAATGCGAAGAGCATGTTTTAAATTGTGAGGTACGTAATAAAATTATTTCGTATGATTTAATATAGATTATAAAATGAAACATTTAGTTTATGCTTATCGCCTTCAATTGGTTTAAACTATCTTTAAAGCTTTAGGTATTTGCGAGATTTGAAGTACAATACTCGAATTAACTTTATATTCAATTAATGAAACTGCACACATCCACACACACACACATGTGCATATTTCGTCGTGCTACAAACACAATTATGCAATTCGTAATTTGCTGCAGGGCTCATCGATAATATTTTCAAGTGAAGTTTTAAAGATAATGTACTGTATGACTGAAAATATGGCAGTTAATGTTTAGTCAAAACTAGAATCTTATTCCACAAATGAAATCTTCATTATGATAGATAAATGAAAATAAATTCTGGTAAAAATTCGTTAAATATCATGTTGGCCAATCGTTGAAATAACATTCAAATCACTTGAAAAGAATAAGTTTAAAATTCTACTTTAAAACAGATAACCGATAAAAACAAATAACAGATAAAAACAAAAATTCTACAAAGAAAAATAAAAACCCAATTTCTACAAACTCCACATCAGAAATAAAATGAAATGACTTGTTGAATAAAGAAACCATAATATTTACGGACTGATATGAGTTCAAAGGAGTACTGTGGGATATGCAGTTTACGGAAAATACAAACAAGGACGAAGGGAGCTCAACAATAAAATGAATCATATAAAACATGGAAATTTCTGATTTCGGTAAAAGCAATAAACAAAAAATAACCACAAAACATAACCACATAACGAATTACAAACAAAAGAGAGGAAAAAGTCAAATTTTGAATGTCTCGATAATTTGAAATTTTTCCCCGTCCCTTGAAAAATACTCGATAAATTGAGTAAAATCAATATTAATTGGGCCCTTCGGTAATTTGAAGTATAAGGAATAGTATATACAATAATTTATAGTCGGGCTCCCCTACTCTCTTTAATTTGAAGGGTTTTTTTTTGTACATACCATTTGTTTCCATACTACATCCATGTACCCTGTTGTTTATTAACATGTACAGACTTGTCGATTGTTTGCATGAATGAGGTATGAGTGAGTTGGCAGTACGCAGTCCAGTCTTCTTTTGTATTAATTTTTAAGTATCAAAATGAGTTCAAGAAAGAATAAGCGTCTTTTCATAAGTGTCTTTCCGTAAGTGAAGAAAGCGTGTGATTCAAGCTGTGATGGATGGCCAATTAAAAAAAGATATCGCTAAACAGTTTAGCATTTTACCATCGACGTTGTCGATAATTTTTAAAAGCAAATATCGCGTCACCGGAAGTTCCTCAATATTAAGTAGAAAAAGGTCACGACAGGAGAGGAGTGCTTGCTTAAGTGGATTCGTCAGTATAGGGGACAAAACTTTCCCATCGGCGGTTTCATGTTGAAGGAAAAAGCCAAATCCTTTGCGCAGTCTCTTGGGAATAGCCACTGAGATAGTAGAAATGGAGTGGCCATGCCTATAATATATATACATTGAGGGGGATCGTAGTAAATTTTATCTCTTCACTGTCAAATCCAAGTATTTTCCCTCCAATTTGACAATCAATGGTAAACTTGCTTAAACGTGCTTTTTGCGCGAGAGAATCGAAGAGGCTAATGGTGGAAATTTATACCGTCGATGTTGACTCCATTTCTATTATCTCACTGGGCTTAACGGATTTCAGTAAGTGAGAGGGGGCTCTCAAATTTCAAAAACCGACACGCCACCACATTTAAAATATTTCCATTTGTTCCCAGTGGATTGACGAACTAAACCAACTTTTGAATGGCTATGACCCAAGGAACATATTCAACAGAGACGAAACCGGGGTTTTTTTCTTATAAATGTCTTCCTGATCGCACTCTGACGTTCAAAGACGAAAAGTGTCATGGAGGGAAAATCAGCAGAGATAGAATAAATAACCTTTTAGTGTGTAACGTGGACGGTTCTCGAAAATGAAACCACTCATTATATGGAAATTTTCAAAACCACCCTGTTTTAAAGGAATAAAATCGCAGCTCACAAGTTCTAGGTCAAATAAAAAATCGTGGATGACGATAGAGTTGTTTAATGAATGACTTAGTTAATAGTGACATGAAAAAAGAAAAACGCAAAATCTTCAATTTTTTGGACAACTGCATCGTGCATAATAGCCCACCACCATTAGGCAACGCAAAATTGCTTTTTTCTCTAGCCAACACAACATCAAGATTGCAGCCATCAGACCAAAGCATAATTCAAAATGTTAAAACCCTCTACCTTAGAGAAAGTGTTTCTCTTGTGCTGTATAGCATTGAAAAAAATGAGAAGGTGAACATAACAGTTTTGACCGCTATAATCATAATTAATAATGCCTGGAAAAATGTCGACTCTACCACTATTTATAACTGCTTTACAAAGTGTGGGTTTAAGCAAACCGAAAACTTAGAACAGTGAGCAGATCCGCAAATAATTACAAATTCTGAATCAGGTTGGGGACTTTTACCAAACTATGGAGAGTTAACATTTGACGATTATGCTCATGTTGACGAAGACTTTAGTGTGAACGGTGCCCTAACCTATGCCGAACTGTTAGATTTGGCCCCTCTGGATGAAGACGAGGAACAAAACGAAGAATAATTCCAGTCACATTGAGCGCGGCAAGGAGATCTCTTACTACCCTACGTTTCTCCGCCCTCAGAACCGACACAAGTGCTGATTTCTTCTCAGCTCTCACCACTATTGAAAATTCATTGCAACCCTTGGTAACTTCAAAGTTTTCTCTGGACCCTTAAATTTCAAATCCATACTTCTTAAATAGCTATCTTTATTTGTTAAATAGGTATCATCATCATCAAAACTACACATATAGTCCGGTCCTGGCCTTCTTCAACAAGCTCTAACACCGGTCGCAATCGCGAGCCGATGTCATCCAATTAGGCATCCATAAGCTCCGAGCGTCCTGGTCGATGCAATCCTTTTAGCGCAAACAAAATCTCCCCTACTGTCGTCTGTCAAATTTTGTAATTCCTCATCTATATAGTTTAGCTTCCACTAAGCCCCACGCCTACAAATATAAAGCTATAATTGTTGTCCACAAGTGCTAAAACAATGGTGACATACTTCGCATGTAGTTACAATGAACGGAATCAGAACAATCGGAATTCCAGCGAACAAAATCTCAGATAAAACAATCATAAGAAGCACTGCAAAAAAACAGCGATCGAAATCACTGTGATCGAAACAACAGCGAATAAAATCATAGCCCCACCGAAATCACAAGGAACGACTTCACAGAATTCGAGAGCTGTGATTCTATCTATTACTATTTCGTTCGCTGTGGTTTTGATGTCTGACGTAAGAATTTGGAACTTGCGCTAGTCGAATTTTATTTTGAAACTAAAAAAAATTATGTATATGAAGAGCCGGTATGACAGTATGTCAGTTAAAATAATGTTATATTTAGCCTTTTGTCGACGGAGAGAATTTGAGTAAATAACCAGGCACCCCTATATTCCTATGAGAAGAATAATTTTTAAAAAAGCGAATATCCGAATGAAATGATGTTTTTGGCAAATCTATAATAACGTTTTGGAAATTTTTCACCCAAGGCGAACTTCGAGTGCCTAAAAATGAGCAAAGAAAATTTGTAAAATTTAAAGTTGTGATGACTTCTACCAAAAAGATCAAATCATTACCAAATTGACAGGACATATTACTGTTTATAAAGAATATGGAGGTCCGTGTGATTTTTTGGGCAACTCTGTACGTACGGCAGGTACGTGGAATAAATCCTTCAAATCATCGAGTTTGCTGAAAATTTTTCCCTTTTTGGAACAAATTCAAGCGGTTGATAAATCTGTCTGATTGATAAATTTGTCTGCACAGTCAATTTATAATTTTCAAAAATACTTGGCCCTTTAGAAGAATAAACTTTCACCAAATTATCTATCTCTTGTCTTGTATAAATTATTAATACGAGTGGATTAAAAGAGTTGGCAACTCTGTGAGTCTGGTGTCAACTCAAAACATCGTCAACTAAAAAAGCACGTTCTTCACCTATTACTTTCGATGCAGTAAGCAGATAAAAACGAAATGAAAACTGTACGTTGATTTTAGTGGAAGCCAAGTTTGACAAAATTTGGATAGAATTGCGAGTTACTATGATTTTGGTAGTTTTTGCTATGCGTTTTTGCTTATTTTTACGCTATGTTACCAATCGATTATCAAACTGTAATCATGCTGGAATGAACAAAGTCGACCAAGAGCTGTTTAGGTTAGGTAGCATCGAAAATAACAACAATCCTGCCTCAGTTGTTGTTTTCAATGCTGCATATCCCAACCCTCCTTTGATCGAGACGCAAAAAACGCACCTATTATAGATCTACGGAGTGGAATGTGATACTCGCAAAGGAAAACATTTATATTCTCGAAAATAAACGAATGATCAAAAAAATGTTCCGACAGAAAATAACCAATAATTTAACAGCTTTCAAAGAACGTTTCAGGAATAATTGTAAGTGAAACGAAGTAAAAGAACTCTAAGCATCACTTTTAAAAGTAAATTTGCTGCATATCTCGATACATCTCTAAAACAGTTAGTCTTATTCTTTTACTTGCTGGGCAAAATGATTAGCTAAACAAGCAAAGATTTAAATTAATTTTTATTTTATAAAGGAGATTCTTATTTTATGAAATATCGGCAAAATAAGCAGGCGAAAAATTATAATCACTTTAAAATTATAAGCACTTGAGAATATAAAAATTAGTCAGGATTAAAGGGACTAAAACGTATTGCTACAAATGAACCGGATCACAACGCAGTTTAAAAAGAGTGTATATTGTTAATTTAAGCTGTTGCTAATTTCTGATTAAACCTCAAGAAATCCGCGAATATTATCAAATCAAAGAGAGTTTTTACTGTCTTGTCTAATGTGCCTTTTCCTCCAAAAAAAATCATTATTTCAATACTTTCATATTCTTGTGAAAGCTAAATAATACCTTAAATTGACCCCACGTTTAAGAATTTAAACAAAGATTATTGTTGCTTTGAAAGATGATTTGGAAAATATCTGAATTAGAAAGCAACTTCTCGGCATTTCCTTGGCGTTTAACCGTCCAGCCTGTAATTAAAATACTACATATATGAACGTTTTTGAGCAAAAGCTATAGGCTATATTTACCCTGCAGTCATCTAATCTTTATAATTACATTAAGCCTGTTTAAAAAATTACGCTTTCCCTCTATGTAATTGCAAACCCATTTGTATGAAAATAATCGCAATTGCCTTTCTTCATTACTGATTAAAAGTTGTACTTTTTTATTTACAGCTTTGCTCGGCCCGTGGTTTTATTTGTGAAGTTTGTCCCAAAAAGCAAATCATATTTCCATGGCAATCCAGAGTAAAACGATGCGATCATTGCGGTACATGCTTTCATCAAAAATGCTGGGAGAATATAGTAGAATGTGTTAAGTGCCAAAGACTGAGAATACGAAAGCAAAAAGTTACATAGGATAAATTCGTGTGTTATTTAAAAACGTTTCCAACGAGCAACTGATCTACATAAGTGGTATTCCAAGTTGAAATTGTATAATCTATATTTCGAAATCACGTGACTTGGAAAATAATATCAGTTGACTCTGTTCATACAATAAATTATAAATAATGTGATATTTTCCGACGTTACACGATTAGAACATTTTGTATATTTATTGTTGAGCATGACATTGTTGATTTGTGCATACGTGCGGTGTAAGTAAAGACTTTAAAAACATTTCATAGTGTTTTGCTTAACATATTAATTTTATTTTACTATTTTAAGCTTATATCATTTTTTTCTTATCGATTTTTGAAAATTAGACAGTCGGATTGGGACAAAAGTGTGGCCATGTTTTTATTTCCTCTAGTAATTTTCTCCCGGGGCTTTCAGTTGGACTACATTGACAATGTCCTAGTAAAATGTAATCCGGTCGTATGTGTTTCAGCTCTATACCTCTGAAATAATTTCATATAGTTTTGAAATAAATTGGTTTGAATTCGGAAAGCAAACCTTTTTATAAGTAATTTACAAGCCTTTATACTGATATCGGGTGGTGTTTCTCGCATAAAACATCCAATAAAAGATATACCAACTGATTTTTTATTATAGCCATAAGTATGCGCACCGACGACACCCCAACCTACAAGTAAATAGTTTAATTGAAGTTGCTTTGAAATTCATATGATTTGTTGCTTGTAAGGTAATACAAAATGTATCATTTAGGTGGTAACGAGGATTCATAAAAAATATTGACGACCTGTTTCAAATATAAATTATTGAAACGAAGAAATCTATATTCTGTTGATTTCGTATTTTTATGGCTCGAAAAAAAAGTTTATATCTTTGGTACACTTTTAATATTTACCTCTTCCTTCATATACATTGCCATCACATCCAATTAAAAAGTTATAAGCGATATCTTCCCACCGAAGTGATTCAATGTGAAAGCACTGAAATCGAATGTTCGGTAATTATTATTATTATCAGAAATATCTTGTGAATTACCTGAATGTTACGAACGAGGTAGACATTGTCTGCTTGTGTCATCCCCTCTTCTGTGGCGGTGTGTGCTATAGAAATATGCGACCGTTAAACTCTTATTACTGTATTTATAGAATATTTTAAAGTGACCACCAGATTGATAGTACTTCAAAGAAATATGAAGAAATTTTTTGCTTTTGATTTGTCTAAATTCTTCTAAGTTTGAGAGTGGGCTTAGTTTTACAAAATCTTTCACGAGTCCGAATAGAAAAATTTATTCCAATGATGAAATTGAATACTACTTTAAAAAAGGATGACAGCATTATTCTATACCATTAATAACTTAAATTGTTGTGATTTACTATTAAAAGCTCCGTTTCGAACGATTGAATTTTCAATAAAGATAGAATATGAAAATCTTCATGGTGTTTATTTAACAAAATCATCAAATCGGAGAAAAACTTACAGATTATGACATATTGGGCAGGTTCGTCAAGATATTCATAAGGCTCTAGAGACTTTTGTGCTAGCCATGTTATACGCTTCACAATTTTCAATACATTTCCATTTATCGCTCTGCCTATATTCCAGTAGATATGTTAATATTTTGGCAGGAAAAATTCAATATTGTTTTCCATACTTATATTTCCTATGAAGGCATCAGACTTATTGACCTCTTCTCGTTCTACTTCCTCATCGCTACTATCCTCAAATTTAGAGCTATCGGTTGAGAGAGGTTCAGCTGTCGGTTGTTCTTTATCAGGAGGTTTATTTGATGTGTGCGGGCTATTGACAGTCGTCTCACTTCCAGAAGCTTGATTTATGTGAATAGGTCCTGTAACGTATGTGATATTTCCTATGTGTACCCCATTCGATCTTTCGATAAAAACATTTCCTAGCGTCTGACTACTACTTGCTGCATTGAAAACATGCTGCAGAACATCGATTTGGTTGACTACGTTATTATTTTGTGGGGTTGTGACTATTTGGTTTTTCACTGTTAAAGTGAAATATAAGTAGTTGAATATGAACTAATTTGAAAACATTACCATCATCACTTTCAACTTTAAGGGATATAGTTTGCGACTCGTCATCGGAGGAATCATCACTATCGACTACCGGAGCTTCGAAAACGTCTGAAGTTGAATCTGGAAGCACTCGTTCTGGAGGTTTGTTCTTGCCTTCGATTTTCATTATGAATTCGTATTATCTGAGAGCTATTTAAATAATATTAATAATAATGGGGAATACTTAAAGGTACATAGCTCTTATGTTTGTATAATTTATGGTAGTGCAGACGAGCCTGTCAAAATCAAATGTATAACTAAAGTTCGGTTCGCGGGAAAATATAGCTGTAGTATGAAGAAGAATGAGCATAAAGAAATGTTCAAAAATAGATAGACTTGAACGGATGTAAACAGGATCTCATCAGTAGTCGCTTAGTCATCATCTTATAATAAAAGTTTAAACTTCACATTATGGCTGGTGATCATTTATTAGTGTCTATATCAACAGTCATATACCCAATTAAAGATTAGTCGAGGAATAAACTCACAAATTAAGAAAAAATAAATAATAAATTAAAAAAGAAGAACGATAGCTTATAAATTCAATTTTCGAAAACATAAAAAAACAGCAAATAAAAAATAATCGTAATTTTATACAGAGATAAAGTGAGATGATAATTAGAGAAGTAATTCCTAAATTTATTTAATTTATTTTATAAGATAAAATATTTGCCTTTAAATTGTTTTAAAAATACGTAACGTAGGTGGAAGAGGAAGAATATTTCATCAATTATGTTGCGTAGGTAAGCGTAAAAGACAAGAATATATATACGATGTAAGAATACGTTGAAGGCAAGATCAGGTAAAACATTCCGAATCACAAATGGAAAGCTGCACACTATATAAGTCACACAACTAATAAATTTATGAAGAAAGAATTCGTCTAAATACACTCTAAGACAAAAGAGTAGGAATTTCTAGACTGAAGAGACGCATGCTAAACTTGGGCATTCGGAATTTGAGGAATATCGACCGAGTGAATCGGTGTTGCACAGAACCAACAGTATGAATTAAGTAACGACAATGAGTACAACAAGTTTGACAACAATACTCGAGGATATTACGCACGAATGATATATAACGGTATACATACATGGAAATATCAGCAAAAAGTCTGGACACTCTAAGAATGTAGCCACATAAACCGCGAGGCATTGGATGTGGCACGCAAGATATGGACATAAAATTTTAATTTGATATCAAACACAACGCCAAGGTCCTTGAAATTATCAACAGGATTGAGGAATAAGCCAAGGATAGACTAAGATAATGTAATGCGATATAATTTACATGTATACGATATCTGGAAGCATTTAGCAACATTAAGATTAATACAATTGACACAGCTCCAGCTGTCCAATGCAGACAAGTCATTCTGCAGCTGGAAGCAGTCATCTACTGACTCGAATCAACATAAATATATTCAGATCGTCAGTATATAAAAAACACGCTTAGTCAGAGAGGGAAGCAAGGTCGTTAATAAACAGGAAGAAAAGCAGAGGATCAAGAATCGGACGTTGTGGAACGCCAGATGTAGGATAGAAGAGAGAAGAAGAGCAAGAGCCAACCGTTACAAAACAAACACGATCACGAAGGTATGAGGAAAACCAAGAGCAGAGTTGATCTGAGATATTGAACACATTGAGCTTTGAGAGGAGGATTTCATCGTTCAAAAGAGTCAAAAGCCTTGGCTATGTAAACTTATCAGCTACATTTATGCGGGTGCCTCGAAAGCCATATAATACACATATAGAATAACGAGATGATTTAAAAGATCCTGGAGCTTTGTGGACCATAAGTAACTTTTTACTCTGTGCATGAAATGTGCCTTTTATTTGAGCATGACGAGCCAGGAACCGTCATTAGCAAACGAGCAAACCGTACATACCGGCACTAGCCCTGCGCTCCATTGATTGTTGCGAAGAAACTATGAATTAAAATGACTCCATATTTTCTAGAGAATCGGAAGCTTTGGCTACTATTGAATATAGTTCGTGAGTAGAAGAACTTGATTAAAGACGAATAATTAGCTAATCTGTTTTTAAGGATTTTATTCGAAGCCATCTGAAAAAAATATCATACTATAAAAAAATTGATTAAATGCTTGATAATAGCATAGCTCGCTGAGTGCACCGAACCTCTCGCAGAGCTCACCAGATTACGCAAAAGTCATCAATATAAAAATTAGAGTCTTAAACTTCTCGGACAGTATGCTTCTAGAGTAAGAAGTTCTATGCCGCCAGCAGCTTCTTCGCTTGTCTGTCTGTCATGAAATTGAGTGAGACGTTTGGAAGAATCTATGACGAAATTTATCAAATCTTTGAGTAGGCCGATACATTTTCTATGGGTTGCTACCACATTCATTGCATCTTGAACTACGAGGTTCAGGTTGTGTGCATTACAATGTACAAAAAGGGCACGAGGTTCTTCGGCTTTAATTCTTGCTTGAAGTCTTGAAACTGACCCATAAACGTTTGCTGCACCATTAGCCCTTGAGTTTAGGGCAAATCGAAGCGTAAGAAAACATCTTTTACGAGGTTGAACAATGTTTCAGCTTTCTTGTCGGATGTTGTGTTAAATCCAATGAAGTACTCAGTAGCTATAAGTTCTTCAGATACAACTCTTATGCAAACAGAAAATTGTTCCGTCCTCGATACATCGGCAGCTCCATCCAACATAATTGTGACAAATTCTGTTTCCTTAATTTTGTTCATGCTCCTTAGCAGGATTTCTGTAGCCATAAATTCTATAATTTCGTTCCGAATCTCGTGGTGGAGCCATTTACTACCATTTCGTTTTATGAAAGACTCAAAATCAGGGGCATCTTTAGCACGCACTCGTAATTTGTTTATTTGCTCCTCGTAGTGCTAAACCTTGCTTCCCCAAGTTTTTAACGTGCTAAATATTTTTTTAAGGCAGTGCGGTGATCCACCATTTGTTTCAACGCTTTAGATGAAAGAAGCTCGACCACGTTCGTAAATGAGTGATGATTTTTTAAAGCCCTCATACTTTCGAAATGCAAAGAACTTTTTGAATGTGTTTTGATCCATTCCACCCCGTGCTTTCAATAGCTGAAGCCTCTATCCACTCATGTTTCCTTTGATTGTAAATAACAAGCAGCAAAAGAAAGTATTAGTTTTTTTTGCGATCGCGTCTGTGCACACTTTCCAAATCGAAAAAAAACAGCTTCATTTGTATCGAGGAACGGGAATTGGGTCTTCCATCTCTGATCTGCTTTGGATATATGTTGAAACATTGGAATCTGCCCGTAACGTTTCGATGGGAAATATCCACTTCATTAGTGAATCACAAAAGAGAGTAAATAATGCAAAATAGTTTCTATAGAGGAAAGTAGAAGCCGAATGAGCAAAATTTTAAAGAATGAATTTACCGCTACCTGTACTAGTTTTAAGTTAATGCCGACAACCGTCACTGGGACTGCTTGATGATGTCGAGGGAACAGTAGAATCGTTTAGCTCTTTCGTGACTTCGGAAGTATTGTCCATTAGTCCTTAATTAATACTTTTCAGCTTTATGATGAATCTGTCCCTTTTGTTTTAAATGATATTACCGTCACCTTTCATTTTGAATTATGAAGTGGAAATATGCACATTGAAAAAGTTGCGTGCAGATTTAAAGAGTGAGCGCTGAATCTATATCATTCTTCCTGCATGACTCACTTTCTTTGTCCTTTCGCATGTGTGCAGTAGAGATGGGCAAAATGCCTCATGACACACCACTGATCGCTCTTTTTTAGAGCATTTTACAGTATTGCGCCGTACTTTCAGTACACTGTTCGCTTCGCATTTCATTAAGTTTATTCAAACGAAAGCTTTCGCTCACAGACTATACTGTGCTTTTTTCAGGCGCTGCACTGTAAGAAAGAGCTATGCCTCATGAGCCATGAGGCATTTTGCCCATCTCTAGTGTGCAGTACAGCTTATGATTTCGCTGGAATTTTGTTTCTGTAGCGATGAGGCTAGAAATAAAACTTCGAGATCGTTGGCAAGAACATTCCCCTTTTGTTTTGCTACTCTTTGTCCAAATTATTTCGCTATTTTTTTCTTATTGCTGCGTAGATATGAGGTCTGTTCCCGTACTTTCAGTAACTGAATTTTACTGAATTTTCCTGAATCATGTGGTGGGGAATTTCATGAAAAGTACGGGAACGCTCTCATTGTCATTGACAACCGAAAGTATCAGTTTTCGCTTTTTGGGAGAACAATAGTTATTATAAAGTCATCCTAAGCGTTAATAAATTATCGCCACAAAAATATTCGACCTTCATGGCAACATGACGCAAAAAATATGTTGCTTGCCGCGCACATTTGAAAATATTTACTCCGTTTGACACTTTTCAGTATTTTTCAGTAGCTCAGACCCTACTGAAATTACTGAAAGAGGGGAAATTTTCAGTTTTCAGTAAAACGGAGTATGGGAACAGCTTCATTGCAATTAATCGCGATTAATCGCAATTAATCGTGGTACGGGAACAGACCTATGGTTTTCATGTATTTACATTTGAGCTGAAAGGCCTCAAGACCGGTCACACAAACCAAAAGCCATCTCCACACGCTAAAAGGAGTGATTTCTCAATATTCGAATACACTAAGCTGTGCACTGGCAACCAAAAAATGTAGGGTATGTAGCTAGGTGCTATATATATCGCTTAATAAATACTCTTCACAACAGGATATATTTCCTGGATAGTTTGAGCCATAGAATAAATACACAAAGAAAAGAAGCACTCCATTCATCCAATGGTCAACTGTTTTATTCGTTCATCATCGCCGTTTTCATACATTTGGGCTAGCTTGTAAAACGTAGCAGCCCGCCTTTTTATGCATCTTCGGTTTCAGTTCGAACTTTCTGTCTTGCTTCTGGATCTCGTATCTCTTTACATTGGTTTTAACTTTTTGTCTTTCTATGCTCCATGGTGACAGAAATAGGGTACGTACCACGTAAAAGGTGCTTGAGTGCATCAAATCGAATTTGTATGATGGGTCCGTGATGTGATTAATATGGCATATAGGATCGAAATTTTAGGGTGGACAATTCCCACCATTTGATTCCCCACTGCCCAAGGCGTCCGCCGGGCCTGCTCTTCTATAACCTAACCAAGTAGGTAAGTAATATGTTTGAAATATATTTTCAATTTTCTACATGTCTGTTGATTTTTAGTGAAGCCAGCATTATTTGGTGAAAAATTGCAGCAAAAAAATTATGAGCAATATTCACGCTAGGCATATGGAAAACAAATAGCGTTTTATGGCATTCAAATTAGGTCAAGAGCAGACAAGAGATTATTTTGAAAACACAATATTCAAAGATAAAAAAATTGGGGTTCTCACCTCTTTACAAACCATCCTATTCAGCATATCTAAAAGGCAATGCTCAAAGTGCCTACTAAACCATCTTAAGACCTGCGATGTACTATGGATGTGAAAAATTGGCGTTTAATTTGAAATTGTTTTTTTTGCTCATTCATAATACATTATTCAAACCAATCTATGAGCTGTCTTAAAAAATATGTGCGAAACCACAATTAACGCGACGGCGACTTTATCGCCCAAATCCGAGATTCATACTTCTATTAAAATTTTTCAATAATTCCATCAATATCTCCGACGTTCGTCTAGTCCACTTGAATGAGTAACTTAAGTTGGCAATATATGTAGGTAGTTTATTGTAATTTGAAAATTACTCATGTGTTACAACCACTCGCGAAAATTATATTTCAAATGATTATTATTTTTGTAAATATGTATGTATTGATGCATTCTGTGAAAAGCTTTAAGCAAAGCTAATGACAATTTCTTCGGTACTAAATCGTACATCGTATTCAATTTTTATCAATAACGTTTATATAGTATTCGACAGATAAGATAAAATTATTCTGGTTAAAATTCATATGAGGCAATGAGCGAATTCATGTTTTTTTTTTTAGTTTTTGCAGCGATTTTCGATATACACAGTATGTATTGAGAAAAAAATGTTTTAAGCTGTAAAGAAAACGAATTTACGTATGTGCTCTTACCAAGATACCGAAGCTTATCTATAATTTGAATGCTGGTTAATCTTTTATATGCGCCTCCACTGCATAATACTTTTCCACATAATTTGTATGCTCTTTAACCAAATATTCAATGCACCATCAACTATTTGGGATTCTGGGAATCACCGGAAATCAATAATAATCCAAATAGGTTAACTAATACAATGCTTTTTATTTTTTTTTAACGAGTTTTTATGTAGTTGAACAAACTGACTTCTCCTCACTCTTTGAACACATAACACACTCACTTTAACATGTATCAAAGGGGCACTTTTTCATCCGAAACCTATTGATTTAAGCTTGTAATAAACAATATTGATTCTCCGATACCGTGGTCCTAATTCGCAAATCTTACGCGTCCAGCAAACTTCGTCAAATTAAACCCGTCGTCTCATGCTCATGTGAATCGGAAAAAGACAAGATTGAGAATGAATCATTACAATATGGATTTACAGTGCTGCGAATGAGAGTGCAAACTATAATTTGTTTAATAATATGTGTAACTGCGATAAGCATGACATTTTGTAGAATACATTAAATGTTAATGGCGAAATTTGATCATTTTAATTTTTGGCTGATAAAGTGCACATGCATGCGAATATTTCGGTTCGCCTTGAATATTTTGGTGAATATTAAGATTTTGTGGTGGGTATCTATTTGAATTGGATTGTAAGCTTTTAGGCGTAGATACTTGAAAAGTGAGTGGTTAAAGTGTTTGGACAAATGCATTAAAGTCAAGGTGGGTAATGTGGTATATGCGCCCAATGTGGGTATATGAATGAAATTATTTATTTATTTATTTATCGATTTATTTATTTCATATAATCCAATTACAATGTCAAAAAATCAAATGTGAAACATAAAAAAAGATTTCTTAGAAAAATATACAATATTAAATTTAATTAATTTTCAAAATTAATGACAAGCTCAGACAATGGATAACTGAAATTCAAGATAACATTCCATACTTCGTTCTTGAGTTCAAAAAAGCTTAAAAGCAAAAGAAAATTTTCGTACGCGCGAAAGGAATAAAGAATACCTCAGATGAACGACTAAAGAGGATATTTGAAGGGTGAAGACAGGAAAATTACGGAAAAGATGCGGAGTATTAAAATACAGTAAAAAACATATAAACCTACACTGAAAAATTTCAATGTACCCTGAACCTCAAAATATTGAAAACAGGGACATTTTATAATACCGCGTATACCTACTAAAGTGAAAAATAAATAAATAAAATATATGAAGATAAATTAGCAACCTTAAGGCACTGGTCATGCTATTTATGACCTAAACATCAAATTTGAATTTAGAATCGAACTCCAAACCAATGCTCCTAAAATTTTAAATAATATACAAAGAAATATCAGACAATTGATAAACAAGATGAAAAGTAAGGAGCTTAGGAAAGATCTTTGAGGAAGTCCAGATGTGGGAAAATAAGAAGGAGGAATGCAGCTATTTAATGTGAATACTTAGGAAAGAAGGGACCCAAATATAGCCAATCCTTTAAGTTTACGAAGCAGCAGATTATGGTTCACAAAATCAAAAGTCTTCGAGAAGTCCGTATAAATTACATTGACGTTGATAATTAAAGGCAAATTTGATGAAATTATTACCGTTTTAGAGCGGCCCCTGGTGAAACCATGATGGTCCGAGACGAGAAAAAAGATAGAAAAAACTATCAAATCTATTACAAAATGGGATATCGAAGAGTTTAGTGAAATGGCAGAAGAAGGACGATAATTGGAAACAATCGACGCATCAAGAGACTTAAAATTGGGAATTGAGTGACCACTTTCTAAGATGGAAGGATTACAGCAGCAGGCTACTGTTGAAAAGGATAAGTAAAGGCAAATAAAGATACAATTTTCACCAGAATATTGCGAATACCATCAGTATTCAAGTTTTGGAATAGCTGATAGAACTAGAATAGTAAATAGAACTAGCTTTATAATCTAGAGTAGTCATCCACGTGTTGATTTCCAAACGATTGGTACTAAACAGAGATAGGAAAGGTAAGTTACGGGAGGTATCAGAAGATATCGAAGTGGTTAGTGCATTTACATATCAAGAAGGGAGAACAAAAGTTTCGTACCTTTTTCTCTTCACAAATAGTGAAATCATTGAATGTATCATGTTATTGAAATCAACAATCATTTCGCAACACGTGCGTATAGATATGTAACTCTTGTTAAGATTTTTTACACGTTGATAATTGACATCTATGTGATACGGATGTCTTCCTTCTGATACATTATCGAAGTTCGACGAAATTTCGAAGTTTTTTTTTCATTAGGACTCTTGATCCCACATGAATTTGCAACACGGTATAATTGTTCTATCGTTATATTATTAAATGATTATATATTATTAAATCGTTTATTTCTAGGATCTGACCGAAGTCGGTTTTTCGGCCGTCAAATCAAAGCAAAATCAAAATGCATATTTTTAATTCTAGAATGATATCTTCATTTCATTATAACATGTTATTCGTTGCAGAATTATTTATATTTTATTTTTCATATTAAAACTCATTAAAAAATGAAAATTTACGTTTGTATTTTTAATATAATACATTAAGTGTTATACTTCATTTAAAAAAATAGTTCACTAGCTGCACAAGAGGTAGGAGCTGATAAATATTTAAAAACTAGTTTCTGTAGATCAATGTAAGGGCTCGAAGCCCAGCACTGAAAAATTTCAGCGTTCCTCATGGCCAAAGGTTCGTTCAAATAGCATGTAAGATGTACTTAAAAAAGTGGATATTTTAGATGTTTTTCTGTTCAGGCGTTAATGATCCCATAGATTATTTTTTAATGAGAGCAAGGTATTTAGTTTTGAATCGAAGATCGATCAAAGAAGCAACTAACAAGTGAAGAATATTTCTGATGTAAGCAAATATCTTGTCGACAGACTTACATAGGCATTTTTCAGCTGAATAATGTGTTCAGAGTCGTCATCTTTGAGGGTGAGTTTTGTGTTGGTTATAGCAATCAAAGGAATAATGAGGGACACCGACGAGGAATCTACAGAAACATCAATCATCGCTTGATAAAAACATTTTAAGACATTTATCAAATTGCCCATTAGTTTCCATTAACTCGCAGTCTGAACTATTATTCCCCCGCGTTCTGCCATGTACATATTGACTGCGGTTTTTTGTTCCAGAAGTCTTTCTACCATTGAGTAGGTACTGTTCCAATATGCTTCATTGTCTTGGATTAAAGCATGCTTTGGCAATCCCCATGTATCTTGGAATTTATTTAAAAGAAAATCTATAGAGCAAAGAACTTTATTTTCCTGAGTGAATTTTCAAAATTTAAGACACCAAAATTACCATAGCTGGCAGCTCCTACCTGATTTTTCCATCAAATCTTTGGGTAAAATTCAGCTATTGTGTGAATTTAGTCAAAATCTGGTGACTGAATCGGAATTTGTAGGGCCAAATGTAGTTACTTTTCTTAGTGATTTTTCAAGATGGCACCACTGGCACAGAATTGTCCAAATTTCAAAATCGCTGATATCAGACCTGGTCCTACTTAAGACCAATACAATCTGTAAGTTTCAACTGTATCTGATTATTGGGTCGTGAGTTCCCGTGAACAGAAGTTTTTGATACTAAAAATTTTGGTAAATTGAGGAAGGGTTGCCGTTCTTGTCTGGCATGAAACTTCCATAATTTTACTTTGACTGTATAAACAAAGCATAAAATTTGTATATGAGTTGCTGGTTTTTTTAAAAGCGGAAATATTTCAGGAGAGTCGATGGTTTGAAGGTTTTCACTTTCAGCGTTTGCCGTAGCTACAGTATTGCCAGCACGTTCATACAAAACTACACAAGTATACAACTTAGTAACATTACTAAGCTAAAGTTTGGTAATGATTCAATAGCTCTGTCAAAAGCTATCGCAATTCAAAAAAATTAAAATTCTCTCTATCTCATTTTAGGCGAAATGATACCGGCATGAAATGTCCGGTATCATTTCACTTGATGCACCCAAATTATATCAGTTTTTCAAATTGATATTTCCAATCCATTGCATTTTTAAAAAACAATGTTTAAAAATATTAGAAATTAAATTTTCGCGTTCAATTTTTTGTTACATTTTCAGATAACACTACATTTTTAAGTGCCAAATTGTGTCTATTTGGTTAAGTAGCTGTCCCTGATTTAAGTCCACGAATCCATACTCTTCTTTTTCTAGGAAAAGGATACCATTTTAATATATGTGTATTTTTTAGAGTATCGCATTTTGATATCTTTTATTATATTTTCTCTATTAATTAGTTTGTTTCTCATAAAAATTGACGAAGTTCGAATGCTGAGCGCTTGCTTTATCTCATGGACACATGACTTGACACATTGTCATGCGATGAAAAATAGGACAAATTTCATGCTGAAAGATAAAAGACTAAACTCTCCTTACTCTTAACTTTCTAATTCCAATAACATTTTCTCCTAAAACTTTTCTTTCACTTCAGATGATGCATGGTGATTATGAAATTGAAGCGTAAATTTTCGGTATCGGTCACTTTAAGCTGTTTTTTCAATCTTGCGAATCTGTGTAAAACTAATAAAATACAACTGAATTGAATTTCATATTTTTAAAATATATTTGTAACACAATCTACTTAACAATCTAAAAACGCTAAAACTAATATTCATACAGAACAAATAATAATAATATACATTAACCAATAGCTCGAGCTACTGAATTTCAATCACTATCTAGAAGAGGAGAACAATAAGTTTTCACCTCTGGACAATCAAATATGAATATAATATCGTCTAATATTTCAAATAAAACTACCTAAACATATCAATAATATGCGTGTTTTCCATTCGATATCGAGATGAGGTGTGGCCACTTATTTTTTAAAATTATAATACTGAGCAAATAATTGAAATAACATTTACATACATCATAAATAAAATAGGAAGTATTTGTGTTGTGTATTCTCACTTTTCGAGACATATATAATCATTTTTCAGATTTATTTTGAAAATCGTGGGTTCGTTATACTTAACTTAAAAAGAAAAATCTTTTTGATTGCTCCTGAAACAATCAATGCGGCGCAATAAACGTCGTCTATGCACAGTTTGTTTTGATTTATTTGTAGTAACTATTTGCTACTTATAAATCTTAATTTCCTTGTTCCGTATTCTATAATATTTAAATAGGTATCTCATCATTGCGTCCCGACTGATAATTTTCAATTTTGTTTCGTTACTACAATAATATCTGATTTGAGTGTATGTTTCTAATATAGCACTAGAATTGCTCTTTGCTTACGCTTATATTCGAATTATGAATGGATAGAATCGATGTGACAGAATGTGACTAATTTTAAAGATGTGTAACAATAATATCTTCTTCCAGGTCGTCTTTTTCGTCGTCGGTTTCTTCCACAACGTTTCGAGCACGTTCTTCGATTTGTTTCTTCGGGTCTTCTTCCAAGGCCTTAAGTCGTCGTTGCTGGAAAGAAGATGATGGTTAGATACGCTTACAGGGCATGATTCTGAAGTACTTACTTTTGCTCGGTATCTGATTTCGACAATTACGTAGCCTAAAACACCCAGAGTCAAGATGCAAATGAGAATGTAAAGCTTCATTCGAGCACATAGGGTTGTCGCATAGGCATACGCAATGACGAAGCCTGCAGATTCCCAGAGACGGTAGTTGGAGAAAGCAGCTTCTTTGTTTCGTCGGAACAGAAGACCATAGAGACCTGGTGGAAAAAAAATTTGGTTAAGGACCTGGTTGTGATGGTTGGGCTTGATTTTGATTACCATTGATTTGTGTCTGCCAAACTGCATCGCCGACACCCCAAAGTCCGGACATGGCAAAGAAGATAAGTGGACTCCTTGGCGATGGCATCCAGAACAACATGATGATGACAATGGCTCCATGGACAATAGCTCCTAGTGCCAGGATTGGTATTCTGCCTATATACTTCATAACTGATCCGAAAAGAATGGAACAGATTGCGTTTACAACTCCAAAACAGATCATCACGAAACCGATATGATGAACACCGAGCGCACATCCTACATAGGCTTGTGTGAAGTCAGCACCAATAAATGCCTGCTCCATACCGATCCAAATCGTAATAGGAATCAAGAGCTGCTGGTTAGGTTTCTTCATTTGTTTGAATGTGGCCATAAGTAGTTCCATTCCTGAGAGCTCTTGAGCAGATTGCGAACCTTTTCTTTTTTCACCATATCTATAGCGAGCGAGGGGAGTTGTCAGTGAATTTGACTACTAAAAAAAATGGAGAGATGTATGTTTACCTTGACAATGGATCCAGTAAGACTGCAATAATGATGACAGCCGCGACGATACATGCCAAGTAGATCATTGTGATTTCGAAAATTTCGGAATATGGTGGTCGTCCTAGATTACCATGCCCTCCGGCTCCTACGGCACAAAAATTGGCACCACATGTCTCCAATTCAAGATCAGTGAGTGCGGTGACATTACTCCCTGGGCCTTCTCCTTCACTTGAGATTACTAAAAATAAATTAGATGAGTATCGGAGGTGCAACGAATACGTGAGGAAAATTAAGATTTCAAATTAAATGCAATTAATACGATGTTTTAAAAAATAATTTTTATTTTTTGATCAAAAAGTCGTTTGATTTTTACCTAAGCTTGAGATCAAATTTCCCCATAATTCGGCCGTTTGCCATGCTAAGAAGAAGAATCCAAAGAATCGGACAATAATAGCATCAACAGCCTGCTCTGTAATTTTGGCATAGACCTGACCAACTTGAGTTAAGTATGTGGCCTTTGATGCCCACATAGGGGCAGCACCTAAACCGACTAGAATACCAGCAGGTACTAATGTGAAGAATCTACATATAAATAAGATTAGTAAACAATAATTTCAGATATTGGAATACTGTTACTTACTTTGGGAATAGCTGGAACCCAATATAAGGAGCATAACACAACATACTAAGAACTAAAGTCCATTTCACAGTCAATCGTCGAATTATTAATGTTGGTAGGAATATACATGATACAACTAATGAAGCATAAATTGCACTAAGTGATATTGTGCCCAATCCATCTTCGGCATTAATTGAAGATTGTAGATTAGCTGTTCCCTGTTTAATAAAGAGCATTTTGTTAAATAGATACTGATTTACTGAAAATTGAAGTTCTAGTAGTTACCTGGAAAGCTGTGAATTGTACCATAAATGCCAATGAGATAATCATGATATTCTTTAAGATTCTCCATTTTTCGTTACGTGATAGTTTGACTTTTTCTCTGATCGAGACGGTGTCTTCTGTGCTCTTTGGGGGCTGGAAAAAAAGAAACATGTAATTAAGCTCAGATCATTGGGGAATATTATTCAAAGGAGCGAAAAATATTATTCGAACGTCGATTATGTATAGAAAAACGTGCTATATGTGTTTGTCATTATTTATGGTTTTTTTGACGCTAACAAATGCATGTTTTTGACGACATCACAGATACACGTCTAAACTTCCTATATATAGTTAATACTTTTCAATTTTATGTAACCGCATGATATTGCGGAGATAAGTTTTTGCTGTTCCACTATTATTCTAGCTTAGCTCAAGGTTTCAAGCGATATGCATATGCTCGATGTTTGGATATTGTTCGAGCTTTTTTGTTTATTTTTTTTTTAGATTTGTGCACAATTTAAAAATTATTTGCACCAAAATATAAATGGAATAAAATGATGAAAATACAAGAAATTTGAATAAATAAATTCATTAAAGTATTCGACAAGTTTCAACGTTGGGATTTAAACTATGACTATAGAGTCGTTCAGCAAGTTTTTATAAATGACGAATTTATTAGACACGGTAGTAATCGTAATATGAACTGAAGTTAGTTTTGAGATGATTTTGCTTGGAACTCATTAAGTTCATTTGTATCTTTTGCGGTTCTGTTATTAATTGAGAGATGTAGTGTGTACGTTTTATTGTTTATTTGATTCTATATTATGTAATGTATTAGTAATTATGACATATGATACTAATTGAATCAATAACCTTTCTGACTAGATTCTATAAGAGCACAATTTCCGACGCTATTTTTTATTAGAATTCATTTCCAGCGACAACTGAATGGAAGATTTTTTAGCACGTGATCAAAATCAGTACCCGTGACGTATTGCGCATTTCGCACATGATCATATGTTTATGAGTTTATTAATTATGAGGAAATATTTATTCTTATTTGCAGTAGAAATTAACGATGAATGAGTATGTTTTTTGTTATTTGCAATTATGATAACGAATATGGTTCGGAGAAAACGCTTAAATTTATCTTGAGTTCTACTATTGACTATTAAAGTTCATTATCGACTTGATTTGACTTGAAAATTAAAAATTCATTGAAATGAGCTAGTAAAACAAACTATTTATTTTATGTTATGGATACTTATATGGAAATTTGAGTTTTGATGTAATATTATTATTTTTTTAATTCTGATAAAATGTGCGTATTAAAATGTTGATCATTTAATTCAGTAGTACTATTGCATAAGCCATATCAAATAAAATATATTCGAAAAAAAAGTTGAAAAAGATTAATTTATTTAATGTTTTGTCTCAGAGCTGGTAAGGACAGGTTTCTCATGATATCAGCACCTGATGAAAATATATTTTTTTTATACCTTGATTGATGTATTATTTGAATTTGCATTAATATGTTATGAAATATATGAATAAAAATGAGACAAATATAATTTCATTGCAATAAACAAACAAACAAACAAGTTGACTGTGAAATTATGATGTTTGTTTACCGATATTTTTTGCCTTATGAATATTTTTTTGCATATTTCGGCCAAAATCACTTGCTACATACAATCCCGTCCACAATGCGAGCACAACAAAATGCCGTAATTTGATAAATATTGGTTTCATATTATTATGCGAGTATACCAAAGCTAATACTAGCGCCAAGTAAAAATAAATTTGTTCCAATACAATCCTGGGCAGGTCTAGGAATTAAAATTGGTAGAGATTGTTAGTTGTCTGCGATTGAAGCTTACGTGTGTGGAAGTGATTAGTTCCAGACTTGCTTCACCCTGATTTGTGTATGATCATATTTAATCGTCCATGGCTGAATTCAAACCAGGGTACTCCATGTTCATTTAATATCGTATACAAATCTAGATGCCTGCTCTTGCTTATTATAAGTCAAATCAAATGTTTTTTTCATAGCCCAGCTTCTCGCTTCTTCGTTATTCTATTTTTTTCTCAACAGCTCAATAATTGGGTCCCGGATAGATCTAATATTTTTGAAGAACATGTTAAATTTATTCGAAAAAAAAATTTCAGGCTCATGGTCGGCAACTCGGACATCGGATATTCTTTTGGACAGTGTCTCGAGCGATGGGATTCGTTCCAATGTAATATACTATGCGCACACTCATGGTAGCATAAGTATATTTAATGTATACATAAGCACATTCATAGCCAACGAACCGCCAGCAGATCATTAACTTTTAATCAATGATCAGCTAGACAAACGGCAGCAGCTGCTACATCAGCTACAAAAACTGCAACAAAATTATAAAAGCAATAGCTTCAACAAGGCTAGTAATAAATTCAACAGCGCCAATTTCAAAAACTACACCTTCAATATCACCGCTGCAATCTCCTAAACCATCGCTTATGCAGCTAATTCATCTTGGCTTTCAGAAGCATCCGCAGCAATCCTTGGCTGGTTAGAAATCAATCGCTTTTCCTTATTCCCTTTGCGCGTACTCTTGTGTATTTTAACTGAGCAATACCTAGGATACTTAGAATCCATGAGAAGTATCAGTTTGGTTCTTTGTCCATGGCTTTTCAATCTTTTGAAAAACATGTTATTGATATATTAACGTAGCCTCTTAGTTATTTTTATTGTGTATATTTCTCTTTACATTTTCTTCTATTTTTTTATTATTTTTATTCCTTTGTTTTACTTTATATTAATGATTTTTTTGTATCTCATTTTATAATTGGATTTTCTGTTAAATGAGATTTGAATAAATAAATAAACTAAAGCAAAATGTGAAGCCACAAAGTATGCAAAAGGACTTATCCATACCCACACCTTCAATTTCTTGAGTATTATCAATTCCATCACAAACAAAGACTCAGCTTCAGATTATAAGTCCAACGGAAATATTCGTGTACATAGTGTCTTACGATACTCTGCCTGAGGAATTTCGTTAAAATAAGTTAGGAGTAGTCCCCAAACCACTCATTTGCCCCAAACTTTCAAAAGATGGCTTTCAAATGCAAAGCAGCTGAATAGCTCATTCAAATGTGCTTTATCTTCCAACTTTCCGGTAAATGGCCAACAATCTTTCTGGCCTCCTAACTTTCTAAAAAAAATGGAAGCGCCCAAAACTTATATATAATATTTTTTGCTTACTATCAAAATGAAGAAAGCATAAGACTCAACCTGGTTTACTTTCAATACGCAGTGTATGAAGCTCCGAATGAAATCATCTGCTTATCGGCTATGTGGCTAAATTCATGCTTTCTGAGCTCTGAATTGCTTTCGACACTCAAAATCTTTTTTTTTTGTGGTTGAGTTCAGTTGAGATGTCATTATAGCTGTAAAAAAGACATTCCACTCTGAATTATTACTGAATTATTACACTCTGAATTATCTGTTAACAATTCGTTGCTTAACAAACTCCGGTATCAGTTTTCTTCTACTGTAAATCATTCGATGGCATAATTAACTCATCCTTTCTAAACTTGAAATTAATTGGTTATAATCTTCCTACCAACCATTACCCCTTGTTCCTGTCACCACGATATTCATAAATTTTCTGCAAAGCCGTGTCCTTCAACAGTTCAATCGTATCTTCTAACATCTTGATAGGAATCGTGAACAAGTTTTTTTTTTTGTGTTGGGCCGATATATCAATCACTGATGTTTTTCACAGTGAATGAAAATCACTGGCAAAATTATAGTGAATGAAATCAACAAAATCTCACCGAACGAAATCATAGCAAAATATCACAGTAAAAAACTACCGCGACTGAAATCACTACCATCGAAAGTCACAGAACCAGCCAAAACTGTGATTCTGTCCACTGATATTTTCTTCGCTGTCATTCCAATCACAGTGATTTTTCGCTGTGGCTTTGATAGCTGTAATTTTGATAGTTGTGATTTTCTTAGCTATGATTCCATTTGCTGCGATTTCGATTGTTGTAATTTCTTCGTGATATGTGCATTTGGAATTTGTGTTCTAGTTGAATTATGTCAGTAAGATTATCTCAGATTATGGATCAAACTGAAATTTTCAGGAAATATTGGTGCATAAAAAAAGTGTTTGTGTGAAAAAAAAAACACTTACTTCCCCTATTAGGTACTACCGATGGAGTCATCAGATGAATATGAAATACACATTGTAGGTCGATTTTAGCGTGAGCCAAATTAGGCAGATTTTTGGTTGAGCAGTACAGATATAATTGCTAGCTATGATAATATTGGTCGTTATTATTGTCATCTTTTTATTCTTTGCTTTTAATTTAAGCTCTGTCCCTCACATTATTCCCCAAATAGCTGCAGTAATTAAAAATCACTGCCTAACATCACAGTGATTTGCTAATCACAATCCCCGTTTTATCGGTTATTAAAAAATCACGACATTTTCCAACAGTAGTATTTTCTAATATATTTTCTATTGTCTTTCAAAATCTTCCATATCTAAAAGTTGAATCTCATCATCCTTCAATAGATGTTTCTGCTCATATTGACTCCATTGAAGTCTCTACACCCACGTTAATGCTCAAAATACAACTTTTTCAAAATTTAAACCATCATTGATCGGGACAACATGGGATGATTGTTTTGACTATTTTTACGATATTATTAAAACTTTTCACTTAAATTTATACCTAGTATCTATCCCCAAAATCTTAAGTATAAGCCCCGATCTACCAAACCTATTATTTCGGTCTAGGAAATCCAAGTTTCTCAAAATGTATAAAAGATCCGTCTTAGTTAAAGACTTTGACCAGTCAGTAATATTCTTTTGGTGTCCATCATCCTTAGTTACGCCTCTTCCTGAGCACTCTTATATATTTGATATGATTCCTGTATGATATGATTTTTGCTTTAATTTTCAGGTCAGAACTATTGATCCACACGGTTCTTTAATGGGTCCTTTCCTCTTTCTGTGCTATGCGATTGATCTGCCTCCGGTCTTTTCTTGTGATTATTTATTTTATTCCGACAAAGGCTGCAGTCTTTTTCAATTCAATCTTACTATTCTTGAAAGTTGTTGTAAAGCAAACGAGACTCTTCTAAATGCAAGCAAATACCAAACACTGTTTTTTTCTCTCTCAAAGTCCTACTGTATTTTATTATTTATTGAATTCATATCTGCTCTCTTCTCTCGCCTTGGTCAAGGACCTAGGTTAAATAAAAAGCTCAGATTTGACATTCATAAATCAGAATTGATTAGTCGAGACTCCAAACTGTCACGCTTTATCCTAAATATTCGAACTCACGCAACCATCCTTATTTTAATATTCCCTCCTTGTCCGACAAATCTTTGAATATGCCTGTTGTGTGGCCTTTTCAATATGAATGTGATAGGAAATTGAACACTGAATTCATCCAAAGAGAATTCACTCGTTGCTTCCAATCGTTCAATTCTCGATCTGGAAAAACGGTCCACTCGTCGTATCTTCCACGACTAATGTTTCCTCTTCCAGATGTGTCGTAACCTTTCGCATGATCCAATTTGTGAAGATATCAAGTTCCGAAATCCACCCCGTGGCACTCGTTGCTCAGAAACTTCTGAGGTTTCATTTGCTAGATCTTCTGGTTATTTTAATTCGGCTTTACCAAGATTACCGATAACTTATAACTCTCTCCTACTTGGTCCTTTGAATTAACCTATTATTGCACTCAAAGCTGAGTTAACAGCATGAATTTGGATGATTAAATTCGGATTGGCGACAAATCCGGCCACATTTGCATTGTACAGGGTGGAGCGCCACGGACAGATGGATTTGAGACTAGGGGCATTCCTCTTGTAGCAGACTTGGGTGGCGGGGAGTGGGCATGGTGAGTGGGGAGAATGGGAGGTCTGTGCTGTATCCCAACTCAGTCGTTTCAGTAGCCAGCATGGAGTGGTCTGTGTAAAAATACGTTTTGTGCAAAAGCCTATTTTGAAAAGGCCCATTCAATCATCCGCGTACAGCGTGTCCTTCGTTTGAGGTTCAATATTGCCCCCCGTGGCCGTATTCCCGATTGAAATCGAATTGTTTCGTGGATGCATGCATTCTAGACTACTGAAAATGTGTCGTCAGTCAGAATGGTGCGTCAGAGCAACGTCACTACCCTAAAAAACATTGAGAGGGTTCGGTCCGCCATTGAACAGTCTCAACGGCGCTCAATACGGAGACAATCAAGAGTTCTTGGCATTTCGAGGCGTTCCATTCATCGAATAATTAAAGAACATTTTCATATGTATGCTTACTAAATGGTAGTTGTTCAGGAATTGCTGTCACGTGACTATGAAGTCAGACAACTTGTTTGAGAAAACATATTTGCTGCACTTCCGGGGGCCGCCATCATTTTTTCTTCAGACGAGACGCATTCTCACCTCAGTGGATATGTCAAACCCCAGAGAGCTTGCAGTATGGTGTGCCCTTTCAAGAAATAGGATCATCGGCCCTTATTTTAAGAAGACAACCGAGCTGTTTCGGTTAATTCAGCTTGTTACATGACCATGATCCAGGATTTTTTCTTGCCTGATTTGGATGAGTTTGAACTGGAAGATGTCTGGTTTCAGCAGGATGGGGCCACAGCACACACAGCAAGGATTGTCATGGACTTTTTTTGAGAGCAAGGTTCCCCGAACGCCTCATCTCTTTAAGAGGAGATTTGAGCTGGCCACTCCTGATTTGACCCCTTACGATTTTTTCCTGTGGGGATATCTCAAATTTAAAGTTTACAATGACTGCCCTAGGACGCTGGAATTCTTTAAGAGCAATATCTGGACCAATATCGCAGAAATCCTTGTCAGAATGCTTCAAAGAGTGCACGAAAACTTCAGAAAAAGGCTGTTACAGTGTATACGGAGGGAAGGAGCACATTTGAGTCATATACTATTTAAAGTTTGTAAATTTGAATTTCCCTTTTTGTAAAATGAGGGAAAATTAAAAAATCTTAAAAATGTTCAGTATTTTGTAATTTATTCAATTTCGTAATCTATCTTTCTGTGGGGCTCCACCCTGTATATTTAAGGTATAAAGGCTGTAAGGTTTTTTAGTCTTAAATCTTTCATTTAAGAGGATTGTATGTATCCTCGAAAAAGCGGGTTAAAAATAAGTAACAAAGATTTTGTGTATATTCCTTGACCCAATTGCGTTTTGATTTCAATTGATATTTCCGACCCAAATGATTCTTCACAGTTCAATATTTTTTTTGTTTGAAATTATAAACCAGCTTTCTATGATGAATTCATAGCACTTACATTCTTGGAAAAAATTATAGACAGCACTTCACTATCTATTTTCTGCCGATTCTATTTGAAGTCATTTTCTATGAAAAAACTGGAATACCGCAGCAAAAACTTACAAACATAATTCAGTTAAAAATAGACACGAATCAGAAAAATGATTAACTATAAAAGGAACGAAAAACCATTGATCTACTAGCCGCAGGTCATGTAATGCATGTAATTTTATGATTGTGAGGAGAGAATGATACTATTTTTAAAAGCCGATAGCGACATGATATGCCTGCAAATTGAAAAGTCTGCAATCAAAGCCATCTGCGAGGTATGTGTCTATGAAGGTGATATGTGGTTCAGAAAAAGTTGTAGCGCTGACTAGTTGAAATGACCGAACACGATGGCTAGTCAAAGAAGTGGATACCAATAAAGGTAGCAAGTAGTTGGACGCTGAGGAAGTCTAAGAAATTGGCATGCGGTATTCACGTGCTGATGCAGACTGCAATGTGATCAAAGTAGTTGTAGATGTACATATCTACTTAGCACAATTTATGTATATATGTATGTACATATGAGCAATTATTTCACGCTTTGGACTCAACAAGGCTTGCGGACGAAAATCTCGTGCAGAGACCGAGGAGCTCTGAGGTTATAATAGCGTGTAGAAAGCGTCTATGTTGTTGGAATGGATTGATGGATATATAAATGACAAGGTAATGAATTCGTCAACTATTTTTATCTCGTTCATAAAGCAACTTTTATCAAAGTCAAACCTGTCTGATAGATAAATACATCAAAGCATATTTGATAATATATTTAGTACGTATTAGCACCTGATTAACCATAAGACCATGCTCCAAAAATTGTGTGTCAATCAGCTGGCTGCAACTTTCCATTCTCTATAGTCACGAACAAGAATCGTGAAAAGGAAAGCATTTTCCAAGAAAAGCTCGGCGCTCTAGTTACATGCAATGACTCATTAAAGGTAACCGACCTCTGACGAGCAAGCCTAGCTCAACCTAGGTATTTAGCCTCTAGCCTAGTGCATTCATCATAAATCAGTTCGAAGCTTGATCGCAGACTCCCATTCAGCAAGCCTGTGTTGTTGTTGCTGTTGATTGGCGCCTCACCTTGGGCAATTGACGATACCGGTTTACACCGGCTATAACTGATTCAATCACGTTTATGCTAAATAGACTGGGTGATTGCTGCAGCCTGTTTGACAAGCGAAACGTGTTTCAGCGATGACGACAAATCATGAATTGTAAAGGTATCACTGCCGGCTCTGACGTATTGTGGGCCAATGGAATTTTCTTTACATCATCAACTTTGATTGGATTTTTTTATAATTCCGTGAGAACTGTTATTGATATCTGCCAGATGTTCTTTGACCATTATGCTATCTGGACTGGAAAATTTACATGGATAATTCTACTTGTTAATAATTAAAGATGTGGCATCCAATAGGTGACCTGTTTTTTAATTTGTTTATTCTAGAAGAATTCATTTTAGCTCTCAACGGGATCCGGGAGTCATGAAGGTCGATGATACTTAGTATATAATATGATTTCGGATCAGTCTACACCTTAAGACAGGTCACAAGCTTTTAAATTCTTTCGAAAGCGTACTGATAAATTATGTCGTACTATTTATTATCTTTTTTCGTTTGTGTCTCGCTTTTACATGCTATTGAGCCCCATACGATTTGCTTAAATTATGTCTGATCAAATTGATTCGTATTCAAATTTTCGTATCCGCATTGTTGGAAAGCGGATTTACGGAGCAGGTACCTACTTACATATGTATGTATAGTTTAATGCACGTTTTTTTTTACGCGGCAGTGTCTATAAGTTTTTAAGATCTCTTCTGCATAATTTTCGCCAGAAACTGAAACGATAGCAATGTCTTGAATCTGTTTGAAACAGTTTTCCAATTGAATAGATATGCAAATTTTTTGCGCTCAGGGGTATCTGCTGAAAGGCAACATTGAAAATTAACATTTAATTTTTGACTGACTAGTCGCACACGACCTGATGATTTTGATAAATCATCCGGATCGCTTAGAGACAATCGAATAATAAATGGATATATGCGATATTAAGTTGGGTGTGAACTGATATTCAATCGAAAAGCGGTCGATTATGAGGATGATGAAACTTGTCCCGAGGCGACTATTAGACGATAAAAAGACTATATTGTATTTAGTTAAAGGTTATTTTTTGCTTGGGAATATTTTTAATGGATTAGGTGCTGACAAATAATATGATGACGTGCGGTTTGTTTGATTTTTGACACAGTTATGATTTTGGTAATTCTTTTTTTTTTGGTTTCGGCTGTGAGAAATTTTCGGTGCGAAAATGTAGCCGCCATTTTATAGTTGGACAATGGAATTTTACTAAACGTAGAATGAAGACTATGGATTATGTTCAGAAATTTAAGGTTTGATTTTGAGTTGAATTGATGATTAAGTGAATCTGAAAGAGTTTAGATGAGCAGATGATTAAAATTTGAGAATCTGTGAAAATATATTTGGGTATTATAATACTTATTATCATACTTTGATGATAAAATGCAGAAATTTTCGAAAGGTGATATTGTGCTTTGTTGTTAAATATTCCCAGTGTTTGATTCGCCCCCTAATAAATTTTCATAGAGTGAAACTATGAGTTCCATAGTTCAGTATGGTATATGTTGTTGGTTTCTATGCCATATTTTAAGATAGATATAATGGTGCATAATATAACTCTGAAATTAGTTATTATGCTTGTATAGTTCAATTGATAGAAATAATGGAGCAACTACAGAAACCCGTGAAGTAACCACTTTATTGAAACTTATGGTTTCGTTTCAGTAAACGAGTTTTTTAAAGCAATATTCAGTGAAAAAATATCAAAGCAATATTCAGTCGTTTTGATGGGAACCAATCTTTTTCCAGCATGTAAAAATATTTTTAATGAAAACCGATTTTTCCCTTTGAAGATAGATATATTTGAAATTTTTTGACTGATATCGATATTTCGAGGGTAATCTGCCAATTTCTTCAATACCTATAGTCTATAGACCTTCTTCAGTGTCTATAGTCTATAGAGCGATAGATACTGAAGAAGAGGGCAGATTACTCTCGAAATATCGATATCTGTCAAACAATGTCAAATACATCTGGCTTCAAAAGAAAAAAAAATCGGTTTTAATTTAAAATAAATATTCAGTCGCTCAAAAAATTTTAAATTCAATATTCAAACAATTGTGTTGGAGATAATAACATTAAGTGCCTCCGCACACGGGTCGACATTCAATCGACTCGACTGCGACTCGAACTCGAAGCGTCATAGGCGTCACACTCGAAGTAGACAATTGCATCCGCACACGGGTCGACATGCAATCGACTCGACTGCGACTCGAACTCGAAACGGGTCGTTTTCTACGCGAAGTTTTGACAAACAAACAATAGTATATATTATTTATTTAGATATTTATTTTACGAAACAAGGCAACATACACAACAAGAAACCATAATATAAATCTAAAATACAATTAATCATTATAAATATAAAATACAAATTGCCCGTAAAAAAAGATACAATGCATCACAAATTTTGTAGCAGTTACTCTACATTATTTTAATTAAATTTAGGCTAATAACGATGGAAGTTAAGCGGGTTCGAATGTAGAATGGGCTTTGGACCAGTTATTTTTGAAGTTTAATTTGGTAATCCCCGAAGAGTAGTGGCTGCTTATAGAATTAAGTATTCCACAGCACCTATTAATGGGCTCATTTTATGATTAGTAGTGTGATGATTGAATTCATTGGGCAGATTTGCAAATCTGGTGCGTCTTGGTCGGTTATTGAAAGTAATTTTACTAGAGAGATCTTCAATAATATTATATACTTGTATGTTATTAGTATATGTCGCTTTGTCACGTGTAACTTATATTCCCCCACTATGGATTACTACAAGTAATAATGATCCGACCTTTATTGAATCCGATATGAAGCACTTCCATTAATATTCTGACAAGCATGTCCCAGGGTCCAACTAAATTCAATAGCTATACGCCTCTCTTCCACACTCTAAGTGCAAAATTCCTATCCTCGCAGATGGCACTGCTATATCATCTAAGAATGTCAATACCAATCGAATCATTAGCCATTGGCAGCAACAACTAGTGTTCAATAAAAGCTTCTCCAGTAAGTGGAACTTCATCCTGAAAAATTGCAAGCTTGTTTCTTTGTTAGGAAACTATATTATAAACACTTCGTTGTTGCTTGAATAAATATATAGATGCTAAAGTAGAATTGTTTTTGCGGGATGATTAAAATTGAAAATTTTATCGAACTTTTTTTTTGACAAAGTGGTTTCGAAAGTATACACTGATTCTCATCAGACACCAGCTCACACAAACTGGATTGTTTTGCGTTTTGCGGAGATGTTAAAATTTGTCACAACTAACGTAAATAAAAATTACTGATTTCCAACTGCAAGTGGTCACATCAGTCAAGTAAGCACTGTAAGCTGGAGTCTGATGAGAATCAGTGCATACGTTCGAAACCATTTTGTACAAAAAACATTTTCTATAAAATTTTCAATTTTAATCATCCCGCAAAAACAATTCCACTTTGATTCTGCTTTCGGCAGCTTATTCCGCAAAACGATCGAGTTTCCCGTATCAATTATGCTCTGCTTTATCTATGCTGATTTATAGACAAGGGAACCATGATCACATATCAATAACCTTTATGAGCATATAGGTCCCAACTATTTTGTGGCCAACATAATTAAAATAAATATAGGAAAATTTCATGTATAGAACATTACAATATGTAACATTACATTATGCAAACATATAAAAAAATACATACGTGATACGTTATCAGAAACATTAATATTTTTCAAAGAATCAATCATAATAATACATAAAATAAAATAATTAATAATGCATACATTATAAAAAAAAATCAATTTCATATATTTCGAAAAAAATATCACGCGTCTTGCTCGACTTTTCCCGTTCCAAACACTTCGAGCGAGACGAGTCGCAGTCGAGTCGCAGTCGCACCGAGTCCGAGTCGAGCGCAAGTCGACCCGTGTGCGGGTCTCCATTCATTTACATTGGAAATCGCAAGGAGTTCGAGTTCGAGTCGCAGTCGAGTCGCAGTCGAGCCGATTGAATGTCGACCCGTGTGCGGACGCTCTAAGCGTTAATCTTAGTTTGCAGAATGTGACACGACAACATGTGCCACCAAATATTTAAGCTGTAAGGTATTTGAGCAAACAATGATGAAAGTATTCATTGTGAGTTTAATTTAATAGACAACCTTTTCCAAACAAATTATTTTTTCTCTCCTTAAATAAAAAAAAGGGGAAGAAAAACATATTGATTTTCATTGTACATCGTTGGTTTGAGCCTACAAAGCAAAATACATCGAATTACATTTCGGGATATATGTAATCAAGCCAATATATGCAGATTGCAAAAATGAAGTCGTCAAAGTGCTTTATTTTTTGACAAGCTATTTTAGTAACAGGATTGTAATTTTTTTCTGTAGCTGAAAAAGGGTTTAAGTGAAAGGTGTCACAATTCCAGTTAAAAGGAACAGATAAAATTTTGACATTCCTCATTCTCTGACTTTTGGTGATGAGGCCAAATAGACTTAAAGGGCATTCGTAAGAAATACACCTTGAGAGGAACTAGCAACAAGCGTTTCAAGTATTCCCATAGCAACTAAGATGAATTTAGATGGTCATTGTCAGGAGGTAATCGTAGAGGATTTGATCAAGCAGACTCACATAAACAAAAACGTAGAATACAGTCGACATAAACCTGCTGATATGGTGCCCAGACTTTACAGGTGCACTTGAGGATCAGTCTAATTATGAGACAGAATAAAAGTAATAAAATAATGGGCGTGATTTTTCGCTCTCCCTATCCATAACAGAACAGACACATTGGAAACAACAACAACTCCTGTACCAGTGAATTCACTGGGACAAGAGCTGTTGTTGCTTTCAATGCGTCTGTTTTGTTCTGTCATGGATAGGGGGAATTAGAAATGCATTTTATTTATTTATAAAATTTAGTAACCATCCTAAGTGAGTTCCTTGACGAAAACCAAATATGATATCAATTTCTTATGACACGGTACCAAAAAAGTTACATATTGGGCACATCGTTTCAAATAAAGAAACAATAACCTAGTAAATAGCTGTGAAAAGTTAAGAAAAGACAGTTCACACAACATTTTTGAAGGATCCAGTTTGTCTCAGGCTTGACGTGACGTTCGTTTAAATACAGTCTATAAATACAGAGCAAGGATGTTGGCGAATTCTAACAGGTTGGTATCTGTGGATTAGCTTTTGATGGAACTGTGTTAGAAAGTAGATAAGATTGATTCATTATAAAACACCACCAAATTACGGCTTATCGTTTTAAATAGTTTAGAAATTCATGGTACGTAGTTTGGTTATAGGATGAAGTTGCATTCGAAATTTCTATACCATTTTTAATGAATGGGTGTGTGCTTTGCATACTTCCAATAGCTAGGGAAGGTTAAATAAGTAAGTAAGAATAAGTGGGTGGGAGAAAACCGAATGTTTTAAAATAGTTTTAGAAATGCCTTCACCGAAAAAAATACCAGAAAAGTACTTCCGTCAGTATAGAAATCTATCATTTCTAAAGAAGATGTCGAGAATATTTTAGAATAAGGCCCAAATATCGTTAACTTTGGCTGGATCATATTGGCGTAGAAGATTAATGTATGCCTTCAATTGACCCAATGATTTTGGCTCTTAAATTTGTATCAATTTTTTAATGAAAATTCGAGAAGCAAATGGATGAAAAATGGGCGTGCAATAGTTTATTATCTTACTCAAAAGTGAATTAAAGCAAAAAAATAGTGAAAAACTCAAAATTGTGAAATAAAACTCCGTTGATATAATTGGTTTGAGTTAGAAAACAGATTTTTATGTTTAGAAAAAATTGATGTTCTGTAAAAGTTTCATAAAAATGAGAAGAAATTAAAATATATATTATAATTTTTGTTCTAATATTTTATTTGAATTATTTTAAAACTTTTGCGGGGGACTGGAACACCTATGTCTAGCAGGTTTTGGAGACTTACACAACTTGATTACATTTTCTCAAAATATATTGGTATATATTTCAGCGGTTAAATATAAAAAACTCTATTACATTAAAACCACTGTAAAAACAAATTTTCATAGAAAAGCAAAGGAAATGTGTCGATTTCGTTTTAGATTTGATTTGGATGTAACGTTTACAGAATCATTTTTTTCGCACTCACGTTCAGATCATCACATCATAAATTTAGCATATGGAAATTTGTTGCTGGCATTTGTCGGAAAAAAATTGACCGAATTAGCCAATCACCGGTATCAAAAGTATATTAGGCATGCGCCTTTTGCTTCTTTTTAACTTTCATGAATGCATCAAAAGTAATAAGAAGAGCCAGAATTTAAGGTTACTGCTCACAGAAATTTAAAAATTTAGAAAAATATAGACAAATCCTGTTTATTTTCATTCTAGGGTGTTTCTTATACGAAAATTTATTGGTAGAATTTCTCAGTGTTAAATTGACAAATATGCCCGATGCTGGCTCCTGCTTGCTAGCACCACAATCAAAAGCAAATCAAATCTGCTTCATGTTAAGATCAACCAATTCTGTAAATTTTGTATTGATCCAATAAGTATTTTGGAAGTTATAGATGAAAAGAGCTTTTCAGGGTGACCACCCGCAAACATTTCACAATATTGGAAGTTTAAACATTTATTAAGTATTTCTTAGGCAAAATACCAAAATTACAGGTGCCGGTCCATTCAATAATTTTACAGCCACACTTCTACCAAATTTAGCTTACAGCAAGACCAATCTACTGGGTGACATATTGATGACATCATCGAAAGATACAGGACATTACAGCTTTTATTTTCTTGAGAGTTATTTCAAGATGATATCATATTTGCAAGTTTGCCAACATGTTCATTAAACTTCTATCAGACCTGGTCTTATTCAATACATCTTGTGAATTTTATTTTGCTCTGCTTCGGGCCGTCAGTTTTCGAAAATTCAGATATCGAGTGATAAAACATAGGTTATTTGGTGCATTTTATTTTGATTGTCTAGATAAAGTATCAAATTTATCAAGCATATAAAAAGCTAAAGCATCCAATTTATTGCAATTTTTCCTAAAAAACTGTTCAGAAGACTACATCATTTAAATGATTTTAGTTTGAGTAGCAGCCAGAGCTATGAGTTTGACAGAACATTCATTAAAAAATACACGAGCATATTTCGTAGACCCGTTAATCTGCTCATTAATTTCGTAATCTGATATTTTGTAGGAAATTACAGCTCAAAATTTTACAGCACTTTACGCCCCCTTAGGGCCAAAAATTTCCAAAATTTTAGCATTATCAAGCTAGAAACATTCTCAATTTTCATTTCTTAAGTTTACTTTTACCAAAAAATTATACAAATTTTCCCTTAAATTTTCAGCTTTGTCGACGGTATCCGGCGCAAAAACACTAAATTTTTACATTGAAATACGAGTATAAACTATTTTCGATTCAAACTCATTGATTTATGGTACAAATTCATAATATTTTTCGAGTCTAATTCAAACTTTTTCAAATCAAATTCACAAGTTTTCGATGCCAGTGCATACATTTTCGAATCAAATTCACAATTTTCTTGAGTGAAATTCATAATTTTTGCGAATAAAGTTCACAACTTTTTCGAGTCAAATTCATAAGTGAGTGAGTGCAATTCATATTTTTTTGAGTTATATTCATACACTTTTAAGATAAGTTTATAATTTACGCATAAAATTCATAAATTATGATCTTGACGTGAATTCGCCTCGAAAAAACTACGAATTAGATTCGAAAAAATTATGAATTAGATTCGAAAAAAAAATTATGAATTTGACTTAAAACACATGAATTGGTATCGAAAATTTACAAATTTGATTTGAAAAAATATGAATTAGACCTGAAAATATTATGAATGTGTACCAAAAAGTTTTATTGATCCAATAAGTATTGTGGAAGTTATAGATGAAAAGAGCTTTCCAGGGTGACCACCCGCAAACATTTCACAATATTGGAAGTTTAAACATTTATTAAGTATTTCTTAGGCAAAATACCAAAATTACAGGTGCCGGTGCCCATTCAATAATTTTGCAGCCACACTTCTACCAAATTTAGCTTACAGCAAGACCAATCTTATGAATTCGATTCGAAATATTTATATATAGATACATACATTTTTGGGAAGAGTGATCATAATAGTAATTTTCTCCGGAAATAGGTAAAAATACGTGAAGTAAACATGAAGTTTATAATCATTGCAATATTGGTCGTATGGAAAATAATATGAAAAAGGACACTATCTCTATATTTCCCTCCCTCGTTGTATCCTTCGCACTGTTAAAAAATATGTATATTTTATGCGGAAATAAGATTTAATGCTTGAACAAATTCAAATGACACATTCGAGATTGGTACGCTAAGTTTTCGTTTCTTCTCATGTAAAATTGCATGTTTAAGCTGCTCGAAATATATTAAAAAAAATGAATGTAAATTTGGCACTGGACACATGCATGAATCAGGATAATTTATTTTATCGTGAAGTATCATTAGATATATTGACAGTTTATTGCAAACTATTCATTATTTGTCATGAGAATTCTTATAAACGCCATAAATTACGATCTTATATTTTTCAATCAAACTACTCAATTTTGAGTGGAAAATTAAGAGGCAAGTATGTTATTAAAATTTTGAATTGTCAGAAGTCGTGAGTAAGTAAATATAGTAAGTATTATTAAAATTCACTCAGTTCCAAATCGTTTCTGTTCCGATTTGGCGCTGAGTCAATTTTATGTGCATGATCATTACGAATATATCAAATACAAAATATAAAGGATGCCATCCACGAAAACATAAACACATCTGATAAACTAGCGCGTGAAAAGATTTCAAAGCTCTTGCTTCTACTATGGAAATTGTTCTCTTGAAATCTTGTGATAAGACTAGCAATTGAAATTAGTTCGAGTTGACAATTAAACAATAATACACTTATGTATGTATAAATTTAATTACCGCCGGAATGCTAGTTGATGTAAACAAAAGTTTCTTAAGGTCTCGGTCGCAATCAAGTCCAAACAAACGAACGATTCGACTGAGATTCCGTTGGAAGTGTGTCAGTCAGCACATTTGTTGCATGTATTGTTCATCATAACGTTGTTAAAGCTTTCAATGTAAAAGATATTGTAACAAATCAATAGTGCTCAAGTAGCAATCAGTTTGGCAAGTAAGATCACTCAGATAAGCTAGATTATTCCGAATGAGATGCTGAATTGCATTGAATGATTTTAGTAGTCTTTAGCAGAAAAAATTGCACTTGAACCAAACTCAAATCGGCGGCGCTTAATATCAGTTCGGGGTTTCGATTGAGTTTTTATCTGATTTTTATCAAAGAATGCTTGATGCTGTAAATTAGCGATAGCAGCACTGTGACTTTCCAATAATTTCAGAAACTTTCTTTTAAAAACCGTGTTCATTGATTTTTGGTTATTTTGGGAATCGATTGGTGCTGTTTCTTGCTTTAAATCATATTCACTTTGACACTTCCACTGTTGCTTTCAGTACCCATTCACAATCAAAGACATAATTTGAATACTTATAAAGATGACAAAATGAAAAAATATTATCGTAGTCTACGAGATTGAACCAGATTTGTCTGGTTTTCTGATCAAATTTCGCAAAGCGAAATCATAATCGACGTCAGCTTCGAAATATTTTGAAAAAAAAGTAGGTAAAATATTCAAAAACTCACCTTAACTGGCTCATCGCCATCGTAAGCGTCGTTTTTGTAACCTGAACCGGCTGTCATTGTTGTTTTCTGAAACAAAAGACACAAATTTATAAAAATAAAATGTTTTATCACCAAAAAAAAAAAAAATGTTTCGAATAAATACGGTAATGCAATAAATATTTTAAAATGAGAGCTGTACCGATAGTAAGATCAAAACACGAAAAACAAAAAAATAAATATTAATGTGAAAAACAAAGTCGGTACACCGAAGACGTTTTGAGGAAAATAGCACTGTAAATCACACTGCCAGAAGCCACTTGATCTGCACCGTTTACTTAACTAATTTTTTTCAGACCTATTCAGTAATTGTATAAAGTGTAACATTCGGTGGTAAAGTGTTGTGCACTGGGTGTTTTCGCTTTGTCGCAGTCGAGCATGATGTTGACAGTAGAATTTAACATGCCCGGATTGAAAATTTGCATATTATCACGAATGTTATACATTCGTGCATATGACAAAATATTTGACTTACTCGTTAGATATAGAAGCTTGAATCGGTCAGTGAATCAACTGGATGCAATGTGTCGAGGAATTTTCACGATCAGCGCGATCTTGATTGGAAAAACGTTCGATAGCACTGCTAACAAATCCGTTGTACGTTGTCGATAGATTTTCGTTTGGTGGAAACCGAAAAATATCACTTTTTCGTTTTCGATACGATAATCCGTTAATTGAATCCGATCAGCAATTTTTATGACCGTTTTTACTATTTGATTATTTTGCAACACACGATATGAATTTTCAAAAACGATTTGTTCATTTTTCGAAAGCCTAATACTTTTCTGGCCGTTTTCGCACAGATAGCCGAAGTACTCCGTATATGATAGTGATACACGTCTGCGCAGCTATGAGTCTGTGACAAACTGGGCTCCAATGCAGTATTCGAGTCCGACTTAGGGACCTGTATTGTGTAGTATGTGGCTCGGACTGGCACCAAAGTCGTTACGGATCCGGACCCAGATCGCGGAGTTTCGCGGTTATCTTCGAAGACCAGTTGTGCTGTTGTCTTTGAGTTTTGCGAGATTCGTCTTAAGAGCCGTATCGTACTGTGCTTCGCTGAGCCGAGTTTCGTCGAGGAGCAACAATCTGTATTCGCTAAGATCTACTACAACAGCTTTTTCATGCACAACTCTTCCGTAGATACTCCAATTCGTGCCAAACCACAAATCTGCGAACGTGCAAATATTGTCACATGCATACATAGTCGATAGTTAGCCTATGCATTAAGAGTTTCGCGGACTTAGTGGTTGGTTTTTCTAAGCGATTCGCAACTAGATTAAATTTAATTTACGGACAAAGTATCATATGTGTTACAGGTAGGAAGGTGTTGGTTTCATGAAACTTTCACGAAAGATAACAGCCGTGATGCGAGCTTTGCGGTTGATTGATTCTAGAAATGTTCCACAGATGATTTTCGAACATTTAGCTCGTGATTTGAATACGAATTCAATTAGCTGAGTTTTATTGCTAAATCAATTTTTACAGCTCATATTTATTGTCAAGCAATCTAAATATTATATGATGTGTCTTAAATTGCAGTATAGGTTTTTTCTAATTACATAGGATGATTATGAATTGTAAGATTTCTCTTTAATGTTATAAATTTGTCTGTTCTAAATTTGATGATATTGTTTTACCTCGTACCCAAGTTTGAGAGAAGTATGAGCTTGGAAATTTGTTATAGTTTTATTATTAGCGAGATTAAGTACCTCAGCTCATCATTATGTCTGAAAAAATTTTTTTTCTTTTTTTGTCAAATGTTTTTACGTCAGTTCCTTCTTGCTCATGATTAGGAATGCTGACCTAGGTTTCGTGATATCATGCTATTTTAAAAAAGATTTTTGGTGTCACTCTCTATAGGTTTTTCAGGTTTTAGGAAAATTTGTGCATTATTTAGAAGATTTAATGCAGGATTCTTTAAAGAAATTAGTGTTAACAATTCAAAGGCATCTTCAAAGGGCTACTTTGATAGCACTCACTCACTGGCGTAGTGTTCGAAGGGATGGGAATCGGAACAAAAGAGTATAATATAAAGTACAAAAGTATGTACCCCTTCTATCAGGCATCGCTTTGGCGTGGTAGATGTGGCCTGTGCATCGCAAGATGTCATACTAAGAGTGCCTGGCAAACAACATGAAGATGAGTCACAAGAATTTGATCTACACAAGTGTCAGCTAGACTGAGTCTGGAAATCCAGCCGTGCTGGGCGGGCTCATTAGGGCAGGGGCTCGGATTCTGCAATCGCCAACCTCAGGTATGATTGCAATGGATGTCAGTGGCTACCATCATAGAAGATTCTATGCCCAGCGAGTTTTCGAGCTTATTGATAGCATCTCTTGCAGTTACATGCTCCGAAAAGACATATAGAATTAGCTGGAAGTCTGTTATAGTCGTGTTAAGAGAAAAGGTACTTTTCGGAAAGTCGAATCGGGATAGTGATATAAAACACTGAATTATCAGGTACAGGAATAATCAGGTACAAGATGACCTGATGATCGTACTTGTTAATAGAAGTTTCTCATTTTGCAAGAACAGATACCGCATGATACTGAGCTACTTCTTGTATGCGGTTAATCTCAGCCAAATCAAGAAAAAATGGAAGCACCTATTATTTGTAACTATCTATCGATATGATTTCAGAGCGAAACGCAAAAATCCAATGGCAATTCTCTTCGATAAAGGTTCTTCTTCTATTATTCGTGCAATGAAGTCACGCAGACTTTTTCTAAGGATCCTTATAAAAGTGATCCCACGCATCATTTCTGGACATTACTATGCCTGAAGCTATAAAATTTGTTCAGATCAACTTGTAGCATGCTAATGCTTCGTCTTTTCTTTTGAGCGAAAAATTGACAAAACTGTAAATTTCCCTCTAGTTTGCACTTGTACAGGAACCGCAGGTTCAAAGCAACAGGATCTACGGATTCATTTCAATCGAGGGCCAAAAATCTTTTATGATTAAAAATCAACACGGTCGAGGACTTATGCTTTGCTTTCCAATCTTGTTGATGTGATCACGCTTTGATAGTTTTCAAGCCGGGATCTATCAGCGTGTAGAGTCGTACTGCACCGAAAAAATGGCAGGCTGAAACGCACGGTTGTCGTCTCAGCTTACATTCCTTTGGAGTCCTTACTTCCGCCGCCAACATAGCAGCTAGAAGACCTAGTCCAGTATGCTGATTCGGAGAGACTAGAATTTCTGGTTGGCTGCGATGCTAACTCCAATCACACGAGAGGGAGTAGAAGCAAATGTAACACCAAAACCAATATACTCCTTGATTTGATAATTTATGCAAGGCTGACGACTTTAAACATTGAGTTTTCTCCAATTTTTGTCACCTCTAACAGAACCGATGTTATTTATGTATTACTATGTTTATCTGAAATAGTTAGATCAATAACTGGATAGCAAATATCGTATACGGTCTCACTCTTTGATCACCGCCACTTGGTGTTTATTTTAGCTATTAGCTTGGTGTTTATTTCAGCGGATTACGGATTTAGCTACGCCCATTGGAAGAAAAAAGGTTTCCAAGCAACATTGATTAGGCTACGTTCAATTGATTTCTTACAGGCAGAGTATATCCTAGTGGTAGAATAAAGTCGCGAAAGTCAACAGAATTCCAGTTGAGCAATCTAAACAGAGACATAATAGGTAGCTATGGAGAGGCTTGACCGATCACTAAGATTAGATGCTGCAAAATGGCACGAGGAAACTCCTCAATCAAGCTTGAAGAGCAGCACTGATGATAACTGAATCGCATATAGAACTACACAGAGAACCTTTAAGATTTTGGTGAGGACCTCCAGGAGGGAAGTATGCTGATCATTCTGTGAGACACTGGAAGGTACACGAGAGACGTGAAAGTTTCGCAAGATCTAGGAGAAAGACCAATCTGATGAGCTTTGCTCTCTAATATACTAGTATGGTTAATTTACCGAGTCCAATAAGGTATTTCTGATGACTTTGCTTGGAACTAACTTTCCGAGTGCTCCGGTGATTGAAAGGCAGAAAGCATTTGAACCTTTAACAAAACTTCTAGATCTTTGCAGCAGCAGTAGAAAATTTGCTGAAAACCAGAAAAATAAAGGGACATATTTCGAATAAGAACTGGCCAAACAAGAAGAAGAGCTAAAAAAAGGACGTCTGCGTTCATGCCTCTGTGTCACTCCGTTGCAAACAAACAACGTTCAATTAATCAGTTGTGGGACTCCTTGACGATCGGACCACTTTACTAAAATTTCTAGCAGAGGAAAATTTGGCTGAACTCATAAAAAGGGGGAAGCGCTGTCGTCACAAAAAAGTACGCCTTTTTTCAAACCCGAAATAGTTAAGGAACGACCTAAACAACCGATTTAGGAAACAAACCTAACATGTAGGATATTGCCGGTGATCTGAACCTGCGAATCGTTCTGTATTTCGGCTGTATATTTTAATTTATTCTGCCAGGCTGACCTACAACAGCAATAGCTTTTTCCAATTTTTTTTTCATATCACTAAAAAAAACTTTCAGGAATCGTTAGCGTTTGAAGTTGGCGAACAGACTTAAAAAACGAGTTGGATTTTAGTCGCATGATTGTTTAAAGCTAGGTTGATTCAAAGCGCGGTGCAGGTTATGGCTGGATTCGAAGCACGCATACAGGCACTCTACTCCTTTTTCCAATGTATCACTTTTTCAATCGTAGTGCCAATCTAAATTATAAAATTCGCATATTTCTAAATCAGCTCTCAACAATTGCTGGAAAATTAATCCTCTCAGACTTTTATAATGTAAATATGATGTAAATATGCTGAAATAGAATATAATGATAGATGGTTAAATGGCTTACAATGTTTATACTTAATTTTATATATTTTTTTTTATTCTTTTCTCATTTATCACAGGATGACCAAAAGTGGTATTTTTAGTAAGAATAGTGCAAATTATAAATAAATTAAATTTTTATTAAAATGGTTGCAAATGAGTTTATATCTTTGGATCATTGTTTGTACCAAACAACGATTTACACTCTTTCCACCTGTGTTAACTTAAAGCTGCTTTGGAAATTTTTCACAGCCCAAAAATTGGCAGACAAACCAGCTTCGTTTTTTTTTTAATTCACTGTTCCTTTAAATTGTTCTTTCCCACTTTTTGTTCTTTCATGTACTCAAGCTTTTTCAGTTCCAGTCGCTGTGTTATATAACTATTTGCAAGCATTTTGCCACTCAAATTTTAAGAAGAAAGCAAACATACTTATACTATATGCATTCAGTGAGGTAGTATGATATTTGATCGTGTGTTCTAAAAAATATGCTTAAGTCGGTCCCCGCACATTATTCGCTATCTAAAACATCTTGTCATGGTCACGTATCGCGTGCATGTGAATAGGTGGATCTAAAAGCTCTACTTCTGATCGATTTAAAAAAATCGTCTATTTTTTAACACTTCACATGTTACCAGGATTTTCATTGCCATTTATAAGAGGATGCATAGACATCTTGAAACACTTCAAACAATTTTCAAGTATTATTTTTGCATTGTTTGCTTAGTGCTATAAAAATGATTTGGATGATTGCAAGCAACCAAAAAATGCTAATAACAAATACATTTGTATTGACATCATACTAGCTCATGCACTACAGTTGTGCAAGTCAGGGAGAAGAGCATTGCCCAGTCAAGTATGTGATTCCGGATGCAATCCGGGAGATATGTTGAATGTTTGAGCAAACTTCACGATTAGTTCAAATAACAGGTGGCTGAAAAAATATCCGAGTTAAGCCAAGGGTGAAATTAGCTTTCAACCTAAGAATGGTGGGAAATTAACTTTCAACCTAAGAATGGTGCTAAATTAGCTTTCAACTATAGAATCAAACATTTGCTCTATCAGGGATGTACTAGACGAAGTTGCTTATTGTCTGCAATGTTGCTATAAAATACTACTTATTGGTTATGCCTATTCTAACATTATAAAATAAAACAATTATTTTTTTATATTTTCTCAATAAAACCATTCAATGAACACCTATACATAAAAACACTAGCTGCAACTGAATAAAAAACGTTCGAGATCATCCATGAAAATCAATTCTAACACCTTTCCTGATATTAAAATACCATTAACATTTCGCTATACTACCGGAAAGCTTTAAGTCTTCTTAGTGTAGGCACAAAAAAAAACGCGTCAAGAATATGACAATCTGGTTTTGTTTATTTGTTTTGGCAAAATCTTAATCGATGATAATACCGAGACATTAATATTCACCACTTTCAGTCCAGTTCTGTCGATCTTGTGTGAGGCTTTCGACCTTGCAAATTAGTTGTAAACGGAAAAAAATACTGATTTGCTAAAGTGACGTTGATTGTTTAGAGATAAAATACAGTAAGAGTAGTTAAGAGTAATTTGTCTACGTGAGATGGCAGTGATTAGAATATCTTGTAATATCAATGAGTCATCTATGTATTAGCATATGGGAAGCATATGCCAGTATTAAGATTTTTTGCGACAAATATTTAGGTAGTTAGGCTCAAAAACATTAATTCTAAATGGCATTTAAGAGCAACTATTAATTTGAACTGCTGCAGTAAGCAACAGAAAATGGTGAGACACCAATATATTTAAGTCGACTCAAGTGATTACCGTATTCTTTGTTCAGATAAACTGTGAAAAAACTGTATAATCAACTTGTTAAACTTGTGTTTAAGCTGATTAAGATTCGTTCCTGTAACGAAACGTGCGAAAAATATTAGAATGACAAACAAACACTCTATAAAATCACTAGAGTATTCGGACTAAGCTGCTATTTAATCCGATTTCGCGAAGGTGATCTAGACAATTAGAAAAAAGATTGTCAGCTTAATTGTAATTTAAATAGATGGGAACTTACTAGATCTACTCAACTTTTTCGAGTGGTGACAAATGTAGTATAGTTTTTGCATGAGAAAATTTGATACTTTAATGGAATGCAGTATGTGTTTGATGCACTTGATAAGCAGGTTCTTTTTGACTGAATGTTAGTTTGAATGATAGGGGACAAATAAGTTTGCAATTTACAAATAGATTTCATAAGATAATTATAATTGGCCGTGTAAAACTATCTAGAACATTTCCTGGTTTATTAAAGAATTTAAGCTTTGAATAAATCACTTTTGAAACTGGATTAAAAAATATACGAGACATATACGGTAGTTGAAACATAAAAACCACTTTTGAATGGATTTAATTTGATCAATATAAACTTTTTGATAAGATACCCATACAATCCTTGCATATTCGACACTAGGTTTAGCTAGGCTGTAAATAAGGGTCTTCCTGACAAGCCATAGAAACGTCTACTGACACAACTTAAAACTTTACCAGCTTACACAAGGTTTGAGTTGATATCAGCGTAAAAGGTTAATTATTGACTCAGCAGTCCAGCTGTCAAATTTGTTATGATCCTGCTGCAAACCATTTCAATCTTAAGGATTCCTATCAACCTTAGTGTCATCGGCATAAATCAAGAGGATAGTTGCAGAATGGAACCTATATAATTTCTAAATAAAGCTAACAGCAAGAGGCCCAAATGACTACCTTGTGGAACACAAAACGTGAATAGGTGGTAATCAGAATTTAAAGTAAAGGTTTGACGGGAAAAGCTTATGTCATTTTTCAACGCTAAGATTAAGTTGTCTTCTGTCATTGCTCAAGCGATAAGAGTTTTAACTGAAGAAAATTTGAATCTGTTCCTTATTGAAAGCTGCCTAAAAGAAGCGGGAAGTGTCAAATAACATCTCCGAGATATCCAAAATGAAAATATTTAACAGCAGTGGCTTTAGGTAAATGCCATGAGGTATCCCAAAGGAGATAATAATTTTTTTTGGAAAGAAAATATTAATACAACCGGTTTAACGAGTTTCCTGGAATAAAGACATTTCCTAGTTAATATTTAAAAATATCAAGGACAACATGATCAAAAGTTTTGCTGAAGTCAGTGTATATATTATTGATTTGATACCCTTTTTGCAATGTGTAACATTCGAAAGTTGGTTGTAGTTGACCTACCTTTTCTGAATTTCCTTTAGTTTTTGTGTGAAAACATAACTAATTTCATTCACAAAAAGCATTTTAATCTTCACTCGCCGGTTCGGAGAAAGAAATGTCAAACGACGTTCAAAATGGCGATCTCTCGTGTTTTTTTCACATTGGCTTTGCCGTATGAACTGTGAAGGGTACACACCCGTACCTCATTCTCACACCAGTAAGCAGAAAGTCAAAAATTGGCACATTTCTCTCGTTCGACTTCTAATCCATTCTCTCTTATATCTGTGATTATAGACGAGTATTAATTTGTGTTCATAGATTCTATATATTATATATATATATCTATAACAGAGCAATGTTACCCAGCACAGACACATTGGAAACAGCAATAACTCCTGTACCAGTGAATTCACTGGGACAGGAGTTGTTGTTTTTTTCAATGCGTCTGTTCTGTTCTGTTATGAATATTGGAAACAAAAAAACACGTCTAATATAAATGGTCGAATCTGAAATCAAGGGATATCTTCAATTTCCACTTTAAGACATGTAAAGTCTGTAACTATAAGCTCTTTTTTTAACAAATATAATCAAACAAAGCTATGTTTTTGCTATATTTTAAGCTATGCATTGCTGAGTTGAAAAAGGATGATGATTAGTAGAAAGTTTAGTGGCAACAGCCTAGTGGATAGAAGCGTTGATTGCTTTTTAAGTTAGAATCAAGTTACATTTTCATGTCACCTATTAGCGTGTGTATAGAAAGTAATGATTCCTATATTTTTTTTACTTGACTATAGGCCGCAGCACGCTGCGCTGGCAAAAAGGATTGTAAACTTCAAAACGTACCAAGCGTCAGCTACCTGAATGCCTACGTTTGGTGTGCCTCGTGTTTTTAGTGAAATCAAATTTCATCCCCGATCGAAGGAAAAAATGCAACGGAAAATTGAAGAGCGTTATGTCATCAAGTTTTGTGTGGGGTACGAAAATTCGGCGGTGGAGTCGTTGACCATGATTCGGCAAGTATTTGGGGATGAAAACCTGTCAAAAGCTAATATTGTGATATGCTTTAAAGACAGTTAGGAGAGTGGGGAGGGATAAAAATTCATCGGACGTCCATCCACGAACATGTGCGTGATCCTTTGAACTCACACCCGCAGCTAATTATTTGAACGATTGTATACAAGATAAGAATCGACAAAATGACTACTCACACCATCGAATTATCGAGGCTTCGCAGACGAGAAAAACCGTGTGCTTGTACTTTCCAGTAGTATTCAAAATGATTCGATTTTTGGGCACTTGGCCTCAGCAGACTTTCTTCTGTTCCCTAAGTTGATGCAGCCCTAAAAAAATCGGTCATAAGATCAATCGTCAAGTTGATTGAAGCACATTCTGGAAATTTCCTGCAAAAAAATCCGTTGGCAAAAGTGTATCGCAGTTCAAATGTTTTTTTTTTAAAAGAATTTTAGTGGTTTGTAGTGATAGGTTGTACTGGCTGACACAAGGCCACACATAGACCTACTGGTCCATAGTGATACCAGATAAATGGACCTCGAGAAAGAAAGTTTAGTCCAAGCGGCCATCAAAGGCCCCGGACTTTTTCACAAACTGAAGGATGTCCTTCAGTTTTTGCTCTGCCGCGTTCGAGAGATCCATCAGCCAGGGCTCACTGAAGTATCGCAGTCTGGTTTTCCCCAGTGGCGGGCAGTGACACAGGAGATGCTGGATTGTTTCTGAGACCCCCGGCTCTTGACACATCCTACAGGTGTCGCTCGTTAGGAGTCTCATTTTCATAGCATTTGCTGCTAAAAAACAATGGCCAGTAATGATACCAACGAGTCGTTTGCAGTCAGTCCTCGTTAACTCGAGGAGGTACTTAGTCGATGCGAGATTGTATGACCCCCACATGATTTTGGTTACCCTGCAGGTCTGAGTTGCACTCGATCTGCGCGTCGCACCCTGCATCATTTTGAAGTCGATTGAGAACTTAATCGTTTAGATAGGAGTAAGGATGTCTACCGACCCCGAAAGGGGAAGACTAGCCCTATACTTGGCTAACGCATCAGCCTTCTCATTTCTATCAATGCCCTTATGACCGGGAACCCAGACGTTATACTCCTATAACTTCGAATGTAATATAACAACGTGAATCAGATGTGATATACTCTTGGCTTTGATAGTGGCACGGAGTCGGTTGTGCTACTTTTGTATCAATAAATGCTTACAGTTAGTATTCATACTGACTCTTCTACTGTTGCCCAGTCTGTTCAGGGCCTGAATGCAATCGAATACACACTTCGATTTGTAAGTGTGTGACGTCAGTGCTTTTACCACCGCTTGACTGTCCGTAAAGATATTTAATTCTTCACTTGTAGTATCTTTGGCATATATCAGATCTGCGGCTTTACGAGTCGCAAAAACGTCCGCCTGGAAAATACTACTGTGATTCGGAAGCCTGAAAGCTGCTTCCATAGCTGCATCTGCAGAATTTGCTGCAGCTTCCACTGCTGCAGCTATTTTCGTGCCGTCATGTCAGTGTAGATGCTAAGAGCTGCTGGGCACATTTGCCGATTCCATTCCTGCCCATCTTCCACAGTCGCTCGATACGATAACTTAAATAAATAATTTGAAGTAATTACCTTTTATACATACATATCTATACTAATTCTAGCTATGAACAAATTATAAATACCTCGATACCCTTAGATCCTGTACCATAGATCCTGACCAATAAGAATTGATTACCTCAGAACCCAAAATGATTTTTTTTTTACTTCTACTGCTGTGCTGAGTTCTATTTGATTATCTATCTATCCGATTATAGTTACTTATGTTTGATCATTCATTTTAATGAGATTTGTTCACACGATCATCCAAACTGCTGTCTCAATTTATCGTACATTAATTCAATCGCTTAGATATTTATGCAGTTTCAAATAAACAAACAAGCATTTAGTAGACAGCTTTTTTATTTAACATTGACAATAATTGGTACTTTCAATTCAATCCACGAATAAACATAGCCGTTTTTGCATTTTACTGTTCGTTCTTAAGACACTTTTTCTAATCAGCATTAACTTTACTTTTCTTCATCTAAAATCTTTTGTTGTTTCTCACTATCTTTTTCCTGGTATTTTTTTTCATTAGACCTCATCAGACCGGTTCACAGTTTGTACAAGAACATAAACGAATTCCCGTTTTTCTTTGTGGTCACTATCAAAGACTGTGCGATTTACTGGCAAATCGATTTTAATAGAAAATATCCTATGATGAAAATTTCGCACCTTGTTAGCTTCGTCGTTATCGTCTTGGGTGAATGTGTGTGGTAGGTACCTACTTCTCCAATGCTCATACTACCCAAGAGTATAGTGGAATGCGGTTGATCTTAAGTTGCTGACCTCGGACACGAATTCGTATTGAAGTGCAATGAGACTGAGAAAAGACAACTTATACAGATCGATTTTCAACAACAATGTTGCTGCAGTTTTGATTGCTTTACCGCAATAAATGTGGCGATTGTTGGACGTGGAAGTTTATGGGAATCGAGCCGATGCAGTTTTTGCATGTTATTTAGCATTTTTCACTGTCACGATCTAAGAAATATGCTTTATGTTATTGTATGGAATTTAGTTAGGCCTGAATGGTGACAGAGGAAAATGTTGGGTAGATTGTTGCCTCATGATTTTTTTCACGCAGCCCTAACACGATGAAATTGATACAAGGTTAAATTATTGTAATATTATTCTGTTCGCTTGGTTGACTAGTCGTTTAACATAATATCGAGATGGAAACTGAAAAATGAGTCTGAAGAATGTCCTTTCTCTTTCCACTGGGAGTTTTAAGGTTCAAACTAATAAGCAGGGAGCACAAAGTAAGCGACTAATAATATCGATAAATCTTGGCATTTCTAGAATTTAGCCTACGCCTATCATTCTTATCATAATAGAGCCTGATCATCTTTGTAGACACAGAAGAAGACGGCAGCTTAACCTTGAAATATAAATATTTGTCTAACTTTTGAAATATATCTAGCTTTTAAAGGGAAAATATGTCTTTAATTTAAAATATTTGGTTTTGAAGCTAAAAAAAAAACTTGAATCAGATTAGATTGTTTTTTTTTTCAAACAAAGACATTTTCTTTCCTTTCCTTCCTAAGACGATTATCCGTCGAAAGCTATAAAAAACCAAAATAAGTACACTTTTGTTTTCGCTGTGGATATATTACAATATTGTTTTGGTGCCTTTCCTACGTTAGTCGAATATAGATGGTAACGTTACAATACCATTCAAAACTGATTGATTTTTTCCAGTCAAATAAATACCGCTCAGCGTAAAATGGACATTTTGTCTCAGTTATTTTTTTATAAATTTTTTATAAATTGATTTTTGCTTTTTGATTGAATATGTTAGAATGAATCTTTAAAAACATGATTTTAATAATATAAAATTGAAATTATAAAAAAAAAAATTTTATGACTATATATAGCAAAGCGCACCAAGGTCATTTTTTCTACGATTTTCGTTCACTTCGCTATACCACCACATCGACTTAGGCTAAAGTATAGAGAAAGATAAGTGAGTCAACTCCTTCAAAAGAAGCAACAAAAAAGTTAGCCTCGACAAAAAAAAAATTGCTGAAAAGGATGCTTCTAAAAAAAAGTGTTGAAACTCAAAAAAAAAGGTCCGAAAAAAGTTCAACTGACACTAAAATTAATGAAAAATTTATCAACATATGGCCTGCCTATACGACAAAATTATAATTCGGTTGAAAACATGCGCATGGAAATTTGGGCAGCATATTCCCAAAAAATTTCAACTGATGAGAACCCTCAACACTTTTATTGTCCTCTAGGTGAAAAGACTTGGTGTAAATGGCGCAAGGCGGAGGCAGCTGGTGGTAATACTTTAAATAATTTCAAGCATCCTCCCCCTTTAGATGATGAGGTACAAGAAGTTTTAAAGCCTATTTATGAAGACTTATCATCAAAAGATTTATTAAAGCGCTGCTTGGGCAATTTGAAAATAATGCAAGTCATGGGAATTACAATTGGCCAATGTGCGCTGGAACATGCCGAAAATAGAGATGCAGCAAGAATCAACCAGGTGGAAAAACACTCGATTGAGGCATCTAAAGAGGCCAGAGCTGCTCGAAGAGAGCACAAATATTTGGAAGAGGATAAGTATGAACAAGAGGAAAGTATATTGTATGGTCCAGGCAACGCAGATTAAATTTCGGTAAGATTTATTACAAAAAATATTGAATTTTAACTTTAAACGCGATTTCCTCGAAACAACCTTTTTCAAGTTGGCGTGCATGATAAAGAAAAATGTTTAAATCCAATCGTTCTGAAATTTTAACTCGTTAATCTGCACATGTTAATGCTCAGAATGAACTACGGATAAAATAAATCGGCATTAAATTGTTTTAGTTATAATCGATTTTTAGGGGGAAAAACATCGATTTAAAAAAAAAACGCCGCCATTTTGTTATTTTTCAACCAAATTTTTGTTTTTTAGTTCATTTCAAGACCACTTTGATACTGATAAAACCCCGTATTTGTTTTTTCAGCCTCTTCTGAGGGCAGTTATCGTGCAGGCCAGGCTTTTTTTGTGTTTTTTTTTTCAAAAAAATTGTAGCAGACGACAGGGGGCCACAAAAAATGTTTGACAATTTTTTTTATGTAGTACAAAACAAATAAAGTATGCATACAAAGTTTCATTAATATATGTTTTTTTATTCAATTAAAACTGACCTTTGAAAAAACCAATTTTTGTTTCCATTTGAAGGGGCTATGTCCCCTTAATCAACAATCAACATACGATGAATTATCAGAAATTGATATTTTCACACCATAAATCTTTATTTAAAGTTTCGTTTGAAATGTCAAGCCATTTTTTTTTAAATATCTTCGATTTTAAAATTATAGCAGTTAATGTTCAAAAATATTACTAATTAACAACAACCTGCATTTGTTTAGAAACAAAATTGTCTGATAATACCTATGAATACATATGCAGTATGCTTTCATGTAAACAGGCAGTCATGCTATTGTTTTTAGTTTGTTTTCAAAACAACATAAGCTCAGAATAGGTAATACATGCATTTTTGAAAGTATCGATATCGTGCTACAATAGCATATGCGTGTAGAGAAATAAAAACACCATAGAGTGAACGGTTAGTTTTCCAATTTAATGGAATATTTTTTTTCATAGAAATGAAGTAACAAGCACTGAGGAAAATAAGATAAATGAATTCAGAGACTTTCAACTTGACATTGTCGTTGAGATTTAGCAAAGCTCACGAGAGTGAATGAGTGATTGATTGTCTAAACAAACGTCAGATTATCTTAATGCGAATCGTAGGTACCTACCTACGTACAAAAATGATTTGTGTAAACATTGTTAGTATACGGGTATATCCATTTTGATAAATCTCACCCACTTGCTTATCCGCAACGATTACGTTAGTCAAGGCGCTAATAGTTTACATTTCGCGTTGATTATAATGATTTGTTATGAGTAAATATATTTGTATCTTATGCATTCTGTAGTAAACTTTCTCATGATTTATTCTAGAGAGATTGCATAAGTGTTTATAGTGAATGCAGATGCAGCAAGTTTATCATTTGATAATTTGTATTAGTTTACATGTCAACATATCGAAATATTTATTATTTTAACATTGCATTCTTATAAAAGCATTTTGCTAAGCTAATTTACTGGTTTCTCACAAACCATTACAATCAACTTCCAAAGAGTCCCAAGCAAAGTATTAAATGTGACTCTGCAAGTTGTACGAATCGAATGAATCTGGCCCACAACTACAACTTCAAAACACAGCTACAATTAAATCTATAAAAACCTGAATCTTAGCTAAAACTACAAATTTTGCCAGCAGTGATCATATGATGCACAGCAATTATCATATGGTAGTTAGCCGACAATAGTCTACTAAAGTATCTATTCTGCAAGCAAGCAATAATATTTTTAATAGCACTATCACTATTAAGCAGTGACTAAAGTCACGATTGAATAATCAGGACCATTCAAGGGCCAATGAACAATGAGTAACTAGCAAATAATTTTATGCATAAACGCTGCGATTTTGCACGTGACAGCACTAGTGAAAACCGATATGAACCGGTAAAAGTCACCTATTACAAGATATCAGCGGTTGTTGATGTTGAACTCTTTCCGATTCAAGGCATTTTCATTTTAAATTAACTTCAATGTTGGCTGTTGTGTGCTATCACTTGATTTGTATAAATTAGACTAAAGCAGCATCAAACAGGTCTTGAAGATATTTAATATGTAATTTCAAATATGCCTTTTTTCCTATGATGATTTGAATCATTCACCTCCATTGACATTGAGAGACTGAATCGTGTTTGATTTGAAATAAGATTCGAATAACAATGAAAAGAAGTTTTCGTTTATTTTTATCGATCAGTGCTTCGTTAGAAAACAAACTGTTCACTTTCAAAAGAGCAAATGAAACCGTAGTTTGTTTGATTTCTTTTATGAACTGCTAGCAAACGACTCCGATAAACGTGCTTTACATCATAGCAAGAAAAAAATGAATTCTAAGGAAAAAACTAATTATGGTTGGATTGAATCTTTATCTGAAATCGTTAATGGAGTATGCCGTTTAAATTTTAGGCTATCGGTTTATGATGATATTTGATTAATTCGCATCTGCTATTTAATAGTTTTGCCAATATGCTCACAGTTTTTTTCACGTGTATTCTAATATGATATTTAGAAGATTTTGCTTTTTTTATAAATTATTTTATTCATTTTTGGATCTACCCATATTTTTTGTTTGCTGTAATAGAACGTTTTATTTACGTATTTGATTGAATTTTTTATTATAAAAAATCCATAAACTTAGTGGCTATATTACCGTCACCATTTCAAACCAGGCATTCGGATTTCGTAAATTTCGATAAGCAAATGCGATTGCATTTAAAACTTTCTTTCAAAAATGGATTTAATCTGACATGAAAACATTGAAACTGCTATCATTAAACAACCCAAAAGTGAATAGCTTAAATCAATAATTCACATTTATTTTAATTCTTGAAAATTGCGGCACTTTTAGCTACGGTTGTAATTTTTTCTTCGTAGTGCACTTTAGCGCCCAACGTGAGCCAGCTAGTAGATTCACTTAATTTGTCATCATTACAAATTTCTTTTGGTGGTGGCGGTTACCGGAAAAACGGGGATGAAAATAATTGAATATTCTAGCGAAATCAAGCTGCTCATTTGTTGGATGTATTGCTGGGAAAGTTCGCTCAAATTTTTTTTATATAAAATTAAAATAACATTTATTCCAATTGAAATAAAATTTAGTTTTACCGTCAATCAAAAACAAGGCCCTAATGCTGCCATATGACTAAATCCAGCGAGCTGGCATGGGAAAAAAAGTGCCGCCGTCAATAGGCTTACCATGATTTTTAACTGGAGAGCCTTCAAGTGTTAATAATGCCGAAATTTTGTTGGAATATTTCCGTTTCCGCGGTGATGGTTGCGCAGCAAACGATCTAGTTTGTGAAATGGATATTAAAATTAGGCCACCTTTAGCATTCATACACCTACTGGGTTGTCTCATAGGTAAAAATTTGAGTGATGATGTCACAGAAGGTTTTTCTAGCTAACAAAAAAAAACACTAGTGAAAAAAGGTCTGGCATTTTTTTATATTCTTGACTTTTTTAATGAAAACTTAGTATCATTCACCAAATTTTTATAATCAGGTACCATTAACCATACTTGCAAGCGTAGTATTTTAATCAGATGGAGAATGGACAAGATGTAGCACGGATTCATTGAGATCCTCGTAGATACTCACTTTCCGTGCTGTTTGCATGAGTCCATCCCAGACCCACTGGTGGGCAGGTATTCAGTGGTCACGATGCAGAGTATAGATGAAATTGTGAACATACAGAAACTAGTCCACGCCGTTGAGACTTTTGAGGCCTTCAAGTCTGGATGGAATTCTGCCTGCTAAGTTCCAGAGGTCAGGAACGCTCATAAGTATCCAAAAGACTTCAGGTCTATAAGCCTAATCCTCTTTCTTTTCAAGGTATTGAATTATACACCCTTTCGAGAGCCCAAAACGCGTACACGAAAGGAAAATCTAATGTTAATTTGTGAAATAGAAAAGGCACTCTATTGAAAGGAGCACACATTGGGACCATTTTGTACAGTATTATAAAATGCCTTCGTTGGATAAAAAACATACTTAGGCAAAGCCTAATATTAGTGGAAAGGGCGGATGTGCAAACCACAGCAAAAGCTTACAGAGGCACACCTCAAGGGGGAGTTTTATCTCCTCTCTTTTGGAACTTGGTGATAAATACAATTTTAAAGAGGATGAAGAGCAAGTGATTCACGGCCCAACGCGAATCGCTGTAATGCATTCCGGACAGAATTTATGAAGCAAACATTCTTGGTTTTCCAAAAGTCCATGACTGGCCAATGAACATCACTCGGAGAAATAAGGGTAAAAGAACTTGCGAGAATACATTGGCTATAGGTAGTGTGCTATATAAAACGAAAAAATGAAAATCCTGGAGCATTTCAAATAATCACAGGCAAGTAAAATGTTTATACAACAGTACCAATTCCCCCTAGTAGCTGCGAAAATACGCTATTGGAATTTCCAATGAGCGTCACAATCACTCAGCATGTAATAACCACACATTCCGGGTCATGCAGAGGTACGATCGGCCGCCGACCAAAGCTTCAATTCGTATTCATCCTAGATGACGAAAATGCGACAATACGATGTCGGGCTTTCCAAAAAGTTTTTTTTTATAAAGCTATAAAAATTTGGGTAAGGTAAATCTAGAGGATAGAGCAAAAGATATTTGGGCAAAACGTGCTACTTAACCATGCTCGAACGCACTGGATCTATAGATACAGCTGCCTGGTCTCGTGGCCGGCAACAGGTAAATTCACTTTTGCTGCCATGACGAGCAGTGCTCAGCGATTAGCGGCACTCTGTATTACAGGTACTTTAACTACGACCCCGTCGTCTACGTTGAATGTTCTGCCTCATCTTCCGCCGGTTGACCTTTTTGTTAGGAGCGCGGCTGTAAAAGCTGCTGTCACGCTTTATCAGCGAAGATCACGATATAGAAGCAGCTTTCAAGCTTCCCAAGCACTGTTGTATTTTAGATTTGTAAAAAGTCGCTGAACTAATATCCGTTGGGAATCTATAGATACCAGAATCAATGTTTTCATTGGCAGTTAAGCTGTGATAAAAGCACTAACGTCTCACGTATATAAATCGAATTGAGTATTCGAATGAATGCAGGCTCTAAGGGTAGCCAACAACAGAAAAGTGAGAATCCTTTGGATTACTCGTCGTAAGGGCGTTGAATTGAGTGAGAAAGTGAATGCGCTAGTTAAACATAGGGCCACTGTACTCCTTGGCAGACATCCCAATTCCTATCCAAACAGTCAAGTGTTTGATTGACTTCAATATGATGCATGTCGCAGTTCGCGGAAGGCAAGAAACTCAATCCTGCAGGGTAATCAGGAGCATGAGGGGGTCATACAACCTCGCAGCTACCAGATGTCAGCTTAAAATGACTGGTCGGCTGATATAAAATGACTGCAAATGACTGGTCGGAATAATTACCGGCCAATGTCTTGTTGCAGCTAACGCTGTGAAATTGCAATTCCTAGTTCTACCCAGTGATACGTGTAGAAAGTGTCAGGAGCCGGGAGTCTAACAGACGGCTCAGCATCTACTGTGTCACTGTCCGCCACTGAGAAAACCCAGACAGCGTTGCTTCTATGAACCCTGGCTATTGGATCTGACTCATGTGGCAGAGTAGAGGCTAAAGGACATACAATTCAAAATTCGCAAAAAGGTATGGGGCCTTCGATGGCCACTTGGACTAAACCACTAAGCTCCAGGTCTTTTTATCTGGTGTCATTATGGACCAATAGATCTATGCATGGTCTTGTGTCAACTAGAAAAACCTTGCCTTACCAAATTTTTAATTTCTCAATATCAATTGATTTAGCGAAATCGCTACCGTTATTGACAAAGCTATTCGGTTTCAGCATCTACAACTTGATTGTTTTGATTGCTTGGAATACTAACTTGCGTAGTTCCTATTTATACTCAAACATGCATAAAAACATATCTTTTACACGTATAGATGTTGTTTATGGCTTTTGAAATTGAGCATTGTATGGTTCTCTGCAAAGGAGCTGAGAAGTGCGTGGAGAATATGTTCGTGAGAAAAATGCCTTTGCTTATTTTTTCTCAATTTTTTCCTCAACATTGCAAACAAAGTTAAATTTTAAGTTTGACTACTATAATTTTTAGCTTACTGACTCTTAAAACTAATCAAAATGTGTAGAAGCAGCGTGTAAAATGATAAAATTTCTTTTTTTCCTACAATTTCTTTATTATGCCTTATGTATATATTGTTGACACACATGAGGCTCCCTAGTAGTTTAATAGACATGAAAAGATCGTTAATCGTAAATTCAATTAGATCGTATTAATTGAAAAGTACATCTCAAATAATTTCCATGCTGAGTGTTTACATATCCAGAAGCTATAATTTTTTGAACCAACAACCAACACTTCCGTGAAATTGCACATGATCAACTTAAATGAAAGCTGAAATGGTTAGGCCTCATAAATCTGTGTTGCCAACAATTAGAATAGCTTACGATTTCACGCGTATAAAGCTCAAAATACAAAAAAAAAATTCAAGCTTGCGTAAACAGCATCATTGATTACACCATTATCAATGACCTTGATATAACGCTAACGAATATCAATTTTCACTAAATTGCAAATCAATCAAAAAATTTATTAACACCTTAAATAAACAGATGTTATAGATATTTAGCGAAACTGTTCTACGAATGAAATTTGCAAAGTAGTAATATTAGTAGAGCTTTCATAACGAACTTGGATCGTGCCTAGGAAAATTAAACAAGAGAATTTCAGAATTATATATAATCGAATAATTGCGTGAGGTATTTTTAAAAGTATACAGCCATATGACCGTAGTTAGACATTTTCGAATGTCTGTGGTTCCAAACCATCTGATGGTTCTATAATTCTATAAAATGAAGAAAAACGTGGCACTGTAGGTATTCATGTAGGAATTCACCAAATTCAAATTCACCAAAATTGTGCAAAAGTCGATACTGAGTAAATATTTGCTTTCGAACTCTATTTTTTGATAAGAACACTTTCAAATTTTATTCCTTTTATATATATAAATACAAATACTTGTCAAAAGATTTACTGGCCCTGACTTCACTGCCTGCAAATGAAAGATTTTACAGCATTGCGATAGTAATTGACTAGTGACCCCAGGTTCTGATGGCTTATTTGAAAATACATCGCCAACGCTTCAGTTCATGATATTTTTTATGAGTAAAGTCTGAGCAGATGTGAGGTTTATATTGGCTTTATAATAATAACAGAGGAGATACAAGCAGATTTTGATTTATGAAAAGAGCGAACATTCATCTCGGAAAAACAGTTTCTTTCACGCATATGTAATCATATCTTTACTCCGATTATTTCATTATACATTAAAATAGATCCACTCCAATTCGCCCAGTTACAAAATTTTACTTACTTAACTAGAGTTCGGATAGTAAACCTTTGAAATCTTCATAAAAACTGCATATTTAACTAGCCACTTCTTGATTGCGCATTTACTCTCAATCGTTAGTCTTTTCTAAGACCTCTTAAGTCTGATTTAGCTACCGTCACCAATTGCTCTACTAAAGCTCAGTAAAAATATAATTAAGGAAAAAGGTGAATTCACCTTCGTTTTCTATTACATCATTAAAACAGTGGCACTGCACTTGACTTAACATACTTTTCGAAACCCATGCTGTAATACTAGACTTGAACTAGTGCTCCAACTGTTATTTTAGTTCTGTTTTGTTTCGTATGTAAAATAGCTGACATCGATTACATAATGCGAAATGATCTAACTGCGGAGAATCAAATTGTTTAATGAGCAACAACTATTGTTAATCTTATGAAGTGATATTACAAAATAATCTGTGGCTTGATTCTACTACTAAATGGATTACAGATGTAAGCCATTCGATTTTTCAGTCAATGCTCATGGAAGCAGCAGTGCTACCAGTGGGTAACATGTCTTTTATAGCACTGTTATATCTGCGGTGCATACTGTGTTCAACGAACACAACAAATAAGATAGTCGCAATATAATCGAATTGTGTTCGATAGTTTGATTCACAATAATAAACAGTCAGTATGGATCAAATGTCAATGTCGGGTTCGTTTTGATTTGGTTGAGTGCTAAAATTATGGCAGCTGCTGTTTTTGAAACGATTTTCTAATAACTAACTAATTGATTTTGTGAAAATAGTTGCTTTGCTCCAATGGAATTGGGTTATTGATTTGGACTTGATAATTGGTTAATTCATAATTATTTTTAAGATGCATGTTGACTTCAACTAGCCGCATGGTTGAAGGGGATTGACCTATTACAGTTGAATTATATTTCAATACTGATGACCCTGCATGACTGGCCGACGCTTTTCAATAACTAGGTTTTGAGTGGCATAGAAAAATTTGCACAATTGTTTATGAATTGCATTTCAAATGAAAAAGTAACTATAGGTAGTAATTTGGAAGCGGAATTTAATTGGAAATTAAATAGATAAAACTAAATATTCAAAAGATAAATATTATCAATTAATTTCAGTTTATACCAATCTAATTGCAAACTCGCACAAGGACGATAAAAATTATTTGATCTTCACAACAGTAAAACACACAAATTTCCTCCATTTTAATATACTAACGTTGAACGTAGTACGTTACAGCTTTCTGCAATGATGCATGGGATCACTTTGGAGCAGATGAAATGACTTTCCCTTATCTTTTTAGAATTGCAAGAATATATCTTCAACCCTTTTGCGGCAGCGAGCATTTAAGTGAATTTATAGGCTTAAATACATTTCCAAAATAACAAAATAAGTGGTAAAATTAGCTAAAAAAATGAAAACCAGTCATGCTTTTAGCCTATTAAAGCGTTAAGTGGTTAATAGATGGCAAAGAAAATTTGTCAAATTATACATGCATGGGCATAAGAAAAATGGTTGTGTGTCAACATATTTCTGATGAAAGGGCGGGCAACCCTGTAGCTACAAATGTAACGTAAAAATATAGCCTTCAAACCATCGGCCTTCCTGAAAAAATTTTGCTGCTGAACAAATTACCGATGTTTTACGCACTTGAAATTTGTGTTTGCAATAACTCACTATCCGGCTATCAGACCCAATTGACATTCACAGGATCTATTGATTTTTAATAGTACAAGGTTTCATAGAAGTTGAATGAATATGGTGGCAACTCTGTTGCAGTGGCGCCACTTTGAAAAATTCCTCACAGCCATCAGATTAAAACGATATACCAAACGAATATTCATGGGCTTTAGTTGAATTCCGATTTTATATTTTAATTTCCAAAGCTTGAAAACTTTTCGGACGATATGCTTTAAAAGATTTCTACTTTTACAATATCAAACATTGCCATCGGATGGAAACAAAATTTTCAGTGGTTTGAACTCAACGTGATGTAGCTACTTCTGTGATGCTATCAAAGCGTTGACTGCACTAGAAATTTTTGTTATTTTTCATTATTTTTTGTACTAAGAGATGCTACCATCGAATTTCCACATGATATGCATGCTATTATCGAAATAAATAATCAGTGTTTTACTTCCCTTAGTTTTGAAAACCTATGGACTCAAGAGCTTTCGATTCATACGACCACGATTCATACCTATGGACTACGCTTGGTAGAACATTCATTCAAAATCTATACAATTTCTCTACTTTCCTCTGAGAATCAGTTTTTCTCGCGATGCATTTTAATCTTCTGTTTATGCACCTAATTACACATGAGTGCAAATAAGTATTCACTTTTTCCACTGAAAAATATAAGTAATCACAATAGTGTGTGAATCTCAAATGAATGTTTGGGTATTATTAAAATAATTTATTTTTGGCATTTTTGTTTAAACAGAATTACAAGAGAGAGCTACCATCGCTAAGTAGAATACTAAACACAGCTTGGTAAGCAAAAATTGGAAAAATACAAATTTTTAGGGGAAATTAATTGAGATATTAAACAAATTTTAATGAGATCCATTTAATTTGTTACAATTTTGTTTGAGCATGACTGAAAATGAATTAGATATTCAATTGTTTTCACACTATTCATACTATTAAACGCACTACTCCTTTTCGGAGATGAATTAATCAGACAGGGCCCTGCTATGGTAGATGAACATTGTGCCATCAATAGGTTATGCATAGTAAAAAGGGAAAGCGAAGCAAACTTTCAAGTTTTAATGCAGATATAGCTGCAGAAATTTTCAAATGCTGCAGTTATAGCCTCAGAATGACATATTGTCAGTAATGCAAGAAATGTTTCAATTATTTAAAAGAACAATTTTCTTAAGAGCATTTGTTAGAATGAGTTACAAAATCGGACGTCCTTTAGTCCATTACTATTGAGTGTCTCTCCCCCTTATCTGAAAAAAATAAGACAGATGGTACGAAATTATGCCAAAAAACAAAATCAGTGGTTTTTGGATATTGCATGTCATAAATCATCTGTTCGAGATCTCCTCTTTTTAAAATATATGTTGTCGTTTCAGATACTAATTTTCACTAGGCATTTTATGGAAAGCAGCAACAAGAAAGAAAATTACTGAAAATGTGAGTTGATTTTTTTACAATAAACAACTCTAACCTGTCCTAGAATGCAGGCATATTCAAAAGTATTAAGCGATCTCATTTGTTTTGTGTAGCTACGAGTATTATACTCATAAAACATATTTTATGTGCCGCAACATTAACGGCATCTTAATTATAAGATTTTAATGACAAATGTCGCTTTATGACTCAAATCAACGATCTAATCATTGATTGCATGGGATATAAAAGTTTTTGAAATGTCTGCGGCTGGTGTTTGTTACATTTCGTACACATTTCCAGAAGTGTCAACATTAAGTATACTGACTGAGTGTTTCTTACTTTTACTACTGAAATGACGCAATATAACGCAATGTTAACAATGCAATTCAGTTTTTGCAACCAGAATTCCGGTTTTCAAAATTATGAAGTGATAAATCAGAATTATGAAGTGTATTCGGTGCATAAGTTGAATTTTATGGAAGCGTTAAGAGAAGTAGAAGAAGTAGAAGTAGAAGATTCACGATCCATCTTCTTCCTGCATTGGACCGAGGATTTCGAACATATTTAAAGCTCTTTCAAACGCCTGGGTCAGTGTTCAGAATTCGCTTTCTTTACATAGCACAGGTCTGACAATTGTTTTGTAGATGCGAAGCTTCGTTTTCCTGTGTACGCATCGAGGTTTCAAAGTGGGAAGCAACGAATTGAATGTCTTATTGGCTAATTGAATCCGTCGTTTGATTTCATCATGCTCATTCCCTTCATTCCCCTATGTACACGAAGTTGTCTACGTTTTTAAGGTTATAGTCCCCTATCGTTATGTTTTGTCTTACTGGCGTCCTTTTCCTTGATTGGGTCATTATTTTTGTTTTTCGTTCATTAATTTGAAGACCAACTTCTTTGGTGGTTTCGTCTAGAGTTACAAATACTTACGTCGTTGAACAAACCTGACATAATATTGATGCATTAGCGTAAACTACTAGCTGTGTCAACGTTAATAAAAGAGTTCTTCTCGTGTCAACGGGGATTTTTCATTCTCAAGTGCTAAGTTCAAGAGTACAGGAACTAATCCATCCCCTTGTTTTAGCCATGTATTCGTCGAAAAAGAGTTGGTCATATTATTCTGAATCAGCACTTGTGATGTGCAGTTGGTCATGGTCATTTTCACCAGACGTGCCAGCTTTGGTGTGATTCCGAACTACAGCATCATGTTATATAAAGCAGTTCGGTTGATGCTGTCGTACGCTTGTTTAAAGACGACGAATATTTGATGAATATCAATGTTAAATTCCCAGCATTTTTCCAAAATTTGTTTGACCGTAAATATTTGGTCAGTTGTCAATCTGCCACATCTGAAACCACCTTGATATTCACCAAAAAAGTAGTGACGCCCCTGTAGTTTTCGCAGAGTAATTTATCTCTTTTTTTGTGAATGACACTTTTCACCACTCATCCAGCATTGTTTCTTGTTGCCAGATGCCTGCTACCAATCAATGGATTGCCCTTAAAACGGAAATCCCGCCTGTCTTCAGGAGCTCCGCGGGTATCGCATCGATGCCCGGTGCTTTGTTGGGTTTCAAGCGGTCCATGGCCTGTTGGACTTCATCTAATGTAGGAGAGTGAGATGAGGCACTGTCAAGTTATGTGCCAATTAGTGATGGCGATTCGGCGGGTGCGGGGACATTTCCGTTCAGTAATTGCTCTTTCACCTGTTCTGAGCCGCTTATGATGCTTTCATAGGCAGCCCGACATAGCCTACATAGGCTAGTGCATGGTTTAAAGCCTTGTTTTAAGTGCCCTTCTACTTTGTACGCTTGTCAAGTGTTGTTAGCCATAAAGTTGTCATTCATGTTATTCAGCACGTCGTCAAAATGTATAATTATTCTATTAGCTATTCTTCGAAGATCTCTTGTCGGTCGTTCAATGTGGATTTTGTAGGCCACATTCTTTTCGTTCAACGCGGCTTGACACTCCTAGTCAAACCACTCATTTATGCGTTCCCGGGCTGTATATCCCACTACTTGTTCGGCTGCTGCATTCACTGCGCTTTTGTTGGTAGTCCAAACTTCGTTGATAGATGTGGTATTAGGCGTGAAGCTAGTTCAATTTTCAGAGGAGATCTAAACATGGCTTCCATCGTCTTGTTTCGAAGCTTGTCGACATCGAACTTGCGTCTTGAACTTGCTCTGGCTTCATACGACAGTGATATTCGACATCGAGTCTTGACTAAGTAATGGTCGGAATAACAGTTAGCCCCACAGAAGATTCGCACATCTAAAATACTGGAGTGCGAATACTTATTAACGTGCGAATACTTATATACCAAAATACTTATTAAAGGTGCGGCCGTCCGGTGATGCCCGTGGCGGGAAAAAGCTTCAAAGAGGAGCTAAAATCTCAATAAATCGATGTCAAAAGACGTGACAAAAGCAAAAAAAAAAAACAGGCTCAAGAAAATATTGATTTTTTAATGAGGTAATATTTGGTCGTTTTTATTCCAAAGATTAGTTTAAGTTTCCTTGAGGCATAAATTATTATAAAGACTTTTTCAGTAAGAACATATCAATTCACCGAATTTTCAGAATATAGGTGCAGGTTTTCCCGAAAGTTAGTTATGTTCAACCCTTTAGCACTGGTCGACATTTTAGTGATTTTTAAGTATCCCTATTTAGTTCTATCAAGAAATTAATTTTCAAAAAACAAAGAACATATGTAAGTCAAATGAATTTTGAATGTGTTTCAAACATGCATATGATAACGTTTTAAAAACCATTCAACCTTTATCTGCGTGAGGTGGCTGCTAGGAGTGGTGGAAAATTGGTTCCGAAAAATCCATCACTGCTAACGTGCTCGCGGTAGTCATTTGAACAAAATTCGAATTGTATGCTTAAATGTAACATGTATTCAAATTTCAGCTCGATATTTTATTTATTCTGTTTTATTTAAATACAAAATTGTTTTTTTTCTTATTTAATAATTCTATACATTATGTTAATATGTAAACTTCATTTTTTTCGATTTTTGGTCAAACTCAAAATAAGTTTAGTAGTAAGGTTTTACAGTTTTCCATATGATTAGTTATATTTTGAAATAGAAAAAAAACAACGACTTCATCTACGCCTCTTTTAAATGCATAATATGATTAAGATATTAATATTTTTTCCTTATTTTCTCATAAAAAAAAATAAACGATCCGATCCACTCGTTAAACGCAGTGATGAACTGGTCATGCATGTACAGGTGTATACTCGGTTGATTTCGAAGAATAGACGCAACGCAAGCTTTCTAAAATTCAATTTGTACATATTTTTTGTGAATTGTTGTGACAAATTAATGTTAATTTCACATTATTTGGGCTACCTAACTCGAATTCGTGCACGCCACATAATACTTGACATGTGTAGCGGATAATACCGTAGATATACACGTACACGTAGGAAGTAAACATGTTCATTTGTTGATTTGGCTGCTGAAACGATCTGTAGTGAGCCGTGTTTAATTTGTATCAATAGAAAATTTAATCAGTTTCGAGCAACGACGCTCTGATTTGTTGCGGAAGTATCGCGTTTTGGTAGTCTGGCATCGTCATTATGAAATTATTGAATAAAATAAATTTTAGAATATTCTGCCTCTATTCGAACTTAAAGGTAATGCCATTAGCGTTTACGACAAAATTTATTCTGTTGCCTTTTGTTTGAATTATATTTCGATTTTTTCGACTCGCACCGTTCAACTTAATCGGAAACCGAAAAATGAGAACATGCGATATTGCAAAAATAAAACGACAATAATTATAGTGATGATTTTCTTCTTTCATTGTCGGATTCGCAAGTCACTTAATTTCGTGATTTATTGTATGATTATAGAATATTGTCGTTTCGTTTTCATTTTTGTTCTGACTACTGTGTGCTGTGTGCTTATGCACTGTTCAATTATATTTTCATTCAATTGAAATTACATAATTGGATATGGCAGAGTAGTAGATTACCGGCCCGGCATACTAATTGCCGTGTTTAAGTCAGTGGCGAGCAGATAATGTAATTTCGAGAAGTCAGTCAGTCAGCATGGCGATGTGATATATGCGTTTTCGAATCCAACCGATTGCACGATATCTCGTTTTTTTTCTCTATTTGCTCTAAGATACGATGGTATAATCATTATAGTGACGAAAATGGTGGTGATTGTATGGAAGATCACACACAGACTGATTGAATTTGCAATTTTTAATTATGATAGATATGTCAATTAGAATTCAGTGTTTATGGTAGAATTTATATTTAGAAGGAACGTGATTGCAATTTGGTTTGAATTAGTTAAATTATTGTGGCGTGGAATTTTTCATTTTCTTATGTAGAACGACAGATCTACTATGGGTAGTGTGATAATCCGAAAATAGTCTTGTGATACATAAATATCGTGAATATAAATCGAAAATCAAGTTCTTAATGTGAATGTAAGGATGAGTAGGTAGATAAATATTTAAATAATCTTCTTTCACTCCTGTATGAAAACGTGCTTGGACAAAGTCCAAGTAAAACCCTGAAAAGGCATTCATTTTCTTTTTGAAACCAAAAGTGAATTTCTTGGATATCTGAATAAAATTAGCGCGATGGAAGATTTGGGGAACTTAGAATTTTTCAATTTTAATATTTCCAATCAATTTTCGAAGACATACTTTAATCGAAATTCAAATGTTTTTACTAAATTTTTTTTGGACAACTACAAACTAACAAATAATTCCACGACGTTTAAAATCTCCGCTTCGATCTTTCGCATCAAGCAAACAATTTTTTACTTTCGTAGCTCATCACCATTGAACCAAAGTTGTATTTGACGCCATCCTTTGATTGCGAAACTAGTTTTTAATTTTTGCAGCATCATGATTAGAGATTTTGCTATATTTTCAAATGTGCATAATTTGGCGCAAAACTCTAAAATGTGCCAATTCACGTTAGAACTTTAGTTTGGATAGTACAGACTAATAGTAGTGGCGAGTGAATGTCGATTTTGCTGTTTGAAACGGCTCACGTTTTCGTATAAAAAGCTTTATTTGTAATCAACTTTTTTGGTTAGCTCGTCAATCGTGCAATGCATACTCATGACATGATATGATCTTACGCAGCCAAACATATGTTTATTGTGCCGTCAAAATGAAACCTAAGTACGGAAGCGAAAGCTTAATGCCTATTTTCGTGAATATATTTTATTTCAAATTAATTAAGGAACTTAATTTCAAATTTCCAAATTTGTAAACAAATTAAAAATGCATAAAATTTTACAAACAAGAAGCAATTCACGCCAAACTACAATTATTTTTCAATAGGTTGTATTGGTAGATTAATAGTGAAACGATGAAAAAAGCTCAAAAACCACAAATAAATATTTAATAGAAAGTGTTAACCACTAAGTATGTGTACATTCAGTAGTTTTAGGGTTTGCTTTGTTTTTCGAGCTGGTAATATTGGTTTGTTATTGTATTAAAAATTAAATCATGTGGTAAACCACGATTTCTTGACTGATTTTCCGTGGTTTTTGTCTTAATAGGTAGCTAAAAATAAATTTCCGTAGTTTTTAACCAAAATAAATAGTTTTGTTTTGAAAAAATATGTAGGGTTTTCGATGAAAAACCATGGCTTGTAATGAAAACAAGCTATTATTACATGAATTTGAATTTCAACAAATGTGAAGTAATTTTAACAGTAAACGATGTGAAGGGAATTATGGCAAAATTAATTTTTTTTTTTGGATATTGTTGAAAAGATGAAAGTAATTGTAGCGTCACCTTTATTTTCAATATTTCACATTACACTAGCATATTTTACATAACATTTTCTTTCTATCGCTTTCAAAATAAAAGCAATACCGTACGGTTTCGCTGCACAAACAATTTTAATCCGGCATCTTTTGAAAATCAGAGAAGGCGATTATAGGCTTTTTTTTTAAAGAATGGTATGATTATAAGTAGATTATGGGCTACATTACTTTCACTTAGATCTACGTTTTAATCATTAAATAATAGTTGGTATATTGACCTACACAAATTATCGCTTTTGTCTGCATGCTTCAAATGCTTTCAACGATTTTTGAGACTTTTATTTTCAATGCTGGATTAAAGAAGTGAACAGTGCTTGAATTATCGTTAGCACTTGTTTCTAATAAACGATATATTGAATTATTGAAAGTGAAGAGAAATACAATTTGAGACAATGTATTAGACAACTTGCTGATGCATTATGATTTATTGCACGAAAACATACTACATCTTGAAAGAAATCGGTTGACTAAAACAGAGTCATATCATAAAAAGATTGCGCCCCATGTGGGTACGTTTGGGTGAATTTGAAATCATAGTTTAATTACTCGTTTGAGCATCGATTGCTGCACACCGCCATTATAGTTCTAACTTATTCGTAGCAACTTATTTGAAAATTGAAAAATGTGAATAATGTTGAATATTATATTATTTCACATAGATATATTTTGTAGACCGACCTACAGAACTCTTTTTTCCATTTTTATAAGATCGTCTGTTAAGTGCGATTGCTGGATGTTTGATAGTTTATCCTGACGATTTTTAACGAAAGGCAGAAAAATAAGATAAATTATTTTTTGACGTTCCTTTTTTATTCTTCATTTAGCTTTAGCATCAGATAAAACGAATAGTACTCATATTAGCTCCAGAAAAATTACCACCAGTGTTGATATGCTCTTTATACTGTTCATTGCTTTTTGTATTTATCTTGTTGTTAAAAACATATTCAGCTTGAAGAACGACTAAATAATGGCTTTCTAGATGAAAAAGTTGAGGGTTTAAAAAGGGCGCAAATATTACAAATATGAATTTTATAGAAAATAAATCAAGTAAATTAACGTTAAATGCCTAAACCATCAGCGAATTCTACAAAAAAAAAGTGAATAAATAAATTTTTGAGCTGTATCAGGTCACAATTACCGAAAAACTGCTCGATGTAATCAAAAAAATAGAACGCAATGTACAATTATTCGAAGGTTTTGGTAAAGCCGGTTTAAACGTTGCATTATGTTAAAATTTCATTTATTCACAAAATTTATTGCAACAGAATTTTTAGTTTTTTGTAATGAATTTTGTAAATAATTGTAATAAAATGAAATAATGCAATTGTTTCAAATGTTTTTTTTTAAATGAAAGGAACAATTGTGGCAGAGGATCAAGCCCAAATCCTTTATTAAAGGAGAAGAGAAATACATATTTGCACTCGTGAACAGAAAAGTGAAAAAATCCTCAGACCTGTTGACACGTAACAAACTGCAGGGCCAGATCGAATCGGCGAAGCTGGATATAATTTTTCGCCGAGATTCAAACAGAAAACCCTCGTCCTGCTCGCGCGGCTGCAAAAAGGAATTTGTAGATAAAAGACTAGTCGCGCATGAGGTGTAAGGTTTTAAATTTAAATTCGTTGACATCAAAAAGATATTGAAAACAGGGAGACCATACCCGATAAGCATATTCGAGGACGCAACGAGCTAGTATTAGGAAAAGGCAAATATATGTACTTAAACTTAGTGGCGGAATAAAGGACTAATCCAGAGACCCGGAAGGCTTCAGCGGTGCCTTCAACAACATGTATATTAAATTTTAATTTAGGGTCAAAAGTCACACCCAAGTCTCTAGATTATTTAACGGACGAAAAACAGCTATTGAAAAATGAATAAAAAAACGAGTTAGGAGATAGTCCAAGGGACAATGTTATTTGTTTACATTTGCTAACATTCAAGAATAAGGAGTTTCATTTAAACTTACTGAGAAATATCTCGAAACAGTTTAAAATCGTCAGCATATAGTAAACAATTGGAATTTATAACTTAAGGGAGGTTATTGATAAAAATGAAGAAGAGTAATGGGCCAAAGAAAGATCCTTGTGGAACACCAAAAAAAAGATGCTACTATTACTATTATTGAGATAGGAAGAAAATCAGGAAAGAAATGATTCAATACAACCAAACTTTCTGACTTTATCCAGCAACAATCTGTGGAATCCTTTTTGAAAAATCTGTGTACACTACGTGCAATTTTCCCTGACGGTCTAAGGCAAGAGCAACTTTACTTGAGAAGAGGATGAAATTAGTAAAAGCAGACTAACTCCTCACAAACACATGCTGCTCCAGAGAGAAGATAGGATGAATCATGGGATGAAGCAAGCGAGTAGGAATATAGGACGATAATTGGAAACGAAGGAAACATTGCCTGTTTTGAAAATTAGATAAACATTAGTTAGATTGAAAAACGGCAGATGATATGCCTAAGTTAAAGAGGATAGAAAAGGGGACGGACAATGAATGGGTCACGCATATATTGGAAATGTGATTGGATACACCATTTTTATCAATTAGGAAAAGAAAATCAAACTGATGGACAAGGTGGGAAAACTATTGAAGAAAGCAGAAAATAAGTTTGCGCAAAATTCATTTTCACCCTGCGGAGTTGACGAGGGATAGTCGTTGAAAGCAGCATAGTGCGGAATGAAATCATCAAAACGAATGTATGATCAACAACATTTAGTGTTGCAAGAAGAAATAGATGACTCCAAACTAGCAAAATAGTCATGCAATGCTTGGTTCATTATTATTTTAGCTGAGGAACGTAAAGTCTGAAATTCAGCAAGACCAGAGAGAGAATTTGATCTTCAAAGCTTTTTCTGAACGAAATTTTTCAATTAGATTGACCTTAAAGCTTGTTGAGTGAATCAAGCAGAATCTGCAGCACAAGGGTGCAAAGATTGTCATGGAGGTAGGAATACAATTTAAAAAGCACAGAAGAACGAGAACCAGTTAATGTTTTTTTCAAATTCAGGTATCATTCCTAGATAATCAGTCTTATGGAAACTGTACCGAGGAGCAACTCAGAGGTCTTTCTTCAATGGGCATATATGTACATATATAGAGAGAGAAGTTTGGTGAAAGTCTACTCAAACATAGGGATGGAGCGCCGCGGATACAGATGTATCAACAGAGGGAATATTAGAGGAGGTAAGCATTGTGGAAAGCTGATTATTGAACCTGATACAATTCAAAACTGAGTCACAGTCAGCGGAACGCATATTGAAATGAAAACAAATTATTATTGGGTTAAAAGACAAAAATTCCAAAGGTAAGACAAACAATTACGGACCATCAAACATTCAACAAACACGACAGAATGCTTTATGAAGTAGTTGGCGTAATGTAATCAAGGTACCTCCGCCCGCCATGCGATTTGTCAGAAAAAGAACAATTACGATCTGCTCAAAATACCTGGTGCATAGAAAGAACTTCACGGCTGTTAATAGGCGTGTTTTTATGCTCCCCCTATCTATAACAAAACAATGCAGACGCATTGGGAATAACAACAACTCCCTCCTGTTATGGATCAGAGGAGCAAAAAAACGCGTCTAATATTGTCTGAAAGCAAAGGTTCCGTGGGGCAGATAATGTCTTCTAGGAGAAGGGAAGAGCTAAAAAATATAAATTGGGGTTTCGACCTCAAGCCACTCCCTGTGCACCGCCCTCTCCGTTTCAATGTAAATATAATTAGATAATAATGCTGAGCAACGTCAGACCTATCATCTCCCCACCATTACACCTCCCCCTCCTCTTCAGACCGATATTCGCACCATATATTCTTAAAAATAAAGTAGTGTCTTGTTTGGCGCTCAGCGTCGGGCACTAAACTATTGTGAAAATGCAATACGCATTGATATTTCAACGATACGATTTTCGATCATATTGTTTGCAGTTTGGATGATTGAAAATATTATAAATTATAAATTATTTGTAAATTATTAAAATTATAAACAAGTTCCTAAAAATTTTTTTAGAAAATATTTCGTTCACCATAAGTTTAACATGACCATTTTAAGAAAAATCACCATCAATTTTAAGAAACAGAAATGATGAATATACCTACTTGTTAGGGGACTAACATAACGAAAATAGAAAAAAGTACAAAACTAAAACATTACATGGTACCTATACGATCACTAACCATTCACTTCGACAAAGCATTAAACCTTGACCTATAAGTTTTGTTTATTGCCCAAAATTCCACTAACATTTGCAATTTTGAAGTAAAGTACCTATAATATTGCGAATTCAGAATCCCAGTTAATTCACATCATCAACTAGAAACTCATAAAAAACCAGACTACACTAAATTGCAGAATCAGCAAATAATTAGACAACAACCATTCACTCCTCTGTTTGCAATTCATTCATGTAATTAAAACATAGACAAATTATTATTGTTTTTGTTGTTCTGACTCATTATCATTACCATTGTTCCACAACTACTTGTTCAAACTTTTCAAGTTGACCTACCTTCAATATTTCAAAATCTCAATAAAAAAAATTCTAGAATGCATATGTGCACATGTGCAACGGCAGAGCATGCATTTGAATAACAAAAGTGCATAGACACATATGCGCACACATACACAAAAACGCGCGTGTGTTGGATAAGTTTGCTTCAAGAGGTAGCACTTTCACAACATTCAATATCACTCGAAATCGGTTCTCACCGGTATTGTTCAATTGATACGAAATCTACTAGCTGAGAAGATGACAACATTAGGTTTCCTGTTTCTGGGAAATTCAAATGACCGTTTTGTTTTTCACGTACGTACACATAAATCACCTAACACATGAAATTCGAACGTAAATGTAAATCAATGTAAATGCAATTGCAATATTGTTTTGCAGTGACTGCAGTGATTTAGTGCATTCACAATGGGTAGATTGGACGCGCACGAATTATCAGACTTATATAATTCCGAAATTATTGCACCGCACAACTATGGGATTTGTAAATTGCACAAGTTACACAAAACGCGATGCACTGCGCAGATATATTACTGCGACTATATGGGAGACGACAGTGTACTTAATTGTGAACGACTAACAACGACTAAAAACCCGTAATATTTTATTTTCACATAAATGTATGTATTTAGTGCGCACAGTTTTCACCTGTCTCTTTACGTTTATCAACAAAGCTGCACGTATTTTAATTTATGCGAGTTTTCGTTAGTCTTTTCTGAGGTTTTTTCGTCGAAAATATTTACGTTTTTTAAAAATGAAACGATGTTTCGCGCTCGTTTTTCCTGCAAGTGTCGAAAAGTTTAACCAAGTACACAATTATTGAATGTATGAAACGATGGTCGACTGACTCGATGCGATCTTTTGTTCAGGTATTTATATAAATGTGACAATTTTTTTTTTTTTTAGGAAAAGCTCGTTATTCGAGTTGAGATGGAAATACGAGACGATGATAACGATGACGACCACGACACGCGTAATTCGAATGCATGAAATAAGAATTTTTTTTTTTTTGGTTTTGATATGGGATCGTATCTTGGGCGCACGATAATCAGGTATTTTAGAGAATATTTTAATAATTATAGTGATAACCATAGATATTAGTTCGTACAGCTAAATGTTAAGCAAAATAACAATCATCAATCGAAATTTGAATATTTTATCGATCAATCGATTTTATAGCGGTCCAAAAAGCAGTACGAAGTCAGCAGCAGCCGCTTCTCAGCTTGAACTGATCAAGTTTTTGGCTTGAAATCTGCTTATATCTGGTTGAATCGTGTTGATCATTGATCTGATTTCACTGAATTCGCAACAAAAAGTTGGATTAGCGTAGTAAGCAACAAGTTTCGATCACAGAAAGCGATTCGTTCCGTTTTATCGTCATCAATTGTTTTCGAGCGAAGATGTCGTTGTCCTGTCGTAGTTTTGAGCACACTTTGTCGAAAGTAAACAAAATTAAAATTCAGAAACTATGCTTAAACTTGTTTATATTAACTAGTAAGATATTGCATATATATGATGCGTACAGCTCAGACGAGATCAAAACTATTAAGCTCTCTAGTGTTTGGCTGAATGACGATTTAGGTGAAGAAGAAAGAGAAGAAGAAAAGTTAGAAAGTTCAGGGCTTGATGACGTTAAGATGAAAATTCGAACGAAATACGTCATCACCGAAAAGTAATTAAATAAAATGTTTGTTTTTTTCTCATTCGAAACCTGATTGAATAAAATGTTCAATCGAAACTTATCGATTCCCACTTTGGCAATTGACGGCTAACTACTCCATTGCAAAGCACAAAATCAAGAAGAAAATGAGAAACACCAAGAAATGGGGGTATTCATAAACCAAGATTTTAATGAGAGTTTGGATCTTACTAAAACCTGCCAAAAATTTGAATTCCAAAAGTGTTAGCTTGTGTGATAAAAAGACAGGTTCATATCCTTTAATGCGGATAAGACTACTGATACACTGCTGGTATTGATGCCATGGTATCGTCTATACCGCCAGTGTATCACCCAATTCTAGGCTAATACCAGCTCGGCAAAGCGGTACATACGGGGTATCTACGCGATGCAACACAGACGATTATAAGAAATGAGGATAGTGGTCTCATGTCATGAATAAATGTTTGTAGTAAAAAGTTTGGAGAAGAAAATTGAAATTGAAAACTAAAAGAAATCTAGCTAAAATTTGTGTTTTTACCATTTCAGAATGGTTGTAGGATGTACAACCATTTTCAAAATGGTTGTAGGCTGTTGTAGGTTGTACTTGACACTTATTTTCAGAAAATTTATTAACCAATCATTTACCATTAAAATTTACGTTGTTGTCACAGACCTTGATAGTCAGTTTTAGTTAGTGTTACGCTACTAAGAGCCTAGACAGACGACACAAGTTAATTATCATTTCGAACCCAATGATCATTATCCATTACGTGTGTCATGGTTAATCATCATTTATAACATACTCAATGAGGTTCTACGAATTATCATTTGGAAGCTAATGCTCATTTGCTCTTATCGATTGTCGCACCATCTACGGAGAAGATTATGAAATTTACTGGGGAGATTCGGGAAATTCAATTTGAAATAATGTAGTTTCTAACTGTCAAAAACATAAACATATTACTTCGAATATATTACAATATGCCATGCAAATGTTTCATTTTTTGCACATTTCTTCGTATTCTCTTCTTCAATACCTGAACATTTTATATTTTCTTCCTTATCGTGATTAAACTTTTTTGTGTGTAAAATTTCCATAATTTTACACAAAGGCTCATTCGTAGTAAAACTTGTACTAATTTCTGATAATTTGATTTGTTTCGATAAACAATAACTGTCAAAATAATACCATTTAAATTCAAACAATATACAGCTGTTAAACAACCTCATTCAAATAACCGTGTGTCACTCTCCAAACAAATTATCATTAGCGTTCAATGATCATTGTGTTAATGATAATTAACTTGTGTCGTCTGTCTTTAGTCTAATCAAATCATGCCTAATGACTGTGGCTGACAATTAGCTCGTATTAACAATAAACATGTGGCTGGAAAAGCCTATAGAGGCGGATTTATTGGAAATATACACTAAGGAAAATCCTTTCTTCGGAAGAGCAATGGCATACGTCTGGATACCAAAGACTACTAAGAGTATCAAACTGGACTGTATTGGTACGAAGCCGAGATTTATTGAATTATCTTCTGCACCAGGACTAGACTGAGTTCCCCGTTGTTCCACCATTGACAATAATGATGTTTCCACCACTTGGCGTATTTGCATTACATTCAGCATGACTGGATCTTTAAATGATGGAATCGCTCGTTGGAAGGTTTTTGATGCCTTGAAAGTCAGTGCTTTGTTTATAGTTTAGTGCTTTGTTTATAGGGTAAAGGAAAATAATATATTGTAACTCTCAGCTCTATTCATTTTATTCCTAGAATTGACTGATTGAGTTCTCTTTTGTTATAGATTGACGAAACTATTTAACCTATTTATGCCTCTAGAACGACATTTGTCTTTGTTATGCTGTACTAAATAAGTTGCTGGATTAAAGAAGAATTTAAGATAATCTTGGTCTTAGCTATTTTAAAATTGGCTTCTAATGTGGCGAATGGGGACTGTTTTTTTGGACATCAATTCCACCATTGGTCCTTTTTCCAAGCAAAGTTTTTCTCCCAATTGGTCTGCATTTTTATCTAAAAACCAATTTTTCTTTCAGAAAAGAAGACTTTCGGAGGCAACTTTTCCTCTTCTTTAGTGTCTAAGAGGACAAATTACCCTAAAAATATCAATATCCGGCAATAAATTGGAATATATCTATTATACCTGTTAGCCTTTGAACAAGACATTAGGATGTATTAGTATCTTATGAAAAATCATTAATAACGATTACATTCATGCAGAAAATTTGGCAAGCTCTTGGGAAAACTATAAAAATAAATCGCAAAAACTATATTAGAAGTAGATTTAAGTAGATTTATCCCTCTTAAATTTACTTTGTAGTGAATATTTCTCCTTTTCATTCGATGGTTGCTTAAACAAAGGCTTTGCTTAATATACCATAAGTCTAGATGATATTTCAATCAGTCAATACACTCATCATAGCATGCGTAAGACCTTTGAGCTTTACCTGGACAAGAATTCCCACAATATTTTTTTTTGTAATTTTATAATGTTGTGTTTGTTGCATTCACAATTATATATTTTTGCAAGTACTGCTGATTTTGATGTGTTCTTTCAGTAAAATATGGACGAATTTGAGACATTGATTGAAAATTTGATTGAAAATTTTTTTTTTTCGTTTTAATTCTACATCCCTAACCTAGTTTAAAGTTTAGTTAGCAGTAAAAACCTAAAATCTAGCGGCTATACTATTGTGGCCTGCTGGTTCTCATCGTTTTTTTAAATCTATTTTTATTTTTAATTCTATTTTTTTATCTTACACACTAATAATAGTACCCAGTCTGTACAAGAACTGGGGCTAACTGGGCAATATTTGGCTTAAAAATTACCTTAAACTACAATTAAGACCTAACTTATGCCTAATTATAATTAACTTCATTTAATTAGACCTTAATCTCAATCTAGGTTTTAAATCTAGCCTCTTCTATTGAACGGGAATTTGAGACACATAATTGCAAACAATGCATTTTTTCCCTTAGTGTAGATGGCAAAAAAAAATCTGCATACCAGATCCCCGGGTGACCTATAAAAACGGGTTATGTGAGGTTTGACTCACTAAAAATAAGACCATCTACCAGCCAACAAAGTTCTGAGTAAGCACCACTAAGCACTGTTACAACCCGATCATGCTGGCTCACCTATCGATAACCACGGACTTCAGAAACTACGTCAGCTCATGGGTTGGTAAGGCAACGCTACTTCCGCTTTATGCGCAGTACCAAGTGATAAAACGTGATTTCACGAAAAAAAATTTTGTTGTCGCTAGATAGATGGCACTTTCGAACGGTCTCATGAATTTTTTCAAGTTTCTGTAGGTAACAGGTTTTTTGGCAGCTATTATAAGTTGACGTGTCGCGCAAATCGTCAATAATGGAGCACTTCAAGTACTGAGCGGTCATTAAATTCTTTCATTTAAAAGGTTTAAAGCCGGCCGAGATAAAAGCCGAACTCGATCCCGTGTATGGTGAAGGCTCGCACTCATATGCAATAGTAAAATTTCGGGCTGTTGAATTCAAACGCGGCCGTGCAAGTATCCTCGACGAAGAGCGTTCCGGGCATCCAAAAATTGTATCGAGGGGCAAAAACATTGAAAAAGTGCTTGATTTAGTTATGAGTGACTGTCGACTCAAAGTGCGTGACATAGCTGAGTCCATAGGCACCTCAACTGAACGGGTACATAATATCCTAACAGTTTATTTCGGCATGAGCAAATCAACTGCGCGTTGGGTGCCGCGCCTGCTAACAGTTGACCAGAGACGCAGCCGAGTCATGACGTCAACGGCGTCTTTTGAACGCTTTCGTAAAAATCCGGACGATTTCTTGGAGCGTTTCGTTGTTATTGATAAAATGTGAGTCCATTACTATACTCTGGAGATGAAACGACAGTTGATGCAGTGGACTAAGAGGGGAGAAACGGCTCCAAAGAACGCAAAGACGGTTCAATCGGTGGGGCCCATGATGGCCACAATTTTCGGGAATAGTAAGGGAATTATTCTAATCGATTACTTAGAAGAGAGGAAAACCATCAACGGGGAAAATTACGCGAAACTTTTGGGCCGTTTGGACCAGACAATCAAAAAGAAACGTCCCGGTTTGAAGAAAAAGAAGATCTTGTTCCACCACGACAACACCCCTGTCCACACCTGCGCGGTTTCCATGGCCAAATTTCACCTTTTTCGCCTGACCTGGTCCCATTTGATTTTTTATGGCCTCAAATTGAAAACCCATCTCGCTGGAAAATTTTTTTCATCGAACCAAGAGGTGAAAAACGCCGTTTCCCAACTTTTTGAGGACTGCGACGAAACATTCTCTTTGAATGGTATGAAAGGACTTGAGAAATGCTGGACCAAATGTATTGACCTCCAGGGAGATTATATTGAAAAATAAAAAAAAAGTTTCCGGAAAAATTGTTTTTTTTTTACTTGGGCCAGGGACTTATCAAACGATCCTCGTAAGACTGCGCGACAGTTCTTTTCGTGTCACAGCATAGTATCCACAATCGTCTTAGGCGCTGTCAGGCTAACCGTGGACTCAATGGTGCGCCTCAAACTTACGTTCAGGTAATTCCTGAAGTAATTGTGCCCTGTCAAGAATTGACAAAGGGAAAAGTTTACCTCTCCGTGGCTGCGGTTAAGCCAACGCTCAATAAGACCAATTAGTTTAGCTATTCAGTGTCTTTTATCAATTTGACTCCAACGTTGTTGCCAAAGTTGGATGGTAAGCGTACGCGCGTCCGGCAGATCCTCAGTTCTGCTCAGCTCTGAGCAAATTTTGACTCCATATAGCAAGATGGAATCGGTCGTTACCATCAGTAGCCTCCATTTCGCACTCAGCGAAGTGATGACTATGTCCTGCGCATATGATCCCAATACGTCAGCTTGGTGTTCAGTGGCACTCCCAGATACTTGACCGACTTGCTGGTTTGGACCTCCACGGAGCCAACTGTCATGAATATGACAGATGGTATCTTCCACTTCGTCAGCATAACCATCTCTGTTTTAGAGCCTGCCAGCTAGAGGCCGTGCTCGGTCACTCGCCGATCCACCCTTCTCATGACCTGGTTAAGTTTGAGTTGAGTGAATTTGGCTAATCTGAAAGTTATTATAGCTGTAAGGTCATCCTTAACCTACCAAGAGCACATCCGCAGGCACGTCGCCGAGTCGAATGCGTTTTGTACGTCCACTATTATCAGCAGGACGACCGGTCTGACTTGATGACATGCCTCTTCCGCTCTTGCTACAGCCCCAACAGCCTTTGAGATGGCATCAATTGTTGATTGCTCTTTCTGGAAGCCATGCTGGCTGCAAGAAAGATCGCCAGCCGATCCACTATTGACAGCAGCCGTGGCTTCAGCAACCCTTCGAGAAGCTTCCTCGCAGTGTCCAGCATGCACAGCTGATGGATTTCCACGTTACTCTTCCCCTTATCCACAAGTGCCAGGTGAGCTACTTTCCACCGCGACAAGAAGACCCCCACGACTAGACAAGATTTATACAAATCCGATAATAGACGCAGTTGATTCGCTTCCACGTCTTTGAGCGCTTCAACCGGCACCACATCAGGCCCCGGAACCTAAAAGCAGCTGTTTTTAGACAAAATAAAAATCTTCGATAATTACCCATTTTTTTGTAAATGTATCAAGGATATGCAAACAGTTTGTGTTCAATTATTAGATTTTACAATATATATGTTTATATATATATATATATATATATATATATATATATATATATATATATATATATATATATATATATATATATACATATATATATATATATATATATATATATATATATATATATATATATATCTATATATATATATATATATATATATATATATATATATATATATATATATATATATATATATATATATATATAAGCTAGTGTAGTCTAGTGGACAGAGTACTGGCTTCTATTGTGTCGAATCTAGGTTCAAACGAGAGACCATACACAGAGCTTTGAGTTCATCTAACTCTGATAGATACCTGAGTTAATCAGGGGTAAATTGAGTCGTAAAACTAATCACTCCACACTCGTATCCACATTGAGCTCGTGAATGAAACTCTCTACCAGCTTCAAGCCTTCTAGACCCAACAAGAGCGTTGTACAATTACTTTAGTTTACCGTATGAATTCTTTAACGCAATGCAGAAAATGAAGCATCTAGGTAGACTGTACTTTCTTTATGTTAAATAGATTTTAATTGGCTCCCAAAAACTCGATGACATCTTATTTTAGGCAAAGTATAAGGTCGAAATTGACTGGTGAAAAGTGAATGTAATTTTCTCGAGTTTGAATCTCTGAGAACTGAAAATACACCAAATAGAACATATTTGCTTTGCTTACTAAGTGAAATTACAGCGCTTTATTTAATTTGTTATGTTTGTCAAATTGAAATATCATACACTCCCAAATTTCAAATTTCTCAATGACATATGAAAATAGCTAGGAACTCTCGATGGACATCTGATAGTCATCAATATTCATATTTGCTATTTTTCTCTTAGAATTGAAAACATGACAATTGAAAAAAATTGAAAAACATGACAATTTGAAGTTTTTCAGGAAGTGGATACCTACATTGATTTGATTTTTCGCCATCGCCATATTAGCTTCCTTTACTGAATCACATCATAAAATAGTCACACTCTTGCATATCAACTTTTAAATCTAGAATGAAAACATGAGAACACCGCATGTAAATGTTTTGAAGCAAGCCAAAAGTCAACTGCGTCATATTACGTGCTTTATTTGCAAAAACTGAATGCAAAAACTCAAACTAAACAACTTTATCAAACTGGTCTTTTGATAATTTATGCACCCATTCTGCATCCCATAAATGTCGGCTTATCAACATTCAAACTAAAACTTGAATTCATTTCTCGATACGATATGATATTTCTTTCCAAGAACGAATCAGAATTAGTTTGATATCGTTGTTTTGATTGAAACTTAATGACCAGTATCACATCGTTTATTATGGACTCATGTCAAAATTCATATAAAAATGTTAAGTTTCAACAACGTTTTGTTTATAACATCATTAAAATCAGGTTTTGTTGATGATTGCATCAGTTATATCCTTATAGCCAATGTAATGATGATATAAAATACTCGTATCAACAAGGATGTTTTTAAATTTCTGGAATGTGATCAGAGCGAATCCAATTCGATTGAATGAATCATGCAATACAGTGCAGCGAATCGATGGTAAACAATAAGTCTTCTTGTAGAAGATACCGACCAACGCAAGATTCCCGGATTTCTAAAGAAGTGCTAATTGTAATGGTAAATGGACCTGTTTGAAGAAAGTGTAGACTTGGTCGTGGAGTATGCTGTTAATTGTACAAACATTACTGATTGGCTTGTCATTATGGGTAAACAAATGAGTTATTGCTCATACTTATTCGAAGAAAATAGAGATATCTGAAAAAATAAATGATTTCTGTAAATCCTTTACGCTTTGTTTCCGCCTTATCTAAATTTTGTTTATTCTATGGAGAATCTAAAATCCAAAGCGTCTCATTTCAATCAAAAGGCGTCGATTTTCTTAACAAGAATAATATCTGTATTGCTTATTTCCTCCAAGCTCTTTATTTGCTCTTTCGATCGGAAGTTCAAAGCAATTAAACACTTATTAATTATAATTTCGTATGATAAAACAGAGGAAATTTACTTCGAAACAATGAAACGGCTATTGCTGATAAGTGAATTTCAATGTTAATTAAGTGAAACACAATAAACAAGCTAAGTACTATCGTAGTTGGAAGTTCACATGAAATATCTTCAATTCTTGACAATGATCAGGTAGTTATTTGAAATTATCAGCAGAACTAATTGAAGTGAGCTCTAGATCTGATAATTACAATTTTTTGAAATTGATAAGCAGATGACAGGTGAGTAGAATAGTAAAATTAGAATATATCGTAACGAGGTCAAAAGTAAGTACATTCACATTTCGAATTGTTTCGATTTATCAGTGGTGATATGTAAATGAATATTTTTTGTATGTGTTAAAACAGTTCAAAAAGTTAATCAGACATAATAAGCATAGTTTGGAAAACTTAGCCTACGAAATTTTGTGTTTTACTTGTTATCAAGTATGCGAAAGATGCTTCTCTTCCAATTGAATATTTGACTCAACAAATAGGGAAAAGAAAATGTGATGAATAGGAAGATAAATAAAGGTTAAATAAAAAAATAAAGACATCATTTACATTCACTAAAATACATTTTTGATGCATATGAAAAATATTTCCTCCCCCACAAAATCCATTCCGAATTCAACCTGAATTATTATAGATTTAAATTTGGATTTTACAGCGAAAAAAAATCAAATACTGAATTACTTTTCCGCAATGGTACAAAGCGTAAATTTTCCAGTTATTCTTCCCAGACAATCGGCCGAATCCTGCTTAACACAGGTAATCTCATCACTGAGTCTCCTACTGAGCAATAAATATATGCTCTTTTGCAAGAAACACCTTTGTTTTCAGCGTACATTGTAGACTAACACAATGCATTTGTGCTTTTTGACTTGAAAAAGAGGTCAGCTCCTGAAAGCAAAATCTTCGAGAAATTCCCATGAAAGCAGTGGATGGATATTTTGCATGTTGCAAAGAAAAGGTAGCATCGATTTCTAGGCGTCTGGGGTGTTGATAGTTTTTTTCATTTGGGAAGATATATCAGTCCAAAAGCAAAGTAAATTTGTCCCTTTGCAATTTGTTTTAGGTCTTGGGATTGAAGTTGGTAGTCATTTCATTTATGTGTTTTTTATTCCTGGTTTGATTTAGGTACCTTTTCGCAGCTGCGTCATTTCAAAGCACATGGCTTATTGTTCATGGCTGCACATGTCAGCCATTGCCTCTTGCTTTACCCACTTGGCTACTTCAAATATTCGGCAAAATGTTCATAGAGTAATGATAGGATCGAAATTATGTAGAAAGTAATACAAACACAAGAGCAAGCTGAAGGAATCAGACCTAGCTGGCTTTACTTAATCAATAAATAATGCTGTGTACATAATTTAATGTTCCAGGAGTTTATTATATCATCGTATAGCTTGAAATAATAAGTGCGCCCAATGTGGGTATCTTAGAGTACGTAAAATAGTATTCGTGAACAAAATCTATGTGCCTTACAAATAAATGATGTATTTTTATACTAATTTGGGGTCACTAAATACGAAACAACAAATATTTGTTCCAAATTAGCTCACATTTTAAAAATATGACTGGTATCAAAAAACTTGACCTCAAGTAAAATGCCAAAGAACAGAAACCATGTATATATAAAAAAACTTTAAATATTTTTTCACTGTCTTTTTGCGAGGATTTGGGAGTTTAGAAGTATGAACAAAATAATTAGCCCATTAAATCAATAATTTTTCTTCTTTTTGCTTGCCTTTTGCAATAACTTTCAGAGTTATCTTTACTCAAGTTCCAGCAATAATCCACTATCATTAACGCATTCAATTGGACTTGGTATCTTTTTATCTCTTTTCCATTGTTGATATGTCTTGATGAATCCCTTCACCATGTGCGTCACTTAGTTAGTAGTAGTATTAGTTACTTAGTTAGTAGTAGTAGTAGTAGTTAGTAGTATAAAAATCAAAATGAGTGTTTTTAGAGACATATTGCAACCCAGCTGCTTATACTTTTGTAAGAGATTTTTCACAAGCCCAACATGATTTCCAAATCTTCTACTACTCAAAAAACCACAAATACAATTGCCAAAAAAGACTCACATACCTCTTTTCAAAGCCCTGTATAATTGAATCAAAGCTATGGACCTTCAGAATATCTCTAAGGCCAATGACTCACACGGTGGTTCTATCGAAGCGTTTCCCGAGAGAAAAAGCGAATCGGTTTAGTTGTGCATTACAAAACCAAGAGGCGGCCAAATCGCAGTGTGTGTCATTACAAAACTAAAGTAATGCACGACTATACCGACTCGGTTTTCCTCTCAGCAAATGCTTCGGTAGAACCGCCGTGTGTGTCATTGGCCTAATTTAAGAACCAATAAAGACTTCTTCTTTTAATTTTGCGTCGTTTGAATGTAGAAAGTTGCTTCGCAGGTATTTGAATGTTGGTCCATCTTTATTGAGAGCCTTGTCATAGTTCTTTATTAGTCCAATATAATGTGTAAAGGTAGTAGAATAATTTTATGGGACTTTACTAGAGAAAAGTGCTTGACGTTCATTTCTGCAGGATACTGAGTTCTGTAATGTAAATATCCTTTTTTATGTTATGTAAATATCTAGCCTGACTGTCTTACTCACACAAATAGAATAGTACTTAGTATAGCTAGTTTGTAAAGTCAACAACATGCCTATGACTTTCAGTATGATATAGCATCTAAAATCGATTTCATATTTTTATATGTTACTTTAGTACGCACTGCACGACAGAGCGGAATCGAAGGTTGTGTGTTACCGTTGTGGAGAAGAATAGCTTTTGAGCTCAATTTTGAGGAATCTATAACAAAAACCTTCATTCTTGTGGATTGTATTCAACTTTCCAAGCCTTTAATAAGCCATTTGTGCTATGATAATTTACAAACTGGCTTTCAGATTTAAAATAGGGCATCAAGTCCTTCTGACGGTTTCTGTATAAATTAGTTTAAACATCCGGTTGTAGCAAAATCCATTATTTAAGTCTTGATTCCAGCAATTCAGCTTTATATTTTGGGGAATTAAAGTCTCATATAAGGCCACTGATTTCAACTTGTGAAAGCTTATGAGGTTCAATAACAAGATTTTCACCCGAAAACTCTGACGCTTGCGAGGTTATAGGCTCATTGTAGGCAACATCCAGTAAATTAATTTCTTTCTCAGTATTCTGTTGGCAGTCTTCGAGAGGTTGAGGAACAAGCAAACTGGTGCAGTGTGGTGCTGATCATGTTAGCGATGCTATGTAAGGGTATACGCTCTCGAAGACAGGAGCTGGATGGGAGCTGGATGGGAGCTGTCTAGCAAAAGTAAAAGTCAATTACATGATTAGTAGGCTCCCACCACATCATTGAAACATCAAAACCGTTTCTTTTTGCTCAGCCACTTGATAAAATTAGTAGAACAAATAAAAAGTAAAGTATTCCCACGACAACCTTCTTACGGGTCTAGGGTCCCTTTTTTCAGGCATTAATTGAGAGTTAGGAGAACTCAAAGCTTGGTGTGGGGACCCTCTTCCGAGCCTGGATTCGAACCATGGACTCCACACACAAAAAGCCACTACCTACCCACTAGGCTACTCAAGCTTAGAACAAGTACTGAAACTAAAATATGGTACCCAGGATTTATTTCGGTTTGAATTTTAATTCCCATAAATTGTTTGTGTTGCTACTTAAAAACACGATATCACTTATGTAGCAGAAATTTTCAGCCCATAATGACAATTGAAGATTTTTCAACAAAATTATTGTGGAAATATTAAAAAACTAATAAAACTTCATATTTCAACTGGTAACCAAAGTGCAGGCAGCATTAGTCACAGCTAACGAGTAAGTGATAACAAAGTTATTGCGAAAAAACACTAAATATTTTGAACGCTCATCATAAAAATTATAGTTTTATCAAGCTAACCGCTATTATATTAAATTTGGTATAAATAAACGATAAGAGCCTAATATCAATAATAAGTTCTATGTTTAGATTCAGCGAATTGAATACTATAGATATAGTTTATTTTCATATCAAAGGCTGTTGAAGTCCATTGACGAATAATATTAAGTATTGGCTTATTATAAAAAACAAAGGTATACTTTCTACATTTTAAACATAAATGATTCAACATTAAATTAAACCAATAATAATAATATATAATTACAGTAATAATATTATTATTACAATAATAATTACAGTTTGAATTTGTCATTTGGACATCTCACGATAGCCAATAAAATAGAAATATTTCATTTGAAATATTAAACTTACTTTCGTTGGAAAGTTAAATTAATACTGCTTGGTGATCGTTATTTACCTGCGAAGAAATAAAATACATTTGAAAAAAAAACACTTATAATGTCTAATTTAGTTTTGACATATGTACATATCTACAAACAATAGAATTATAACGGATGGTTGACCTTAATTGTTAAATTTTTTAAGTTCTTTTAAACGCAGCTCAAACATTATTTTGAAGAATAACTATCTTTTGAAAGCGAAAGTGAAAATTTAATTGTTAAGTAATATTCAGATAACTAACCTAACGTATCAGAATTCTTTCATGATATTTTACGTAATATTATTCTTGGAACTGAAAAACAGCCTATTCTCTGCGTAAATAACAATAGCAATACCTTCAACTATACTCTATTGATTTTTCAATGAAACTTTACAATCGATTCGTCATCGTCATCAAAAAACCATTCGTGGCTCCCATACAACAGACTAGACATTATTAACAGTAAGTATATTACAGCAATTACTAACCCACTGATAAATACGTCTATTGACCTCGCATAAATTCTAACTACACGTTTTGTAAATGCAACGACTCAATAGCCTATAAAACATCAAGTCGATAAAACCATTCAATAAAAAACCCATTCACACAATAACGCAACGACAAGATTTCGCCAATGTGCAATTCATATCAATTAAAATTTTGGCATGATAGTGACAGAAAACAACAGACAATTTCACAATAATGTTAACAGAACACCTTCTTTGAATTCGTAAATACGAAAAACACGACGTGTATGGAATGATTATTGGAATTATGGACAGATTGAATTCAAGCTTTTCTTTTCGCTATAAAAAGTCATTGCCTCACAGTTTGGCGACATAGGTAGTCCTTGTGATGATATGTTATGTTCAATACTGTTATATAGGTCATTCGGCCGAGACGAACAAAATCTTATAAACACACCACTTATAAACACACCTGAAAGCAAGGGGTAAAAAAAAGCCATGACTGAGAAAATGTTGATCAGGAAGATATACCATTTTGACTTTGGCTAGCTCAGCTGATGTTTGAATAAGTGAGGTCATAAAAGTGTCGTATCTGCATACAAAGCATGCATCAAATGCATTAGAATTATTTAAATATGAAGTGATCACTCATCTTGAACTCGACAATGTGTTTGTCATTGTCAAGTGAAGGAGGTTGACAAGGAAGAGCTTGAATATGTTAATTGATTGTGCCTGTATTGTTTTCTCCGTAGCGTTAACCGAATCGTTTCATTGAAATATTTATGCGTGTGTCTTCTTCGTAAATTTAGAAAAGCTGGCAGAATATTAATATTGCTACTGAAATCTCTGCTTTAACATCTGGTTGGACGAAAGAAAAATTAAAGCATCATCTTCAGATTGGAGTTTGTCTGATTTTTTTGATTCTCACATACATATGCACATACGTACATACTATATCTTCTGAAATGGATCGTTGTAATTTTAACTAGCTAGGCAATTTTATTTAAACGATTAAAGTTGGATATTACTCTATATTTTTCATTCATAATTTTTAATCGCATATGTATTTGCTTTTAGCAGTGCTCTTATAGTCCCAAATGTAAGAGAACAACGGAAAGCCGTAGTAGAATTGGAGGACGCTAAAGCTATGAAGCTAATTAAGGATGGGCGAATAAGAATTGGCTGGGTGAATGCCAGATTAAAGAGGCGACCCGAGGTGGTCCGATACCTTAGTTCTACGAGCTTTTGGTTGTTACTGGGTTGCTACTTGTCAAATTCGCGTACGCATGACCTACTATCCTTCTCTATCCATCTTTTTCTCTATCTCGCTCTATCTTTCTGTTCGCGGAGTAGATGATTGCCAAATTTTCTCCTAGTCCCATAGTTTTCTCTCACTACTACTAACGCTCAGATTCAGGCAAATTGTTTCAATTCTCACTGCCATTTTCATTTCCTTATATCTCTCTCTTCTGAGGTTACAAGCGTGTAAAGCTTTCAAGGAAGCATGAAGCGGAGAAAAAGAAGCTTCGTAGATTCTCCAAGGGACCACAAAACGGTATCGTACGGCGGAAGATTTGTTCGCGTAGCTGGTGTGCAATGATTAGTGAACCATATCGAAGGAGAAATCCAGAGACTCGGCATACAGACGCTTCGGGCTAAGCAGCTATATGGGCAGCAGACGCTCGGAAAATCCGAGAGGATCAGCCAAGTTTGGGTGATGGATATGTTTGGATCCGAAACCGAAGTATCAATTTTGTCAGCTGCTATTTCTCGCCGAGCGACCCAATTAAATAGAAGCACTGGAAGATACTTTACGAGACCTCCTGGGTGCGTTGCTGGTAGCTGGCGGCTTTAATGCGAGAGCTTTATAGTGGGGAAACACGTAGAAAATTAATTACGGAGATGGTGGCTAGGCTGGTGGCATGGCTGTCTAAATTGAAGCCCAACACCTACGTATTGCAGACCGGGGTTCGAACAGTCTATATATGATTTAACTTTCGTTTTGGAAGTATGTCAGCGCTGACGAGGGACTGGAGGTTGATGGAATCATAGCAACATCAACTTCTGGTTATCAGAGGAAAACCAAAAAGGTAAAGCTCCGGTCGAAAATAGTTGGCTGGAAGGTTTCCAAGTTAGATAGGAGAAAACTCTTAGAGTTGCTCGGTGATAGCTTTGCTGACGAGGGCAGCGCTGATCGAGTAGGGCTAGTGGTAAATTAGGCAGAGCTCAATATGCTAGTGTATTTTACCATGAAGGAAATCAAGCGAGCGTGCGACGTCTCGATGTAACTTCGGAGACAACCTCCTGAGAAGCAACAGGATTATTGGTGGACCAAAGAGATACCAGAACTGAGGCGAAGAGCTCTAGCGTACAGGTGTTGGCCTCAGCAATCTATCGATAGAACAAAAGCATTCAAAGCTGCCACAGAACATAAAAGGGCGAAAAAAGAGCTGGGGAAGGCGATCAATGCAACGAAAAAACAAATGTGGCAAGCGCTTTACGATGAAGTGAACCGAGACCCATGGGGGCGGTGCTGCAAACTAGTTTCTGGTAGACTTGGACAAATGGACCCTGGCTGGCCTGGATGCGGATATGCAGAAGTACATCGTGGATTCGCTCTTTCTAGCGCATCACACGAGAGTAGAAAACGCTCTCATGGTCCGCTCTGAAAGAACTTCGTAGTGCAGCTCTGAAAATGAAAATTCGAACGACCCCTGGCTCTAGCAGCATTCCAGCGGAAGTGTTGAAAGCTGTGGTGGAGGATTACTGCGAATGTATAATGCGTGTTTATTAGCGGGTGTCTTCACGAGGCACGGCTTGTTTTGATTCCGAAGGGAAAAGGAGACCCTAGCACACCATCTGCATATATACCTCTTTGTACGCTTGATATGGTAGGGAAACTCCTGGAACGTCTATAAAAGCCACAACTATAGGCAGTAATACAAAGGGCCGGTGGTCTTTCGAAAAATCAGCATGGGTTTCGTATTGGGACTCAACAAAAAGTGGCATCTACGAAGTAATCGGCAGAGTAGAGCGCGGATGCTGCATGTCACCAGGCCAGGCCGGTCGTGTTTCTAGTGACGCTGGATGTCCAGAATGCCTTTAATTCAGCGAGATGGGCAGGTATTTTGGAGGCATTTGAGCAGGAATTTCAGGTACTGGACTACTTGTTAGCCATAGTTCGAGACTATCTGAAGAACTGTCGTCTTATATATGAGACGAAGCAGGGAGATATCGGAAACATATTACTGCCGGAGCAGCACAATGGTCTATTCTACGACGGGTTCATGTACCTTGAAAGGCCAGAAATGGAGTATGGACGACAAGGCTGGTTCAATCCACAAAACCTCGGCTTAGTCGTGACCACGGTGAAATAAATTTCTACCTGTGCCAATTCATATCAGGCCATGGCTACTTTAGGAAATACCTTCATAGAATGGGGAAAGTCAGGACGGATTTCTGCAAAAACTGTATTAGTGATGCATGAATTGATGATGCATTGTTAACTTTCTTGAAGTGCCTGCGCTTTGTGTTGGTAAAGAGGAGTGAAGGATATTATGAAAACAGGATATTATGATGATGTAGTTTTTTGATGTTTCAATAAGCAAAAAAAGAAGAGAAAGAAGAAAAAAGAGTAAATCATTTGCGAAGGCTACAAACCACAAAACTTTCCACGAAACAAACAAACAAAATCCTAAATGCAATTTCACATAATTTTTTTTTGTAATAGCCAGCACAATTTATTTTTTGAAAAAAAAATCAAATAGGTTTGACAAATGTGTTAGACTTTGACAAACCAAAAAAGCATTTCAACCTTAACAAACGTATGAAGTCTTGTGTGTGATTTGAAAATACGCCCACGATATCCTTTCAAAATAAGCTACTGTTTTTTCACATTTATTGACGTTCATTTTGTACTTACTAATGCCAGGGACTAGTGAATTAAGGGACAAGTACGTACTAAGGCCAGGGATAGGTAAATAAGAAACTTTGGACTCTCGATTAAAAGATTTAAAACTCACTCTTTTGATTTTTATTCAGCATGGGTTTTAAGGTTATGATGAAAAATATGAATATCTAAATATGACTATAGTGAGTTGAAACATTAAATTTGTTTTTCTCCATACTACCTTTTCAAACTTTCAATTTATGCAATAATTTTAATGATCACCAAATTTTAATCGAATATTCATAGTCAATATTCTTAGACTATAAAAAACGAATGCGAGGAACGTATGACTTGAGAACAAACTGTTTCGTAGGAAGGTTCCCAACATGAGCACTGAATTGACGTAAATAGTGCAATATATCTCCCAAGGGTTCGTATTTTTAAGCAAAATTTGCTCTGGAATTTTGACATGATAGAAGTAAGATTTTGGTAAGAAAATTATTTGGTATGATTATTGTTGAAAAACCCCATTTTCATCTGTGCCTGATCTCAACTCAGTAATTGGTTTTTTCTTGGCTGAAGAGACTTAACAAAAAAACTAAAAATTTTCAGAGATATATTTTGTGTCTGTCATTTTATAATCAACAATCAATTAATATTACATAAAACTACTTTCTTAAAATCAATCGACGCTCCCGATAATGATTAAAAAGTCTATTACATAACGAAAATTAATGAGAGCATATTTTCAGAACAAATACCATCAACACATTCAAATATTTCTACTGCTTTTCAAAGCTGAACCATATTTTATTGACTGACAGCTTTTACGCTACCGTTAAAATAATTAACTTTCAGGCTATTGTTAATATTTACTCTTGCATTCGACACCTATCCGGGCTTATTTCGAACGAAAAACTTTCAATTTTATCTGATTAATGTTTGCATTGTGATCGACTGCTGTCTAGATGAATGCTATTAGCTTTCTAGTAGCTTAAAGAGAATTTCTACTATTTACACAATAATTCTCGTTTGTTTTCCAATATTTCGTACTGTGTCATTGAAAATACATATATCAAGTGTTTTGAAAATGACAAGAACTTACTTGAAAAAAACTGTTTACACATTGTAATGGTAGGCTGGCTACTGTTAATTGGCGAAATGAAATGTGAAATTGTTAATCATTCGGTAAAAAAATGACTGGTGCTAACATCACTGATTAATGTTTACACGAATGTACCATTTGTATGGCTTAAAATTTGAAACCGCTTTTATGCAAATCAATAAGGTTCACTAATATTCTCTGTTTGTTTACATATTATTTTGTGAAAAGAGTTATTCGACTGTGTGGGATGTTATTAACCGTTATAAAAAAGAGGGCAAATTGAACATAAGACCAGAAAACAACGATCCGACAAAAAATCAAACGGTTTTGACGAAAAATTTCTATTGAGAGAAATTAAGAAAGATCCGCATTTGCCGGTTACAAAGCTTGTGTCCTTACTAAAGGATCGAAACGGTGTTTCCATTCAACCTGAAACCGTGAGGACAGTTTTGCGGAAGAATTGATTAAATGTTAGAGTTGCTATTAAAAAGCCCTTGGTATCAAAAAAAAGAAAAAAGAATTAGCTTTGCAAAAGAATATATAAAGAAGAATGCATCATTCTGGGATAATAATTTTATTTTTGTAAAAAAAGCTGTAATTAACATAATTTAATGTATCCTCAGGTCCTTTTCACTGATGAGAGTAAATTCAATTTATTTGGGTCCGATTGACAGCGATTTGAGTGGCGGGAACCCAACACCTAACTTAAACAAAAGAATTTAAAGCCAACTGTGAAGCATGGCGGCGGATCAGTAATGGTCTGGTGCTGTATGTCGGCTTCTGGTGTTGAAAACCTTCACTTTATAGATAATGAGCAAAAAAATATATTGGGACATACTGAAGAAAAATATGAAGCAAAGCGATGAGAAATTGGGTATTTTGACCGATTCTATTTTTATCAGGACAATGTCCAAAGCATTCCGCGCTCATAGTCAAATAATGGTTCCTCTATAACTGTTCAAAGGTGATTAAAACACCAGGCCAATCTCCAGACCTCAACGTTATTGAAAGTCTGTGTCAGAGATTGAAAATTAAAGTAGCGATAAGGATTTATTCCAACCTCAATGAAATGAAACAAATCCTGCAAGAAGAATGGGATAAAATTGACCCGGAATTTGCCGAAAGTTGGTAAACGAAATCCCAAAACTTTTAAAAAATACAATTGAACAACGTGGATTACCAACAAAATATTAATTTCTTTTGTAAAATTAAAATTTATAACTTTTTAATTGTACTCCGACTTTAAGTGTGACGACAAAATTTGGCGATTCCATATAACATTTCAATATCTGCTTTTTATGGCTGAAGAACTTTTATTTTTATTATTGATTGGAATAGTTTAGATAATAAAGACAATATTGTTGCAAAAAGAATTTGGGCAACTACTTTATTTTCTGATATATCGCCCCAAAATATGCTCAACACATTTTACCGACTTTATCTGTGAGGTACTGTATATAGACTATTATTTTTCTGTTTATTTTTTTTTTCTTCATTTTTCGCAGTATATATTTTGGATTATTTGTGGCAGTTTATTTGTTTACCTAGCGACAAAGTAAAAATATGTCTTTAATAATTAAAAAAAGTATGAAATTTACCAAAAAGTCACATAAACTCATACTTCATCAAGTGTTACACGACCCTTCATTTACATTTATTGAGCTTCCGATAAAAATGAACAATAGCGAATTGTTATGACTCTTAGCGTTCAAGTGAAAGTATTTATGTACATTACTTACGTCGACTGTTTTGCATTCGATAACAGTGCTGCACCCGGACTGTGCCTTAAGTATGCAGTACGGTAGTCTTTCAAAAAAAAAAAAAAAATGTATACATTCAAAAATAATCATCACATTTCATGCTACTTCTGTCGATTCGAAATGACTAATGTAACTTGAGCGTAAAGCTTATTGTAATGTGATAACCAAATATTTAGCTTGAACGGGAGTGAGATCGGAGACTGTATGCTGGTCGATTTTTTTTCTCGACGGATCCATTTTCGTAAATATTCGATTATTATAAGCATGGAAAATAATGATAATTGTCGGTCGAAAATGAATTTTTGCGTATAGATTCGTTTCGTTCATTCAAAAGAGGAGGCGATTCGAAGAACTAATCACGCTACACTGGTATATTTTCACATTGGATGTAAATTTTTGAAGGAAGCTCTCTACCAGCTTGAAGACCCGAAAACGGTTTATCTCGACCTTTGTTTTGTCCAACACGATAAACATAAAAAATTGTTTAATAAAAAAAAACGATTTTTTCCTTTTGAAGCTAGATATATTTAATATGGTGGCAAATATCAATATTTCAAGGGTAATCTGCCCTCTTCTTCAGGGTCTATCCCTCGAAATATCGATATTTGTCACAAAATTAAATATATCTAGCGTCAAAAGGAAAAAATCGGTTTTTTTATTAAAATATTTTTTTACAAGCTGGACAAAATTGGTACACATTGAAAACAACGATAAACATGTTCAACGATAAAGTTATATTCTTGCAAGTCTGTTTTCAAATATTCTTTTTTTCCTATTTGAATAATATGATCTCACAAAAAACATGCGATAATAAATTTTAACAACCCAATCGCTCTAGTTACAATTTTCTCTTCACATTTGATTCTGGATTCAAGTTTTCTATAACAAATTCGTAAAAATCAGCTTTTTCAGATAAGATTTTATTTGATTTTTTTTATGATCAAACAAAAAATAACAATCTACCGTTATTTGTTCCAATCCAATTAAACCTCATCGATTGTTCCAACGAACTTGAACCTGGCACTCAAACTACCTTCAAACCAGCAATTCTCTACATCTGATCTTTGTACGTTCCAAAAGACAAATAAGACACTGACCTACATTGCATAGGTAAATACTTGCTGTCGTTGTTCAGCTGCCAGCGAATGGGGCTAAATTTTAATGGCTAATAAATAAACAGCAACAGTCTGAAAATTATGTTGGCGTCCCTCAGCTTTCCGAGTTCATTAAACCACACGGGATATCTTGTCACTGAAAAAAGATACTTATATCTTAACAGACATGCCAGTGGTTTATCTTTGTCTTTTATTAATCCTGTGTATCTCTCGTTGTAAGCCGTTCTAGTCGAGAGACTAAATTGTGAAAGTTTCGTATGATATTAATGGTTCGTGAAGTTAATGAAAATCACGGTGACAACAGGTGATATCAATTAAAAATCCAAAGTGGTAGATTAAATGATGCTAACGATGACATGTGTCAGGACTTAAGTATTTACATTATTCTTCATTAATTTTGGCAGACAGGTCGAGGCCGTATGCAAAACGGAAAAGAACTAACGAAAAAGTTTTACAAGCAAATTCTCTTCCCACTGAGATGATTCATTCTATCCCGCTTTCGTGGATTTATTTTCGTCACTGCTCACGCCAGATTAATTTTTTTGATAATCGAACCATTGGTTCGAAAAATTTTAGATGACTAATCTGACTTGGAATGGAGATGTATTGATAATTGTGGTAATTTGATTGCTATGAGTTCTTAGAATGAGTCTTAATCGACTTCGATGTTTCGATGCTATAACATATTGATTGGTAGCAGTGCTGCCATATTAGAGATTTTAACCCTAGATTGAGGGATATTTTAAAAACTTCAGGGGACAAACAGGGGAAAAAATTATTCCGGGGTTTATTTAGGGCATTCTGATTTGGATAATGTATTTTTCCGGAAAGGATGTTTCAATAAAGAATAATCTCGAAATATGTAATGTCTATCTTTTTGTGACATAAAAATTGCAGAGCGAGTGAAAAAAATGATGTCAATTGATTACGGAATGCGGTGTTGTGATTGGTCGCATTCGTCGGCCTCCAATGGTACTGTCTAACTGTCTCTCTCGTGACTCCGCCGATAATAAACCTTTCGGGAGTAATTTTTTCTGAGTAAATACTTAACGCACCCAGGAAAAAATTAGTCCCGAAAGATTAGGATCAGTTAGCGAAAGTTTCACCTCACCTTAAAAAAGTTTACTTCATGTGACGTCAGTCTCAAATTTACATTTAAATAATCTAGTTTTTGAGAATGCCAAAAAAAATTCCCGGAAATGGCGTCACAATGGCTACTTAGGATAATTTTAGGGATAAATAGGAATTGTCTGGGGGTAAGCCACAAAGTCTGTCTGGCAGCACTGATTGGTAGTATGATTGTAATGTTAGATCTGTTTGTATAGTGCAGTAAGGTTTCGGTACTTGGTAAAAACTGATTTATTATTTAAATTTTATTCTGATCACAAAAAAAATAAAAAAATTGGGTATATATAATTTTTTTGTGCAAAGAAATTAATAGATATGATACAATGAGAGCATGTGTTTGAAATTTATGTGTTCTGGTGATGCTACTGATCACTTGTAGCACTAACGTACGATGTAGTGTACCAGTAAGTGTAAGTGTACTAGATTTTTGTAGTTTTCAAAAAAATTAAATAAAATTGCATTATTAAATCAGTACATATGTGAATTATATTTCCACGTAGTTGTCATCCCTTTCAATGCACGTAGCCAAAGAACTTGCCTTGGTCAAAGAACTGTTTCGCCACCTTCTTTGCCCACTTCCCCGACTGTTGAAAAGTTTTCCGCACCATTGTATCTTTTCAGGGAGGTGAACAGCTGATAATTTGAAGAGGCCAGATTAGGAAATGCATGGGGTGGTTCAAAACGTCCGATTCGAACGACTCCAGAAGTTGCTTTTTGCGTTGGTCATGTGAGGTCTGGTCTTCTCGCCCAAAAAGCAGACTCCTTTCCACAGCAGTCCCCTGCTCTTGCAGCGACAAACTGTGCTTTTTTTAAAGTTCATGCAGAAAAATTTAATGTAAGAACTAAACTGTCAACTATATTTTAACACGATTCAGAAAATAATTGTGTTTAAATATACTTTTGATTCATGAATATTGATTGCATTATTTGCTGTTCACTAATCGTTGGGTTTCTACCAAATAGCTAACTATAAATCAGGATGATGATTGTCTGGATTTCATTCCAAACGAAGATTATCAACTTGATTTTAAAAACCCAGCTGGTTGCTCGTTATTGTTTCCCTAACAAGTCATCTACACTTGACAGTATTTCAATGTCATAAGATATTATATCATTGTTTCCTTCCTTGAGTTTCGTTTTTAGATTTGTTCTATCACATCAAATTAGTTTTATCACATTCAGCGATCACTACACAATTAAAATACACCTCCTCTGTACATAAATCACAGCCAGTTCTCAACCATCACGGCTACTCGGCTGCAATATAAAAAGCTCCGCGAAAAATTCATATTCTTTCTAAAGCGTCTTGTTACGTTCATTCAATATATTTACATGCTTTCAATTCATCATGGCAATCAAATTACAAATTAAATCATTTCGCGAGCTTGGTTACATAATAGAAAATATGCGACGATTGCAAAACGTAAATGTAATGTAGTATAGACTTGCGGTATATTTCCTTCGCAGGAAAATACTGTTCGTTTTCTTTAATTTGCATTAGAATTGGTTTACAAGCAGAAAATTACTGTTAGATTATCTATTTAAGTATTCATTTCCGAATCATATTATATGATGATTTTTCATTCGAATGAAACGAATAGAATTACAAGAGGTGAGTAACTGGAACTTTAACTGTTCCGACGATAAACTGGAAAATCGATCTTGGATAACGAATAAGCTTTTAGCTATTGAGCTGTTATTTTCTTAGGTAGTTCAAACCAAGGTAGCATATTCTGGAAAACACTTTTTTGGAATATTTTATTTCAACAGATATGTTACACTAAAAAATACAATACAAATAGTCAAATACCATATATTATGATGTAAATAAGTTTTTGTTAATTAATTTCTATAAACAGATGATATTTGACAACAAATTGCGACATATCGAAAAAAAATTTGAAATTTGAATTTGAATTTTTTGAAAACAGATTTTCAATAATTTGTGTTTTTAAATAAAAATCATTTTTTTTTATGTTTCTTACACAATAAAGCTGAATACATCAGACGCAAGAGTATAATATTTCAAATTAGGTGTTGCATTACATCAAGAAGATATGATTCATTAAAAAACTCAATACGGTGAATGAAAGATTTAAAAAAAAATGGTGAAACAATGTCACAGTGAATGAGTAAATTCATTGTATGCTATATTTCAAAACCCAAAATATTTGAAAAAAAAACTTAGTTTTTAAAATTATTCCTAGTTCAAATGAAAAGAAATTTCATTTGATATTTATCATCAATTATTTTTGTAGCATCGCAATATGACTTTAATTTTCTTTTCATTGCAATTAACAAACACTTGAGCTCCAGCAAGAAAGCAATACAAAGGTAAAAATATGCACTGAAGCCGTTAAAGTCAGTTCACAAGAAGTAAAAATTATATAGCAATCATAGAGTATCAAACTTTTACTATAAAAACTTTGATTGTTTTCCAACTGCGAATTTTTGGTAGCGGTTTTTGATTTGATTTCAGTTGGATACTGTTAAAACAAAAAAAGTGACTTTCATAGCTCTACTTAAACAAAAACATAGCATTTATCAATCAGTAAAGTGAGATCATGTGGTTTTGCTGTGCTTGGTTGAGTGTTTTGGGGCTCTTTGATGAAGGTCGAAAACACAACTCAATATTACACTGCTGAAATGTTTGATGAATTTTTTTCAAGGGTCTTATGCAAGTAAAGTTGAACATTGAACAAGCACGGTTCGAGTTTGACACTTATTTCGAAATTGAAATGAAATTCCGAGACACCTTTTGAATATAAGCTTTTAGTGTTAAATGCGATGAATGTGATTTTGAAAAATGATAGTTTTTAAGTTTGTTGTTTATGGAACAAAAGTGACTAGAATAGATTTCAAATCCTCCTTCATTGGTTTTAAAATTATCCTTCTGCGAGCTTATAAGATACTAGTCGGCATGGTCTCGACACTATTTGCGGGTCAGTGGCTATTATATATTATTACTATTATTCCATTTATTTCGCAGCTCATCTAGTTTAGTTTTTTACATCGTGTATTTAATACCAAGATTACTTTCATAGAAGCTGTATTAAACATTTTATGATGATGGTAAAATCGCTCACAAGCACTGCTCCAATTTAAGAATCGCCCCACTAGATGACATGTATCTAGGATAATTGTTTTGATAATATAACCTATTTTATTTTTAGCGCTTAGAATTTTCCTGGTTTTTAGTTTTTGGGGATAAAACTAGTTTAATTGTAGATACAACTGCAGCTTCCAAATGCTCGAAATTTCTATTGCTATTGACGTGTACTTCTAGCTAACGAAACCGTTATATGAATTACAAATGCTGCCTTATGTTTTTTATTGAGAAGTTATATAGCTGACTGATTCGCTTCTATTCTTATATCGGTGCTAATAGGCCTCCTCTAATATATCAAGTTGCTATTTCTTCGAAGATAAGATAATTCTTGAATAATGGTTTTTGTCATATCTTCACATTGTTCAGTCCAACTAAAATATGGTTGATATCTGCATAGATCTTTTTATTTCGGTAATTTTAAGCTTCTATTACACGATCTTGAATGGCCATGAAAAATCCAATGATGGTAGAAAACAGCCACTGGTGTCAAATTTAGCTGATAGCAAGCAAAAAACACAATCCAACTCTTTATTTCTCCAGGTTTCTATCCCATTTTCAGTAGCTTGAGCCTTGATTTCTCGAGAACTTTCACTATTTAATTTAGTCTGAAATTATAGTCTGCTTCAGCACACACCCTTGAAAGATACTCTCTGTGTGCTACCAAATAGGCAAGCAATACTAATGATGTTTTACATCTCTGAATTATATGCTTTAGGAACTCTTCAAGTCGTCTGTTTACCTCATACGTAAACGGATACAGTTAAAGGTAAATTTATATGCTTAATTGGATCTTAAGGGGGAAAATACATGTAAAATCGAAAAAAAATTGCTAATTTCACATTGACTTAAAATATATATATTGTATATTCAGAAAATTTTCAATATTAAATCCCTATAGTACATGTCTTACAGTAAATGAAAATATTTTTTTAATAATTTTTTAACACAAAATGGCGGCAATGCGAGCAAATGAAAAAAACAAATCAAAAACTGCCTCGTACAACTTAACGCCTTTTCCGGGGAACTTGCAACGTTCAGAGAAAAAAAAATTTGCTAATGAGACATATAATTCGTAGGTAAACCAAATTTATAAAAAAAAAAAAATTTTACACTAATTTTAGATTAAAAACAAAAATCGATTATTTTTCAAAAAAATCACGTTTTAAACATTAATAAACAAATTGGAATTGTTTTTGCGGGATGATTAAAATTGAAAAAATTTTATTTATCTTGAAAATTTTTTTTATTTGACAAAGTGGTTTTTTAGTTGTAAGTTTTTTTTTTTTTTATAAATTTGTTTAAATTTATCTTTTTATTTATCTGAAATTTTGTTTTTTTTAGTTCTATGATAATGCCAAAGCTCAGGGGATTACCCTTTGAAGCGAATGCTTAGTGATGGCGGTAGGGAATACAATAGCATGTAGATTTAACGATTAGATAATACTGTTTTATAGATGTGGTATAAATTTGAGCCGGATTGGTTCAATATTTTTTGAGATATTTTGTACGGAAGTTGAAAAAGTACTACTTTGCGAAAAACGTGTTTAAAGTTTGCGTTAGATAAACATCATTGATTATAATTTTTTACTATAACTTACTCGTTAGTCAGCGATTCCAGGTCCATACAACAGCCCTTCAGCCTTCTCGTGCACATCATTTTGGTGCATTAGAAGATCACGGCGAGCATTTTGGGCTTCTTTTGAGCTGAAAAGACTTACGGTTCTATCGTTCTACCCTGTCGTTGGCGGCTCTCTTGGCATAATTAAATAAGCTGGGGCTTATTTCGATACCTGAATCATTCATTAGGTGCAACAAGAATGTATGGCCTTTGATGAACATCCCAGTGGCTATGCAAGCTGATATTTCAACTATTTTCAAGCCGGCAATCTCACGGTTTTTACTACAAGGCTCATGAATACAGGCCTCTTTGTAACTTATAAAAATGTACAAGTGTAAATGTATATTTGTATCTATATTTCCTTAGAATTTCAGAATTATGAGAATGTGGGAGGTATACACAATTAGAAAACTGCCCATAGCACCGAAAAGAAAGTAGGCAGGGACGCCCGGCAGGTATGCTCGACCTACTGGGGAACGCCGCGCTGCCTATAACTGACTATAACTCGAGAAATAATATGAATATCGCTTCAAAACTTTTTTTTGGTATATTTTAAGAGCATTTCAAACATTTTAATGTTATAAAAAAAACCGAATTTGTTTTAGCAGTTACATGTATTTTCCCCATTAAGGAGATAATTATCAACTGACACAATGCATTGATTTGTGGTGGCAATAATGAAATTGTTGGCTTGAAAAATTTTTGAATGGATTCTTCTATAAATCAAATAGTAAGAATTTTCACAAACGTATGCTATTTTATATACCAACCATTTCATATTAATTTTTACAATTTTAAGTTGACAGTCGAACACGTTCATATGATGACACGTTTTATATTTTAAATAGATTAAAATTTACTGAAATATGGTTTATGGCTTGATATTTACAAAAAAGGATTACTCGTGAGCAAGTAAATCAGATAAATAATATAATTTGTATATCCCACTTTTTAATTACAGGTTTTAAAAATAGGGAGTAGAAAAATCTCCAAAATGTACAAAGAATAAAATGGACATAATATTTTAGTCTTTATCGTTAAAAAGTTCCAACAATAAATAAGAAAAAGCCACAAATCATATTGATTTTAATATCAACAAACAAGCACAATATATCAGAAGCACTATACAAGCATACTAGAATGTGTAACTGCTTGAATAATTTACGTAGCATTGCCTGCATTATTTGCTTACACTTACGACATTGGCATCGTATGCTGAATGATTAAGCCAAGAAAAAATCAGCCTTAGAAATTGAATAGGTAGTGAATAATACGTAAATGAAGGATAAACCAAATATATGGTAGCAGCGCTGGCATCACCAAATCGTCAAATCAATCAGCACTCCATCAAAATAAGCAAAGAGCAGAAATTAGACACTGAAAAAATCACGCTTGAAAAATAAGTTAATAAACAGGTGTTGACGAAGTCAAATGTCTAAGATCAAAACTCACAACGATGGCACACGCTAAGACCCCTAAAAAGGTGAAGTATTGAAGTCGATGATGGTGCTGCAAAGCCAAGGCGGTTGAAGTTTCATACTATAATAGATCAAGACAGAAGTATTGACTATTTTATTTGAACGAAAGATACTTTTTGATTTGATTAATGTTTGTAATCATGATTTTGGCTCCACTGTTGAAGAAAATAGAAACACTTTCTTCGAAAAAAAATGTATATTTAATAATTTTTACTTTTCAGTGCTTTGATTCTCTCATGTGCTCAGTACGTTTTCAATTGATCATCTGTGATGCTTGCGAGCACTAAATAAAGCGTGTAAAGTAGATGGTCAAAATAAGTTTATTAAGTTTATTGGTAATACTGATCAACTTTGCAACCTACTTATTACCTGACTCATTAGAGTGATTGAGGAGAAAGCTGAAGTTATTAACAAACCGCGGTATCGAAAACCCTGACAGATGTGGTAAAACTGAGAGGCGTTTTGTAAAAAAAGGACCAATTTTTCAAGTCAGTGAGCAGCCTGCACTCTTAAAAAAGGAAATACATGGTTTTTGAATGACATTTTAGTGTTTGACATAAAAAAAACTTTTTCAATTTATTGGGGAGTGTTCCATGATCAAGCTGCGTGGAGTATTTAACATTTTTTAACGAGTTTCGTGCAAAACATTTTATTAAATATGATGAAACATAAAGTACATGAAGTTAAGAATAAATACTGTGTGCATAATAGAAGGAAAAATCAAGCCATGAGATAAAAACAATTAACGTCAACGATAGTATTAAGCTATATCATTACCAGTATCAAAACAGTCTACTAATAACGTAAAATTTATGAAAAACAAATTTATCTTTTTTGATTTGTATTATATTCTACTCTGCATTTTCTCGGTCTTCAATAAAACGCTTTACTCGAAGTTGTATAAAATACACTGTATGCATAAGACAAATGAATCGACAGCATTTTGGCCTGCTATAGACTCGTATATGCATCAATTTCGATGCAGATGTAACTGATTTGATTTTCTTCATTCAAACTGCATTGCAAACTGTTAAAAGATTTATTTTTTCATGAATGAAACTTGAATATTTTTCTTATAAATAAGAACTAGCAAATTGCAATAACTTATATCATACAAATTGCTCAATCAACTGAAGATAAATATTGTTTGCGGCTTTTTCACACTTTGAGTTTTCTTCTTAAAGCTGTATCTATCACGAAATTGATGTATGGACGTTGAAGTGTGTAATTTTCAAGATAACTATATTTATGACAGTGCAAGCCTCATACATATCCGGTTACCCTCGTAAACTTAATGCGGGTAATAGTCATTTGAAGACTAGAGTAGACGTAAATGTATGCAAGGTGGTTGTTGACTCTCGACCTCCTTGCCGGCCACTGAGACAATCTACGAGATTTGTGGACAATGAGATGTTATGTTTAAAGTGTTTGCAATAAAAGCCAAATCAATTTTAAAAGCATAAAAATAATAAAGCATAAATCAAAGTTTTCCAAATGAAGACTCATAAGTTTTTTAACTATCACTCGAAAGAATGGTTTATAAATGCAAGAATATTTTTCAAGTTCTTTCAGCATCGAAAAGCTTTCTGTGAACAACGGTACGAAAACGAAACAGCATAATCCCGAATAATAAATTAAAAACCGTTCATAATTGCCAATCAACGACCGCATATCATCCTCTCAATATAATTCGATATCCGTCCTTGTGTCGTGCTCGACACAAGGCCACAGCCACCGAATCGACGGCGGCATCACTAGTAGCATTATACGAGACTCGGCTAATTCATGCAACAGTCCAATGAAGATCCAAGTGTAGATAAATATTTATTCACCAAATCGACAACGACGTGAACATTGGCTTCATTATCATCATCAGCGTAGTCAATATTTTGCAATCAAAACAAAGTTACTGCCTTGAGTCTTTCGTTTTTTCCGACTGTTCGAGTGCACATCGATTGATAAGATTCCTATCTACCAGCATCTCATCGGTGTCGCGTTGAGGTCGTTGTAGCATTATGATAATGCGAATCTGATGACTAGACCGCAGCGCGTAGTCTATAGCTGGCTGATATATAGTTTGAAAATGTAAACTATCTGGTTCAATCCGGTTTATAAATAGAAAAGTTGTCGCGGAAAATATATAAAAATAGTTACATGTCGTCGGAATGTTCATTCAACTCGGATATGGGAATTGTTTAGATGATGATGCTGATAATTGAAGTCGTAGTAAGTGGGTCAATTATGAATTTAAGGGGTTTTGAGTTGGTTTTTGAGAAATAGTCAAATGATGCGGAAGCTTGTGTGTGTATTTCTTGAAGTTTTTTCGATTGATAATTACAAGATTGTTTCTTGAAAAATTATAATTACTGTAATTTTGGACGCCACATTAGTGGTGCTATTGTTACATAATGCATATAAACTGTTCGTGTTTCAGATAAATTTTATCAAATTTTTTTGCGGAAGTCTAGAAAAACGCAATGTGTGTTATTGCAGCTTTTACGAAATTGGTTAATGTTGAGTTTTGTTTTAACTTGATGAGTGGGCATCAAACAAACTTTCTTGAAATCACTTTTTCAGTGGATAAATCTTTGTTGCGTTTAGTAGCGTTAATTAAGTTTTTTTTTTTCAATCAGAATACGCCAACTACTGAATTAATGATCACTACGCAAGAGTGAAGTATGGTGCCAATCACTAAAACTAAGTAATTTCGTAAAAATTAGAAAAAAATGTCGACACCATTTTAATTACGGACATTAATTTGATTAAACTGTGATGTTACATGATGTATTGTAATGAGAAAGTGTTGGAAAATAGCTTATACTATTATACAGCTTAGGCAATAAGGAGACACTATAAGTGAAGTTGATAAATTGTCCATGATCAGTAGGTCATTTACTTCAACAAAATATCATTGAACAGAGAGACCAAGCCCAAAATTTGTCTTAGTTTCTGTTAGCTGTCTGACAAATAATTAGCACACTTAGGCATCCAGAGCGAGTGTGGTAGCCAAAACGATTTCACACTTTGTTATATTAGATGCACAGTAGCTAGTTGATCATTTTTCATTTCTCCAGAGTCTGCGAAGATGTAAATTTCAGAGGACTGATCTAGTTCGAAGACTGCTGAGATTAAAATGTATTTCGTGAGCCATCTAGTAGACTTAAAAATTCACATGTTTTATGCTTTTTTGACTGATTATTTCTTTATGACAGGTTCTTCTTCCTATGCTTTTTTTTTTAAATGTGGTAGTGGCTAGGTGGTCACAAGAACATAAGCTGAAATTAAGCTGGCATTATAATATTTAGTTCGAAAAAATGTGATTATTTAATAATTGACTTGACTTAATTGAATTATTAGTAAAGGTTATCAATTTGTGATCACGGTTCTCTTCTTGTCTATGAATTAGTATAGAGAACGTTTATCAGCTCTAATGCTTATCAAAGCCGTGAATAATTAATACGGGAAACTTGATCGTTTTGCGGAATAAGCCTCCAAGAGCAGAATCAATATGGAATTGTTTTTGCGGGAATGGTTTTAACTAGGTGGTTTCGAAAGCATGCACTGATTTTCATCAGACATCAGCTCACAGTGCAAACCTTACTGATGTGACCTCTTGCAGTGGGAGATCATTAGTTGAAGGGAACCATGATTACAAACTAATAACCTTTATGAGCAAATGATATCGCCAGATATAAGTCGAGGATGTTAAAATTTATCAAAACTAACGTAAATGAAAATTAATTATCTCCCACTGCAAGTGGTCACATCAGTCAGGTATGCACTGTGAGCTGATGTCTGATGATAATCAGTGCATACTTTCGAAACCATTTAGTTAGTTAAAAATTGTCAAATTTCAACCATCCCGCAAAAACAATCCCATGTTGAATTATTAGATTTGAATCAATCCTTGCTGAAGCAATTTATTTTTTGAAGCCTGTTGAAAACGTAGGTAAGGTAAGTCGAGGTTTCGCAAAAATGTTTTCTTGGTGAATAGTGCTTTAGTCTAAAGTGCACATATTTTTGTTCCATGAGACTGCTTTTGACCTTTGCACTCTTTTGCTCCAAGAACAGTTTTGTCACATTTATTGTTGTTGGTTCCACTCAAAGCTGCTTGACCCGAATCGTGAGACAAGCAATAGAGGGCTCTATTAACGCATTGATCAATAGATCTTTGAAAGTTTTCAAACTCATATTTCAGCGCAGAAAACACTCCTGAGATAGACTCCGCGTTTACAGGTTATTATTTTTTTGTAGGTGGAAAGGACATTGCTTAGTTTTTTCAATCAACTGACAATGTATTATTATCAGAATTGAAATAGTTTACACGACAAAAAGCCAAAATATGCATGCAAATGTGTACAAATGTCACTAGAAAATGCTTTCCAACTTCTAATGAATTTCTTTTCTCTTCAATTGGAATTATATTTTGATTATAAGACCTTTCAAAACTAATGTTTTGATTTTTTTGGCGATGCACATAAAGGTGGCTCTGACGTACACTATGCATTTTTGATTTTTATATGCAGTTGAAAAAACTACGCAATATGTCATCGTTTTGGAATTGCTTATGTGTTTGTGTCCTCATATGGAAGAGAAATGTCAAAAGAAAAAACCAGTACTAAAAAATCAAATAACGATCGAATGAAAACAATGAAAATATCACACGAACATACTCGTACATTTTAAGCTGAAATTTGCTCTAAAGATAGTAATATTTAAAATATGTAAAGCATGCATGTAACATGCACGTACATAACTATTCGACCCCTGATCATTACTATTTCAGCTTTTGTCTAGTGAGCTACGATTACTTAGTCAAATTATAAAACTTGAATGTAGTACCATTCAAAGGGGGAAGGTATAAAAGATCAGAATTGTTCCATACTATTTTCATTTATGTGGTAGCAAAATTTAGGTACGTCCCTAAAATTTGATTCAATAAAATCCATAGGTGGCAGCTAAGGTTAAATGAAAAAAGACTATTGATTACAATGATGAGATGTCTTGGTAATCTGAGTTAATCAAGTAATCTCATCATTCCATTTAACAGTATCTTTTAACTAACCTTCAGCTGCTACCATGAAGCTTTCACCAAAAATCTCTTTTGTGTTAAATGGGCTCCCTTTGAAATACCTATAGCATTCTTGTAAATATATAATACGTACATAACTATTCGACCCCTGATCATTACTATTTCAGCTTTTGTCTAGTGAGCTACGATTACTTAGTCAAATTATAAAACTTGAATGTAGTACCATTCAAAGGGGGAAGGTATAAAAGATCAGAATTGTTCCATACTATTTTCATTTATGTGGTAGCAAAATTTAGGTACGTCCCTAAAATTTGATTCAATAAAATCCATAGGTGGCAGCTAAGGTTAAATGAAAAAAGACTATTGATTACAATGATGAGATGTCTTGGTAATCTGAGTTAATCAAGTAATCTCATCATTCCATTTAACAGTATCTTTTAACTAACCTTCAGCTGCTACCATGAAGCTTTCACCAAAAATCTCTTTTGTGTTAAATGGGCTCCCTTTGAAATACCTATAGCATTCTTGTAAATATGCCTTTGAAATTTGTGAGCGATTAGCAAACAATTTCTCTTTCTTCTATATCCAGTCCTCAGGCTCCAAACATACCTTGTTTAATGTCTTCTCTCTTTGTATCTCGTTTTCACTTCGTCTAGAAGTCGAATCATTAATAAACTGCCGTTATAAAAGCACTAGTTGTAGTAATGACAGTATTCCAAATGTATTGGTGAAGTAACATTCCTTATGTGTCCTTCTGCCCATTATTTTCTTGTAGTCTAAACTCTGGGAAATTTTTGGCGCATTAGAAAACTGCAAAAACCATCCTTATGCACAAGTCTGGTGTTTATACCAGCATATTCAACTACCGTCTCATATCTCTTTTGCTGTGCTTGAGCAAACTTTTTGAGTGCATTGTGTATAAAGAACTAAATCACTCTGTTCAGCTCATCTTAGTACAAGCACAACATGATTTTCTGAAGCTCCTATTAACATTTTCTCCTAAAAAAAACTATTCAATCTGCTTTGGATCCAAAGAAAAGAAAGTAGATGTCATATATACTGACTTTTTCAAAGCATTTGACTCCGTTAATCAAACGTTACTGCTTTTAAAACTGGAATACTATAGATTTCCCCGATTTGTTTCTTTCTTAGTTTTCTTTTTATGTTGATAAGCATATGTGTAAGGTACCTTCCAAGTCAGATTTTTCAACTCCTTTTCCTCATATTTCTGGGGTTCTGCATAGTATGAACTGGTTAATTTGAAACTTTGTATCCAATGAGCAACAGAAAAATTAGGCTCAATAGGTTGTTAAATTTGACTGCGTTTATTTTACTATTCGTTATAATTTAATATAAGTAACAAGTATATAAAGCACTTTTACGGACAGTATTTTCCAAAACTATTTAAATTTGCTGCATATTCATCATTAAGCCTTCATCATTTCATATAATAAAATCATTTTTTATATTATTATATTTTTTATTTATTTTAATGATATATTAATATTAATATTTTAATGAAATATTATATTAATGAAATATTGAAAAATATCTGCACGAGCTAGATTTTTTTTGGAAACATTGCAATGTTGTTTCAAGGCATAAACGAACACACACAAAAGCGTTAAATGCCCTAAAGCTTTCAAATTTTGCAATAGGAGTGCAAGACGTGAAGTAAAATATAAGAATTTGCTTCGTATCTGTTTAAAAACTTTCGCGATGCACTGCAAGAATACGTTTAATGAAATTAATGATCTCTAAATTGAATGATGCAACGTGAATGAATGATGCAATGTTATTTGAAAGATGCAACGAGCTGTTTTTTGAGAAACTGAACAAACTAGGCCCACCAAGTAGTGGTCATTAAGAGGCTAATATTTGGTGCCCAGCGTGATTATTTTGTGCCTACTAACTAAGCTATGGAACGGATTGGCACTTGTATGCAAAGTAGAGTTGACTAAAGCTGAATAAAAATGACAAAAAAGAACGGAAAATTAGAAGCGCTCACTTTCTTTACATAAATTTACGAGGATATTAAGCTCTCTTCGAAGGCAAAAACAAAAAAAAAATTGAATATTTTTTATTCGCTAGTATCTGTAAAACTGATCAGCAGTAATATCATGAACAAGCAAACTTGCAACTGTGAAAAAAACAGTTTTCTTTCAAAAATAACACCAAAGTCGAGCAATTTAAACTTGATTTTAACAGATGTCAAAACGTTTCTTGCTAACCAGTTTTTTTTTTCAAATCTGATGATACTCTTTAATTTACTTTATCTGGGTTGAATATTTAACTTCAATCTTATCCTAGCATAACCTACATTTTCCCATTTCTACAATCTCCTTTTTTCGATTTCTACCGTAAACTGCTCTTTCTCTTGTAAACTTATCTTATTTTCCAGCTTTTCATCTAATCTCATTTTATCTATTTTTATAACCTTGTATCTTTTTCAGAAAATATATTACTAATATTGCATTTTTTTTTGTGTTACCCTATAAAATACCATTCTTGATTCGTTCAGAACCGGGCCTTACCAAAATAACGGACCACCAAACAGTATACTTGTTAGCATTTATTTCGAACAGTATACTTTTTAGCTTCTAATCACTATATTATTCAAGGAGGAAACAATTTCAAAAGGAATTCCAAAAATATTTCTCACAATATATTCAGAAATAGAAAACCACAACTTGTAGCATATGTAGGTCGGTCAAAACAAAGATTAAAGTATCAAATCATTGAAACGAAACATTCCACACTCTGATAATGACGTCTCATCGTTCAACTTAATCTTCATGTCTCATCATTTCATCAATTTCTTCCAAGTTGAAGTAAAGCTCACGCTTACAATTAGCTTTCATACACTACCGACTTCCACCTTTTATTAAAAGTGTCCAAAGGAATAGCAAACAAACAAGATACATTTCTCCTGTTGTTATGTACATATTTTGCAAATTCAATAAACAAAGCTGAAAATCCTTTCACCGAAAATTTCACCAAATTCATGGCATTGCATTTAGTACAACGCAATCGATCTTTGTCCATTCAATTAATTGAAATGTGTGAAATTCCCGATGGTGATGCACTCTCACAGAAAATGTATGTTTTATGCAAATTATATGAACCGAAATGCAATTACAATATCATTAAAAGTCTAAACGTCTTCGATCATCAACAAGCTATGATTAATTACGTTTTGAGATTTTGATGATAAATATCTACCACGCAAAAAAAAAAAGAGAAATCTCAAGAAGCCAACTATTATATTAAATAATGTGGAAGATATTTTTATATATTTTTGTCTTACTAATAAGACAGTTGAATTTGTTTAGCAGACTTTTTTTCCAAATTTGTTACAATTAGGTTTTCCCCAAGCTCTGGGATTTTATTTAATCGTTTTTGTTGTTAACATCGAAACAATAAAAGATCAGGGCTCTGAGTTTGAATGAAATGTGTGATTGTTATTAATTGAAGGTTAATAATTTTTCCGAATTTTTTCGGACGAACGAAAGTGAAATATGACAAATATGGTTTTGATTAGTGTACTTTAATCAAATATCATGCAATGGAAATTTATCTTTTTGAGAAACAATTTGCAATTATTTTGAAGCTTCATTATAGCTTTCGTACTAGAGATCTTTCAGAGTCAATGTATCTGTTATGCATGTTTTTCAATGATTTTTTTATAAATGAGTATACACTTAGCAAACTATCTTTTGAAAAAAAAAACTAGTTTTATAATAAATATTTCTGGTTCTTGGTAATCATTCAAATATATTCACCATTAATTTGCAAATACAGTAGACAAAAGTGATGATAGTGACAATGATACTGCTAATCGACATTTTTCGTCTGAAATTTTGCCTATCAAATTTAAAAGATATTTAGCGAGATGTCACTGATCTCCTTCAAAGTCATTCCGGGATGATGTCAATGCAGTGAAGTTCAGTTCAGTCAAGGAAATAAAAGTGAATTTCATCACCAGCATCCAAATCATATTTAATTGATGTGCATGTAAATTTGATAAGTTCGTTTGCCTGTCCTTGATAGAATTTGAGAATGTTTGTTTGAAAAACCGGTATAAATGTGATGCAATCCATTATATTTGATAATTAGCTTCTAGTGTTGTTTTCAGGTATTTAGAAAAATATGTTTCCTTTCCTGTACTCTGTATTTAAGTAAGACTAGATCAATTGTTTGTAATATACCATTGGTAAAATTATCCGCTAATTACAGTAGTATTTATTGATAAATTATGTATATATGTAAAATATATATATAAATTACTAATAATTGTAAAAATAGGCAATCGGCGGAGAGTTTGATATTAATGTTTTATATTTAGGCCGACTCTAGAAGTTACAGTCGTGTCTTTAAATCATTAAAATTTGAGCTTAAAGTTCAGATTGATAGCTGTTTTTGAAAAACACAATGAAAGAACAATAAATTAAAATTTGAGTAGTCATACCATCAATGAAAACTAAGTGTTTAAATGATATTTTTTTCTTTATTTTGAGAAAAAATTGACCAATCACAATCAATCAAAAAATTTTAAATAGATTTTGGTTTCTTGACACTTAACAGCTTGTTTGCATGGATGTTTTTTTGGTTTGTGTTCAAAATGCTTTAAATCAATTTATAAAATATGATTGAAATTTATTATGTCATTTCGAGAGCAGTATACTTCAATATGTACTTTGCATTGCTGATAAATAATACGTAAATATTTGCTTTAAATATATCCTACTAAATCACTTGCTTACCTTGAGCTCTAAGTTTAGAAAATTTTAATTTTGAGGGTTTGGTTAACACTTTTGGCAGATCTTACCTGAAATGAAAAAATGAAATAATTAAATAATGGATAATGAAGCTATACAATAGTAGGGGAATAAAAAGGGGTATCTTTCAAAGAGCAATGTGTCTTTTTTTAAATTGATAGCAACACGAATCAAGTTCAAATGAGAATAATATTTATTAAATACAACGAATAGTTCACGAAATTATGTCTTCAGTAAAACAACAGGCATATAACCTTTAGAGTAAATTTTTGACAAAGTGCATTCTGTCGGCCTTAAAACATCCAATTGGTGAACTTACTAATTGCAAGAAGTAGTCTCTACAGACTTTACTTGAAAACAACTTTGCAAACGCTTCGGTAAATCAAAGTCAGAGTAATTCTGTGCCTCCGACCAAACCTCTTGCTATTCGTGTCAGTGAGAAACAATGGTATAAAGCAAGATCTGACGTCAACAGCTAAAATGTCAGGGACTCAGTCATTTCCTTTGAGAATTTCAAATCACCAGGCTTGGACGGCATCCATCTGGCCATGCTAAGGTAGGGACTTGACTGTCTGGAGGCAGACCCAGGAGAAATTTTTCGCACATACCTAGCCTTGGGGTTTGATCCGTTACCTTGGCGGCAGATTAAGTTTGCGTTTATACGTTTAAACCTAAGGAAGATGACTATTTAGATCAAAGTATCTGTAGGCCAATCAGTCTAAACTTGTATACACTGAAATGGCTGAAGAGACTTATTTAATTGCACGTATGAGCTAAAACGCTTAAGTTTAATCGCTTAGATGACAAACAAAATGCATACCAGCGAGGAAAATCTTATGAGTCAGGCCTTAATTCCCTGGTTTCCAATGCCCAGGAAGCAATTTTTAATGGTTAGCATACGATAGAGGTATTTGTGAACATTTAAGGAGCCTTTGACTGCATGTTTGCGTGAAGCTGCCAAAATTAATGGCATGGCCATGCAGGCCCAAAAATTATTGATGTTGGCAGTTGGAACTGACTGCTACTTGAAAACTGGGACAACAAATGGATATCCACAAGGATGTGTCTTACTTCAGCTTCTCTAGAATGTGTTAATCGAATCCTACCTAAATGAGCTGCAACAAGAATGGGTTGCACAGAATTAAGACTTTTGTATTTTCTCTGGAAGAGGCATGTGGAACTGAAGCTGACTCGAGCTCTTAATGCTTACTCTGCTCCTAATTTGAGTCAACCACGTGTATAATCATTTCTGGTTATCTATGGTGGGATTTGAACCAAGAAACACCCATGCTGGCAGTCGTTGTGCTATCCATTCAACAACTCAGGCTATTATTGGGTAGCCACAGGGAACCCATTTATATGAAGAGCCAAATGTGTCATTTGCTGTGTTTTGACAGCCAGGCTGCTATTTGCATTTAATCTCTGAATGAAGCCTCGATCAATACTTAATTGCAAATTAAGTTGGATATTATTCCTGGAAACTGGCTAATGTGTTCAATATAGACTTTTCCAAGACTGCAATGCAAATTTTAAGAATATCTTATCCCTACGAGAGACGTGTCCATTCACTCGAATAAATATTTTTTTGGAATCATTAGCGGAAACAACATTTGACATTAACCGTCCTTGGAAAGGTAGTTTGTACGTTTAGGGTGGATGTAACACAAGCGGAGACAGATGGGCGAAAGTGGCAGCTGGCCCATCTATTGCATAATGACTGTGGAATTTTTTTGTTGAACTCATGTTGGTACTACCTTTACTATATATTTAATATTTCACTGAAAATCAAGAATATTTTTTTTTTTGGGTGTTTACCCTCTCACGCTTATGAATATAATAATTTTTGCTTGTAGGTTCTTTCAAGTGATGAGGAAAAGTTGATCCAGGAAAAAAACAAAAAAGAAAAACAAAAAAATCTCTACCATTATTAGTTACAAAACTCCAACAAAAGTTATCCAAAGTCATACTAATCCACATGCATTCTCAGATATCTTTCCTATACTAATATTTCCTTGCTTATGGAAAATTTTCGATTTGAAGCTCTCTTATCAAAAGCATTTTAAGCTAACACGCTATACGTTCAATAAGTTTTGGTAATTCTACCAGATTGTTAGTAGTATATGAAATCTGAGCCCTGAGTATACTTGCTGGTCGGCATCAAAGTACCGTGTACGGGAATCAACTTTTTTTTAGCCTCAGCGCATATCACTATTGTGAGTTGAATAGCTTTGTGTAGCTTAGTGGATAAAGCCTGGGCTCTTAGGGTCTTTCCGATTTGACGTCTTTGCCTTCGCTTTTAGCTTGTTATAACAAAATATGACGTCAGATCAAGTCGAGCCTGTCCGAATTCAGTTATCTACGCCCATTGCTCTCCTGTATAACTGTTGACGAAGTCACGTTCTGATTTGACTTTTTGTTGGCTTGATGGTGCTTTGAGGTAATGCTACGGAGCAAAGCCATCGATTTCGGACACCTCATCTTGGTCTGCTTCAAACTGTTAGAATAGCTCAACCACTCTGCTGACGTCACAATCTGTCATAACAAGATGAAGATGAGGACGAAGACAGGAATTCGAAAAAGCCCTTAGAGTCTGAAGTTCCTGGTTCTAATCCAGGTTCTGGCAAATGTGAGATTTTATTTTGAACAGGACCTAAAATAAAAAGCGTAAGGGGTTATAATAAAAAGCTTTTCAAGCTGCTATACACTACGCCTACCCCGCAACTTTTTCTTTAAGAACTATGATGTGAGGCGCTATAATTTATCACAGATCCAAGTCAACTGTGCACATAAAAGCATATAAATTATGGTCTCTGGTGCTATGTTTTTTCTCAGTTTAGTAGCTTTATTTTCAAGATGTGTGTGAAATTGAATCCTTGTCAAATCTGAAAGATTTGTATCACTGGTTTGAGCTTAAAAAGGCTAGCTTGCATAAATGGCTGGCTGAAGGAAGTTTACAGAAAGGGATAAGGACTAAAGACTAGATTACATCAAAATTTGTTAGGTTTCTAAAATTCACCAATACCTTTTAATTAGAATTAGGGCTTTGACTGCAACACACACTTGATTGGGAAATAGGTCCCAACCAACTTCAATTCCGAACCTCGAAATTTATAGTTCTACCATTAAAAGAATTGATTTGACATTATATGTCTGTGAAAATTTTTGAATTTGGCATTTACAGATCCATCTGTCTAAAGTAGTGATCAATCGCTTGTCGGTTCGAGTCTCACCGTATGCTCATGGTCTGTTTTTAGTTTCATATATGGTCACATAATAACGAATTTGTACAAACAATTAATCGGCTTCTCCCTTAAGTATCTTTTTACTTATATATCCATGCATTAGCATTAAAAAAGGACACCCTAAAGCTTGGATTTTGTTACAAAATTAAAATTTCACCGATTAAAAATGATTTCAAAAACAACAATTAAACTACTTCATTTCATATTCATTATAATTTTGAAAAATAACAATAACAATTTCATTTAAAAAAAACTGCACAACAGACACATGTGAGCATTTTTTTAAACATAAAAAATACAAATAAATTAACGATATTTGCTCTCTTGAAAGTAGGATTTATGTCACGAAAACACAAAACATATTTAATTACGTGTGCAAAATATTTGGTTTACCCAGGTGTTTTATTGATAAGAAATCAGATCTTAAATTCAGATAAAAACAGATAGATTTATAATATTTTGCAGGAACCATCGAGTCAGTTTTTAATGTCTAACGTAAAACTCTACGCATTTGCAAATCCGGTCCAAGACGAACCTAAATGTGAAACTAATCTAAAATACAGTCCATTCGAATAGATAAAGGAAATCTCGAATCTCACTTTCATACATATTTCAATCATTGTCATCACTATTAAACAAATGTTAGAAACACACAAATATTTGAGCCAATTTCAAGAAAATTAATACATTCGATTCAACGTAGAATTGAAGCTCTTGAATTATATTAAAAATGGCGCCAGCATTGTGATTTTTCGAAATTTCAAAATATTTGAATAAATCTAGCGAAAACATGAAACGATGCAGATTGACATACATCTGAATGATAGCTATACATATATTGATATTTTAAAGTACCCAAGCAAGGCTTAGTCTCGGTGCTATTATTGTTGTTGATGTTGTGTGGTGGTGCCAGCCAACTGAAAACGAATGTGCTAACGACTTGCCGATGAAATGTGATAAGCCAATTTACCTTGATTCCAGCCATTTTTTTGCGCTCAGGCTTGATTGATATCGTACAATGTAAAATGCAAAAATTAGTAGAGTAGAAAGTGTCTGGTTTAAAAGTAGAGTAATAAAAAATATATGAACGGGCACTATGGGCATGCTAAAGCACTTTGACTTGGAGGCCAGTTTGATTTAAGCTTTGTGTAAATGACATAATTTTAGGTCTAGAGATTGTTAGTTTTTGGTTATTTTCGCATTGTTTGGAAAATATATTAGAGTTCAATTCGACCGATATGGTATTTACTTAGTCTTATTATATTGAGGTCATTCGATACGTTCAAATGCGTTTTGATGGGGTGTAGGTGACTGTTGATTGCAAGTTCGTAATATATTGTTTGAAGTGCTTTTTACTTGAGAAAAGTTTTTGTTTTGGAGGATGACAGGATTTTACGCAAAGATTCATAGCCTGAAAGTTTAAGTTTGCAGTGACGAAATCGATGATAATGTACTAAATTTAGGCCCAAGAGAAACAACATAAATTTCATATGACATTCTCAAAACAAAGTGCGGGTCTTATACGTTTTGTTCTCCCAAGACAACATTTTCGTTAAAAGTATTTTAAATTGCAGTAATATTAGAGCCTATAATTTTCTACAATCCACTTTTTCAGTCAAAATCAGCTCTGAAATTATGGAAAAGTCGTTTCAAATGGAGATAATTTAAGTAAACTTCTGGCAAATATAGTCATGAAAATCAAGAAGATGACATGAAATCAAAATATATATATATATTTTTTAGTGTGTATAGAACAATGTCTCTGCGTTAAGCTTACTAATTAATCAAAAGCAACCAAATAAAATAGGAAACGTCTGTTTGGCACATTTAATGAACTCAATGTACTTTAAATGGACTATTATTTTGTTTTTCATCACACATTTTTCACTTCGTACTGATTTGCCGTTATCTGAGTTCATGATGCACTGGCAATGTACTGAGCAAGTAAAACTTTCACTAACGCTTGTTTACATTGTATTTTTCTTTTCGTAAAGCAAATTCACTTACTGGAGCATATCTACTTATTTCGTTAAATCAATTTAAATCAACCGAGTAAAGATGAAAGCCGAACTTGGTGTACATATCCTTTACATGTACTAATACTTTTAAACGATTTTATAGCAAATGTTAGTATTTATCAAGTTTCATCATTGAACTATTTTGATCGACGTCAAGAAAAATGTAATGTGAAATGTTTTTGCTAAGTTTTTAATTTACATTTCTTTCAACATTTTTCTATTGAACGCGATACCATAATTGAGCAGCCGCTTCTAGTGTATTGAGTCCGTAGTTCAAATCCAACCATGATCATACATCGGGCTTTGACTTAAAGCTTAGTACTAACATCCTTTTTATGTGTAGTTTATACACAAAATTTCAAGTGAAATTTATTTCAGATAAAATTTAGTTTGAAATTTTGTCAGAGCGGTACCAAGATTTTTGCGCGAAGTATTCATTTCACTAATAAAAAGCAGATGTCATTAACAGCATTCTCAAAAAAAATAGAATTGATGTCAATTTGGATTTGAAAAATGATCTGTACTATTGTCATTGTTACAACAGATAGTACAAAAGCCAATTGATAATTGAAAAACTTGACATTTTGTCGATCAGAAATCAGCACAGTCTCCGCTTTTCTCTATTGTCAAAACTTTCACTCCAGATAATGAAGATTTGTCAAAATTTATCTTCACGCGAACTTAAACGTAAGCAAGATGTTAGTAAGCACCAGATCCAAATCAGGGGTAAAAAAAGGCATGATTGGGGGAAAAATTGACTACATGGATCTGAAACTTGACGGAATAAGTGTGAGGTGACTACGTGTTGCCTTGTTAGTTTTTATAGATAATCATTCATAAGTGAAAACAATGAATTTGGTTAGATTATCTTGGTCTGCTTCGAACTTTTATGATAGCTAAGTTACTCCGTTTCATGTCATTATCTTCATTTGTGAAATAGTTTCGCTTATGTCTTGTGGACAATCAAAAGTGAATTTGGCAATATTAACAATGTCTGATCTTATCCATCAAAGAAGTTGCATTAACACTTTTTTTACGGAATAAACTATCTACTGAACACACATCGCAGGTGCTACAAAGGACATTTGGTGACGAATGTTTGTGGTAAAAAGTGTTTACAAGTGATAAGAAGCCAGAGAAAGCGCTTGAAAACGAGCCACGTCCAAGTCGACCATATACAACAACTGATGAACAACACGTCCACGCAAAGAACGATTTTGTGTACAAAAATCATTGACCGAGTATTATATACATAAACATTCCATTTGAATCAGTTCATACTATTTTGAAAGATCTTTGGAGTCTCAGAACAGTTAAATCTCCTTTGCTTTCGAAAAACACTAATGTTTTTTTTTGTTTTTTGAAAAAGAGCGTCGTGTTTATAAAAAGTACATTCATTCAACAAACTCATCATGAAACGAAACATTTTTAGAGACGAGACTTGAATTTTTGCCTCGACCAATAGAGATTAAATCGTGCCTTCGATTATCATGGTGCTGTGTATTATGATTTTTTCCCGTCGGGTCGAACAATTGCGAAGGAATTTTATTAAAGTTTTATACATCATTTACATCATTCACAAAAAAAGCCAGAGCTAATGACAGACACCTTCTGGCTATCCTGGAAACTCACGAGACTGCTATGGGAATACTATTTTGATTGAATTAAAGAGATAAACGCTGAATGACTGCGCACTTTGAAGGCCAAACAATTGTTGTCAGGGCTGGAAAAACGTTGCCATTAGTATAATGTGACGAAGGGAGGAGTAACTTTGAAGGCGAACAAATTTTGAAGAAGACAGAGGGTGTCCCATAGCTCACGCAAGATTTAAATTTGCCGCTATTTGTCCAGTAAAGTGTTGGCAACCAAGAAATCAAACCATTTTGGAAGCAACAACGCATTTTCATTGTTGAACAATATTTAAAAAATAATGAAAGTTTGGCTGCTACAGTGCGCAAATTTCGTACAAAATATGGCCGGAATATTGATATAAATTCGTCAACTGTGAAGAGAGTAATTGAAAAATTCCGGGAGACTGCGTCAATTGGAGACGCAAAATACAAGCCGTTCAAATGATAATATCGAAACAGTGCGTGCGAGCGTTGGTGAAAGTCCAGGAACATCCATTCGGCGTCATGGATAAGAATTGCAAATTTCACAAAGCGATCTACAGCGTATACTCACTAAAAATCTGGGTCTCCATGTTTACGAAGTTCAATTGACACAAGAACTACAACCTTATGATCATGCACAGCGAAGAGCGTTCGTTAAATGGATTACTGAGTAACAACAAATGAATGCTGTTTTTTTCGCGCACAATCATCCTAAGCGATGAAGCTCATTTTCACCTTCATGGCTTCGTTAATCGTCAAAATTATCGCATTTGGGGTTCAGAGAAACCACATGTGCTTGGCAAAAAACAAATGCATCCACAAAGTGTCACTGTTTGGTGCGGATTTCAGGCTGGAGGCATCATTGGGCCATACTTTTCCATGCAAACTTTTTCGAAAAGGAGGCTGGTTACTGTTTCAGGTGCTCGATATCGCGACATGATAACCGAGTACTTTCTGCCTAAATTGCATGATATTGATTTGGACTTCAAGTGGTTTCAACAAGACGGTGCGACATGCCATACAGCCCGTGAAACGATCCAATTACTGCATGAGACATTTCCTCATCGTGTACTCTCTCGTTTTGGTGATCAGAATTGGCCCGCTAGATCATGTAATTTAACACCCTTGGATTTCTTCCTATGGGGTTATTTCAAGTCATAGGTCTATATCAACAAGTCCGCATAAACCCGTGCATTGAGGGAGGAGAATCAATGCTGCATCAGCAAAATTCAGCCACATTTATGATAAATGATCATGAAAAATTTCGAGAAAAGAGTGCGTATGTGCCAGCGAAGCCAGAGAAGACATTTGGCCGATATGTTATTCCAAATATAACCCTATACTATGTAAAATATGTTTCAATAAAACAAGACAGACAATTGAAAAAAATTGATTCAAATTTTGCGTAAATTTTGGAACACCTTATATAAAGTCTGTTCCTTTTATAAGAAAAGTAACTTTAATTTTCATCACAGTGGGACCAAGCTGAAGTCAAAGACATCAATTACGAAAGGTCCAAATATGAATCCTTGACTAAATTTCAGATCGAAATCGAAAAGAAACGACCGATGATTCAATAGGTCTTTTGTGAACAAATTGATACTGACTCAAGCGATGTCTAAAAAGAATAGAATGTATACTCATATATACGCTAACAAAAAAAATTGACAATTTTTTTTTCTGTGTAAATAATTGGTTCCAATTTTTTATTTTACAGACTGGACTTTGAATTTAACAAATATGGGCAATTGGGATAATGAAAGAAGAATTTGATTTATGCGCCGCTATAATGTATTGGGGTCTGTGATTTCGATCAAAAGAGAATTCAGGCGTACGTTTGACAGCACTCCCAAGAGCAGATGGACTATAATGAAGCTCGTAAACAATTTTTCCGAGTGTGGGACATTCACAAGAGGGCTTATCATCTGTAAATGCTGTCATACGAGCCAAACATAGAGCTTCAAAAAGGAGCGTATCTGCTCAAACGGTTATTAGCAGACAGTCAATGCAGAGAATTCTGCATAAATTGCTGGAAGAAGACGAAAACATATTGCACTGCATTCTTATGTTTGACCAGGCCGATTCCTAACTAAACGGCAATGTTAACAAACGAAATTGTCGAATATAGAGTGACTCTAATCAACATATGTTCCATGAAGTGAAATCGCTTCCAATTCGAGTCACAGTGTGGAGTTTTTTTGAAGAACCTTACAGTTACGGTCAATGGAGACCATTTCTTAAAGATATTGAAAGAGTTTTTCTTTTCAGAACCATGCCTAAAAAAATCCCTTTCAACTCTTTGTGGTTTCAACAATATGGTGCAACATCTGTTCTAAGAGAATCGCAGCGAAAATTTCCCGATAAAGTGATTTTCAGAAGTTCCTCATTCCCAAGACCTACTGACTTTACTGAGATTGATTTTTTTTTTAATTGGGCTAGTGCAAACTGGAAGTTAAGCAATCCCTTCGAACTATAATTGAGAAGATTCCCGTTGCAACCCTCGAGGCAGTAAAGAAAATCTTTTTGATAAGATGTTGCATATGCGTCACTGAGCGTGGGCCATTTAAAACCAATTATTTTTCAAATCCAGTTAAAAACAAAAAAAAAATAAGTTAATTTTAAAATCGTTAAAAAACGTAAATTAGAACTAAATTTATATCGCTTGATAGTCAAATATTTTCATTGAATTTCGTAAATATTATTCCAAACAAAGCTATTCATTTGAAGTTTTTGTTTCAAAACATTTTTCAAAAAAAATTTTATTATGCATCAAGAGTTAGTAGAAATTTCTTATGTTTTCTAGTTAATTCATTTTGTGGGATAGCTCATATTCTAGCTAACGTAATGAGTTTGAATATCAAAAATTTAAAGAAATATTTTAACATCATCATCAAAGATTTTAAAATTTCAAAATGATTTATTAAATATCATTAAGAAGGCTCGATCGGTTATAGTGTGATGGAAAAATTTGATTCGTGATCTGAGAGATGATATTTTGCTTAATAAGGAAAGATTATTCTTGATCTCTTAAAATAACGTCATATTGAAGAATCCCAGTTTTTAAAAGAATTGAATTTTATAACTTTCTGACGTTTGAACTCATGCATAATTTTATAATTTTTAAAATTTGTAGGATTTTCAGATTCAATTTCAAAATTTCGAATTCTCTATGTACATTTTTTATTATTATCCATTCAGCACAATGGGCAATTTCACGATGTGATACATATTAAAATATACAACCGAAAATGGTCAGGTCAGCATTATTCACTATTGTCCATGCTAATCATATGTGATCGAGATACTTGCTTTAAACCTTCAGATATTGCTTTCGCTTTCTTCAACCTCGGACAACATTACCTTCTGCTCTGCTATACTACGCATATTATTGAGGTCGTTCCATTTGTAATGCAAATCCGTCCGAGTACTTCTGCCTGAAGCAAATCTACATATGGCTAATTTGGGTTTATCTCAGTACCTATAGAGGAATGTGTAAAAGCAAGAATGAAAAGAGCTAAGATAAAGCTACTCCACCGTGTTCAATGAAAGTATATGACGTTGGAAGTGAATATGATGATTTCGCAGGCTTTAACAGCGATTTGAAGACAAATATGCGGAGTTTTAAATATATTTTAACTTTTTATAATCTTATCAGACTGATGAAAAAAATGTTTTGGCCATAATAATTATCATTTCGCAACATAAAATAAGAGATTGTAATTTTCCATAAAAAACACTTGAATATCACAAAATATTATGATTCGACTCCGATCATCATCATCATCATCAATCAATAAACAATTCCATTCATTCACATTTCACAGCATTTTCATTCAAGTCACTGCCGAACACCTGTTCGCAATAAGAGTACAACATCTACCCACATCGATGGCCAAATGCATCAGTCATATTCCTCCTCTGCGCCTCATTGTCATTACTGTTGTTATGGCTGCTAGCAATCAACCTGAACGATTCTAAAGGTAAATAACAAATAATGAAAGCAAAATCATTTTGTTATGCATGACATGGTAATTTACGATAAATCGCCAAAAAATGCTTATAAACATGCGCACCGTTTACGTATGACCCAAACTATATCGTATTCACGGCATTTATCAACGAATGTATCTATTAGATAATTCCTGTTTCATGTTGTGGCAACAGATGCAAACCATTACGCTATCAACAATATTGGCGTTACAATATTTTTTGGATAGAGTATTGTGCAATGGAAACTGTGCGATGTTTGAAATAAGATTTTGAATGGTCAATTCGCGACCTTGAATTCTTGCATTTTTAGACTGTATCTGATTTGCAATGAGAAGCAGCATACCTCCCGATACGCTATTAGTTCGGTAACGATCAGTTGCATTTGAACATTCATTTTGTATTGAATGGACCGGTAATTTTGCGAAAATTCGTAAATTCCTCTGTCATATTATTTGTAATTTCCCTTGAATTATGATTTGTATGCAATTGTTCGGAATTCATTTCACTGGCGCAGACTGTTTTTTTCTCGGTGTTGAAGAGCTTACATATGCATAAAAAGATTTTCAACTTTTTGTGAAATATCTCATGTGGGCTATTTTGTTTCTATAGTTTATAAGATAAATTTGCAACGCGTATGAATTATCGATGTGATATGGTCGAGTATGTGAAAAAATAATAAAAGCTAGTTAGATAAAAGACTGATTTTAACCAAATATTCCACCATCTATATTTTCACGGAAGTGGTTACAGATTGTTGTATATAAAATTTTTTGTTGCTCTTGGTGTTTGATCAGCTCACTCTCTTGAGCATGTAATCAACCAAAAACTAATTTCAATTAGCCATTTTGATTTTATCGATTATTTTCTGCAAGGGAGACATAAGTGAAAATTCTAGTTTTCAGAAAAGAGATCCTAAGACGATAATAATTTTTATGATATTGAATTCGGAATCAGAAATCTAGCTATAGCAGCGTTATTTGACACTACATAAAAAAAACAATAATAAGTTTTTAAAAAGAAACTAACAGTTGTGTAAAAGTTGGACTCATAGTAACCGGAAAATAACTGGGTTTTTGATGAACATTCACTTTTCTGGTAGTAAGATAAGATATCTAGCCTCACTTTTAAGACCAAACAGAAATATATAGTCGATTCCAGTCATTTCGAGCTCATTTGTTTTTTTATGCCATTCAATTCACCACGACCGGATAGTATCATCCCGGCTAACACACAACAGTCATAAAAGCACACTAATCCTTAGTTTATGGTCATATTTATAGCTGTCTTAGGCTTTCAAGCATTCTAATTAGCTGACGGAAAACAAGAAAATATGTTCTTTCCTAAAGCAGGAATGACATCGATATTGCCATTTTAAGCCTCTTTGGAAGGAAAATATTGCAGAAAAGGCTCGCAAAGCATTTTATGTTCTTCATAGTTCTCAAAAAAGTCTGAGTGTACATTAGAGTAGTGGAACTAAATCTGCTCTACAAAGCAGTAGTTTGATAATGGATAACCAATTATACTTAAGGCTATAAATTAGAAAATAGTAGAGAAAGTTCGTAGGTAAGCACCTTAAATAACGAGAGCGCTCTTTACTATGCTAAAAATGCCAGCCTTACCAGTTAGATATTTGGATTGAATTTTCACTCACAAAAAAAGCGACTAAAGGACATCAAGAAGTTCTAGGTAGGTAAGCCTTCCTGTGCGATTGGAACATAAATGTGGGTAACTTTTCGCATCAGGGTAACACAGCAATTAGAATAGCAGTTCCTCTAGATAGTAGCAGATGTTTTAAACTTACATTGTCTGTTCGGCAGGAACCCTGGAAGGCGCATACAGTTCCACTGATCATACTTCATCGCAAGCCTAACCGAGACAGCATGGAAGGACCTGATTACCAAAATGGATCACTCAGTTTATCAAAGCAATGATATGTCAAAATAAGCCCGTGTGTTTGCCAGAGTCTGTCCTGAAGAGGCAACCACTAAGCCTGGCTGCCTATTTTCAAATATAATGAACATTTTTGTGTCTCAGAGCTAGTTTTTTTTATCAAAACGGAGAGCACAAATAAAATAATTTATAAATATTATCTACGATGCTGGATAACAAATGGAATATTTACCAGCCTCAAATTTTTGTCCGCGTCTACAAAGATGGAAGTGTATCTGATTTAATTAGAACTATTTGCAACATGTTATTTTCTCTGCTATTCCACCGTTCATTGACCTCCACAGCTTTACAGTACTTATGTGAATTTTTTTCAATTTTATTTTCTTCTTCCTTTAAAATCAGACCATCCTTCTTTGAACATTGCCCTGATTTTCATTCCCTTCCGCTTTTACTTTCTCTAATCCATACAATTCGAATTGAAGCTGAGAACTTATTGCTCAGTCATGATCCGCACTTCCCAATTTTTATGCGTGGCCCATGTCTTTCTCATTGTTCTTGTCCCTCTCTATTCTCATTAGTTAGAGCCTATCGTCTGATGTTTTTAATAGGATGTTTCTCATTCTATTAATTTTCAAAGGTGGCGATAATTCCTCCGACTCCAGTTATCGTTCTACTTCCCTTGTACCTAGCTTCAGTGAACTTCTTGAACAAATTTTCTTCTGTAGAATGAATGTCATGATCCATCCTACCCTATCTCTGGAACAGTATGCGTTTGTGAGGGCAACCTTTCCTTCTTTTTACATATTTCTTCCGGTGTTCCACAAGTGTCTATTCTTGGTCCATTTATTTTTCCTTGATTTTTATCAATGACCTTCCTTCCGTTATTGATTCCCCTCTTTTGCTGTATGCTGACGATTTAAAACTATTCTGAGCCATCAGGCCAGCTTATGAATGTAAACTTCGTATTTTGACCGCCTTTTATTTATACTACGAACACCTTCTTTGGAGTCACGCCGACTGTTTCAGCCTGACCCTGAAACTCTTTATGTTTCAACAGTTCTCAGGCAGTCTTCACAATTCCGTTCACGCGTACTAATGTGTATTTCTCTTCTCCCTAATCAGAACGTCCAGGCGTTATAGTAAATTTGGGCTAGTCTTCTGCCAAAATAGTTCTTTGTATTTAAAAGACGTTTATAGTAAAGCAATTTATATTCGACCTAAATGTTGGGGCGTTGGATTTTCGAATCATATCTTGTTGTAATATATCAATTTTTGTAATTATTTTATAATCTGTTGCAATGAATTTTGTTAATAAATAAATTTGCGTTCATATAAAACTTTAAGCAAACACTTGAAGAACTAAGAGGACACAGTTTTTTGTGACAAATCTGTCAGTAATGGTGCAGAATCAACATATTGCATAAAAAAACAATACATAGCTAAATATTATTGCCGAATATTCATACATATTTTCTGCTGTATGGACCAAATGTAGCAATTTCGGAAGACCAGGCATCTAATTGCATAAGTTTTCATTTGATACTTCACTGAAACAGTTCACTGTGCTGCGAATTACATTATTTTTAACGAAATTGCCCGAAACTAAGATCTGAAAATAATTTAAGAGTTAAGTGATATTTTTGTGATGCCTTGACATTGGCATGATAGCGCCAGCATTGATAACGGACGAAAATGAGATGTGTAGATAAGTAAGATAAAAACAAGGCAAGTATCTTCCAAAAATCAGATACAGTTGTGTAGCGTCAGTCAATGATAGCTTTGGTTTCAAAATTTTCAACACATTTTCCCGCTTATTGTTAGCTATCGGGTTTTTAAATCATATTTCGCGCCTATTTTCATGGGAAAAACAGAATTGTTGTCTAGCGATAAATATCAGCATTTGGCACTCTTTTGGTTAGAAGTGCTGGTATGTTTTATTCTATTTACGTCAACAGCAAAATATTTTGAGCTTCGACATTATTGTGGCCAATCAGTTATGTGGACTGTTGCTCAAAACAGACTAGTGATTAAAAACTATTTCAAATAATATTTTTTTAAATATTCGAATAATTTAAACAAAACAAAAAAAATAGTCAGAGTGATTTGCCAGAGAATGGAGACATCTACATTCACATTTCTGTGGCAAATCACTCGTATATTTTTTCCCATCAAATGTATATTGTTTCCAATATAATTTATGTTGTACATAAATCGGCAAAATATCTTCAAATTTTAAAGCCAGCTCAATAAATATCTTTTTCCAAACCATTTCCTCCCCATTAAGTATGGATAGAATGTTAAGATCGTCTTAAAATGGATGTAAGCTCAATTATTTACCTTCGTTTTTGTGTGTTATTGACTATTGCGCTTTAGATTAGCCTTCGTATCGTCGAAGCGCATCCTTAACCTTCAAATCTACTTTGAACTTGATTTTAAATTAGAGTTGACTTAAAGTTGGCTTTCATTAACATTCATCACTTTTTCTATTTATAACATTTATTAGCTCTTCAGAAATTACCTGGCAAAATCTCCAAATCATCTTAAACAATTTCGGCCAAATCTACTAATGAGTAATAGTCGTGCAGTGACACGTGCCTATGAAATTTTGGGACATCAGTTGACTAAATTGAAAACCAAGGGGTACCATAATGTTATTGGTGAAATTCTATTCAATGTGGTTTACGTACTTCATATTCAATTTTATGCAATTTGTTATTTTCTAAAATCTTAAACATATTTGAAACTGAAATTGTATGGTATTGTACTCATCTCAATTATTGTTCAAAACATAACTCTCCATTAATTTGTTTTTCTTCGTTCGAAAAAAAAATGTTGACCATTTTTAAGTTCATCTGCAACACTGGTCTCTTATATTCAAAGCAACAAAAAAATCGTACGCGAAATCACATCGCAAAAAATCATCCATTATGTGTGCTTCATGGTCGGAGCTCACGTTTTTCAGTTCGAAACGGAACTCATTTCCATTAGAAAACATCTAAATTTGATTGATTAATGGATCATCACCAAAAAAGACATATTATTCCGTCAAGAACATATGCACGTTCGGGATTTTCTTGCCACTCCACCATCCGCCTGAAATTCGTCTGACTGAAAACATTAAGAGCTCGGCATGACAAGTGATCCGTAAACTTTTTATGCACCGATGTTTATAATGCAGACGATCTACAAAAAAAAAAGTCATGACTTGCAGAAAAAAATCCATCACCTTTCGAATGATGCTGGGTGGAAGAATCATCAAAATGACTTTCTTATTCTTTTATTTTCATTCAGAGAGCGCTTCTTTAGATGAGATTTTTTTTTTGTAATGTGTTCACGAGATCTCAATAAGGTGTTATTATGAGTGAATTAAGTATGCTAATTGCAAAAAATTAGTTATATGAATAATCATGTCATTATTTGGTGTCAATTGGTTTCATTTAATCCAGAATGCGAGTCTTGGATTAAGTGCAAGATTGACTAATTAGCTAGTTTGAGAGTTTTAGGTTGACTGCTGTTATTGTCACTAATATTTTTGTGTCATTAACTGTACAAAAGATTCATTTTTCTATTTTTTTGTGATTTATAGGTAGACAAATGTGCCACAAGTTTTACTCTGAGAAATTAAAGTAGCTACTTATGTAAAGTAATTGAAATTGAATTTGGTTTTTATGTCTGTATTCTTCAAATTATCTGAGCTTTTTGTCATGCTATAGAAAAAACAGTTGTCTTAGGAAGAAAACTAAAGAAAATCATTTAGCCACAAATAGCAATGAGATACTATTGGAAAACGAAGCATGTTTTACACCTCTAATAAGATGTTCAAGCGGAGTCATATATTTTTATGTAGGAATGGGATATTTAGGCCGCTCTATATTGAGACAGGTAGTTAAATTTCGATATAAAACCACCTTGTGAGCCCCAACAAAATATCAAGATGTGATAATACTAGACACAGTTTCCCATGAAGCTGGCAGCTTTTTTAGGTCCGGTAAGTATAATATTTGTAACAACCCTGATTCTAAAGCGGCTGTGAGCATTAAAATGTGATTTTCGTGTGAGGTAATGAATTGAGTTTATTCGCTGTGACGGTCAAAGCAATAGGGAAAACAAGACTTTATCCTAATCCATTGGTATGCCTGTACATTGTGTATGAAATATCTACAAATTTTGATAAGAAAATTTTAATTGGCTGCAATGCAGAAACGTTGCTGCTAAGAAATCATACTTATAATTTAATTTTACGATAAAATTAAATTTTATCATAGAATTTAACTTTATCTAAACTGAATTAAGAGCCGCCGCATGATGAAACGCGTGTGGCGTGGCCTGACGCAGCGCGAGTTTCTGTAACATCAATGATCATATAGTGCACCGCATATTGATGGCGTGGCGCGTGATCGAATCACAGTTTCTTACGCCACACGCGTCTCACTTTGCAGTGGGCCTCAGTTCGTAGCACTGATAGCACTGGTCAACAAAATTTTTTAACAAGTAAAATACTTACTAATTTTGAAACACTTACCTAACCTGAATACTAAATCATATTTATTCTTATTTGATCAGATCTATAGTTTTGGTGTGGCAGCTATTATCAGTTAAATTCAATAATAATCGTTTTTTACTTACTTCAGATTGTTTTGTTTTTCAGTAAAGTGACTGTGTTTTGTGTTTGTTGTGTAGAGTGATTCTTAAACTATGTCAAAAAAGTGTAAAAATGATCCTGACAAGCTCTGTTAAATATGTGGTGAAATTACTTTTATAAGTCAACGGAGAAATTTCACACCATTAGTAAAAAAAAATTGTATGAACATTATTTTGGCTTTCCTGTCGGATAACAAGATAAACATTGGGTTCCTCATATATGTTGTGTAACGATCGTGCGACTTCTGACGTGATGGGCAAAAATATCTCGGTCGATGCCTTTCGGGATTCCTATGATTTGGATGGGACCTACATACCATTCATCGAACTGTTATTTCTGTCATACTAATACAAAATGTATTACAATTAAACCTAAAAAAAACAAGTTAAGTATCCTGACTAGTGATGGGCGCTTCCGTTTTTTTTCCAAACAGTTTTTTTCAAACTGTTTTTTTTCAAATAGTTTTCGTTTTCTGAAAACAACAGAAGCGCCCATCACTAATCCTGACGTGTTAGCTGCCAAAAAACCGATTCCTCACAGTGAAAATCTACCTCAGCGATCCGATCTATCAACTGAATCAAAGGAAGCAGATAATGCCAGTATCGATCCTGATTTTCAAGTAGCTTCCTCATCGATTGTCTCAATGAACAAAAAAACCACATCTACTGTCTCAAGGAAATTTCAATGATTTAGTTCGTGATTTAGATTAAAAGGATGGAATTTATTGCAACCAAACACAATAATAACTCTTTTTCGGCATCGAGACGAATAGCTGAAAAGTGTTTTCTCACAGGATAACAATCTGATATTTTGTAACAATGTTTGTGGCGTTATGAATGTTTTGGGGATACAATACAAAATTGAAGAGTGGCGTTTATTTATCGATGCTTCAAAAACAAGTTTAAAGGCTGTTCTGTTACATAATGGTAAAGAAAAAATCTTATGAACATATGAAATTTATTTTGGAAAAGATCAAATATAACAAACATTAATGGAAGCCTTGTGGAGATTTAATAGTTGTTGCCCTTCATTTAGGATTGCAACTTGGGTATACAAAATTCTGTTGTTTTATTTGTGAATGGGGCAAAAGAGATAGAAAAAATCATTATTTTAAGAAAAATTGGCCCAAAAGACAATCTCTTACTCCAGGGCTGAAAAATGTAAAACATGCTCCTTTAGTAAAAGCTGATGATATATTTTTACTACCTTTCCATATAAAACTTGGCCTGATGAAAGATTTTGTGAAAGCAATGGATCGAGGTGGTTCTGGATTTTTATACCTAAAAGAATAATTTCCCAAAATCAGTGACGCCAAAATTAAAGATGGCATATTTGTAGGTCCCCAAATCAGCAAAGTGATATACAATGAACTATTGAAAGAAAAACTCAACGATCTGGAAAAACCAGCATGGGAATGATTTATAAAAATCACCGAAAATTTTCTCGGATATCACCGATCAAATGACTACCAAAATATAATAGAGGAACTTTAAGTTAAATATAAGGCATTAGGCTGCAATATGTCCCTAAAAATACATTTTTTACATTCACATTTGAACTTTTTCCCCACAAATTTGGATGCTGTTAGTGATGAACACGGTGAAAAATTCCACCAAGATATTTTTACAATAGAAAAACGATACCAAGGAAAACGGCGTCCAAGTATGCTGGCGGATTATTGTTCGGGACAACAACGCGACATTCCTGATGCAAAGTATAGAAGAATATATTCTAACATTGATTATAATCTGAGTTTTGTTAAAACAATTTGTTGTTAAAAAATGATAAAAAAATTCATATTACAATAAAACTATTTGTATCTAAAATATATGGCTACTAATTCTACTTTACTTGACCTCGTTCTTAACATAATCAGCTGCAATTTTTCTTGTTGCATGCAAAAAATGATTTTTTGTTTACCAGTGCAATGAATTCTTGGATAGCGTCTCTATGATGTTCAGATTTTTTTTTTAAATTTTCCTTGTCTATGTATATATACATTCATGCAATAGTGCCTAATCAGGATTACGCACATACTATAAATAGTTTAAATAACATTATTTGATGAGAGTTTGCAATAGTCTTTTGCCACAAAGATTTCAATTTTTCTGTCAAATTAACAGCATTTGCGGTAAATTTTGCTTTCCTGCTTTAAAAATGAAATTCAACCACTGTCTTTGCTTGAAAAGTCCTACAAAAAATAAGTATTCTCAAAAACTACCAATACAGATTGATTTAAATCCTTCAGAAGTGAGTTTTTCGAAACTGGAGGTAAGGTGCGCTCGGGAAGACCAAAAATTTGAGGCGGCTGATCTGCATACGCTATTCGACGCAGATGATATGCAAACACAATATTAACTTGTGGAGGCATCAAACATGGCAAAACTTCAAAAGTTCGAAAAATTTATGCCGCTTGAATTGACTGAGAGACAAACATGATTAAACTAGTTGACTTTCTCTAGTTGCAAGCAACTCTAGTGTGTTGTACCACTTTAGCGAGCAGGAACTTGGTGACTTGGTAGGCTATGAAGCTAAATTTGTCTTGCGAGATGTTATTTTTGCCTGAAACTATTTTGTCTTATTCAAAAAGTATTGAAGACAAGAGATGTTTTGATATGAAATTCTCGTGGGTCTAGTCTTTCAAACCGAAATCATGGTTGGTATTTTTTGGAATTCCGAATATACTCTCGCTTTTAAAATCGATGACGTTGTCTGGCATCGAACATTTCTATGCGGTGAAACTTAGGGACCAGTAAATGGTCCCTAAGTTTCTTCATCATCGGCGACGGACTAGTCCACATTCAAGCTATTATTTTCCTACAACCTCCACTCTAGTAAATCAGCAAAGGTTTTGATTTTTTTCGAATATTAGGGCCATGAATTGTTGACGAAGCCAGTTTGTTCTTCTGTGCGGAATATTTGGCCATGAGCCAGAAGTTTTTGTTTTCAGGTTGGGTGATGATTTCTGTTGGCCTGTTTGCTCTCTTTCCATGCTATGGTGATCTGTGCTAGCTTTTTTACACTAGTCATGTCACTGGAAGTTTTTTTTAGCATTTGGTAGAAGGTTTTACTTGCCATTGCATCCTGGGAAGAATGCTAATTTTTTGTTTTTTTTTTTTCTTGTAATGAAGAGGAGCCAGATCAGAGACGTCGCGCACAGTTCTTACCATTTTATGATAGTGTTTTCGGCAGTACCTTTTTTGAACCAACTATATCACTAATTAACATTAACAACTCTTGCGAGCGACTAACGCTAAAGCCTGAAGAAAAAAGCGGTAGCTGTAAATCATCCCTAAAAGTTGGATATCTTAAGATAACTGGAGATTTTTGTAATTTTGGTAATGTTTACCGTTTAATTTCATAGAACGACAGAAATTAAATATTTAACTATTGTGCTTGAGGATAAAATCAAAAGCATGGAGGACTCTTTTCCCGATCAAAATAATCTTTAGTGAAGCGGAGAGTTTCAAATCAAACTCGTTTCATGATTTACTCGTTATAGTTTTTTTTTTTGTATGATAATGCCAAAGCTCAAGGGGTTGCATTTGAAGCGAATGCTTAGCTATGTCGGTAGGGAGATATATATGGGAGGAGCCGCTACCAATTTTTCCATTACTCTATTTTTCAAGGTCCACAGTTTTTCTTTATTTTCTGAAGCGCTGATGGTATGCCTAGTTACCACTAAAGCTGATGTGACACTTAATTAATGGAGCTCTGTTATTATGCTCAGTCACGGGCTATTTAGACAACACACGACGAACAAATACAACCATGAGAATATGGCGGGATACGAGCCCACGGGCAGTAGATCGCTCCTTTGGACTGGTGCCTTAGGGAATTGAGCTACCGATCTCTCTATGATCAGAGCCACGATAGCTTATAGATTTGGTGTTGGTTTTCAATTGAAAATGAAACGGCTCAGAGATGTGTACTTCCCGTCCAGAGATTCTGCATTCTAGGAGCAGCATTCATGACTCCTTTTCTGGGTTTAGAAGGTCTATTTACTTCATCAATCACAGGCAACATCATTACAATTATGTGAAAAAAATCAATAGGCTGTAAGTAAAATTAATTTCACCGTGCATTTTAAAAACCAAGGTTTGAACCTTATCAACCTCTGGGATATGATGATAGTTACTGTGGATTTTATGGCATATGCTGCTGTATTTCTGTCGTCGTATTCAGTGGCTAGTATTTCAAAAAACCTAAGATAGTCTGACTTTTAATCTGAATTTTCGTTTTTCTAGTCCCATTTTCAGACAATTTATACTAACAGCTTCGTTTCAACACATCATGCAGTTCAACTTTCTATTCAATACAACTTATCAATTTGTTCCACTAGATGTAAGCTATCGTTTACTCATATAGCATTGAAGCTTCGAATGCATTATGTGTGATAACGCACCAAGCCTGCTGATATTAACCACATAATATAACTTTATAGCCCAGAATTGAGCTCCTCATTTGCAAACATGTTACATAAAATTGTTTGAACATAAACACCATTTCAATTCAAAGAACCACATCGAATGGAGTGTGAAATTTCTAATTGAAGTATCAATAGTAGTCGAAAGAAAATTGATTGTTGGTTATTATGATGGTAGATTTACAATTTTTTTCGTTCATTTTCAAGATATATTTAATATTTTTGTGCAACCATAAGCTATAATACTTTTATATGCTGAAATTTTGAAGTAGGTATCACTTCAAAGACATGCCTGTATTATGGAAATACTTTATGAACTTTAAAAGCTAATAAATAACGGTTTTATTTTATCTTACATTAAGGCAAACAAGTTAGTTTCATTATCTATCAATTATTCAAAACCATCATCATGTCTTTAAACTGAACCAATGCAAAGCTCAATAAGAGCTATTTATTTTATAATTAAAGATAAATAACTATTTAGCGAATCACTAATAAAAATGGACAAGGTTCGGTTATTAAATCCAACTACTATAACCGATTTCAATTAAATATCTTTAAACTTTCATTATATGTATCGTTTAGGTGAGTTTTTCAATGTAATATATAAAAGTGAATATTGTTACAGCCAGCTGTTTTAAATCCAAGCTAATTTTCATATTATTTTCTAACCACTTATGTTGAAGGTCCAACATACTTCGCAAGCAGCATAACTATCTTTCGAAGCGAAATTAAACGACCCGTTGAAAGAAACTTAAATTCAAAACCAACGTTGAACCGGAACAATTTAGTTCTACATCTAAATCTCTACGTAAATACCTAGATTCCGAACTAATGTACCAGACTTGACACCACTTGATAAGGAACTTAACTTTGGAATTGTAAAAAAAAACCATCGTACGAGTGTGCACTTATTTGTTCATGGCTTCGGTGAATGAACAATTTTTCACAAATAAATCATGTCAACTGTAGGAATTTATTCAGAAACACTATTGAATTAATTTCACGAAGCTTTGAACTGATAACGATCTATGAAAAAAAACACGTGGAAACTGTTGTCCCGAAGTGCATAGTACAAGTGCTCACTTGTTGAGCGTGCATTTTGCATTAAGTCAGGGCTATTCGATAGTCACTGAATTGAGAGTCTCTGTACAAGTTCGATAGCTATTCGGACAATTGCTAGTAATCACAATAATTGATATATCTTATGGCGAAAGACCATTTCCAAAACCTTTGGGAGTAGTGTGCAATTAATGGCAAATGTAATCAGATTCATGGAAAATCCCTTGGGCTTTTATCTGAGAAGTGTGATAGCATTGTTCGCGAAATCTCTTAAGACTGGATATTAATGGAATTACGCAAAATAAGGTTTTGGTAATTATGTACATCTATTTTTGCGTATGTTTTATTTGCTTGAGATGACTGGCAAGTTTAAGTATAGTCAATAGTATATTTAATTTCCTTATTTAAATGAAGTGCTATTTAGGTACAAAGCAATGATCATTCATGATTTTTTTGTAGGCCTTATTCATTGCAAATAGAGAAACAATTATATTTACTATTTGATTTGTTTTATTCACAAAGATTTAAGACGTGATAATCAATATTATCAACTCAGAATTTTCGTATGAATATTTTTTACTGATACGGGAACACACAAAATCATTTTCGTTTATTTAAAATACGAAATAGGCTAAGTTCTCAATCAAAGTATTTTGATATATATTTTCTATCAGCCATAAAAAACACTTGAATAGTTAGATGTTCTTGGTTTAAAGTCGGCAAACCTTACAAGTTTTCGGAAATGACTAATGGTGCTTACAGCTGTTTCTCCGGAGGTAATTCTAAATACTCTATCAATAGGAGCCAATAACGAATTATTATTCATCAAACAATTATAGCCGTTTGTTTTTGAAGCATATGTTTATACAGTTGTGTTTTAATTTTGGATAAATTTCAATTGCTTTTAACTTTAGCGCAATGGTACGATTTTAAAATGCATGATCTATTAGCGACAGCATTTGGTTCCAATATTTAAGGTTCTGAGTACAACATTAGGCGTGTTTTTCTGCTCCCCCTATCTATGACAGAACAATGCTATCTAGAACAAACGCATTGGAAACAAAAACAACAACTCCTGTCCCAGTGAATTCGTCTGTTCTGGATATTATTGTTCTGTTATGGATAGGGGGAGCAAAAAAACACTCCTATTATTACACGTGAATAATTATCGTACATCGGGTTTTGAGTTCACTTGGATATGATTGGGAAACTACAATCAAATGGAAGACAATTACGTTATTGTTAAAAAGGACTATGCACTAATATTAATTTTTACTAATTTCAAATTCTAAATTTCTAAATACTTTGTTGGTCCTGAATAACAAATATTTAGTTATTACGTTAAAGATAAAAAAATTTCGCCATGTTTGGTTAGATATGTGGAGCCTATTTAATTATATAAAAAACATTATTCACCGTTCCTTAGTTTGAAAATAGTCCTTGTCGTTGTGTTGGGTATACAATTTTATTTTACTGCCTTTAGGTTTAAGATATATGACTCGCGCCGAAATCACACCACGGTAGAGTAAATTACTAGCATACTAAACTACTAGTAAAAATATGGTTTTAATAAATAAGCATTTGTAAAGAATTTACAAATTTTATTTATAAGATGCCTTAGATTGTTTTCGTAAGCGATATTTTATTTTTTCTCCAAAGAAGAGTAAGTAATTTTCAAAAAGAATTCAAAAAAATTATTTAGATTGCAATTTAGCTCATAGAAAAAAAAAAGTAATTGTGCCATAGCTTTTTTTTCATTTCAACGTGTTAGCTGGTCAAAAATCAAATACTCACTCGTTGGCATAAATTTAAAAAGAATTTTTTTAAATTGATTCAAATCATTTTTTGATACAAATCATTTAAAAAAATGTGCGAAATTGAAAAAAGGACACAATAAAAAATTGCACCTATTTTTACAGTCTTCAGTCAAGAGGAAAAATTTATCGATTGGGCAAGCAATAACTTTAACTACTTTATTGTGAAAACCTGAATTTATTGAATAGTTTTTCAGTATTGGAGCTCACATATTACTAGTTTTTCTCCATATTAGCAATATCAGGTTTTTTGTGTTGATCATGATCAACCGAAACCGAAATCTGGTCCTGACTCTTCTTAACAAGTCGCTAAACAAGTCCCTACCGTGAGCCAATTTGTCATCTCTAATTTCCGACCATTTTAGTCTCCGCTATCATTCTAATGCCGGATTTATACATAGGGACGAGCGTCTCGTGGACAAGACTCAGCAAGACATTGGACGAGACTCAGCAAGACATAGGGTGAATTGTTTACTTACGATATTGCACCATGCAACACGGACCATACACCATGCACCTTTCATAGGGTGAATTCTTTACTTAGGATATTGCACCATGCATCTTTCGACAGTTGTGAGCTGTTTTGTTCAGTTCAGTGAACGATGGCTGAGGTACAGGTTGTGGCTATGGCAGATGCCTGGTGTGCGTTGAGTGATTTCAATCTGGGACACGCAAAGACATGTTTGAAGTCCCAGCGAAAAATTCGAAAATGTACCCTCTCGAATCCCTTTGACTCGATGCATAAAACCGACTTCGCTTCCAGCGGCTTCGAACTAGGACGAGACGGTCATAAACACTCAGGCACAGCAATAAAAGGATCATTATCCCTTCATAAAACAAACAAGAGCCGACGAGCAAACCATTTACACACGCGTGCTTGCCATGAAAAAAACATCCGAGAATAGACAAATCCGGCATAACGCAAGAAAAATCTCTCTTGCTGACGTCTCCGATAAAATATGTAATATATATTCTGCCTACCTTTATCTTTGTAATTATGTCTGCTTCTAGATAGATTGCGTACAACTCATGGTTGCAACGCCTTCCGAATCGATATACTCATATACGGGGAGCTTTCAAGTTATAGTTAAATTTTTTAGATTTAAAAACCTATAAAATTAGTTGCTACTATTGTCGCAAAAAAGTTAAAGGACTGCACGACTTTAAATTCACGATCTATTATTCTTTATCGGCTCTAGGTATTCTTTCTAGCATTTACAATCAACAATAGTTTTTGGTTGGATCTAAATGAATGATTCTTCCACACTTAGTTATGTTCTTCCGATGATTACAGTGTCAGCTGCGCAAGCTAATGACTGGCAAGACTTGGGGACGATAGTCCGTTTTGTTGACGTGCCAGAGTCCCAGATTGCTTTCTTGAATGCCAGATTCAAGACGAGACAGGCCAGACCATCTCCTTGTCTGAGTTCATTAAAGATGATTGATCAGGATAGCGATCTCACTATTTTTGCTTCGCTTTTTGTGTTCATCATTCTACATAGTCGTGTTAATCTATTTGGGATGCGGAATTTCTTAATGGCTTTATAAGAACCTACTCGGCCTATGTTGTTGTTAAAAATAATGACAGTATGATGACAGTTGTTAAAAATAAAGACAGTATAATTTTGTGAGCTACATTTCCATACTTCTTTCCGCAACAACTGCTTAGTAGGGTCAAATCTACGATCGCAGAGAAAAAAATCAGTATTCTGCAGGTGAATTCCTAATGTAATCAATAAATGATTGCCTCCAATTGTATCTTTGGAAAAAACCCGTAAAATAAAAAAAATAATATATACAAAGATTAAATGAGAAACGAGCGAATGATAAAACTAATGCCATTCCCTCCCGCTCATACCGACAAAGCACTTTTAATTTCTATGTTGAAAACAATAGTTATGTTTTGGTGTTGACGTAATCGCACCAAATACATTTAAAAACTTAGATTCATGGCGTAACAAAAATATAAAATTGTTATAGAAATCTTGATCAAATGATCCAGTGCTAGGAGAAAAGCAGGCTTTGTCAGAACAGGAGAGGAAAATTATGGGGTAAACGCACAGTAAATTCTGTTTGAAATACTGTTTAATTTTTGTTTCTTTTCGGAATGTCCGTTTAGGAGGGTTTCGAAATCAATCGATAAATGGATAAAAGCCTTTAAAAATGTATGGTACGAAGAAACGTTGATTCCCTTTCATGTTGAATTGTATTGAGAGTTATTGCGTTAAGTTGCGTTTCTTCGAAAAACGCAAAGTAATACCACAATGAGTGATGGATGCATCCTTCATCTTCAAGGTTTAAAAATAAAAATAAAAAAAGTAGTTTTGATGAAACTCGAAAAAATCATTAAAATTATTTATATAAAGAAATTGAAAGTTCAAAAACAAAACTAAAATTAAAAATTGCAGAAGGGTTTTTTTTAAAACCGAAGAAAAAGGGGAAAAAAATATAAATATACATATAAATATATATATATATATATATATATATATATATATATATATATATATATACATATATATATATATATATAATATATATATATATATATATATATATATATATATATATATATATATATATATATATATATATATATATATATATATATATATATATATATATAATTGTTCATGAATAACCAAACCAACCAGCAAAGAAAAAAAATAAATAAAAACGATTCGTTAAATTAATACAAATGTTGGCCTTGTGGCCTTGTTAATGGGCACCGTCCCGTGAAGACGTTCTTTTGATAGGTTCACGATAGCCTGACTGGCCTAATTAAAGTATATAGTTGAGGAATTTCGGCCATTTTTTCTTGAAGTCAAAATCAGTAGGTGGCGTGAACCCAACTCCAACAGTTGTCATGGCCTCAATAAAATCAGGGGCCGGAGGCTGCATGATTTACCTCAGGCCTGCTCAAATGGAGGCATTATGTTTATCGTGTAGAGTTTTTTTTTTAAATTTTCAGCTCTCTTGTTATATCAACGTGCTTTGTTTCGTCTCAGCTAAGTCTGTTTTCAGCCCATGCCTGAGAATCTTGTTTTTGGACAGAATCATCTTTCCCTGGAATAATATTGCGACTACTACTGCATAAGATGGATGAAGTACAAGTGGCAAGCTCTATTTATTGGAGTTTATCCACCCCATGTTGTCATGACCCAGCCCAGCCGTGTAGAGCTAGCAAAATAGTCTATAAGCATCCGTTCGGGTTAGATGAAAGGGTGCTCCGTTAAAAGCGGACTAGAAACCTTCACGGCCATTTCTAGGGCACCCTGCTGCAGAGGCAGTTAAATATTTATTTTGCCTCGTTAATGGCTGCCGTCTAAATTTCCTCCTTGGCAGCTTCTTGGCTGAATTTCGGTTTAGTTGCGAGGTACTGTCAGGGCCTAAATTCAATTATTTGCCACACATTGGCTGCAAAAGCTATTTTCACAAAATTTCTATGATCGCAGTTCTTTATATTTAGATACATCTTTTAAAAAAACAATGAAAAATTATATCGCAACAAGAAGGAAAGCATATCGATGGGTGTTGAAGTTCCCTAAATCACTATCGTGTGAGCATGGAATGAGAGAGAGCGCGATGGGGAATCAAACGTGAAATCTGAGGACGTTCCATTGTCGAGGACAACCATATCTGGACGTCGGTATCTGCAGAATGCTTTGATATAGATAGTAAGCTTTGCCGGCTTAGTAGAGATGATTCTATGCTGGAAAATCTTAAATATGGGTCCACATAGATGAGGATAGACTGTCCATCGATTGGCTCAGCATAGTCTATGGTGGTCAATATCAAATGACAAGTTTGAACAAATTACTTCGTTTTTCGAATGCATGAAGGCTTAAGCTTAACCGGAATAACAAACAGAGGTTGCATTTAAGATTGCAGGATTAACAAGTTGACAATTTGAAAAATTTACAGTTGTTCCGAATGAGAGCTGCCAAACGTCATTAAAAGCAATGTGTATATCATTTAAAAATACCAGAAACCGTAAGACTTATTCATGCCTGCGTTTGGAGGAAATGATAAGGACTTATGACCACTCACAGAAAAGATCTGTAAGAATTTGCTCGTAAATATAGCCAATCATGAAGTCTCCGGTGAAGTCCAACACCATTAAGTATTTTTTCAATAAAAGATGAAAATTGATTTTATCAAATGCCTAGCGGAAATCAGTTCAGTTAAAATCAAACAGACAGATAGCGTGGACCTGTAAAAATAAAAGTATGATGATAAGTTAAATTGTTAATGATCTTCCCTTGCAAAATTCAAATTGATTATCAATCACGGACGTGCTATGGAAACATTAAAAAGCTATGGAAATATTTTTAGAACATTTCCCGTAAAATACTGAACTCAGCAAATAACATGCAATTCAAAAGATTCACTAAAACACAATAATCCGTCGGCAAAAAGCTTATTATTTTTATGGCTCCTACATACAACAGATAGTTGCACTTAGCGCGAAAAAAATAATTAAGGTGTTGCATATAAAATAATTTAAAAGATAAGTTAATTCAAAATTCAATTTTTATAAAAACATAATCAAAATAATAATTCTATTGACAAAAACAAGATATACCTACATTGATATGAAGAAAAAATTGAAAAAAGCACTTCGTAGTTGCAATAAAAATTGTTTTAAACATATACTATAAACAAACTTTGCTTTCAAGATATACTTAATTTTTCGACTTTAAAAACATTTTGAGTTGGAATTGCATTTTTTTTAGTTGAATAACAATCATCTTGTGGAACAGAGTTCAATTTTTAGTATGAAATGAAGTGATGAAATGGAACAATGTCGGAAAGAATGAGAAAATAAGAAAAAACAGAAGTCTAAGTGCGGAAAAGAGTGGTTAAAAAAACATCAGCTAACTTGCTGTTTTCCAGAGAAATTATGATGCCAAGGTGCAACAGTAACCGTGGCGCGTTTCAAGGTCTCCAATTAAATCAAAGCATTTTTTAGTTTATAGGTAATTACACATTTTTTGCAATCGCATTTTTACGTTTATATGTAATAACGAATTATTAATTAAAGTATTTCACAGTAATATTTGTTTGTACTATTTGGAATTGATGCTATTATGACCGTGTTTTTTCGTTGCTACTAGCATTCTTTCAATCCTCTTGTGTGTATGGTGGAATGCTCTGTACTTTCGCTCTTGTCTTATGATGAAAAATCGTCGAAATCGATGGAAAAATCATCAGGCAAGCTGTAATCTTTCAGAGAATGTTAAAAATGCCGAATCATGAACAAAAGAATAAAAAATAATGGTGAAATTCAGTGCTTTAAAAAATGAAGAACGATGCCAAGGCCTTTGTGACAGTGAGAAAAGGACCTAGCCGTTTTGAGTCACTGTGTAGCCAAAGAGAATAAAACGAAACGCTTTAGTTAATTTTTTCAGAGTATCCTAGCTGATGAGCATGCGAAACTCATTTTATATATCAATAAAGTCTTTATTCTAAGCATTTGATTGCCAACAAGATGTTCACCGTCCAATAACAAGTATAGGACCTGAAGAAAACATGTCTTTTTATAAAAATTTCATAAAACTCTTGGGATAGGGGAACCTATAATATCCACTCGCATTTCATTTATTGCTCGAATGCGATAGTTAAAATATTCTGGAAACACTGTTATACTGAGTGTGGTCTAAATATGGAGAGTGTGGTCTAAAAATGGAGAGTGTGGTCTCGAAATGGGGATCCCACTAAGATGTTAATACCACTACTTGTAAAAACACTGGAAAAAATTAGTTTCATCATATACCTCCAATTGACGGTTTTGTTTGATTAAAGGAAGAGAGTAGTATCTTCAAAAGTTATAAGTGATATATTTTGTTTCTTAATTTGTTGTAATACTTGACGAAAATGCTTCAAAAGGAGAAAAAAATATTGAAAACGGAGAAACTGTGGCATTTATGTGGGTTCATGTCATAAAAATACGCATGCTGGAAAAGTCTTTTTCAACCAAAAATCGATCGAAAATTGAAATGCTTGGCATTTGATCCGTCAGAAATCCAAAAAGTCTAAACATATCTCTATTTTCAAAATTTTCGCCTAAGAAAATTTATCTTCACGATTAAGTCAGTACCAGCCTTAAGATTTCAATATATGTAGTATGCATTAGAAAAATAAGGAGAGACATGAGATGAAAACAGATGGAAAATATGAACATTGATGGCCCAGACTAATATATTTTTTGTTTCTACAATGAAGGAGAAATTAGAAATAAATTGGTTCAAAATAAAGCCGATTTCTTTGAAAAAATCCATTTATCGGAGCATTTATGGTCATATACGCTATATGCGTAGTACTTCGAGCTGCAAAATATAGCTCTCATAGCCAGGATACAACAATTTCCAAAGCACATGATTCTTCGTGACGTAGCGCAGAATTTATGATCGCAGGCGCTATGCAGACAGTGCCCGAAGCTATAAAATATAGCTGAAAGACTTAATTATGGGAAACTATGAGCTTTTTTGTCTCAGCTCCTATGAAACGACTATGAACGTAATCTCGGCATATACCATACAAGTTGGCTAATTAAAAATATATTTTCAATAAGCTCTTGTAAGCCTGGTTTGAATCCGAATTTGAGTACGATTGATTGTAGCAGTTTAACTAAATTTAGTTTTTAGTTATACTGTTTTCAAATAGATAACGCTATGCTGCATTCTTTTGCGTATTGAATGGTATGCGTGTACAAGTTGTAGCTTTATTTTTTGAAAAGGTAAAGCGAATTAAAGAACACCTTGATTGCAACGAGTAGGCACGCGTTTACTTCACACTTTGGTACAAAGAGTCTTCTTGAGAAGATATCACTCATTTGTAAAATACCTAACAGTAAACATCAATTATAATATAGCACTTTTGACAATACAATAGGCCTATGTCAAAAACTTGAAAAATAAAGATTGAAGGCACTTTTTCGAACACTTGAAAAAAAGCAAATTCAAGATTATTACGTTTCCATTTATTTTATTTATTACATTTATTATTCTCCCTTGGACGAACTAGCGGACGAGAATCAAATATCGCCACCTGCCTGTATCTCGGACTACCGGACTCCTAAGGCTTAATACGTGCTACAAGCTATATTACATAGCGCTTACTCCTATATATTTTGCACCATGGATTATAGTGTCAGTCGCTATGTTTTATAGCAATCCCGAAATCAACTATTAGCATAGCACCAACAGTATATAAAGTATCCTCTCTGGTATTGTTTTTCTCAGCTTTTATCCTACATTGAAAGACTTAGGTAATACAAATTATTTAAAAAAATTCTTGATGTTAAATTTTTTCTTCATTTTTTGTGCTTTAATTGCATCTATCGAACTGATTGACTTATATACACTGCTTTCTCAAAGTGTGACAATTAAATTACAGCGAAAAACAAACTAAAAATAAACTACAAGACAATATAATAGAAGAATAGATTCGAGTTCCACGATTAATGGGTTCCGCGTGAGATGAAGCCACGTTAATCGAAACCGCGTTAATCGAAACTCAATATTATTACAATACAAACATTTTAAATATTAAAGCATTAGTCAATAACTAATCATTATTTTTTAAACGAAATTTGTTTCGAAAAAACTTGTAACTCAAGTACAGTGTAATTCAAGATATGCTACAATTTTTCTCTGCGATACTCCAAATTCGCATAAGTCAAGTATCGCGCAATATACGAGATACTTGTACTATGTACATACAAAGCGATGGCGTTCGTAAAATAATGTAAACAATAATTTTCGACAAATATCCCAATTTGATGTGGATTCACCTCATTCATTGAATGTGTGCATTTGAAGTTACGTGCATTTTTGAATTGGACTTTGTTAACTAAGTAGTTTCGGCATAATTATCGACGGGACTAAAAAACTAGTCGTGACTGGTATACATATTTAGAAAAATATAATTTGTCCAATACTCTTTCAATCAGATTCTTTATTCTTCGTATCAACACCAAAATAGAGCCGTCACTTTTGAATTCGTAGCGAATTTTCAGTCGTTTCATTCGTGAAGATCATCTCCCCTATAAATAGACTTGTAAATCAAGAGCTGCACGCCTATGTCGCTCTACATGGACTAATTTTACATAATATGACACAGCCTTAAAAACAATTTTTGACTAGCTTAAATTTCATGGACCTGGTGATTAGGCTGGGACAAATTTGCTTCAAGTTAGTAGACATTTTAATCGAAAACGTAGAAACGAAATATTTTATTTCTCAGACTATGTTACTATATTTATTTAAATAAAATGCAAAACTACAAAATAAAGAGTAGTTTTCCTTTTCTTCAAAATACAATGCTAAACAATAACCTAAATACTTTAAGGGCTCATTCTAAAAATTGATATGTTTGCCTAATTGTAGAGAAAAGCAACTTTTACTCACTACAGAAGCTAAATAAACAACATTGAGCACTGGAAATCAACGCATAGATGCAAATAAAAATCTCAAACCACATACAACAATATCTATGAATATTTAGAAACAGAAACTACCCTGATGGTGTAAAGATTTCCAAAGCATCGTTACAGTGAAAGTATTCATATAAACTGACAAATAAATATCTTTACGTAATCCACCCTTTTCTTGAAATACCTCAGTTTAGTACATTCCGTAATTTTCCTCTACTTAAACTAAATAATGTCCAACCTACCTTGAATTTAAACTACTTGGCACCGTTGAAATTGTGATGAAACAAAAAAATGCAGCAACTGATTGTCGAATAGTAGTCGTTCACAAGTATATTCGATGAGCAGGAAATAAAATGAAGCAAACTACACAATTTCCAACCGAGATTCGAACTATTATTTTTTATCACTTGATCAAAAATTCGTTTTCGAATTTAAAATTTAGTAGATTGAATTTTATCACTCGGCGACACCCGATTAGATTCAAATATTAAATTTCTGGGCGAATAGTTTACATTTCCGGTTTTTATATTCCGTATTTATTCGCAGGACATTTAATTTAAATCAAACCAAACGGACATTCACACAAAATCTTGTCGCACGAAAACGGGCAAAACGCGATCAGTCTAGTATCTATTACTTCCAATTAACCAGTAGCAATTTAGTCGAACCAAAAGAAGAAAGCAATCGGCAACGTAAACGCGGCGGATATTCGAATTTGTACAATTCACTAAAAGTCGATTAAGTTCGAGATTTGAATCGAGCGCGAAAATCTTAAGCACTCACAACGGATGCGCAGTCAACTTGATTTGAAGCTAATCTGGGCTTCTCTGACCGTTATTGTCGTATCGAATGGAATCGTTATAGCGATCGAGAGGTTTCAATTTCACTATCAACAGATATAACGTCGCTAAAAGCACTCGACTCCAGCTAGATGAAGACGATTGAACGTTGAATGGCTAGCGGTTAGGATTGAATGTTCCCCGTTCGGAATATCTTTCCAGTTTGAAATGAGCCCGCAAAAACGTTGTCGTATATATGAAAAAAAAGTTGCCTTGTATTTGTGTTACGACGATTTATCTATCAGTCAGCTGTTGACTGCACGACGACTTCGAGGAAACCGATCGACGATGCGATGATGAGACTATAACAACAGGTGAACTGAGACCAGATATGCAATAATGCTTTGCTCCGAACAATGGAGCAGACCAATTGTCGAGCATTCGACTAAAATTCAGATACTCACAGTTGTGAGCAACCGTATGGATGTGAAAACCAAAGTTCGGAAAAGCTTCCAGCGAAATTACGAGTATTTCAACCAGTAATCGGTAACGCACAGCTTACTATTTTGCTGTCATCGTAACGATCTTTAGGGGAACTTTAGAGTGTTTTATGCCTATATTTACAGCAACCAATTTTTTATGTACATTTATGTATTTAAATTAAGTCAGTAAGTTCGAGAGTTGAAAAAAATCGATTGAATGTTTAGTTTTTCGTGCTGACTCCAGATATTTTTTTATTATCTGCGCAGCCGGTATTCATTTAATTAATTATAAATAAGGTAAATGCTCCTAATATCGGCCTGCTCCAAAAGTCGGCTAGCTTAAACTATATTGTATCATAAAAATCAAACTTGTCAAAACAGTAGCACTATACTTACTTTAGATGCATTTTTTACGGGTTGTAGCCGTGGTGTGAGACAAGTAAGTGCTTAAAAAAAGGGAGCAAGTTGGCTGATCATTGAAACAATCACCCTACATATGTTTTAAAAACTTAGGAAAAATCAGAAGTTTCAAATAAATATTTAGAACTATTTGTCAAAAAATACAATTCTTCGGCACAAGGGGAATGAGCTTTTTTGACTTTTCATCACACTAAAATCACACTTTCATATTTGATGCCATTAACTACCAAAACTCATAATCCAATTTTTACAACATTTTAGCCGTCTATTTATATTAATTTTCGGAAAAATGCACCACCTCTATGGCGTTAAAGAAACACCAAAATTATCCACCAAACAAAGATTTTCGAATGGTTACTATGGACTACGTTTGATTTGGATGAGTTTGTTGAGCCCCAAGGCTCAAGCCTGTAGCATCAGATTGGTTGAAATCTGTTCATACATATACATGAATCAACTTGGAATTTCGAGAAAGTGGAAACCGCATGTCAACAATTTATTTGAAGCTGGCGAATTTCAGTTTCAGCTAGGGAATATTTTGCTTCGTTTTCGAGGGAGGCTGCAATCAAGACCCTTTCTTTAAATTTTTGACTTGGGTAAATTAAAAAGTAGGCACAACTTTAAAAATACTACGGACCAAATTGCAGCATGAAAATTATATTCGATTAATTGATTCGTTCATATTGATATAGTTTTCTTGGTGGTTGAACATTCTAGGATACTATTTATGGTTTCATCGAGTTGACTAGATATCGTATTTGCACCAAAGTGAACACTGAAAATTGAAATATTGTCCACAAATGTTGTAATTATGATTGATGCGCTATCAGGATATCAGATGTGTCGCCGGTTAATATCTAAGAATGTCGCAGCACAAATTTGTTCCTTCAAAAGCTGGCCTGACTTCCGATGCAAAGCACTGATTTACGCTATTCCGCTATGTCCCTTCTAGCAGTCGGATCGGTCGAAACAGCTAATACTTCCATCGTAAAGGCAAACTTAAAGTAATTCCAGTGGTTCAACAAAATAAATTCTCCATCAGTGTTACTATTCAGCCCGGAAAATTGGAACGTCATAGCAATTTTTTCTTCTAAATCAGTTTAATCACATACTTGCAAGTGAAAAATCCTTGCGAGAACCGGAAGTCATTTTACACCTTAAGGTATTAGTACACTTTAAAATTTTCAAAGAATCGTTTTTGAGTTTTTTGTATTTTTTGCTTACTTACACCTTTAAAAATCACCTCCTAAAATTTTGGGTCGAAATTCTCAATAGAAAAATGTTGGTAGCCGTTTAAGCGTTACGCGTCGACGCCTGTTTTTACGTCTTTTTGCAGCTTCTCGGCGCGCAGCTGCTGTGCGGGTCCCCTCTCCAAAATACCGGTTTCTTTTCTAAGATTTGTATATTGTGAGCTATTTCCAGGGCTGTGGAGTCGGAGTCGTGGCTCTGTACATTTAAAGCGGAGTCGGAGTCGCGTTCGACTCCGACTCCGCTTTAAATATACAGGGGCACGACTCCGACTCCACAGCCCTCGCTATTTCCTTCATACTCAGTGTCTATTTAGTCGTTTACACGCTTACGTGGTAATCAATAACATGGCTCCAACAAGCAAATACTATGTGAAAGGCAGTCGTCAAAATAGGCAAACGAAAAAACGTAAAACTAGAAATTCAAAAAAATTCCAAGGTAATCAACATACTGCCGAACAGAGTGCTTCCTTTACTAGTAAATCGGCGGAAAAATTATCAAACAATACTGATTTTGACGTAAAAATAGACGAAACATTTAGTTATTGTATCTTGGCGTTCAACCTTGTGTTTTCGCAGTTGGCTGATATAGTGAAGTGTAGTACGTGTGACAAAGACGTTAAGTTTTTCAAAACTGGAGTTCGTGGGCTTGGTTTTAAAATAAACGTTCAATGTGAGTGTGGTGATAGAACAATAAATTCTTCCAATATTATAGGTACTGGTTATGAAATAAATCGTCGAATCGTTTTCGTTATGCGTTTGTTTGGCAATGGTTATAACGCTCTCAATTTATTTTGTGCTCTAATGGATATGAAAAGCAAGTTTAATAAGACTACATACTATAAATTATTGGAGAATATTCATATTGCTGCAAAATCTATATCTGATATTTGTTTAAAAAAGGCCGGACGCGAAGAAATACAAAAAAATAAAGATAAGGGTTTTCCCGAGGACGAGTTGTCAGTTTCTGGAGACGGCACTTGGGCGAAACGCGGTTTCAGCTCGCTGCTTGGCGTGACGACATTAATTGGGAAATATTCAGGAAAGATTTTGGACTTTTTTGTGTCATCTAAAACTTGCAAAGCGTGTGATGTCATGAAAAAAAAATTAAACCGTGCAGATTTTGATATATGGTATGAAGCTGAGCACATTGAAGAATGCCACGCTAATTATGAAGGTAGCTCTGGAGGGATGGAAGTGCAAGGTATTAAAGAGATGTTTTCCAGATCTTTAGTTCTCCACGCAGCCAAATATGCCTTCTATATAGGAGACGGTGACGCTAAGACCTTCTCGAATCTTTTAGATGCCAAGCCATATGGCGATTTTGTCGTGAAAAAACTGGAGTGTGTTTTACACGTAGGAAAACGAATGTTTCGGCATCTTAAAGACGTCAAAAAGTCGTTAGTCGAAAAACGTAAGCTTGCAAGAGCCGAGGCAAAGAAAAAAGAAGAGCAGGATAAAAAAGAAGCAGAACATGAGCAGAAAAATCAGGCCGAAGTCAAGCAACCACGTAAAAAACGAAAATTAGGCGATGAACCTGTACCTAAAAAAACTACCGATTTAACAGGTCAAATTATGAAGCAAATGTCAACAAATTACTCTCTAGCTATTCAAAAATATCCTGACTCTATGGACGAAATGAAACGAGAGATATGGGCAGGCTATTATCATCTTATTTCAACTGACAATGCACCAATGCATGAAAAGTGCAATCCTGAGTGGTGTAAATATCTCAAGGCGCAAGCAGATAATTCTACCTTCAAACATAAACCTGCTCTAAGTACTGAGGTACAAGAACTCGTAAAACCTGTGTTTGAAAAGCTGACCGAGGAAGAATTACTGAAACGTTGTCTGGGAAAAAACACTCAGAACAATAACGAGTGTTTTAACAAAACTCTTTGGGCGATGGTCCCAAAGCATGTATTTGCCGGCAAGGAAGTTGTTGAACTTGCAGTTCAAATTTCGTCTTGCATCTTCAACGAAGGACGAATGCCTATTTTGAAAACGATGGAAGTAATGGGCTGCACTATTGGAACCAGCGCCTACGAATATGTCACATCTAAGGACGAAGAGCGAATTTCGCCCAGGCCAAAGCTGCAACTAAAGAAGGTCGTTTGGCTTCAAAAAAGAAAAAAACAACAGGAAGAGCAAGACTTTATCGATGAGGATTTACTTCTATATGGACCAGGAATTGCGGATTAATTGATTGTAAGTGCAAAAATCCGTTTTTTTTTAATTATTCGAGACCAAATTGAAAAAAAAAACTTTAAACGCGTTTTTCTCGAAATGACCTTTTTTCGAACTGTCCAGAGATAATCTCCGAAACTACTGAACCGATCTTAATGAAATTTTGCAGAGTGATTTATTTAGACTTCTTACACACGAATATACCACAATTAGGACAAAAAATGAAAAAAACAAATTTTGGCACATGGAAATTTAAAAAAAAAAAGGTTATTTTTTGAAATTTTTTTTCAGACTTTCACCAAATTTTATTTTTTTCCGATTTTTGACTATCGGTGGTATATTCGTGTGTGACAAACCTTCATCTTTAAAACCCATTTTGAATTTTTTGTTTCAGACTGCCCAATCGTGAGATTAACTATGGATAGTGACGTGACCTTTTTTTTCTGGTCTAAATTTCGGCGCCATCTACAAGCAACATATAAAATTAAAAATTAAAAAAAAAACTTTTTATATACTAAAAGACATCAATAATATTGCCTAAAAAGATTTGTATTGATATCTAATAAAGGAGCTCTAAAAAAAAATCCCAAAAATTTGATGCTTTTTGAGCCTTGTAAAGTGTACTAATACCTTAAGTTTTAGTCTTGCACAATAGCCATAAATGTATTGACCAGCCCAGCCATGCGCTCCAAATTTTGCTAAGTTTTTTTGTTCGATGATTCATAATTTTGCCAGTTAATCCATTTAGTACCTTTTTTCATGTTCAATTTAGCTATGTCCGTAAAATTGTACTATTAAGCCGAAAATGCCGCCCGTTCTGAACTCTCGCTCCTACTTGTGATTTCATGACCGAAACAATCAATACTGAAATTTGTAACAAAGTTTCTTAGTGACGTAGCATGAAGTTAGAGTTTACAACAGTAAGTTCTCACTTCCAATACGACACAGATGATTATTTTCAAAACCACCAGTATGAATGAATTGGTACTTAAACATCATAGTTTTGGAAGGGTAGAAAATGTTTTTATAATTTATTTTAGCGGAGACTATTGCACCTTTTAATGAAAATATCAAATCATCAACTTAAATGCAGGTTCCCTTTTCCACCTTGTGAAACTTTTAACACCGATCAAAAACAATATAGTAGAAGAGTCAGATGGGAAACTATAGCCACCAAAGCAGCAAAAAGGCCTATGACATATAACCGAGTGGCTATAATAGCTATGTTTAATGAGCGGCTCTAAGTTGAGCTAGGTTGAGCTATCTCAGCAAAATGTGTTTCAAGAGCAATTCGGTTGCTCTAATTTGCGCGAAGTTGCTCTGATTTGTGTTTCATGAGCCGGCTCTAAGTTGAATTAGAGTAATTTAGAGTACGATTCCTGCTCTACCTTTTTTCGTAGAACAAATTCAGGCAAGCAACCAGCTTTTTGTCAACTGTCAAAATTGTGGCTAAAGCAGAGTTTTTAATAGTGAATTGACAGGTTGAACTTCTAACATGCGATCAACTTTGAGAATTTCCTCTCAATCGCTCTAACTTGCCCGATTTTTTTTGCCTTTCCATTGCCTCTCTATTTTAATTTGCCTTGAGATGCTCTACTCTTTTCTCGGAGTCATTAAACGCAGATAATAAATGCTACACCTACCATTTAAATCACAACTTACTTTTTCCTAGTTTTAAGCCGTACATCAGCAAAACGACAACTAGCCTGAGTAGGTGATAGTGCGTGAGCAATAGAGATCGAATGATAGAAATATGAATTCCTCATACAAATTGAGCCGGGTTGCAAGCCTTGGACCGTATATGTATAGGAAGTTGACATGCTGGTTAAATAACTTATTATGCTGTGTCTCAGCCTACAAGAGCAAAGAAGGCAATCTAATTTCTAACCCATTTAGAATACTGGTGTGATGAATTTATTACAAAAATATTGTTTGATCATATTGTTTGATACAAAATTTTGTTTGATAACTTTCACTGTAAACCAATGGCACCAAATATTGCAAGAAGATGAGAATAATAAAATAAAACAATGTATGAAAATAAAACAATGTATGTAAGTCAAAAGTGAAAAATACAAATGAAAAATTAAAAGAATATAATGAATTTAGATTGAATCTAATGCATATCATATATTTTTTTAAACATAATTAAAAAAAAACCAAAAGTCACCGGTTTTGAATGCTTCTTTAAGTAGTCCTTAATGCTCCGTTATCGTTAGTATTTGTTATTTCCAAAAAAGAATTCAATTTGATTTTCCTTGAAATGAAAATGACAAATTTCTTTCCACATGCGCAGCTCAGATACTAGAAGTCTATGCCATTAGATTCTAAGCATTCGAAGATAATTCGGCATTTTCTAAACGATGCACACAATTACCAAGTCTACTGAGGCTATAAATTTTCCAGGTATGTATAGTATTGAGTGCGACAATGTGGTTATATCAAATCAACGCTTTCTTTGTTGTTCGAGTTTGGTGACAGTCTGTACTATTTACCACACTTGAGCACTTTTAGCTATTATCAACCCAGCATACGATATAGCGAAGGTATTCCCAAAAACGAATGCTGGCGACCGTCTTTTCTTCTCTCATAGTGAACATAGTGCGGATCCAAAGCATTTCTCGCCTAGATTCACTTTAAGCGAATCTGAAGCGAAGAATTGGGAACATAGGAGCATGTTCTTATATGCTATCTCCATTTCAGATTCACTTAAAGTGAATACGCCAGCATTCGCTTTTGGCGATACTCGCCGGACTTGAAATAGAGGACAGTTCCTTTTGGTTTACTTGAAGTAAAAAGTTATTATTCCGTTAGTATTTTTTTTTGTTATATTTTGATTCTGTGTGATATTTTCGGGAGTAACTACAATACGTCGTAGCACTACAGCCCCTCTCGGGCGTTAGCTTCTTGTAGGTGACGCCTCCAGTTGTCTCGGTCCAATGACCGCGTCCTCCAATTTCGAAAACCGAACAGCTTTCCGCAGTCTTCGTCGACAGAGTCAGACCAGCGTTTTCTGGGTTTACCCACTGGTCTTCGATCCTTGGCTCTTCCGTCGAATACCTTCTTAGGTACTCGATGCTCGTCCATTCGTTGCACGTGACCAGCCCATTGCAGCTTCCGCAATTTGATTATCATAGCAAACTCTGGTTCGTCAAAAACCTCGTACAACTCGTGGTTGTACCTTATCCGCCATTGGCCGCACTCTTGTTTAGCTCCAATTATACGCAGTGACCCGTCTTTCGAAAGCGTTCAACATATTTGCGGATGCTTGGGTAGGGGTCCAAGTTTCACATCCGTAGCACAACACAGGTCTGATTATTGATTTGTAAACTTGGAGCTTCGTCTTCCTGTGTATGCAGCTGGTCTTCAGTAGGGCCAGAACGGAGTAGAAAGTTTTATTAGTGGGCTGTATTCTCCGTTTAATTTCATCAGTTTCACTGCCTTTCGTTGTCAATTTCGAGCCTAAGTATATAAATTTGTCCACATTCTCTAAATTATATTCGTCTAGAATTACAACTACAGTAACTACAATAAATTAGGCTATATTTAAAATGTTCAAAAGTGAAGAACTTTATCAAAACCTACTTTACTACACAACCCTCAGAATATTCATTTTTAGCGAAGCTTGTCGACTCGCTACACATTCGAAAAACGTGATACAAATGAAAATTTGTGCGGCCTGGTTAATCATTAGCAAACCGTAGATGAATTCGTTCGCCAATGAAATATTCGTTAAAGTGACTCGCTAATGATTCGATAGCGAATCGCTTGGTATGCTGGGAACCTTCGTTCGTCTTCACACATACTTCACCAGGTAATCAAAAGTTTCGAAGGCGAAGGAGTTTCACGTAACAGACAAAATAATGGAACGAGAATGAGTGCAAAAAAACTGGACTAGAATGCAAGGGAAACAAATACGCAAGCCTTTTCTTTGTTCTTGAAAACTTTGTCTAAAGTATTATGAAGCAACGGGATGGCCGGTTAACAGTCGTTTTCAAACATGATACGGAATAAATCAGCCAGTCGTTCCATATCGGTACCTGGAGCAGCTTTTATCATCCAAGTAGAATACTCCGTGTACTTCCCGACTGGAAAAACTTTTCGCTTCGAAGTTAGATCTACTATCTCCTGTCTACGACTAATTTCAACGATTTTACGCAGGCTAAAATTCGCCGCTACTACTTCTCACATGCTTTTTCAGCCAGCTACTTAGACATCTTCACATCTTTACCAACTGCAACCGCCTACGAAGATGATTGACAGAAAACCAAATTTAAAAACTGTCTCCATAGACGGCTCGATTTCAACTTGCAAATCATCTGCAATGCCACCTCTAGTCGACCGCCAGGCCAGGTATCGGTTACTTCCGATACGGAAGAAACTGGCACTCGGATATTTAAACCTAATGACAATTCGAGGATATACCACACAAAAATCTGTAGGTATCAGTCAGAGAGAAACAAACAAATTCACATTCAAAAGGGCCATCAATGGCAACAAGGATTTTTTGAAATTGGAATTGTTTTTGCGGGATGATTAAAATTGGACAACTTTTTATTTACATTAAAATTTTTAATCTGCATTGTAAATTCTATTTTGACAAAGTATTTTCGAAAGTATGCACTGATTCTCATCAGACACCAGCACACAGTGCATATTTGACTGGCGTGACCACTTGCAGTTGGAAATCATTAATTTGTATTTACCCTACTTGTGACAAATTTTAGCATCTCCGACTTATATCCAAGCTTTAGAGAGATGATATACGTTGTCTATGCTGATTTATAGACAAGAAGGGAACCATGATCACATTCAATAACCTTTACAAGGATTTTTTCCTTGTTTCTAAAATATTTTTTGTTTATTTTTCGCATGAATTTTTTTCTATTATCTATCTTATCTATAACTTATTTATTATATTTTTTATTTCTACCTGCTCAAATAAAAAGTTTGAAGTCATTTGCAGGCAGTGGCGGCTCGTCAGGGTGGGCCCGGCCCGCCTGGCCCACTCTGACGAGCCGCCACTAAGCTCGCTCGACACAAAAACACTATTTTAAGGTATACGCGGATACCAACAAGAAATATCTACTTTACTTTAACTCAAAGGCGGCTTGTCAGGGTGGGTCAGGTGGGCCGGGCCCACCCTGACGAGCCGCCACTGTTTGCAGGAATAAAGAAAATTTACGTGCAGCAATTTTGTTTGAAATTGAAACAATCGTTAACAAAAGTCTGCAAATTCTTGGCCAATAATATGGCATTACTGTTGTGAAAACCGGAGTAGATATTATGTGAAGGCAAATCGTTTAAATTAACGTAATTATGAACAATATTAGCATAAACCGTTTTTTTTTTTAAATTGAAATTCACATCAGTAATAAATCACATTACTGATCGAATGTGGATATTTTCAGGAAACGCAACCGATCATTTTACCACTGTGGGAGAGTGAGATCAATCATCCCCACGTACGTATGGAGCAAACCTCACCTTTCTGAGATCCAATCAACACTAATATACATTTAAGTTTTTGCATCGTTTTATGATATCCCTATGGTAGTTTTGCTAGTCACGGCAGTTCAGCCAAGTTAATCCGAAAATGAACAAAGTTGTTTAATTAATAACCAGGTATTATCGAGCAATCGTTGACGGGTTGATCTCTTGGTTGGATCTCTTGGCAATACAAATGAAAAAATGCTTAATTAAGGGTAATCGAACACCAAATTCGAAAAGTTTTATGGAGATAAGGTGTGACTAGTCAGGATTATTTTGTCTAAAATCAAAAAAACTTTAGGTACAATAATTTACGAAGTCGATTTTGAAACTGTAGACAAATATAATACTAAAATTTTGCTGAATGTACGTAAGATATGTGATTTAATAAATAAATTAATAAAAATTGAACTCGATGAGGAGCTTTTCAACTAAAATTGAAATTACGGCACGTCCTTAAAATTCATGCAAATCTTTGCAAAACAAGAGTGGAAATAAGATCATAAGGTTCAATGTAAACATCATATCGCTAATTTCATTCAACCACTCAAGGCAGAAAAAACCAATAAAAGTAACAACAACATTATTTTTTCATAGCTAGTAGATTGACTGAAATATACTTACTACTTTTTATAAAAGCTAGACTGGCAGCATAAACTTTCCAAGCGAAATTCGACTTTAATAGTCTTGATTAAGATTATTGATTGAACCAGGTATGATCCCAAGCATTGCATAATCGTTTTGAAGACAAAAAGATGCCAGTCATCTTGACGGTACACATTATCTTGAACCGCAATATATGTATTAACCTTCAACGCCTGCTTCATTTCCGATTTTCACCTGTAAGTGAAGAGCAGCGAACTTAATTACATTATAAAACAGTTTGCATTTTCCGAAAAAATATATCTGTATTTTATATATAGCATGCGAAAAGTAATTCAGAATCTTACCTACTAAATTAACCATGGTCTGGCTCCAAATAGACTCGATAACTTTTCAATAACACTATTTTCATAGATACTCGTCACTTAATTTGTCGCGCACTTTGAAAGCCCAACCAATGTATGCATCCGGTGGCAACTAATAGCGAGTTTCAGTCTACGTTCGATCAAGTCTGATTAATTTCAGGTGTTATTACTAATCGTATGCAGGTCGATGTTTCCTATAGTGGAAAATTTTCCAAAAAGCTGATGTCTTTTCATCCAATTCATTCGATAAACACTTTCATCATTTGCAACGGGAACTGCTTTACGCTAATTTGATCTAGATCTCAGCAGCTATCAGCCAAGTTGAGCTTAGCTTAGCTCACGTTAATCATTATTTGGTTGCTACGTTGCTTTTACTTTAACTTGATCTTGTTTTAACCCGATAAATATATGTTGATCATACATGGAGCAGTTGCTGTATGCATCTGACCAACATCAACGTTGGAAGGGACGACGCCAGTTGGTTCGCTGATTGCTTCGAAGTTTAAATTGTAAATTACAGCTACTGCTGTTCACGGGTGCAATGGTGACACAGGTAAAAACAAACTTTCGCTTCTGGTTCTACTTTGAACCAGTATCGGGCAGTTGCATCTAGTGTACAAGCTTGGTAATTGTTACCCAATTGAAGTCACTCGAACGTGTGATCCAGCATCGAAACTTTGAGGAGGAAAACTGAAGCATGTGAGGTTGTAGTATGTGTTTGGTTGAAATGAATGAAAATCATTTGGGAGAGAAATTTTGCAAGTAAAAGCTTTTGCTCGTAACGTTGTTATTTTGTGTATTAATTTGATTCGAAAATAAGCTTGAGTGCAAAGGGAGACTTCGAGTGCAGATTTATATAGTTGGTAGAGTAGGATAGTAAATTGTACACTTTGTGAAAAAAATGTACAACAATTGATTTAATTTTCATTATTATATATCACATCACAACCGCCCACAGTATTTTGGAAAACAGTATAATCAATCCAAACGACCATATCTCACTGGGATGACATGGCCACTTCGCCAGTAACGTGGTCCAACAGAGGTCCCGAATCACTTTATGTACAATTGTGGTTTGAATGGGTTGGATTGCCGTGGATTGGCTATCAGGTTTTTATATGAAAAAAAAAAGTATTTTTAAATGAAGATATTTAGCTCATATTGTTTATTTTCTTCATCGATGAAGAATAAGTTCATTTATCAACTACTTTGGAGATATTAGTGAAAAAATAAACAGTATTTGTCGCATGATATCCTCTTTCAAAAATATGTCGAGATATATTTCAGCCTTTTAGCATTGAAAACATACTTTTAGCCACACAGGCATATTAAAGAACTAGTGGTTTCATAAATTTTTCAGATTAAAATTAATTAATCGTTAGCGCATAATGCACTTGCAATTAATCAACACAACTTCTATATGACAACATACTGAGGCTTAATTTTCACAGTATTGCTGCATTGAGAATATAATTAACATTACTCATTGATGCACGCTATCTAATTTTCAGATTAGCATTTGCCGACAAAATATGTATGAAATTACTCTATTTTTTTAGCTTTTAAGAATATTTTAAGAAAGATAGCATGTGAAAAAAGGTTTTAGTTGTAAAAATTTCCCGTCTGGAGTTTTTAGCGACTATTAAAAGAAGATATAATTATATAGCCATGTCTACTGACGTGCGCCCAATGTGGGAATACTTCTTTATACTTTTGTATCATATGTCAAAAACTAAGTTGGAACTGAAACAATACCGTTCATAACTATACATAATTTATTGCATAAACATTGAAAATGAACATAATTGAAAATGAACAAAATGAACATAATTTGAGTTGAATGAAACTTCAAAAAGTAAGCTAATCTTAACAATAGAATTATGACCATCATTATTGAATTCATTCAGGTATTTCAACTAAGTATATTATTGGGTACACATAAGATAATTTATTGTAGAAATCGAAATTTTCAAATTTTTGTTTTGCGTATGATAAATCTGTTCGATCAAGATGACGATTTGTTAAGATGGTATAACCTTTGGATTATTTTTCTCGCAAGAACAATTTAAGAAAGGTAATGTATGTCGCATGCTTCAAAGCAAATTATAAATTATCTTTTGGTTTATAGTGTTCCGACTGATGATGACTTCCAAAGCATCCTAGAATGACAAATTCTGTATGAAAATATTTTCCGTTCTTAATGTCTAGCGTTCGCCTTCTTTCTAGTATCGAAAAATGCCAATATAATTATGGAAAAGTCCGCGATTGAGGCAAAAACTGAGCAAAGTCCGAAAACCAAAAATATTGTCACCAATATCACTTAAATATTTCTCAGGTAGGTCAACTTTCAATGCATATTCAATTAAATTCAAACCAGTTTCACGTAAACAACATCAAACTGAGCATGATACGCATCTGAAGATTCACTACTTTCCCAAAGAAGGAGTTATTTACTGTACTTGAAAGAAAACAATTTCACGTGTTCTTCTTTTCTTCAGCAAAGTTTCTTTTTAAACGAGCAAAATGTAACCACAAGCAATTTACTCCCATAAATGACTCTGCATTACTTCACCTCTGCAATCCCAGTTATAAGCTCACGGCTTGAAAATTGTTACAAATTATTCAACGCAACGCCAATTGCCGGAGCTAAAAATACATTTTCTGGTTTGACTCAAAATATTACAGCATCCGGGCTGTTGTTGGAGTACTTGTACTCGTTTAAATTTCTACCGCTTTTTTCCAATGCAACATGAAGATGCCACGCCAAGAAGTATTTGCAATTACATTAAATGATGTATACGTACACGATCTTTAAAGATATAATGGCAAAATGCATGAAAAGTACACGGGACCTTATCTGTACTTGTTATTCGCTACGTATAAGACGATAAATTCAGAGATGTGATGTCGAACCAGTCCGATGTTTTTGTTTTGGTTACGAGTTTTGCACTGGTGATGAGATATGGTTAGCTCTTTTCTTTGCTGAAACCATTATCAACGAAGAAAGTGGAAAAGAAGATGTCGCGGATGCTTTTGAAAGAGGTTTACAGAATATTACTATTATGTCAAAACCAGTTGGACAATGAATACTACAAATGCTTCAGGCTCTAATGTACACACATTCGTTAAAGAAGCTACCTGAAATCATAAGAAGGAAATTTCAAAGCCAATAATGTTTCATGGAAGAAGAACGAGAAAATAATCATCCGTTTTTAGGAGATAAGCTGAAATTACCGAATTAATTCAACTCGACCCAGTGAGCTCTGCTTCAAAAATTAATATTTTTTGTTTAAATGCCAATTTTCCTTCAGACGCTAGATACATTGCAATTTTTTGAACAATATCGATGATTCGAAGTCAATCTCTAGAGACTTCAAAATACTAAACCTCTTACACTCCTCTAAAACTAGAAAGAGGTTTTCCAAACTCATCAAAGTACTCCATCCAAGGAATAAGAAAAATATCTACAACCTTCAGGTTATTTGTCACTTAATGCGACAAATTGAACCTTAAAAGCATCGAGCTGGTCAAAAATAATGCCATAACTGCCAGCAGTACGTTCACTCAGCCAACAACTGTCACGCCTAGCACCGGTGTGGCAAATGTGATGGCCTTCACCATCACAAATTCTACACAAAATAGCCTGCGAAAAAGCCGAAATGTGTCAATTGTGACGGAGAATATCCCGCAAGCTATGGAGGTTGCCCCAAAAACATTAGAAAATCTTTTTTTCAAGTAGCCAGATTTACTTCGGTTTTATTTGCTCGCCCAACAAACAATTATAATCCAGCCGATCAAAGAATTCCTCTGAGTGTTAAATCACCGGCTCTCGCCAAATTCCCGAACAAAATGGAATCATGCAAGAACAACTACATGCACTGAAGGACATGATGGTGCAAATGGTCCAGGTTTTGTCCTTTGCCCAATCTGAAACTTCCTTTACTGAGGCAAAATGAATCGAGCAAACCGAATATTCATCCTTACGTGGAATGCGAATTCCATGCTGCCGAAAAAAGGTGAACTAAGTATATTTCTGAGCGATTGCAGAATTGATATTGCTCTGATCCAAAAACCCTTTTTGAAACCAGGACACCAGCTACGAATCCTGAACTCTCACATTTACAGAAATTATAGATTAAGTGGTAGGAGAAGAGGCACAGCAATGCTCGTGAGAAGACATATTATCCATAATGTTATCCAGATCCCGACCCTAAGTAGAATGAAAGCAGCGGCTCTTGAAATCAATTCAAGTTTCCTCAAATTTACAGTCATCTCCGCTTAGAGACCCCTCAATGTTCAACATATTTTCGAAGACATTCGTTCACTATTCGATTTCGAAGGCCCTATCTTTTTAGTAGGCGATCTCAATGTTCACAATCACGCATGGGGATCAGTAAAAAATAATCAAATGGGGAAAGAATTATATAGCTTTGCTGCAGATAGTGTTTCGTGCTTGCATATTCCCGATGAGTCCACTCAGTTTGGCCCTATCTGCAGTCATGTTTTGGACATTGGTTTATCCAAAAATATAAATCAGAGTGTGCTTATAAATGTATTAGATGTATAAGATCACAGGCCAGTGCTTTTTCAAATTGAGGATATTTTCATTGACTCTCCAATCAAGTGGAAAATAACTACAGACTGGCTAGCTTTTTGGATTTTTCTGTTCAATGAAGGCATCCATGTGCCAGAAACGGAAAGAGAATTAGAGGAAACCATTGAGCTCCTTAACGCTAAAATCACTCAGGCCAAAGATACCACCTCGACCAAAATCTTAGTTATGAATAAACAAAACCCGTATGAGCCTCCAAACTCTATCAAAATAATCATAGAAAGGAGGAATCAAATTCAGAAACGAGCCAAAATTACTAGCTACCCCAGACTGAAGCAGAAAGCAAACCGGCGAACCAATGCCATTCGTGACCAGATTAGAAAACTCAAAAATAAACAGTGAGAGCACTTCATGAGTAGTTTTGATCCCGATAGTGGTTTACTCTGGAAAATTTCTAAACATCGTAGAACTAAGAATAAAACAAGCATGCCACACATCCATCCGTCCTCTGGCTTTAAATATAGTAATGCTGACAAAGCCTTAGCGGATTCTCTAGAATTTCAATTTTGTGAGAACACTTCTGTAGACGACGATCTCGAATAAGAACACACTGAGCAGGCCGCGGCACAGACATTACACACTGCAACTTTTTTTTATTTTATTTTTCATAGAGCTTCCCAGACAACTGGTTTGTTGGTATAAAGGATAGCACAAAGTTTTTACGTCCCAACGACACGCGGTGTTCCCAAGTGGTACCCCTTCTAAGTACTAACCGGCCCAACACTGCTTAACTTCGGTGATCGGATGAGAACCAGTTATTCCAGTGTGGTATTGCCGTATATATTCTTTCTTCAAGGGCAGACCCAATTCCACCAACTATAAGTTGATGGAATTGGGTCCTGGAATTAAAATGTCTAATCCACAGTCTCAAACAAAGAAAATCCCCAGGTCCAGATAATAATACCAACCTATGCCTCCACCACCTGCCCGAAAACATCTTTCAGACAGTTTCAAATATCATCAATGTTATTTTTTGCCTCAAAAGATATCCAGATTATTGGAAAATGGCCCCAGTCATATTCATTTGAATACCCGAAAAATACTTTTACCCCACAAAACTGCCGTCGAATCAGCTTCCTTTAATCTTTTGCTAAACTCACGGAACACGTGTTCCTCTCTCGTCTAAAAGAGTAAGCTCTTTTAAATAACTCTCTGCCAGTGGAGTAGTTCGATGTTAAACAAAATCACTCCACAGTGTTGCAGCTGGTTCAAGTAGTCCAATACATTAGATCTTGTCTTCAAATCCTGTCTTCAAAATAGACCATTCCAAGTCAGAATCGATAGCATACTCTTACTTAAAAGGCCTATAACAACAGGAGTCCCTCAAAGGTCCCCTTTGTCACCGATTTTGTACAATCTGTAAATATAAGATATCCCTAGAACCAGCAGAGATTACAACTCGCTTTTCGTAGACGAAACTTGTCAGACATTACTTCAAATTTACAACGCTCCATCGACTCCCTAAAAGAATATTTTAAGCGATGGAAAATCAAAACGGCTCCCATCACTAGTTGGGATACATTTGAAAATTTTAAATTAATAGAGGCCTAGTTGACGTCGTGCCTCTTGTTGGATTCCTTCTGTTGGATGTTGTTTGTTCGCTTGGGGCTGGCTTATTATCTATGGAAGAATTTTTTTTCATCGACTTCATATCTGCCTCTTGCTATCCTTCCCCTGTACATTCTCAGGCAAAGCCTTTGCTGGTGTTTGCAACTGCCAGTAACTCATACGGTTTATAGTTCTTCTTGGGCTCATACTGCATATTATATTAGTTATTACAATTATTATCATTAAGAGTGAGTGAGCGGTTAAATGCCGTACTCTCAGCGGTGATTGTTTAAAGACGTATTCGACTGATTTCTCCATCTCATCATAATTGGACTCATGACTCAGTTTCGTTTCCGAGAATGCTTGTCATTTTAAGGCTTCTTTATTGACAAAAGGCCACCATATAGGACCACTTGCGAAAATTTATTTGATGTCAGCAATCTCCGGTATTGTATATATCTCTACAAACATTAAGTTTTTATTGAGATTGACAGCTCAATAGTTTTGGGCAAACAATGACTAACTCTCTTAGAATATACTGTACCGTTCAAAAAATAAATGTTAGGTCTTTTATCTTATTACAGTTATTCCGCACTCCACATCGTTTTGCATAACAAAATTAATTTATGTTCAATTTCCTCTTTGATACTCTCTTGCTAAACATTAATTTTTATAACAACAGAATCTAATGCATAGCTATATTTCAGTATCTTGTTCTTCGATAAATAAAAATCAGCAGAAATTTAGTCGAAATATTTTCGAGAAACAGATCATTAACCTCGGAATTTAGGTTATTTAATGATATCAATGGACACTGGTATTCATCTGTATGAAATGACAAAGAACAATGCCATTTTTTCAGTACATCATATGTATCTACAATAAATCAGACACTGCGGATATGAATGCATGTGAGCATCAATTAAGTTCAATGACCAAATACAATCCATTATAGCCTTGGGATTTGTTTCATAGTTTTGGAGCACGCAATGTCAATGCTTGTTGTTATTTATTTCGATTTAGTTTGTCGAAAATAATTTCTCGAAGAAAAATCGATTTGACTTTTATTGGATATTTGTGCTGCATAGCTCGTAGTGAGGATATTTAATGAAATCGTACATACACATTTAGGTGTCAGAAAGTATTATATGATCTGTAATAGGTTCCATGCACGAACAAAAATGTTCGTGAGCCCGGTGTGAAAGCCAGTGCATTTATAGTTGTTGTTTACATTAAAGCAACATACGAGGATTCATCAGTAAGTAACGATAATGAATATAAACCAAGGTGATTAAACTTAAAAGAAATATTTATTTTTCAACATAGTCTGCTAACAAGTTAATACATTTAGTCCATGTTTTTTCCAAGCCCAGGATACCGTTAGAAAAAAATTCTTTATATTGACTCTCCCAAAATGCCACAACAGCGGCCATCACTTCGCTATCATCTTCAAATTTCTTACCCCGAAGGTATTGTTTGAGCCGAGGATAAAGGTAAAAGTCATTGAGAGCTAGATCTGGTGAATAGGGCAGTTCGAATCCTGTTTCTTTAATTGCAGCCATGGTAACTGCAGCCTTGTGAGCCGGTGCGTTAACTTGGTGAAACAGAACTCTGTCTCGCAGTTTGCCGCGTCTTCTTTCCTTCATTGCCTAGTAAGAGCCTGATATAGTGGCTCCATTTTCCAAATATTTCACCATGATAATTCCTTCAGGGTCCCAAAAAACTGATACCATAACCTTTCCTGCCGAACTTGACACTTTGAATTACTTCGGCGTCGGTGAAGAGGGTCACTTCCAGGTCATCGATTGCATTTTGGTTTCTGGATCAAAATGGTGAATCCAGGTCTCGTCTATGGTAACGAAACGTGACAAAATTCTGTTGATCTACCTGGAACTTTTCGAGATTCATCCTTGAAATGTCAGGTCGTTTCTTTTTACGCTCATCCGTTAGCATTCTCGGTACCAAACGCGCAGAAGCTTTCTTCATATGTAATTTGTTGGCAAAGATTTTTCGACCACTACCAACGAGATCTCTGTGACCTCAACTATATGCCTGATGGTCACTCTTCGAACTACCAACACAACATCTTTGACTTTTTTTTACGTTGTCTTCAGTGAGGGATGTGGATGGACGCCCTTCGCGGTGTTCATCTTCAGTGGATGTTGCTCCCAGCTTAAACTTTTTAGCCCAGGGTGCAATGGTGGAATACGGAGGAACAGAGTCCCCTTATGTTGCCACCATGTCGCCGTGTACGTGTATGTCTCTGGTAGACAATTTTTTCAAACAGAGGTACTTAATGATAGCTCTAATCTCGTTTTTCTCCATTTTGATGTTCTCTCTTCGGCTATTCGTATTCAAATGAATTTATTTATATTCTTCTGCGTGCTTTGAGGTATAAAATATACATGTTTCATCGGCATATAAGGCTACTTTTGCATTGGGCATATCGGGGATGTCTGATGTGTATAAACTATACAATATTGGGGAGAGAGGTGAACCTTGCGGGACTCCAGCTTCTATTGTCCGCATTGACGAGAGATGATTGTTAAATCTAAAACAAAAAGTTCAGCCCTAGAGAAATGATGCAATGAGTTGTATGAAAGGTATTGGTATTTGAAATGCATGCAGTTTGAAAATTAGTCCCGCATGCCAGACTTTGTCGAAAGCATTGGCCACATCAAACATGACCAAGCCCGTTCATTTTCTTTGGTTGAGCCCTGTACATATATGCTGCACCACTCTTGCAAGCTGGAGTTCATTAGAATGTAGTGGTTTAAAGCCAAATTGTACCTCCGGGATAATGGATTTTTCCTCTATGATTTCATTAAGCCGGTAGAGAAGAAGACGCTCAGCGATTTTTCCTACGGAGGATAGGAGACTTATTGGTCTCTAATTTTGTGGGAAGTGGAGGTCTTTGCCTGGTTTAGGCACAACTGTTATAATCGCTGTTTTCCAGACCTCAGGGAAGCTCTTCGTTCGGAATGTACCTCCCTAGAATTGTGGCCTATTTACCTGTTTTTTATGCTGACTTAGTAAGTATATGTGGAAGTAAAAAATTTTTTTTTAAAAATTTTATCCGAACTAGAAATAACCGATTATCATTACCTATTGACCAACCCTCGTATTTTTTTTCGCAAAATTATTGAAAATTTTCTACCATTACACTTCCAAAGCAATTTCAATTTTGAATTTACGCTAGAAATTTTCATTAGTATGACAGCAACTGCTTATAATTTAGTCCTAAGGATAATTTAACTGATACGTGGCCATTTGTACACACACTGGTTGTTTATAGTAACAATAAAAAAGAGCCGTCGTTTTCATCAACTACAGATTTTCACAATTATCCCATGAAATCGATTTTGCTATACTTTTCAGGATTAATGTTTAGTGAAAACACAGCTAACATTTCAGTGAATTGCTATCGTGTGAAATTTGTCGAAAATCTATGCAGTATATACTAACAATATCAGCTCGAAAACCTGTTTCTTTCCAGTTCAGCTAAGCGCTAATATTCTCCGGTCAAATACAGTCGTTTTTTTCGCATCGGAATTTTTCATTTGATGGAAAATTCGAAATTTGTCTGATTACCATCTAATATAAACTACACTGAAAAAAACATGGACTGTTAAAGTCAACAATTCGGCCTTTAATTTTAACAACTAGCAATAAGCATGTAGAGACAACAATATTTCAATCACATTAAACATACTCTGTTCAACCTAATTATTATGTTATTACAGCAATCAAGGCAAAATTGTTATTTCAACAGTCTCATCATTTTGAATTAACGTTATGAAAATTGTTAGTTTCTCATTTTCATTCCTAGTCAGACGCACTAATAAGCATGTTGAATCAACATGTTGCCGCGTTAGACGAACATATTCATGATTCGATTTCATGAATTTACGCAGTTTGTTTCGTCATTTTGTATCGTTCGTTTGATAGAAGTAGAATGTTGTTCTATGTACTTTAAAATGGATAACGTGTTTTGTAGTGAAGTACCGAAAAGTGTTTCAATTGAATGTGAAGATCGATTGAAAAGTTTGTTGGCATCCTGGAATTTCGAAGATGTGGATTTTGTTTATTCCAGGTGAATCGATCGATTTGAAAAGTTTGTTGGCATCCTGGAATTTCGAAGATGTGGATTTTGTTTATTCCAGGTGCATAAGTAAGTATGTCAAAAGATGTGTGCTCATACAATTATACATATTGCGTTGTTGTTTTAATTTGAATACATTTATAATTTGATCATATAGCTAGCTCTATGATTCATTCCTAGTCAGACGCACTAACAACCATGTTGAATCAGCATGTTGCCGCGTTCAACGAACATATTCATGATTGTTATATTGACAAAATATCAATTCGATTTCATAAATTGACCTCTCTTCGCAGATTATTTCGTCGTATTGTCTCGTTCATTTGATAAAAGTGAAATAGTGAAATTGTGTACGCGGCGCAGTTTCAAGTTAAATTTTGTTGTATGTACTTTCATTTCACATCGACATTAACGTGTTTTCTTGTAAAGTGCAATCGAACAGTGTTTTACGTTTGTCATTCGAATATATTTAAAATTTGATCATATAGCTAGTTTAATACTAAGTTAAGTGCTCAATGATGATGAACTTCGTCGTATGAAATTTCATTTAGGAGAAAAAGCTGCAAAATTTCAGATAGGAGAAAAGAGGAGCAAAATTATTTTTCCACAGCATTTTTTTGTCATAATTATTTGAACTCGAGAATAATATTGTTCAAGGAGAATGATTCTTTTGGGTATTTCAAGCATTTTTTTGGGTATTTTGTGCAATTTAAGGTGATGGGCTCATTAATTTCAGTTCAGTTTTACTCGAGTTTTATTTTAACAACAATAACTGAATGAAAATCCCCCGAGAGTACCAAGTTTACATGGAACTTCACACTCTTGGGGGATTTTAAAAGAGATTAAACACAATCTAAAGGTAAGGAAACTTATCTGAAGTAAATGAATCCACTACTTTAGAAGGACGATTCACAAGACATCCAATCCAGATATCCATTATTCTCCTAGGACAATATTTTCCACATGCGAAAATAATTGTTGCATAAAATGCTGTGAAAAAACTCCTTTGCTAATTGTTTTGGCTTATTGGAAGTAATATTTTAAGTTTTTTTTTAATTATTTGTTACATACAAGTGTATCTAAATATAAGAAAAAGACAGACATTATTTGCCCCATTAACACTGAAAAAATTGCCAATCATTGCACACGCACGTTGCAGTTGACTGACGACTGATGATGGTGCTTGCTTTTAAATATAGTATTGATTTTTTTTAGCATTTTGTACGAAAAATACAACTTTATTTTAAGTACCCCATGCACTTTTTCTATAAAAGTTGAATTTTGCTATCATAGGCAGCAAAATTTCAATTCGGCATTTGAAAATATTGCAGTCCGAGGACATTAATGAGATAATTCCAAGCAATCATCTAGGAGACAGAATTATATTCAAAGAGGAGCTCAAGAAGTGGAGAGCAAAATATCATGAAGAAGTAAGTATTATTAAATATTTAAGCCAAGCTATAATAAAAATAATGGTGCGTTATGTAGGCAAGCGCAAGCACTGTGTCTTTTAAAGCTACAGATATAACAAGTTGGTTGGACGAACAGCTGAGCTCGTCATTAACTACGTCAAGTGAAGAAAAAACCAAGGTAATTGACATATAGCAAAATGAACAAGTTCTTACTGCATCGGAAAAATTTCAGATTTTTGATCTTAAAAATGTACTTGAGTCATCAGTGTCTGGAGGTCTTGTTCTGAAACATTATAATCGTTACAAAAATTTATACGCCGAACAGCAACAACTTTTGGTTGAAGCTATTACAGAGCATATTTTGAAAAATGACTTATCCACTAAACCCAAAAATTTGGAAAATATTTCACTTGAAGTCGTAAAATTATTCCCAACTGAATCTAAGGTTTGTTACCAGATGCGGATAAACGTCATTTATTTATTCAATATTTCATACAGGAGACTTATTTTTCGTGTAATATTAAAAATAAAAATCCAACGGGAAAACTCTACAATCGTCTTAACAACGTTAGGAGAAAATTTAGAAAATTTGATTTACCAGAAAAGGGATCTGTATCTAGCAACACTTCAGTTTCTTCTCTATCATCTCCAGCACCATGTGAACAAGAATCTCCAAAGAATGAAAGTAATTTCGGAATTTTCGATCACCCATAAAATTTTCTGATATTCAATTTTTCAGACACAGTAAATATCGAAGTTTTGAATAAGAAGTCTGCCTTAAAGTTTATGTCCCCAAATGACACAGCGGTTGATGACATAAAACTACTTTGGAAAGAAACCGCGGTTTTAAGAAAATTGGAAATTTTCCAGGAGAAAACAACCATCGAAAAAATTATGAATGATTGGCCGTTGTACAAAAATGCTCATCTAGGTGTGGATTTGGTAAGTAAAGTTTCAGCGTGGCTTAATTGAATGTAATTGATTTATTAGAATGCCAATTTCGGATGAATTCGAAAAATACTTAAGTATATGCAGATACGTATAGCACTTATATAAATACGTATTAAGAGGAGTATTTCATTTTCATTCTAGTTCAAAATCGATTTTTGCGAACTTCATCCAAAAAAAAATTTGGAATTAATAGGCGCCTGGGAAGAAAGTGAAAAGAGGTTTATTGAAGCATTCAAATTTCTTTTGAAGGACTCTGCTTCCCGTTCATTATTAGACCTTCATCAAAAGACATACAATCAAAGTAAAATCCCAAAATAGTAATAAAATTTTTTAGTTTTGTGTTTTTTTTTCAGATTCAAAGCATTATTTGACCTTTTTACTGTTACATAGTATCATTAAGCCAAATTCTAGGCTTTACAAATGTAACGATAAGAGTAAAAAGCGAAGTCAATGGAAACCGACAATCGTTGATTCGAGAAAAAGCTGTGTCCTGGAAGCCACAACTGTTAACGATATTCAAAGGATTGTAGCGCAGCAGCGAGACCAATATCGGCTCGCGAAACTTAATTTGCAACCATTCATTATTATAGTTGGCCTGAATTCGTTAAATATTCAAGGTATTTACGTTGACGTGGATGGTACTCGCTTCAAATTCGATATATTTCTGCAAGCACTAGACTTTTTGTTCATGGTTTATCATGTTTTAAACATTGAATACCCAGTTATTAGTTATGGTGTATGGGCCTTTCTATCCAAGCATTTTTATAATATTGACGTGAAAACTCACGGAGCGACCAAAATCTCTATTGAAAATTTCATAAAATATTTGAATACTATAAAACCTAATAATTAAAGCTACTTTCGTGCATATGCCTAGATATTTCATGGTGAAAGGGATATAACTTTTAAAGAGAAGACTTCAAACTTTTGACTACTTCTATTACTCTGTTCTCAAAATTAGAACTTCAAACTCTTAAAATTTGAATCAGCTTTTAATTCAATTAATTTTTAATTTTAGAGCTAAGCTTTAATTTAAAATTCAAATATATGAAGAAAAGAACTTTTCATATATGTTATTTTTCAAAACGAATTGATGAAACGGAGTTAATTTCACACTAAATTCTTAATCTTACACTAAATTCTTACATTAAATTCTTAATTTCAAGTAAGCACAAAAATGTTTAAATGTTTTGTATGCTTTGAAATTTTTAAAACTGAAAACGAGTTAATTATTCATTTGAAATGCATTCACTTTAAAAAAAACTAACGATGAGTTCACTTGTTATCAAGAACACTGTTTTACGGCATTTTCAAATATTTCATCATTTAAACGTCATTTGCAAAGAAAACATGGAAGCGACGTCTCCTTCAGCAGTTTGAAACTTTTACCAACATTGGAAAGGCGGTTCGAGCTGACAACTGTCGAATTACCTTCTAATAATCAAGCTCTTGCTGTAAAGGTAGATGAAAATAAGTTTGAATTTACAAGTGAAAAACTCTTAGATTCTGTAAAGAAGGCTGCTGCTACATTTGCGTTGAACTTGCATTGTAAAAATAATTTAACCAGAAAAGACGTGCTAACTATTCAAAATGATATCAGCTGTACACTTCTCAAAACCTTTGCTGATTTTTTAAATAACATTGATAAAAGTCTCCCTAGTCCAATCGACTCTATTCCATCACCATTACTAACTGTGTCGAATTTATTAAGAACACCTTTTTTTGGCTTGGACACAGAGAACAAGTTTTTTAAATACCTCACAGAAATGGATTTTTTACGTTTTCCTACCTTATTTACTATAAATAGTGAAATAGCCGATATTTTTAAAAATGGTATCCCCACACTAGATGAAGAAAATGTGCAAGGAGCTATCATGCCGATATCTTTTCAGTTGAAAAAATATTTTGAATCTTCAGACTTATTTGATTCAACCATGCGTATTATTCAAACGCTTTCTAATAGCACAGAAGATATTATTCAACATTTTATAACTGCTGAAATTTGGAAAGAAAAGTTAAAAAAATTTGGCGAGAGGACAGTTTTGCCTATATTTCTGTATTTTGATGACTTTACTGTAAATAATCCTCTCGGAGGTTATGCTCAGGAAGATGCTGTTTGCGGAGCTTATTATATATGTCCTGTTATTCCCCAGTATTTGCTCTCAAAATTGGAATATATTTTTGTTGCTGCTTTTTTTAAATCAAAAGATTTGAAATTTTTCGGAAACGATAAATCTCTTCATCGCCTTCTACAAGAATTTAGAATACTTGAAACTAATGGAATATCTGTCAGAATAAAAAATGTTGATACTGTGATTTATTTCTCTGTATCATTGATTCTTGGAGACAATCTTGGTCTCAATAGTATCCTAGGGTTTACAAAATCATTCAATTCGCACTATTATTGCAGACTTTGTAAGAGAATCAAAAGTGATATGCAATATGATTTAAAAGAAGAATCGGCTTTTTTACGAAACAGGGCCAATTATGAAGACGATGTTTTGATTGATGATGTGAAAGTCACAGGAATCAGAGAATATTCTATTTTCAATAATTTACCAACATTTCATGTTTCCGAAAACTATGTTTGTGACATAATGCATGATTTATTCGAAGGAGTTTGTATATATGGAGTTTGTAATGTACTAATTAATTTTATAGAAAAAGAAAAAAAATTTTCTATTGATACTCTCAATAATAGAAAACAATTATTTCCGTACGGGGAAACTGAATTGGGCAATAAGTCCCCAGCTATTGAAATGAAAAATTTATTAGCTACTAAGTTAAAAATGACTGCAAGAGAAGTTATGACTTTCATCAATTTCCTACCACTTATGATTGGAGATCTTATAGAAGTTAACAATGAGGTGTGGAATTACTTTATTACTTTACTTAAAATTATAGATATTGTTATGTGCGTAAAAATAACCAAAAATAATGTAAATATATTAAAAGAATTAGTTCAAAAACACAACTTTCTGTATACTTCTTTATTCAATCAACCTTTGAAGCCAAAGCATCATTTTTTGGTGCATTACCCTACAATTATTCTCAAATGTGGGCCTTTGAAAAAAATGTGGAGCTTTAGGTTTGAAGCCAAACATAAGGAAATGAAAATGTATGCTAGAAACATTACCTCAAGAAAAAATTTACTTTTTTCGTTAGCACTGAAAACACAACTTAAATTTTCAAATTCGCTGCTTTGTAATCAATTTTTCCAGCAAGATATTGTTGCCGTAAAAGAAGTAGAAAGTGATTTGACTCAAAAATTTTATTTTAAGTTACTATATACAGAATTGAATTTAAGTGAAATTAATATTTTTTTATTTTGTCATCAACTGTTTTACAAAGGCACTAAGTACAAGAAAGGATATTATGTTACAATTGATTCGAAACTATTTGAGATAGTAGAATTTATTCGTATAAAAGACAGCTATAACATTGTTGGACGAGAATATGAATTACTACTTTTTGATGAGCATTTACAATCATTTACTGTTGGTAAAAGTTTACGCTATTATTTTGTAAACGTTGGGCACCTTGACGGTCCACCAATACATGTTTATAATTTACCAAATGGTAAAGCTGCAATTCGTAAAAAATATTTTTGATACTTTTTAAGTTAATAAAGATGTTGTTTACATGAAATTCATATGGTTTTTATTTGTTGTCTCATTAGTGAATAAAATATGGGTTCAACTTTTTGATGATTGATTTCAATACGCTTAAATTTCTTCTAATTTTAGCCGTCGTGGCAGAAAACCTGGTTAATTTGACATTAAAATATTGCTAGAGTGACATACGGACTAAAGGTTGGTAGAACATGAAGTTCATGTCTTGCCGACATTTCCCTTTTTTAATTTGACATCTATACAGCTTATTCACACATGAAAAACTGAATTTGTTTTGAAAGTATACTTTTAAATCAACAAGAATTCATGACGAACGAACATGTTGCATTGTTCGATTGACATCTTCATTGAGTTAATACAATATCTGAGCTGGTTTTGTTAATCCTAAAATTTTATTTGATTTAACATGCTTACTTTCAAATTAACAATGCTGCTTGCTATATCAACAAATTTTATTGTTCAAACGACTACTGACGAAATTAGTCAATATAACATGAATTGACATGTTAATGCGACAATATTCGTAATCGGCTGAAAAACGTTGGGGAAAAATGGTTAATTTAACAGGGTTTTAATTAATATAATAACATTTTTTTTTTCAGTGTATTATCACACTCTCTATAATTGCTCCTTGGCAAAATGTTAATATGAAGTTTGTAATTTTTTAAATGTTGAAAGCCAATTACAGGCTCGACGATAATTTTATTAGCAACTATGCCTTTCGCAGCCGGCGAACATTTCACAGCTAGCACATTAACCCATTTCCAGGAAATACTTTCATGTGCAATAACTGATAAAAACTAAGCAAACTTCTTAGTTTGCATCAGGAGATGTATCAAATTATGAATAAAAGCATTGTAAAATTCCACACTAAAACTGAAAACCCAAGCTCAATGTCGTCTTATCTTTACTCATTTACCAAAATGTTACTTTTGTTTTGATATATTGATTTGTAAATTTACAATAAATTGTAATTTATAAATACTGACAGTAAACATTAATACCATCACCTTAAAGTGAACATCAAGGAAAGTTGCCTTAAATGGTGAGCGATCTGAAAATACTTTAAAAAGGCAAAACGAAAATTAACAAATGACGATACTTGCAACGATTACTTATGGAAATGTCCGCATTAAATGCATGTATGAAGTCAAAGACTGCATTTTATTTTGGCGCCACACGCACGTATGCACGTATTTTACTATGCATGTACTTTACACACAATCGACTTGGTGCAAGGCGAATGTGAAGGCTGAAGTTCAATATACGAGACCAATGCATGCACTTACTATCTCTTGATTATTGGTGCTACTTTTTCGTCATTTTTTAATGAAATTTTTGTTAGTCATATAATGATATTATAGGAGAAAATCAATTTTATAGCCAATTAAAATAAAAATTTCATATAATACCCAACATTCTAGAATGATTAATATAATTTAGAGAATGATTTATGGGACATAAAACTATTCAATCATTAGTTACACAACCTACTTCTAGAAGTATATTTTACATGTACATCAGATTATCGCAGAACGTATTGTTCTAGAGTAAGACCAATTCTGAGAAGTTTGATTTATATGCCAGTGGCCCTGTGGCTGTGGTGCCATCTTGAAATAATTCTCATCAAACTAAATACTCTTTGCCTTATAACTTCCGATAGAGATATGGAATCAGTTCGAAATTAAAATGATAAGTTAACTTTAATGTAAAGCTAGTCTAATAGACTTTTGAGGGCAAATTTTACAACGGGACTGACAATACCGATATTTCTTGTTATATTTTTACTTCGAGATGCTATCATTAAGTTTTCAAATGATTTCAAATTGACTTACTTTCGAAACTTTTAGGTAGCCCTTAAAAATGTCGACCCCTATAAATTCCAACGTATTCATCGAATCAAAACGAAATCCACAGCCTGCGTTGATCTCAACGTGAAGCAGATTTGACATACTTTTGGCTGTGGTGCTAGCAAATGGTTACTAGACCAAATGGATTACAGGGCCAAGGTTTTTGTTATTTTTATAAAAACAGATGCAGTCATTAAATGTTCAAAGGATAAATATCTTTCAATGAAAAGAAGTGAAATTTGGTTACTTATTTTAGTATTGTAAAGCTTACAGATGTAAAGCTTACAGATGAAAAACCCTTACAGCTTCCGATTCAGTCATCAGCTAAAAACTAATTTCATATAGTAAACTTTTAAATGAAAATCATCCTTTAGCAAAAATATGTATTTATTTTTACTGATTATCGAAGAAAGTTAATATTAAATTCACGTTGCCCAAAAACGTACTGGGAGATTGAGCTGGATTTTTCAGGATACATTGGAATATGCCGGGAAAAGACTCAAGTTTCACCAAATATTAGGTACCTTTGAGTCATATTTGGAGTGATATTAGTAGGATAGGCCATTCAAGTGATATTAGGTCTGGTCGCTTATTTTCACTCACTGAATTTTCCTGAATCATGTGGTGGAGGAAATTCATGAAAAGCACAAAGACGCTCTCATTGTTTTTCCTGAAAATTAACAACCAAAAGTGTCAGTTGTCGGTTTTTGGGAGAACAATTGTGATTATTAAGTCATCCTAAGCGGTGGTAAATTATCGATAAATATTTGACCTTCCTAGCAACATTTACGCAAAAAATATGTTGCTTGCCGCGCACATTTGAATATATTTAATCGCACCACACCGTTTGACCCTGGCCGTCATATAGATGCCTGGCCGTCATATAGAAGGCCGGTCGCAAAAGCAATTAACGTACCAAGATGGCGTGCTTAATGTACCTTTTTTCGACCAGTCGACGTACATTTCTCGACCTGTTCGACCAATAAAAGTCAGCCCCTGGACACGGATGGTATAACTTTCCACCATTAGCCCCTTCAATCCTCTCACGCGCAAAGCATGTTAAAGCTGCCAAACTTTAACAAATTGATTTAAATTTATAGCCAAACATATGTGTGCGCTAGTTGTTGGTAGCTAGTGCGGAGTGAGGAGTGTGGCTAGTGTGGAGTAGGTATCCAGCATGCATGAAAAAACAATCCAGAGTAGCATGCAAGTTTATTTCATTCCTACTTGGTTGGCAGCAGTTTGTTTGTTAGACATTTGTCAGCTCAAACTCAAAATTAATATTTCAAAATAACAAATGTCTGCCTAGAAAATTATAATTTCTTCCTGAAACGTAGTCGAAGAATATTCCGACTCATAGGATGAGAAATCTGTTGAAAGCATTAATTTTTTAATCATACTCATCTGTTTTAATATTTCCTGGCTGCTAGATTGACAGGGAAATTTTGGGGAATTTATCACTGCAGCCAACTGTTTCAGGTGACATGACTTACCGAAATACATTCCACAGAGTGCATGATTACGAAATCCACTGAATTGACAGTTGTTCGTACTTTGGATGTTGTTCTTGTTGTTCGGCGTGCATTACCGCTATTTTGCACTACTCTGCAAAGAAACGCACCTAATGTAAAAATGGAGCAACTAATTTTACCCTAACGACCAATTTTTCTTTAGAAGTTAGACCTATTTCAATTTCTTGACAGAGTTCGATATTTTTAGGGCTATCTACCCTCTTTCTCAGTGTTTATTGATGTCTTTTAGTTGAATAATCGATTATTCTTTCGGTTGCTTTCTCGATAGTTGTCCCAATAGTTCTCTCGATTGTTCTCTCGATTACTTTCTTGATTGTTGGCTCGATTTTTAAAATATCTCGCAATCGCCCATCACTAGTACAATACCTTCGGGCCAGTAGTAATTAGGACTACGTTTGGTAGAATATCCATTCAGTACAGAAGTTTTCATGATATTCCGTTTTTTCCAATTTGAGTCATGGAATTATAAAATAATAATAGTAGAGTATATATGTATTATAGAGCGTTTTTCAGTGCCGAAATTTTAGTTTTTTTCTTCTTTTTGGCCATTTCTATACTATATTCGCGGCCGCACGCAATTTTAAAAATAAAGAAAAATTGAAAAGGAATATTTTTAAAACATTTCCAGTTCTTAACATATTTTTTGTTTAAGAAAAAATCAGTGACTATTTCTCGGAAACGCGCCTTCCAATTGAGTTGAAACTTTGAAGATACATTTGTATATACACAAAATAGGTCCACATTTCACCAAATCTTAATTAGCTTTAACCCTTTGGCGCCGGCGGCCATTTTAGTGATATTTTAAATATTCCTATAATTCTATCGGAAAATAATCTTCGAAAAAACTTAGCTAGCAAATTGAGTTTAACACGTGTTTTCAAATTAAATATAATACAATTTTGGATATTTTTAACCCTATGTGTGAGCTAGGTGCCTAAAATAGGATCGATAAAATTTGAAAAATTTTGAATTAAGAGAACTTTTCATACAGCTATAAGATCTTTTTGAAACTTACAAAACATATTAATGTTACTAATTTGTAGACTTTTGCAGTTTTTTATAAACGTGCTGACAACCCTGTAGCTACGGCAGGTACTGAAAGTGAAAGCCTTCAAATCACCAAGTCTCCTGAAAAGTCTTCGATTTTTAGAAAAAAAGCAACTCATATATAAATCTTATTCTTTATCAACACAGCCAAAGTAAGATTTTTGAAATTCCATATCGGACAAGAACGGTTACCCTTCTTCAATTAACCTATATTTTTAACATCAGAAACTTTTGTTCACAAAAATTCACGACCCGATAATTAGATACAACTGAAATTTACAGGATGTATTGGTTTTGAGTGGGACCAGGTCAGATAGAATCGATTTTGAAATGTGGGCAATCATGTGCCAGTGGTGCCATCCCGAAAAATTACTCAGAAAAATAAACTGCTTTTTGCCCTAAAAATTCTGATTCGGTCACCAAATTTTAGTGAAATTCAGAGAGTAGCTGCATCAAACTCTAAGACAAGTTTGGTGCAAATTCGGTTGAAAATCTAGGTCGACTTTGACGTGGACCGGAATCGATATATTTTTAGTTTTGGTGTCAGCAAAGGGTTGCCAGCACGAGACGGTTTTCTCATTTCCGTATCATTAAATGCTAACACGTTAAAAACTCATATGGCGAACATCTACAATAAAAATAAGTAGCCAATATTTTAATATGCCAATTGCCGGAAATTTTTCGGTTGGCAGCCCCAAATATTTTTCTTTTGATTAAGTCACCGGATGACAAAGAGATTCATAGGGTAGGTTGATTTTGACAGGAAGCAGTTTTAGTAGACGTTTAGTTCCAGTGCTGGAAAAGTGTTGCAAGCACTGAACATTTTGCTCATTTATGTTAAAGAATATGCTGTTTTCAAACTTTTGTAACATAAGCAACCGATATTGAAAATAAGTTGTATATAAGTAGCTATAAGTAGTCCTAACCGTTAAAATCTTTCCACCCTATGGCTTTTCTTGTGATCAAAGTGATGCATAGCCTTCAAAACAGGCTGGCTGTAATAAGCCTTATAGGAAAAAATACTCAAAATCTGTACGATTCCTCTACTGCTCATCGAACATCAATGTTTCTAGCGTTTCTGGTGCGCTAGAATTTTTAATTTCAAAGAATCTAATCTAGAAAAAAAATGAATCTTTGATGGATGATGGCCGAAGTGATAATTTTTATCGTATAACGTATGCGCAACATAGAGGGGGGTCATGAATCGGTCCACCATAAATCCACTGTTACGAATAGTTGCGTGCGTTACATATGTATGAAAATCAATCGTTTGAAACCATCAACACTTTTCAAAATAATTTTGGCAAATCATGTTTAATAACTAGAGCATCAGCACTCCTGACCAGTAAAAAAACATAACAATGCATAACAACGAACCGTGAACGCTAATTTACAATACGATTAGAAGTTTAATGAAAGCAACGCGATACTTCAGTTTCCCGCATGTAAATATCGCTGGCATCTAGCCTTTGTCAAGATTTCAGCACTTCATGTTTTCCATTGATAATGATTTTTATATACAAATAGGTGCTATAAAGTGATTAGAACGCTCATAGCTTCTATTCGCGGTTTTCATTATGTTAAACACCGCGCGATAAATACTTTGGCAAGCATAATCTGCAATAGAATCACACATTTCCATACTTAAAGCAGTATCAATATGATTTTCCAATTAACGGATTAGGTACTATTTGTTGGCATCAGCTAAAGTACGGCTGTTTGTACCTTTGCCTGGTAAACTAAATGCCGCTTTTGAGTGCCGACCAAATCAAAATTTTCCATTAATTGTTGACTACTTTCTCGATGCATTCCGATCACGGACGCAACATGTTTTTCACGTCGATATCGTTACGAAGAACGTATGCAGACATGTACATACATATATGTAAGCAATACAGCTGAAGGTGTCAATAGGAATATGATATGGTCTGCAAGTGAAACGACCTTTAACTACCCTACCGGCAAGGTAACCGTAGTTCTAAGGAAGTCGGTCTTAGGGTATTTGTTATCTGTCTATCGTCTGTTGGTTGTAAAGTATTGTGTTTTATAGGGAATTCTTTGCTTTTGTTAATGTGTAAGTCCAACTAACAAAGAATATATTGATAAGCCTCTCAATAATAAATATATCTTTAGCGCGAAATTGCTATATTGTCACACAAAGCGGGAATTGAAATGTAAACTTTATGCTACCTAAGTTTTGATTGCAAAACTACTTTGCATATTTTTCTCTCTCTATTTATGTGTCTTTACTAGGACCTTTAGAAATATCTCTTGTGACTAAGCTTTCGTTTCTAAATATCAACTCAGTTTAGGGTCTATGAACTCATTAGCATAGTCGGAAAGCTGTACAAACCGATGAAAATAACCAAAGCATTGCATAACAGCCCAGCTAACTACCTTGAGCTACCTGTACGCGACATCGCATATCGCGTAGTATGAATCTTAACCGCAAGGTCGCACACTAACATACTGCAATCATTTCGGATAATTGGAAGATTTGTATCTGATTCAGATATAAACTGAGAACACGGTGCTGCCAAATTAATATTCATATTGCAAATTGTATGGTTTGCTGGAGAGGTTCGATTTATTGCGGTGTCTGTATTTATGGACATAGATGTGTACATACTAGATTCATACGTATGTAATATAATATATTCATATAAGATAAAAAGCAATTTATCATTATGGCAAATTAATAATGGATCTTTTTGGCGTTGTCTGCATCGACTTAATTTCTTAACTATGTCGAAATACTTAGATAAGAATATGTATTTACAAAAGAAAATTTGAGCTTTGTATTTTTTTGACCGTAAGAGAAACCGAAGCTGAATGGCAAATGGATTGATTGGCTCAACGCAATTTCCAATTCCTTTCTGATCTATTAGCGACACAGTTCCACTTCCACATAATTTATTTCTGGCGGCAAAATGTACAATAACATTAAATCTGAGTATCATTTGTCGTTTTCAGTGGAGTATTTGGAGCGTTTCGAAGGCAAGTAAAACTTCTCCCATAATGAATTTCAAAACTCAAAAATGGTGTTAACTCAAAAATAAGAAAAATGCAGATAGAACCTTTATGCTTAGTAGGGCAGAACGGCAGCTCTTCCCCAATTTACCTATATTTTTAGCATCAGAAACCTGTTTGTATCAGGACATTAATATTACCATGTACACTACAATTTTGCAGCGTTGAATGCCAGTTCACATTTGCACATGTTTGCAATTAAATATTCAATCAGCATTCGATTTGTATCGGAAACCATGCAGCTTGAAGGTAAGATAAATTTTCATGTACATATTGATGCAATGCAAACAAATTGTCTAATATTGACAGTTGAAAGGTTATGTACATATATTAGCTGAAACATTTCATAAGGGCCAAAATAGACGAGCGGAGCTATCGTCGGGTTTTTCCGCCGAGCTTTTGAGCTTGCAAATGGAACACATGAGTTTGTATGAAGCAAACTATACGAGCGCGATTTTAGCTGCGTGTTAAATCCATACAATTTCAAAAGCTCGGCGGAAAAACGCGGCGATAGCTCCGCTCGTCTATTTTGGCCCTAAGACTATTTCTATTCTCTAACGAAAACTCTGTGGATGGTTCAAAACTGTTAAAAACAATTGTCACAATCTACTCTTATAGAAGAATAGGTCTGTTCGCGTACTTGAATCTATTATAATATATTAAAATAGGTTCGCAAAAAGTCGTTTTTGTACTCTTGCTGCAAGCCAAATTTTGCAGCAAAAAGAAGCCAGCTGCCAAATTCTGTTACTGCTGCAGTTTGCTGACGTACGCGAACAGACCTTATATCTGTGAACAGACCTTATCGTCGGGTGTACGCCAAAACCATGAATGTGCTTTTTTGGTGATTTTCAGTTTTTCATGTCACTGTACGCGGAATTCTTATACAAACAATTTGCCAAAACCGGAAATGTAAAATTCCATGTTATGCCTTCACAAGGTCAAAATTTCAATTTTATGAATTACCTAAAAACTAAGTATTTGCCAAATGCGTTACACCAAAATCATGAATGTGCAGATTCATTGTTTTAGTGTAACGGAATAATATTAGAATATTATCTTCCTTAATTCAAAAAAAAATGTTTCTTATATTTTAAAACTGATTTATAATATTACCTCAAATTTTCAAATTGATTTTACTCGAAATAGCATTTTAGCACATTCATGGTTTTGGCGTACACCCGACGTTATATCATATTTTGTTGCTTTCATTTTTTCAAAATTAATATATCATACAATTACTTAAGACAGTCTACTGCTATGTTTGAAAAAAATCAAGATATTTCCAAGTGCAATACCTCATTGTTTATTTAAATTGGATAATGAAATAAATGCATTAATTGTGCAGAGTCGCACGAATATCTGTAACTTTTGATTATAAATTGGGTAAATGATTTATTTTTCTTTACTTTTACTTCTCTTACATCGCAAGCATCCGTTTTACAATTAGTAAAAAAAAGTTTAACCGTGTTGCAATTTTTTATTACTCATTATAATGTTTGCAAAATTCTTTCTCCTATAGAAACGACATCTAAATTATCTTCCATATCAATAGCGTTATTAACCATTTATAATCACTGCTCCTTCCTCTCTCTCCTCCTTCGAACTAAAAAAAATTGTCTAACAAACTCATTTCGTTTACTAAATAATAAACTTCTTCCACTTCCTTACGGATTCCACTATATCAATTTCATGTTTGACAGGAAAATACAGTCACAATTCTAAAATAACTCATTTACATGAGCCTCAAATCACAATTTATTCCTCATACACTGAAACCAAATTGGCAATCGTACTGAGTCACGTCGATACAGTTACATCTCTGAAGAGAGAGATATAAGGAAATGAAAATGGCAGTGAGAAGTGAAGCAATTTGCCTAGGCAAATTGCTAGTAGTAGTAAGCGAATTTGACATTCACTTACTGTGCCGAACAGAAAGATAGAGTGAGATAGATGGAGAAAAATAGTTGGCCATGTGCACGCGAATTTGACAATTACTTACTCAGCAACAACAAAAGCTCAGGTATCGGGGAAACCAAGGGGAATATCTGAGGTAGCAATTCTCTCGATTTGTTCTATTTATAGATTTTACCTTTGTAGTAAAAATGCTTCACTAAATTTCGTATATGTATACGCTTGTTTCATTTCCTTATATCTCTATGTTCTAAGAGTTACATATTTGGGATTTTGAATCGACTTGACGTGACGGTCGTCGGCACGACGTTCGTCGACACGACAACCGCAAAACGGGTGATAATTGTTTGATGTGTTGTTTATTCGCTTCTGTTATGTTCTGAAAGTATTTTCCATTTTTTTTTTCAACATAATATTTAAAAACAGCTGGATATATAATGTTAATGTTAATAAATTGATGTATAAAGTTTTATTCATAAGGATGAAAATATTCATCACATTCAAGGAAATGGACGTCGTTAACCCATTGACTGGCAGGCAAATTCAGAGAGAATTGTCCTGGAGGGCAGGAATATCATTTTAAACATAAAATTGGCATTTACCAAATACATACATATGTATGTATTTAGTTAGAGTGCAAATACGAAATTAACTTTAAAGTCAAAATTCAAATAACTTTAGTGCATAGGAACCGTTAGAAAGACTGTTTTACAAGGAAAATATGTATGTAAGTTGTCTCCTTCCTTCCATGTGGAAATCAGCCAACATTTTTCCCAATTACCGTCCAGTCTCGCAACTCTCTCAAGTTCCTTACTAAAGCAAGGTACTTGAAAGAGTTGTCTACAACAGAATTTATCCTCTATTCGAGCCTTTCCTTACCTTACATACATTTGTCAAAGGTAAATCTACTATTACCAACTTGTTATCTTTCAGCAACACTGTTGCTTCTGCCATCGATCAGCAAAGACAGGTGGATGTTCTTTACACTGATTTCTCTAAAGCATTCGACTTTGTCAACCACGTGCTTCTTCTCTTGAAATTAGATAAATATGGTTTGTATGGTCCGCTGCTCTCCTGGTTTTCTTCTTACATTTATGAATGTGCTTGAATTGTAACTGTGAACTCCTGCTCCTCTGCTCCCTTCTATCCTTCTTTTGGTGATCCGCAAGGATCGATACTTGGCTCCTTGTTGTTCTTAATCTTCATTAATGATCTTTCGGGTCTTCTAAACTACTTCTCCCTTCTTTACGCAGACGATCTTAAAATTTTCAGAGTAATCGATACAATTGAAGATTGCTTTCTGCTAAAGAATCATCTGCACACTCTGGGCAATTGGTGTAGTGCAAATTATCTTACTTGGAATGTCCTAAAATGTTGCCAAATGTCATTCACATGTAAAACTAACCCTTTAGTATTTTCTTATTGGGTTTCTGGTACCTCTCTCGATGCTGTATTCTGTTTTAGAGACCTGGGAGTTATTTTCGACACTAAACTCTTATTTGACCAACACATATTGCATATAACTGCCAAAGCGTCCAGGATCTCGGGTTTTATGCTTAGATCTCCTAAGCATTTTACTGATATCTCCACCTGTGTACACCTGTTTTGCTCTTTTGTCCGCAGTATCCTTGAATATTGTTTTCAAATATGGTGGCCACATTTTTAGTACTTAATTGATGCGGTTGAATACAAAGCAGGTTCACCCGCTTTCTGCTTTTCAAATTCAATTTGACTTACTGTGGGTATTTTGCGAGACTTACCATGCTGCAAATTCCATTCCTGAAATCTCGTAGGCTGTTTGTCGATGAATGCCTTCTATTTAAACTACACCTTCGACTTGTCCCATCTGACCTCTGCAACCTGGTTTCTGTCCGTGTATTGGATCGGACATGTAGATTAACCTTAATGTTTAATGTTCCTTATGCACTATTCAACGCTGTTACCTTTACCTAGGCAGCATAACGAACTCAGACTTGGTTCCCTGCCACCGACCTTGTTGCTTTTCAAAGTCATCTTAAAACATAAGGTAATTACTTATTCTGTTTAATGTATGTTCATCTTGGCTAATTGTTTATTTTAATTTTCGATTGAATTATGATACTCTTGTTTGTTGTATATATATTTCTGTTTATTTTTATCATTCTCTATTGCGTAATTGGACTCGATCTGTTGTTGTAGACATTAAATAAACAAATAAATAAATAAACAAATAAATATGCAATATAATCTGTTTAGGATTATTGCTCGCAAAGGCTTCAAATTTTTTTGAAACGTATTGCTGCTAAAAGATCATTACCATTTGAAAATTCAAATTTTAAAAGTATATGGTTGAGCGACGGGCTGAATTTTTTTGTGGGGCGCAGAATATCAAATATTTCATACTGAAAATTTGGGCAAAATATTAAATTTACCGCTGGCTTTTTTCCTAAAGAGCGAAAAAAATGCAGGAAACTCGATGATTGGAAGAATTTCTCTTTATGTTTTTGCTAGGCTAGGCGCATTATTTTTTGCCTACTTGAGGCACTGAATACACAGACGAATGAAATTACTTCTTGAGTTACTCCCACAGATTTGGCAATTTCCTATTGAGTTCGACACGGAACAATGATGCCGCTGATTCAGCGCCCCCAAATGTGTCTGGCCTTTTCTCACACCTTTTGTCACTTGTATCAAAAGCACCACTTTCGCACCGTTTTAACTAGAACTCGCAAGTTGTAATTGATGAGGTAGTTTCCTCATAAGCCTTAGTCAGCTCTTCGATTATCTTTTGCTGCAATTTTCTTCAAATTGAAGCAAAAAAGCAAAGCTGACCGTAAATTGAGTTTTAGAAAAAAAAGTTGACATATTTCGAGCACAACAAATATGTTGTTCGCACTTCAGCAGAATGAAATACTAAAACAATAGCCTAATGGTGACACTAAAGTGAAGATAGTTTTCATATGATGCGATATAATACTACTAATTTCCCCTTTTGCAAAACCTTTAAAACATCGAATATCTTTTACAAATCCCTTAAAATTGAATTATTCGAGATTATATGGGAATTAATTTATGATATAAAGATTTCTTACCTAAATCGAAGAGGTGATATTGCAAGAAACCGATAGTACATTGACCGGGATATCTTTCGTTACAGTCATGAAACAGGAAGAAGGCTCTAATAACCAGTTTAGGCTAAATTTTATTATTTAATAAATAATAGTGCCTTGTGCTTGGCAATCATCATAATATGCGAATTAGTTTCAAGTCGAAGATTATGCATTTTCAATCTAAGTAAAGTATTTAAAATTTTCACTAGCACATACAGTTTTTAACTTCTAGACCAGAGGAAATCCGGAGTTTGGGTCTTTTGCCTTGATTTCAATTTACCTTTGATTACTCATTCCATTCCTGATTTCGCAGTGATGGTTGCGTGGATTTTTTTTACGTAGATACGAGTTATATATAGAAATCTCGTGGTTGAGATATAGTTTCGTTCATTTCGATCCCGCTTCCCTGATTTTTTTTTCAAGGCCAGATTGAAGAATTCGTGGGACCTAAAAACTTTTTTCATTCCCTGGTCCTCGAATCAAAAATTGTCTACCTTAGTCATCTATATTTTTGACCAGTTTAATTGAAAACATTTTCATCTTGAATATGATATCAAAAGTGGCTTTGAATCCAATTAAAAAGTGGTATTTAATCAAACTGCATTCCATAATTTTATCTAACTTCAAATTGTATTCCAAAAAATCTGAAAAGCTGCAAGTTAAGTGAGACTTTTTTGATACTTTCCGAACAAATATGTGGGACTATGCCTGTTTTATAATTTTATCACTTACCAAAACCAAAAATAGAAAAAAACATTATTTCAACAATTTGAGAGAAAAAAATCGACTTCATTTCGACTTATATCTCCGGAAAATTCTGTGTCATTGCTAAATATTTTATTTCCGGAAACTGATTGTTAATTAAACTTAGCAATTATAAAAAATTAATTTATCTATTTATAAATACTGTAAAATAATAACAACAATTTTAATTTCATGTGATTCGATGATTTGTTTTTAAATATAATAAATACATCACAGTAACGTACATTGACGATTTTGATGCTTTAAACTCAAAAAAATATTTTGGTTTTACAATAAAAGTCTGGCACCAACAGAGTCATTGGCCAGTCCAACATTGAGAAAATGATATTTTATGTCTGCACCCTTTTATTAGAAGTAATTACTTTTACTTTAATAGTATCTTACATAATCTTTTTTCATTTACATTTGCTGCAAGAGCATTGAGAAAACCTCACACCAATCCAGTCCAAAGCCACATACTTACCAACATCTAGTGATTATTTAACCTGCAATTAAAGAAACTAATTCCGAATAAAACAAACGATAATAAGCGACGATAATAATGACCATCAATCAACAATACGTTGAACATAATGTGAAGAGACGAGTGATGTTCAAACAGAACCAAGACCCGGATTTGTCGCCTAGAACTCAAAACACTATTGCATAAAGTGTAATTTGTTAGGACAGTATTTAAATTAGCTTCATGATAGCTGTATTGGGCATATCTGTTACAAAACAAATGAAATTTACGAGCTTGTCACTCTTCTGCTACACATTACGTACTCTGTGAGATATGACTACGCTCTTGACTTCCTGTGTATAGAAATTGCATTTCAGTTAGTTGCTCGATTCAATTTCGCAGAGTAGATAGTTACACGTGACAAATAGATATAATAAACTTTATATGTTGCATTTTAAGTACGGGTAATTATATGAATATGATACTAAGAGAATATTGTAAAGATGCCATCATAATTCGGAAACAATTGTGTCTAGTCTCGTGGATTTTAATGCATAATGTATTCGTCTTAGACATAACATGTTCCAGTACAACCTGCCTGGCTGTTTGCAATTGCGTTTTCCTACGAATAGGACATCCTATTTTCATTGCCTTTTACGTTTGGTAAAATGCAATTAAAATGAAATATAAAGTTCGTTTCTTGATATAATTCGCTTGTATTACCATTCCTTATACCATAATTTTTTTCCAAAATCTATAGCAAAACAGAATTGATCGTCACCGTCAGCAGTCTCCGTTTCGTCTCACTGGGTCCACGGACCTTGGCTATTAGCCTATTCAGCGAAGAGAATACTCCTAGAGCCCTATCAAATACCCTGCCATATTCTATTAGCTCAGCTTAGTATCCAGTATCACACCCATATACCAGCCTGCCTTGCTGATCTGGACCTCGATGGAGCCAACTGTCATTTGTATGACAGTTGGTATCCTCGGCTCAGTGAGCTTGATGATCTTTGTCTTTGAGACCGCTGCCCATCAAACACTCCACTCTCCTCATAACTTGGCTAAATTTGGTTTGGGCGAAATCAGCAGATCTGGCAGTTATATCCACGGCGATTTCATCAGCGTCATCTACCAAAAACACATCCACAGGTACTTTCAGGCACATCACATCATCATGTGTGATGTTTCAGAGAGCATGTCAAAATACTTCTATCAGAGCTGCACCTACCCAAAACCAATACATTCTGTGAGCTTCATGTTGGTCTGATGACCAGGTCGTAAGTTCTCTTGAACAAAAGTTACGAGTATTCAAAATATAAATAATTTGGTGAAGGTTTGTCGTTCTTGTGCTACGTGAATTTTTGTCAATTTCAACCTGACAAGGTGGATAAAGCATCAAATTTAGAAATTTTTCGGCATACTGTCTGAAAAGATAACTATTTTCAAGATACTCACTGATTTAAACTACTTTTCACGTTCCTGCTATGGCTTGAGGTTTTACTCAAAACCTAAAGCACTGGGTACAATCCAATTCAAAACATACCACTCATTGCAGCGCATTAAGATATACGACACAGAACACTGAAGTGATCTTGCTTCAATGTTCACATAGATCTACTTAGACGCATAGATCTACTTAGACGCTTTACCTACATAATGCCCACAAAAATTCTGCAATGAATGTACACAAAAAGCATTGCCGACGCTGCTCAATTCACAGTGTCTTGGTAGATAAAGAAATTCAGAAAACCCTTGCCCATCGACCCACCAACCGACCCTGAAATCTTGTTGAATGAATAAAATTAAAACGCTGGAAACTCATCGGCGTCTCTGTTATGTTTCTGTTTCCCCTCATGATTTCTGTAGATCTGTAGACTCTCTTCTGCTCTTCTTCTTACAAGTTGTTCTCCTTCTAATTTGATGCATTTTATGCTTTGTTTGCATGGTGTATGTACAAGCTGTTGTGATGTGGAGAATAGAATATGCATAAGACTGATCCTAGCCAGGGCTAATAAACAGCTCGGATTCATAAAGAGACGTGCTAAAGAGTTTAAAAATATATGGGTTACCAAATCATTATATACCACCCTAGTGCGTCATTTACTAGAATATGCTTGCATTATATGGAATCCTGCTTTCGAGCTACATAGCGATAGAGTGGAGTCTGTTCAGAAACAATTTGTACTTTTCGCTTTGAGAAATCTCTATGACCCAAGAGATTTTCAACATCTGCCTTCTTACAAATTCAGACTGAGTCTTCTAAATTTAATGTCTCCTTCTTCTAGAAGAACTCTGCTCAGCGCTTGCCTTACATTTGATATTATTAGTGGTGCGGTAATTGTTGAAGATCTCTCTAGTAATATTACTTTCAATAACCGACCAAGACGCACCAGATATGCAAATCTGCTCAATGAATTCAGTCATCACACTACCTATGCCTATAATGAGCCCATTAATAGGTGCTGTAGAATATTCAATTCTGTAAACAGCCACTACTCTTCGGGGATTACCAAATCAAACTTCAAAAATAACTTGTCCAAAGCCCTTTCCACATCCGAACCCGCTTAACATCCATCGTTATTAGCCTAAATTTAATTAAATTAATGTAGAGTAACTGCTACAAAATTTGTGATGCAATGTATCTTTTTTTATGGACAATTTGTATTTTATATTTATAATGATTGATTGTATTTTAGATTTATATTATGTTCTCTTGTTGTGTATGTTGCCTTGTATGGTAAATAAATAAATAAAACGGTATACAAAATTATGTTATTATTTTTTTCAGATCGATGCACACCTATCTTATTTAATTTGCTAGAAGATGCATTAAGTCCTCAACTATTAAAAATTTTTGACCACATATTTAACCTGTAATATGTTTTCAACTTAATTTTGTTCATAATTAAAAAAAAATAATTAAGTTAGTATTTTTTTGCCTTCAAATATTATACATAATTTGTACTTTTCTGATGCTCTTGATCTTAGTGAGTAAGAAAATCACTAAAACAATTTGTTGGCAATCAATTGTTAGCTTTTAATACAAATATGGTTAGCATTGAAATGCCTACTTGATATTTTACACGACATTTCAACAAATTCGCATGTATAGTTTATATAATATGTCTATATATTTTGTTTGTGCTTCTCTAAGTCTCAAAACCACGAGCCACCACTCATAAGCTAACTATTGAAAATCAAATCGATTATAATATCAAATCAATTAAATATCAATATCAAAAAATTATAATATCAAAAAATCAAATCGATTAAAAATTAACTGGAAAATCACCACAATCTGATCTGCCCCAAAACATAATGGAATATTTACCATAGCAAACGGCTAATAGCAAGTCTAAAATAAAATATTTGTTTATTGGTTCAGCTCGAATTGTATTTTACGATTTATACTCATAAATTTTTAAGAGCAGTCCTGCTACCTATTTGTTCAAGGTGAAAATTAAATCGTGCTAATTGTTCACAGATTCGCGCTCAATTAACGTTCAGTTAATATTCCATGGATGAATCGCACCTGTTAATTTCAAAAATTAGACAGAATCATTTAATTAATCGCAAAAAGAAATCGTGCTGTAGCATTTTATTCGAAATTTTGATCTGGAACTGAGTTTGCAGGTGCAATTAACAGTGTATTTTTTAATTTACATCTTTTAAGATTCCCTCAATGCATTTATTTATTGCGATTTATATGATTCTTCATCTACAGCTTTCTTCGTTCTTCGAAGATATAAAAGAGCAGTTTTGCAGAAATAGAACTATGAAAAATAACTATGAAGAACTTGAAGAAAAACTATAGAACCATTGGAAGAAATTGAATCCTGTTTGGAGTTATTTTCACTTCAACCTATCAGGTTGAGAATGCAATTGACCCCATTCAGTGACTTTGATTGTGAGAAATTGAACATTAGTTTGTTGAGTTTTCAGCACAATCATGTGGCATTTTGCCTAATATTTATTTTATTTTCAATAAATTTATAGTTTAAATGACTATTCTAATAGAATTTTTTACTGATTCTCGAAGAAAATTAGTATTAAACTCGTTTCGCCGAAAATTCATATTTCTTTATTTATTTATATATATATATATATATATATATATATATATATATATATATATATATATATATATATATATATATATATATATATATATATATATATATATATATATATATATATGTATATATATATATATATATATATATATATATATATATATATATATATATATTTATATTTATATATATCAGCAAAAAGATTAAGAGAGATAATCTCTGGTATGGCCGATCCGATTGGGCTGAAATTTTCGGAAAGTTCATAGATGTATATAAGGAGTAGGTCAATAATTTGCTAGATTTAAGATTTCTTTAGCCCTTTGGTGGCGGCGGGCATTTTAGTGAACTTTCAGGTACCCTTATATTTCTGTGCAGAGAGCAATTTTGTTACAAAAAAGTATAAAGTATTTTATCCTTTTGTTTCAAAAGTATAGAATTAATTTTGAAATGCGGACCACCCTGTAGCGGTGGAGCCATCTTGACAAATCACTGAGAAAAAACTGCTTTTTGGCTTATAGCTTCCGATTCAACCATCAGATTTTAACAAAATTCGTAAAGCATTTAAACCTTACTCTAGGCCATATTTGGTAGAAATTTGGTTTAAAATTTAGAATAGAGTTGTGACCTAAATTTTGTAAATTTACTCTGCAAAATAAAGCTTTTTTTCCCTATAACTTCCGCTTTTTAGTCATGAAATCAAAACGAAATCCATGTAGTAGGTCAGCTGTCGTAGGAATTTTATAGAAAAAACATAAAAGGGCTGCCAGCTATGGTAGTTTTTGTAATATTCTGGTATTTCTTTACTAAGCGATTTGTCATTAAATTTTCAAAAGGGAATGATCCTGCAATGACAATTAAGAACAAATATTAAGGTTTCAAATTAACAACAAATATTAAGGTTTCAAATTAACAACAAATATTAAGGTTTCAAATTAACAACAAATATTAAGGTTTTGAGGGTAGTAACCCTAAAATTCTATTCACTCCCATAACTTCCAGCGCAGTCATTCAATCGAAAAGAAATTCACGGTGTGGGTTTAACTCAACGTGAAGCAGATTTGGTAAATTTTCGGGTATGGTGCTAACACATAATTGCCGGCACCAGACAATTTTGTAAATATTTCACGAAGAGATGCTTCCATTTTGTATCCATAAGCAAAGTATTTGCAATCAAATAAGCATCCAATGCTTAAATTTTCCGAGTTTTGGAAATTTTTCGGATGGCAGTCCCAGACATAGTTTAATCGCTGAAACTTTCGATGATACCCTTCGATGAAAACAAAATTCAGAGGACAGGTTGATTAAGCACTTGCATGTTATGTGCGTTGGACAAATATTTCCAGCACTGCACATTTTCATTATTTGTGTTAGTATATACTGTCAGAAAATGATATTTGTTACTTTGAGTAAGAAATGGTTGATATGATACTACAAAGAAGTGTATTACGTCTTTACATATTTTCAACTCACTCAAAGATAATTTCTTCAAAAATCAGTTTTCTAGTGGTCCTGATGCGCTGAACTTTTTTAAGTTTAAAGTCTAGCATGGCAAAAACTATTTCACATCGCAGGTACATTTTTTTGTGTTTTTATATTTTAAATAAATCCATTACTCTTTTGATTATTTCAAGGTTTTATTTAGCATAGTAATGATTGTTCGATTTAAGTAAGTGTTTTGTTCCACGACTTTGTCACTATTTTGAAAGTACTTTCATGATTAGAAAATCTCTGAGCCTTATTGGCAAATACTCGACTATGCTTTTTTATTATCTTCTCTTGGATTAATTTCTAGCCGCTTATGATTGATCGCTCACTTCATACAGTCCAATTGTTGACAGTAGACGTCTGAATTTATAGTTCGGCCATATGAAAACAATTCATAAAAATAATTTTTTTCAGTCCTGCAAAATACACAGTCAAACCTGTCTTGCTGATAATCCTACTTCGGCCACTACTTGAGCCGTTTGGGTGCGCTTTGATCACGATCGTTTTCATACAATATTATCTCATGTAATCCATTTCTTATCTCCAAGTACTGACCGTTTCAAATATGGCTCGATTTGGTTCCTTTTGACCAAGCCTTAACAGATGGAAATTCGGTTCATTACGTTATTGCTGGAATAAGTCTGGTAATCCGACAGCGAATTTCTTTTTAAACAAATCCAATTTTTAATGACTCAAATCTCGCAAGTGTCTCTATTCTAATGAGTTAATTAAACAGGTAAAAGCTGTCTGTGCATCCAAAAAACGTTCACAAAAAATAATGATACTTATGTTACGTGAATGTATGTGGGGTCGTAAACTCTTACCCTGCTCAAGAGTGCAAAAACGTACCTATTAACCTGAAATAGGTATAATTGCAAAAAATATCGTTCAATAAAATATTTCAATCAACACTTGCAATTGTGACTTGATTTGAAACACGTCAAAAGAACTTAATTCAAAGTACCATCTTCCATTGTGGGACGCTCTTCTCTTCACGGAGAAGGAGCTGATCGGCTCGGTGTCTGGAATGGAAAAGAGGAATTCTTCGGGCGCTGATAGAATGCCGGTCGAAGCACTTAAAGTTGTAGTGGAGAGTCAACAGCGGATACAACTGGATTTATATAACTTATGTTTAGTGACGGGAGACTTTCCATCGTGATAGAAAGTTGCCCGACTGCCGCTCACCGATAAGAGAAAAGGGGGTTTGGACAATCCGTCTGCACACCAATTGCTATGCATTTAAAGGCGGTGGGGAAATTCCTCGAGCGGTTGCTGCAGTCACGGCTTCTGTCAGCAATTAGATTAGCTGGTGATCTGCCTGACAGACAGCATGGCTTTTGAAACGGGCATTGAACTATTGATGCCATTTTAGCAGCGATTAAAGCGCTTGCAAGAGTGGAGGAAGCATATCACAAGGCCAGTCTGGTTGTTTTCCTGGTGACGCGGCTAGATGTTCAAAATGCCTTCAATTCGGCAAGGTGAACTTATATGCGTTATATCTTTAAGCATAGTTTTCGCATTCCTGACTGCTAGTTATTCATGATGTGGAGCAATCTTAACGACCAATGGCACCGAACAGCTTTGTGACCGACAAAGGAGAAAGCTTACCACTTCAGAAACAGCACAGGCGCCTATTCTCTGACCTGACCTCTGAAACATCATTAACAAAGGACTGTCGCGTCTGAAAATGCCAACGGATGTATTTTTTGTGGATCACGCTGATCACTTCTAGAACTGCCGAGTTCGCTCAATTCAGACTTAATCGAATCATGAAGATAATGGAACGGTGAATGACTGACCATGGCCTACAGCTATTGCTGTTCAAGACAGAGATCGTCATGCTGTCATCCCAATGACAGTGGGCACCACATAGGTTCAGACCAGTAAGTTGGTAAATTACCTGTTGGTGGCGCTAGACACTAAGCTGACATACTGGGATCAAATCCGTAAGGTAGGTGATAGGGTTCTATGGGCCGTTGACTCGCTGGGCAGGTTGATGGCTAAAATCAGTGGTCCCAACGAAACGAAACGAAGCTTGCTGACACCCAAGACTAACTCTATCTTGCTGTATCGGGTGGATATTTGGGCGGACGCACTCCAAACGAAGAAACTAAGAACGGAGATCACCAACATCCGGCGCCCAGTTTATTACCAGTAGCTACCGCACACTGTCGGAAGATAACGTATTGGTGATAAAAAGAGTAATATCGATAGATCTACATGCGCGAGAGCGCAGAGAAGGTTGACTGACCCGCTCTTAGCTCAATCGAATAGAAGCTATAGCGTTTGCATGTACGCGAACAATCTAACTTCGCACCAACGACATTGGAGTGAAAGCAACAAAGGTCACCAGAAGGCGATATTGATAGGTTTTCTGGACCCATGGATCAGCCGTGGCCACGGAGAGGTAAACTTTTTCCTTCGCCAATTTCGAATGGGCTATGGCTATTTCAGAGGGTATCTTAACAGAATACATAGGTAAGATGCGAACATGGTACTATCGGTACTGTATGGATACGTGATGCCCACCATACTTTCTTTAAGGAGGAGCAGCCTTGAGTTCACGATTGGCTTGGTCACGCCAGAGGCGATTGAGTAGAGGAAAAACCTTGCATAGCCCGTGGTTTGTTCACCGGGGAATCTTTTGAGTATTTTTTCCCCCATCTATGTATAACACAACCAAAAACATAATTCAAAAATGTCGGAACTAAGTATTCAAAGCGTTGAAAATGGTGTATTTTAAATTAAGTCAATTCCTTTAAAATAAAACTAGAAAATATTTTTTTTTTTGGTATTGGTTAAGTAAATACAAAATAAAATATATGAATAAATAAAAATGTTCTAAATATATTTAAAACTGCTTTGTAAATTCAATTTGTGAAACCGAAATGTTGGCAGACTTATGACACATACGCTATCTATTATCTCTATATTTACTAAATGTTGTGTCCGTCTTCTTTGTATTGCAGAATCTTTTCGTAGGCGTACGAGTAATGTCGCAATTTAAATTGTGATTTTTTTTATTCGTGCCACTATTGTATTTCTTAAACGAAATTATTCAAAATATTCAACCAAAATTTACTTATCAATATTTGTTCTCACAAAAGTGCTTTGTGCTTTAAAAAAGAACATTATTTTTAATGATATACTTTTTTGAAAAAAAATCACACTCGCACGCCATTTACTTATGACAAGATAATAATTAAATTTTGGATAAAGAATACTGTTTCCAGTTGGCAGTTAAAACTTTTCTACGCCGTCTGGTCGATGGAAGAAATAATAGGAAAGTGGTAGAAATGTTGACTTGAAAGTAATTAATTGTGGCCCGTGCAATCTGTTAAGTTGACGCGTAGACAAATCCGGTGGTTGTTACTGGTTGACAACAGAGCACCATTACAATTTTTGGTTGATTCTCGAAAATATTTACGATCGGTTCTAATTTACATTCACATTCTGTGAAAATAGCTCATGTTCATCTCCTGGTATTTATATTTATTTATAGAAAATTAAAAACTATTTAATTTGAAGACCAACTTCTTTTTAGAAGCTACATGATACATTTCAAGATTTTACCAGAGGTCAGTATTTCGAATACGATTAAATTAATAAAAAATTATTACTGTCTTAAACAAATTAAAAATGCTTTAACACTAAGTGTACAATTGAATAATTTGAATTGAAAATAACAGATCGGATCCTAGCCTTCATTTCATTTGGTATACATAAATGACTTTCATGTTCATCTTCTTGATGTAACTACTTATTGATGCAAATATCTTAAGCTTTTAGCCCGGAAAACTGAACGGTATTATCACAACAACATTGTCCAAATATGATCAGAACAATATCTGTTTTTCTTTTTAAGTCTGCACTATCAGAAAATTATCAATGATTTTAAATTTAAACAAAGCAATTAAGCTGTTATTGAGAATTTCGCTTTTAATGCAGTGACAAAGTATTTTTTCAAAACATCCTATTTAGCTTAATGCGAATTCGTAAGTATTCCGAGGCTAACGTTGACCAAATACAATTAATAACTCACAATAAACTAGGGTGTGCCACGTTCCTTGCACGCGTGATCTCGTTGTATTTTTTTTCTTGGTCTTCTTTTAAGATTCAAGTAAAAATCAACTTTTCAAAATGATTATCTAGAGCAAGGCGACCGTGCAACCTCATTTACAATTACGTCTTCTTTCCAAAGAAAAAGATTTACGTCCACGTCTCATTGCTGTATTTACATTTCGTCGTCAAAGATCTACTTATCCATTATCAGATCACTCAGCTCAACGTGCATTCCTCTCTGTACTCCCTCATCAGGTCAAGTTCCTATAGAAAGTCGATGTGGCTCCGGCGCCCGATGCTGATTCTGTATCCATTCATTTACCCCCTTAGCATGTTGCAATCGTCCGTTATCACAGTAAAATATTGTGATAGGCTTCTTGCGATTTCGCTTTATGTCAACCAGACTTATGTATGTATTTGCATAATTAATAGATTTTTTAGCAACGACAGGTTCTCGAGTAACTCGGGATCTGTTGATCAAGTGCGAAAACAAATTTTGATTGTGTACAATGTCGGCACAGGTAGCATTTTAGGAAGATTAGATAAGAAAATTCAACAGTCACTAAAGCCGGTGATTTATATTGGACCGGTAACTAAATATTGAAGATAGATCTAGATGAGAAAATATTTGATGATTAAATGCTCAGCTGAATGTTATTGGAGCCATGGCGCATGAATTTCAGATTTTTGTTGTGAGTTTTCAGTGTCATCCGACGTTTAACTGAGTCACTGTGCATTTAATCTGGATTATTGTTTAGTGTAGATATTGCAATTTCAGCATTATTAGTGCAAAATGAAACATGCAAACATGAATCATTACAGGCAAAACATGTTGCCTTAAAATATTCACAACGAATTTCATGTGATATCGAATAACACAGTCACATGCAATAAATTGACGTACAAGCAACTCTGAAAAAATTTCATGAGACGAATTCAAGACCCATGACCTAGATATTTCACGAATGGGAGGATAATATTAAAATACTTTTTGAACAAATATTTTTGGCAGTATTTGATATTCGAAAATGAAATAATTATAGATCATTCAAAAGATGAAAGTTTTATGCTTTTCAGGTGACTGCATCTTTATAACGCTCATTCGCCTTAGAGCGCCCAGCGTGGGCATCCATCGAGTTAATATTTTTGCACTAAAATTTTATTATTTGAGTAAGTGGAAAAAAGCCTGTAAGTAAATTGGTAGTATTAGTTTATATTATAAAAAAATTATATAAGAGTCTATATAATGTAATACAGAATAAAATAGCCCTAGTTGATAATTTTCATTTATTTACTATACCATAAATTTTGACCTCCAGAGACCGTGGATTGATATGAACATCAATTATCTTTATTTAATTGGACTGAATAGCTATCAAATTTAATTTTATGCTGGATTATTTCTGAGGCTCCCAGCTTTTGACACGTCCTACATGTGTCGCTGGTTAGGAATCCCATTTTCAAGGCATGAGCTGCTACAAAACAGTGGCCAATAATGATGCCGACCAGTCATTTACTGTCAGTCCGCGTTAATTGAAGAATTTCAAATCTAATTTCAAAATTAAAAAGAACAGCTAATTTTCTATACCAGTCATCCTGTTTAATGTTTTTTAGATTTTGTTTTGAATCTCTGAATCCGCTTCCAAAAAAAACCTTTTATCAATTTTTTCAATTATTCAGAAACCCATAACTCGGCAACTGAACCTCATAGAAACAAAAACTTTTGCATCTTCATTCATATCTTCTAGAAGTACCACTATGCACAATATGAACGAAATCCAGAACCTCGACTTTTTTTCGTTGTCCGCTTCACATGAAATGCCCCTAATGTTAGTTCCGGTCCTGACAGTATTCCCAATATTTTGGTGAAATTCCTTTCATCTTCCTTCCGTTATCTATTATATATCCGCTATTCTTTTCATCTTTCTTCCGTTATCTATCATTTTCAACATCAGCGTTGCCTCTGGGGCGTTTTCCATCGTGGAAAGTTGCTAGTATTTCCCCTTCTTTTAAATATTGTGTTCCGTCCTCTGTTTCTGACTATCATCCTTTTCTCTTTTTTGCTGTTTCGTCGATCTTCTTGAACGCCTTATCTATGAAAAAATGTCTCCTTTTCTGCAACCACAAAAACCGCTCCACAACAACCAACCTTATGGTCTTTTCCAATTAAGTCGCTTCAGCCTTCGATTCCCAACTTTCCGTCGATGTGATATATACGGACTTTACGAAAACTTTTGACTTCATGACCGACAGTCTGCTTCTAAAAAAATTGAAGGTTTCGGAATTGTTGACCTCTTTCTCTCCTATGCTTTAGGCGCTCCTGTGAATTCAACCTTAATGGTTCCTTTTCTTCTCTTTTCTTTCCCACTTCCGGAGTTCCACAAGACTCTATTCTTGGACCTTGACTTGTTGTCCTGTTTGTGAATGGCATTCCTCATGGTAACAATTCCTCCTGTTTTGTTAATTGGGATGACCTAAACTTATACAAAGCAATCAAATCTGTGGACTTATTTGATTTCATTTTATCACCAATCCAATTTCTTTCCTTTAAATACCTTGAAGTGCCACTAAATATCATTGACATATAAAAAAAAAACACCTTTCTCTGTCTGCTGTGCAGCAATTTAGAGACCTTTTATTTTTTCATACCAAACTGAAATTTTACTGAATATCATGCATATAACGTTGCGGAACTCCAAAGCTGCCAGCTGCAGTTTGCGTTCTCCTTACAAGTTCAATAGCATTTTGTCTTGTAATCATTTGTTTCTTGCCTTAGCACGTAGTATTCTTGAATATGCTTTTCAAATTTGATTTTCTTGCTTTCAATTTTCTTCGCCTCTTTCTATCCTTCATATCCCCTTTTTGTGTGTATGCATGTAGAGTGTACCTCGATGAGTTTTTTCTCTTTCAACTCTTATAAGCCTTTTTTGCCAGATTTTGACCCTCAAATAACCATTCATGATTCAAATTGGCCAATTAGAGCAACGGAGATATTCTTGATTCCATTTGCGCAAACGGAGCCTACTTTTCCTAAGAAGCATAATGCTCTTAAGCTTGGCCCTCTCCCGCATTCTCTTCTTGAGTTTGATGTCCTGATGCATTTTAAACTGGATTTCTCTTAACATTAGTTTCCAACTACTTTTCTTTATTTTGTAAATTTAGATTTTCTCGCTTCTATTAATGGTTTTGCTGTTATTGGAGTATTTTCTGTTGCGAAATGGATTAAATAAACTAAATAAATAAATCTGTATCCGAATTTGAGGACTTCAGAAACTTATTAATACTATATCAAAGATGGGTGTGTATTTTCATGATGTAGCTGGAGTCGAAGATATTAATAAGAGATTATTTATTTTTAATTGGCGCATTATTTGCTGGTATTCATCCCATCAATACTGTTACAATAGAACAAAAAATAATAATTACATTATATAACGACTATAAAATTATAATTTCAACAAACTAAAATACGCATGGCTGTATTAGGCCAAAGACATAAATCTGATCTCTTATGCATACATTTCCAGAAACAGTATTTACAATTGTCTAATCAAACACTCTGATTTACTAGAAAAATTCTACGAGTTTATTTGTCTCGAATACAAGATAATCGAGAATAATTTATAGCAGAAAAATGTGATTGTTGCGCATGGCCACATCCATTTGGCTCACATATTCTTTGAATAAATATTTATCGTGTCCGTTGCCTGGTTTTTGGAAAGAAAATAATAAATGAGATAATAATTTCCGGAGAAAATTTATTACCTTATTGTGAATATCTGCGGAAAATGCATCATAGTCGCAATGGTTTGTTATTCGTTGAATTTAGAATTTGAAATGAATGTTTGATACATGACCAAAATACGCTATCAGTTTTGACATTCTTTCGTTAACAATGAGGAGGTTCTCTGAATACCGAAAAATCTTTGAAGTGAATATATATATGTATACTCTAAAATGTTGTATACTCTAAAAAAAAAACTCTATGTATACTCTAAAAAACCACCTCGGGTTTTTTACATTCATTTAGCATGTACTAATTTTAAACAAGTAAATTTAAAAAATCATCTAGTTATATTTTTCCTGAAATCTAATCCTCACCAAAAAGTTTCTTTCTCAGGAAAAAGATACTTCATGAAATTTCCTTCACACAAAAATATTTTTCAGACCTGTATAACGTCTCAAGCCACTCTTAACTGTACGTTCATCATTTCATTGTACAATTCATGCAACAACATGCATAGCACTATGATCCAATTCTTAACATCTGTAATGGTATAAACTTTTTTTTAACTAGAATAAATTTGAATCAGGAAACGGAAACATTCTCATATTGTAAAGTATTAAGTGTGTATCCCAAAAGTACTCTGCATTATCAGCACTAAATCTGGTTCCTACTGCTGTCTGTCACTTACAGTTCAGCGGTGCTATTAGCTGTCAGGCGTGTGTGTCAATTGATCCGGCGAGACTTCCAATTCGGTTTTAGTTGGACATTTCCACTATAAAATTACCAAAATGACTGCCTGGAGAGCTGCTGGTTTAACGTAAGCAAATATATTAAATTCATTCTGCTCCAAACAAGAAGGTTGTGTCTAAGCGGCATTCAGTCAAAATTGTTACGTAACCTACCTCGGTGCCCAGGTTTTGATCAATCCCAGGTCGGATTCTTACAAGGGATTGTGCATACTATTTAAATCTATACTGTTATATGTTAAAACACCAGCGTATGTAGATTTAGTTTGGTTGGCCGCATTCTTATGTAAGAGAACGTTTGTATTGTGACAGAAGGGAAGTTAGAGTCTGTTCACTGTTGTGGCTTCCCAACTTCATTCACGCTACTAGATTACTTCACTGCATACAAAAAAGAGTCCATAGTTTCAATCGGTATACTCTAATTAAAACTTGCGTTACATTTACAGCTACATCAACTATTCCAATATTGCTGCCCGTGTGTTACGACAGGCTCTTAAACAAGATCTGCGTGCTGATGCCGCAAAACGAAATGATTCGCATGTAAGATTCACACCCTGGACAGATGGCAAACCAGCCCGTAAGTATATTTTTAACTTGTTAAACGTATTCAAGTCAATTAAATATTATTTTCAATTCAATTTTTAAAACAAAAGATGAAAAGTAGAAGTAGAAAGCTTCGTCGAACAAAACAATACGTAAGTCAACATGCAAAGTGAATGTCAGTGAGTTTACTTTGACCCATTCGCCCCTGACTTCCACAAAGAAAAATTTGCATTGAAAAATTGTATCAACCGAATAGACAAACGCATAAATTTTAAATGTCCAAATAACTTGAATTTTAAATGTCCAAATAACTTGAATTTCAATTTCGGATGACGCCCGCACGATTTTGTGAAACTAACATTTGTTGTTTTTCCTTAATATGCTCATTAAATCTTCATATTCGAAAGAAACTAATTGAACACTAATTTTTTCAGGCTCTACACAACCGGAGAATTAATATTAATAGAGATGTAATGCGGTTAATTGTCATACAATAGCTATATGAGAAATAAATCTTTGGTTCGAAAAATCTGTGTATTATTAGTAGCCGCATGAATTTTTTATTCACAGAGGTTTACAATTCGTTTCAAGTCAGTTATAATTAATTCAATTGTGCAAACAAATTATAGCTCAAATCTCCAAGCCTATTCTGCAGATACGTTCGAATATTATTTTAAAAGTGGATGATTCGATTTCAGCATACGTGAACAATCAAATAATCTGATCGAGATGAGGCTTACAGCCTTGTTCGGTGTCAGTTGATTTTCCCACATAAGGGACGCAAACGGTAAAACTGCTGACAGGAAATATGAAGAATAGCTACGAATTTATTTATTTAATGACAAGGAGTAGATCACGTCCAATTCCAAACGACTTAATGTGATCTGATTGAAAATTAACTGTCAAAAAGTGGCACTCGATAGATTTCTGAGAAGTAAGGAGATAGTAGGATGCTTCCCTTCTTATCTGTTATAACATATATGACACGTCATAATTTATCTCATGGTTTGCAACTACACATATGTCAAAACCATTTTTAAATTAAATTATGTACTTCATTCAATTTTTAATTTTGCTTCATAAAATTTATCCCTAGGGGAGATTCGAAAGAAGAATCTTGTGCTTCTACGAGTTCCAATTCTTCCTACATCTCTGAGGCGACGTCCAATTTAAATACCTCTATGAGTTATTAAAGAATAAAATGGAGTTACAAATAATATTATGAAAATATCTTGATTTCTCGATTGAATTTCAGAAGCCAGCCAAGTTTACGAAAATAAGAATAAGTTAAGTAAATGTATTGTCATCTTTGAAAACGAGAGCACTTACGTTCGTAACATTTGTAAGTGATATGAAGAGAAGGTGTTGTATTAATGAATCATCCAGGGCTAGCCAAACAGTTGGCTAATTGTGAATGCAATATTATCATGAGAAATCCAAAAAAAATCCAATTATCAGTGCACCTAAACTCGCAATAAAGTGGGAAGGAATCCGTGAAAAAATCTGTTTATCCTGTTATTCGGAGCAGCAAAATACCTTTGATTGATCAGACTGATAAAAACTACCCATTAGTCTTTTCCAAGGAGCATATTTCAAAGAAACCTGAGCTTTGGAGATACGTTATATTTGCTGATCAGCAAATTCAATTTCTTTTGGTCAGAAGAATTTCAGAAAAAGTAGCGAAAGCCAAATACGGCAACGTATAAACCATGGGGGAGTTGGAAAAATGCCCTGAATTGTATGATTTTACGAAGCATACTGATGTTTTCTTAACGAACCATCTGCAGACATGATACGAGGATGACGACAATCGTTTTGTCGCAAGCTTCGCGCGTGTCAAACGCATCTCTCACGCGTCGCATGGCTAATGACCCGTGTACGGAGTGCCTTAAAGTCATATAAACTCCGATTCAATCATTAGATATCAGCACCATTGAAAATTTATGGGAAGTGTTGGATAGCCGAATTCGAAAGCATCAAGTTTCAAACATAACTGATTTACAATCGAAATTATTGTTCACGCAATAACTTCAAAATCCGATAGTATTATTGCTACCAAATGCGCCACAATGCTTCTTATAAAGGCCTATATTTGCTTTTAAATGTTTTCTAACATCTAAGTCTAACATTAAACCACCAAAATCTTCAATTTGACCATTTATTAAAATTTTACATTTCGAGTTTGAAGCAATGTTATTATTCATAAGCAATCGCGTTAGATAAAAATCTGAATCGCGCTAATAGACATAAATATGCATACTAAATACGATGTTCGAGTAATATAACAAATATCATATGAAAATCCTACCATCAATAGATTTTTCCTATAAATTTTATTGCTAGAATGTCTGAGCATTTCTGCAAATACCACAGCCTAATGCAAACTCTTCACCGGTCGGTGGGTGCACTAAATGCAATGGACACTCCTCCCCCAGTAACTGTTTCGCTTTCGGACCTGCTGGACATTGTGGTAATTTGTTTTTCGGAATGTTTGTTAGTCTTTGGAAATCATCGTGACATGTATCACAAAAATGTGTCGTTCCGAAACAGAAAAACACTGCGACCGAACAACAGTAACGGCATTTGTATTCAAGAAAATCAGTTCCATGTTTCGCACACATCTGTGCAGCGGCAACATCACTACAGCCGCCACATACCAACTCCTGTGGATCGAAATTTTCTCCGGCTTCGGCGTCACAACGAGCCTCACCGCCATAGTATGCCTGTGAGTGAATAATTGAGTAAGTTTTTTTTTTTGCAATTGAATATGTTAAGCGCAAGTAATTTTAAGAAATAAATATATTCTACCTTTTGGCACTTGAAGCAGACATAGTAGGCGTATCGAGCCATCGCATAGGCTGCAAGATCCTTATGTCCGTCAGGCTGAGCAATTCCATCATATTTTAGTCTGATAATTGTTAAGAAAATGCGTTTAGCAAAAAGAATAGTATCTAGAGAAAATTAAACGTTTACCTCATTACAGCCTTTCTTCTCACATCAGCTTTTAGAGAGTTGATAGGTTCAAGAACTTCCACCAGTAGTGGGTGTTGTATATCAGACTGTAAAATTACCAATTCGATATTTATTTGAGTTTTTTCTAACTCTGTGAGAATGATCTTACCTCACAAATAGGACACTGTGAAAATCTGAACGTAATACGCGGCCCAGTCCATCTTTTCTCTAATACCATTTTGCAGCAGTGATGATGAAAAACATGCCCACAGTCCAACTAGAAAATTAATAACTTAAATAAGAATTCATCAAACAATATAATTATTGCTATTAATTACCTGTATCGCTGGAGCATATGACAACGCTTCGAAACAAATCATACACATGTCGTCAGCGTCCTGTGTTAGTTTTGGTTCTTTTAAGCTTTCGGCATTCTGATTCTCACGCTCATGGCAAGTGAGCTGTAGACATGGTAAGCATTTTTGCTCCCCAGTGACACCTCCACAAATATGACCACACGATTTAATTTTCGAGCAAGCATTGGCAGCATGCTCCTGACACTGCAGCTCAGCACAGACATTGCCAATTTCCAATAGTCCAGAATTGCCAGTTATTCCACAGAAACGACATCTACCCACTGTTTCTTGAGGGCCTGAAATCACAGTATTGCTTCCATCCCTGAATTCAACCATTCCTTTTAATGTACGAGAATCAGCCAACGCCAGTAACCAAAACAGTTTTGTTCGACCGCAACTTTCATGCAGCTCAACACGGATTGCCTCTTCTTCTTCTTTACATACCTGGTTTTCAAGCGATATTTATATAATTATTATAACATTGTACATTTTCTTTACCGTTCTTCTATGGGTCCTTGTCTTCCGGTTCAAATGTAAGTATCGATCGCATTCTCCACACAATGATCCACAATGTTCACACTGAATTACAGCTGGTGTCTCTCCATCGTCATGATTACTGCAAAGTGGACGAGTATCTGAAACTTTCGACCACTGACCAGATGACAATTTCTCCACATGTTCTTTATCCAATACGCAAAGACTTGCCAATGCCAACCATAAAGTTGCAGTTTTTATACAATTCTCAGGTGTCCTGAATATTTCATCAAGACGAGTTAAATTAAGGATGGTTTCTGCAATCGCTGCTTTGGTAACGGTGGACCATTTTTCGCTTAATTTTCCCTGTAAGTTAGGATAAGATATTAATTTGCTTTTGATATAATCATGTACTTTTTTTTCTTACGTTTGTCATATCCTTGATCAAGCTAATAATACTTTCAGCTTGCTTAATTGAAATCGAACCCTTCATAAACCACCGCTGATTCAAATTTTTCGTCGAGTTGTCTTTTGGCTTCTTGCGAATAATTTCAAAGCCATTATTGTTTCCTTCCATTGTACGTACATTGGCTCCGAAAACATCCGGTTTTTCCTCAATTTCTGAAACTAGGTCGTCTGATTTTTTGGTTGACTTCAACAAGTGTATACAGAGATCAACGGAATTACACAGTTTTACGAAAGTCGAAGTTTTATCCGAATTAGTTTTAGTGTTAGTCTTCACTTTAACTTGCAACTGTAAAGACTTGGCAATTACAGCAAGGAAAATATCAAGTATGCCAAAGCGATTCATATCGAAATCTGCAGCACTTTGATTGACGATATTAAAATCAGTTGGAGGCATTTTCGGAACACCCAAGATATCTGCGAAATTTTCAGGTGTGATTTCTGGCAGGATTCGGCGTAGTAGAGAGGTGACTTGGCGCTGAACGCGATCGCTACCGGTATGAAGAAGACTGAGAAGATCTTTAAGTAAACCGTGTTGATGCGATAGGTAAGATCGACCGACAGCACTTCCTGAGAGAGCAAGTACCTTGAAATAGAAAAAATGATTTGGTTAGTAGTTGCACTACATTTTGATTATAAGGTAATTTCTAAACTCACCATACTCAACATTTCAAAACAGTACGTATCTGGCAACCGAAAACGATCACTACTTGAATCACTCTTCTGGTCATTTCCAAAATGAACATCTTTCACCGCACCGGAAGCATTCGAGAGTTCCCATTCTTCTTTGGCGCGTTGTGCTTCCTTTTTAATTGCATGAACAATATGAACGATGACTTGTTTTTGTAAATGACTCAGTTTACTGCGACTGAATAAAATTCCAACCATATGTTCACGAAGATCTAATGAATCGGCTAGCAATGAATTGGCACTTGATTCCATTACAGACGGATGGGTTAACAGATTTATGTTTTCATTGAACCTATGGTCGGCGCTTGAAATTAATTTGCCAAAAACTTGTGCCGTAATCAATCTGAAAACGCGCAATGTTTCAGCTTCACAGTGCATTTGCTGTATCTGAATTGGATTTGTGACTTTCGTATTAAGCTTTGGATGCAAATGTAGCTCGTCTATGTTGCTCGGTAGACCAAGGAGTTTTATTTGTCGCACTCGCAGTGTGTTTTCTGGTCCGCGGAATTCAAGACGGAAGTGAGTAAAGGATTCGTCTGCAGAAAAAAAAGATATGTAAAATTAATTTCAACGCATTGGAAAACGCAAAAGAAATACTGGTGGCAATTAAATAAGAAATGCTTCATATAGAATTAGTATAAGAATCATAAATTATATAAACAGTAGTGATAATTATGTAACTTATGAAAGCTTTAAAATTAATACAATTTCCATGAGTGGTTGAAGAAATTTACACTAAAAATGTTCTCTTTACTATCCGGTTACGATTTTTGAGTTTGAATTCAGGTTTATTGAGTAAATTTGTAGAACTATGAAATGATAAGCATTGCAATTTATTTTACCCCTAATTCACTCACGATTATTTTTAAATAAAAAAAATAGTAGCGGGTTCCGAATGAACTCTTCGCTTAGGCTTCATCTATTTTATTTCTATTTCAAATTAGCAATGGTGTTGCATTAGCGTGATGATAAAATAAAATAAAATTCTACATCCAAATTTATGTTCTATAAAAGTGCTCTATTGGGCCTAATACTAACATATTTCTATCGTTGAGCATTCAAATACACTGCTTAACCTCAGGAATTTGATATTTAAGCTCAAAAGTTTACCTGCTGGGGTAAAATTAGAGTCATAACGGCAATAGGAAAAGTGACAATGGCAAACGGAAGAATGATAAACTTCAGTGAGCGTTCTGACCGTTGATTTAAGTTAACAACTATATTTCGTAAATACCAGAGCCAGCGTATGGAGGCCGGAGTCAGAGGGCGGTGTAGTTCTCCTCAGCACCTGGTTCCGAAGGAGCTTTTCCTCGTCCCTAGTTTTTGTGTGTTTTTTCAAGAATTACTCTTCTAGAAGGTCGAGATACCTAAGAGCTCATTGGCCCTTTACGGACAAAAGCGCTTTCTTTTATGTTTCATTTATATTTTGACTATTGTGCGTTCACGAGGGATCAAACCAAGTAGCGTTCCCTTTTATTTTCTAGGAGCAAGTATACTGTAAGTATACTAGTGACCCACTCCAGCCGAAACATCGGCAGCGATACACCAGCATTCGTCGAGTGTAATATAGAGGGTTCTAATGTGGGCGAGAGGTTTTCACGACCATTTCTAGGGCACCCTGATCCAATGGCAAAAAATTTTTTTTTGTCTCGTTGATGATTGGCCATCAGATTTTGGCAGGCTCTCTTCTGGGATTCGGTTCAGTCGAGATGCCCTGCCAAGCTCCAACCTGCAAATTGCTACAATATATCTAAAAATGCACAATATGGAATCTAGCAGACTTAATAAAACGTCCCTCTTTAATAATTGATAGGTTCGTCTTAGAATTGAAATAGAGAATAAAATGCAATATCAATTGGTCCACAGCGAGAATTAAGAACCATTTATCGTCTGGCGTTATTGTAATCGAAGGCGATGTGTACTCAGAAACGCAAATTATTTGGGGAAAATTCGTTTATAATATAAAAGCGATGTGCCACTTATTTTCTACAGGCTGGATATAAATAAATCTCTTGAATTTGGTGTGAAGAGACTAGTCTGACCATAATAACCCAAATTTGTCTTCAGTTCCAATGTCAATCCAATATTCATTCATTCTTGCCACTTTTTCATTTATCGTTGACACTTTAATGACCTCACTTCACATACATAGCATTGCTATTTCCGTTTCATAACTAGCTCTCTTCTGCTTTTCGAAGATTTTCGGAGAATTCGAACTAAGCAATTTTGTGGAAACCACTGGAATCTAGAAATTACTACGGAGTCCAGACAAAGGCAATCTAGCGTCGATTAAAGCACATTAAATATAATCGCGTTATCGTTGATTTATTTGAGTTTTAAATAAAGACGATTAAGATTGTTCTAACTAATGCCTTGTTATTAGGTTTACTCAAGACATAGTAATGCATTTTATGGCACAACTTCGGCATCGAAGTTTTTACAAAATTTAGATGAAATTGTCGAATTAACGTGAAAACTAAAGAAAACCATGAAGCTGGCACTTTTTCATAAAATGATGCACACACACACACACACACACGCAAGTACAAGAGTAAAACGCAAGTAAAAGTTTAAGTACAGGGTCCGAATCAAGACCATAAATGAATCACGTCCGTGAAAAGGTTATGACCCTCCACAACAGCCACAGCCATAATCACTTACCTGGTACTTTGGCCGATATCCAAGTACAAGCTTTAGCATCAATATCAACTGTACGAATAAGACTTGTATCTCCAAGCGATTGTCCAGCGAAGAACACCACATTTAATACCTTATGCTGCAGTGAAATATGCGTCAATAAAGCATCATAAAAACCTTAAGTCTCGAAAATGAACACTCCTTACCTGCACATCTCGACTGTTATCAATATGAACAAATATATATTTGCATATATTGTTCAAACGATTCATGGAGATCTCAATAATTTTACATTTATTCCGATCTTCCTCGTCACTTTCCCAAAACGTTTCAGTTGAATTATCTGTTAATGAATCGGCCATAGCTTGTCTGGATGACACTGTTATCTATAGGATATTTTTTAGAAAAATATTAATGTGTTATTTTCGATGGTATCAAGTAAATTTAAAATATACCTCAAACATTCCATTAAGTTCAATATAGTTCCATATACTAGCTCCGGCGTGTCTTATTTGATTATTGAAATTGTGTTCGAGTCCATGAGAATTCGATTCACCCATGGCCAATGAAGATGATACTAGCATTGCTTCATTCTGTTCATCGGATTTTGACAGGATTTTCGAAATATTTCCAAATACATGGGAGCTGAACATGTAAGATTTGAAATAAATAAATGCTGCGCTAATGGTAACATCATATCTATTTTATTTTTTAAGTTTTAAAGGGTCTGCGAAGAATATTTCATTATTTTATGAAGAGTAGTAGTTTAATTTTGTAATTTCGAATAATTAAGGCAAAGCATTTAAAGCAGTATTTTTTCCTTGCAGTAGAACTTTTTTATTCACGAAAACTGTTATATTTCTTGCAATTCAATAATAGTTTTGGCAGTACTTTGTATAAAATTAATAGTTTACTGTCTTGATACCTCTTAAATATCATAAAATCAAAAATACATATCTTTCAATTGAAAACCTATTTTTCTCACCTGTGTAAGAACTGATGATCAGCCTGACGAAATCTTATTGCAAAGCACTGAATCGCTATACGTTGTAACGATGACCCGGCTGGAAGTAAAAGGGTCAAATCTGCAACAGACTGCAGAAAAGTGTGCAAGCTTTGTGATAAAACTTGAGAGATACGACCACTCATTTGCGTGCTGGATACTGGGTGTTCTAGAGCATACTCCTGGAATTCATTTTTTAATACAATTTTTAATCCGTTAAAATTGCCAAATACCATCTCATCAAGCTTTAGACCGTCATCGCCATGCGAATTGCTTAAAGATGCCACAAACCACCACATCAAGTCGTGAAGACAAACTGGTTGCGTTACAGATCGAATAAGCCAGTTCAAAGCTTGCAACGAATAGATCCTGCAAGTAGCGATACGAAGAGACCTTTTCATGAAGTAACGCAGTTTCTCCAAATCATGTTGTTGTGTGATAAAAGACATGGCAGGGCGCGAAAGAAGACAATTCGTATTAATTTCTATGTCTCCGCTGAAAATGCGATCTTTAGGTTTATCATTAGACGCCACCTCTTCTGATTTATTATCATGTTCGACAAATACACTATCGGTTGCTTCCTTTTGTTCGGAAGATTGGGCGTTCGCTTGGAGTTGAGTCGCTGCCACTTCAGAAGGCTCTGTTTCGCCAGAAGATTGCAACTTTGTTGATGATTGAACAATGCATGACGTACTAAGAATATTTTCCGGAACTAGTTTTCTTAAGTTTTCCGAAGGATAGCACAATAGCAGAGAGCAATCTAAAATTTTCAAAAATACTCATTTTATATCAGTATAGTACATGGAACATCATGTGACAAACCACTATCGCTTGTTGAATTTATTCGTCTTCTTAAAATGACTTTTGTTTGTGTCTGGTCTTCGGGCTGTTGATAATAATTTTTAACTCCAAAGTTTTGTTGACCAGACCACCCTTGGCCCATCGAATAACTTCGATGAAATCGTGACAATGTATTGGTTGCATGCGCTGCCGAGTGTGTCATCAGTTCAGAATTATTGGGATCACATGAATCAAAAGACATTTCAGAGAGAGGCTAAATAAATTTACGTAAATTAAATTAGATAGCTACAAATCCAAATAATATAAATATTACTAGCATTTTGCAAGTACCCATTAAATTTTAAACATTTAATTTTAAATAGGTAAATGAGCACAACCGCATATAAGTGTAAGACACATACAACTTTTAAGCTTACCCGGTCAAAACAATTTTCTGCTGAATTCAGTCCAAATATTTCGTACGGTAAATCGTCATTCATAGATGCCCCAAGAGATTCTAAGCATGAAAAAGCATCGGGAGCCTGCCACATTAGTTCGGGCGATACGCATGGTGGAAACACTGAACTTTTGCGATGAGGAGTTGATGCCACTGAAAATGTTCATCTTTAGATTATTATTTCTACTTACATTAATTTACTTATTATGACATGCACATGAAAACACTCTGAAATTCGGGGAAACAATAGCTGGACATATTTTACACAAAGTGTTGAAACTCAGCACAACTAACTAATCGGGAATCGGATGCAGACAAGCAAAATCAAAACGGGTGCGTGTAACACAAACAGATTCGTAAAACGTATTGCCACCGAACTTACTCCCATTAAATTTCCCATTAATTTTCAAACCAATCCGACTATTTCTGTTCGAATTAGGTATTGAATCACCCCGACTCGTCGAAGGACGATTCATATCTGTAAACAAGTTAAGTTGATCCTCCGTTACAATTGGCATTTGTTGCGGAGATCGTTTTTGATTAGTAAGTAGACTGGACGTACTCGATGAAAGTTCCAGTAAAAATGTTGCATTATCCTTCATGGTTGTGTATACTTCCGAATTCGCTATCAAACTTGTCGCCTTAATGCCGAATAAATTCAGATCAGCGGGAGACGCACCATGACCACAATTATTGATATTAGTGTTTTTTCCGATAGTCATGTACCTATGAATGATATAAAAGAATTAATTCACTTTCCTATTTACATGAAAACTACATACTTTTCACGACAAGCATCACACATTAAAAACCAACTGGATGCACCTTTACCACCTTCACCACAATTCCCGGCCCAGCCTTCACAAAATATCCCAACCGAATTGTAGCCTTTTCCTAGAGATTGTACATTAAATTTCATGTTCAATAAAAAAATGATAAGATCAATAATTTGTCACCTTTAGCAGATTTACCACAACCTGGATGAACGATTCGCATGTGATAGGTGACAGGTATTGGTAGAAATACTTCACACAGTTCACACCATGTCCCGTCGTCTACAATCACAGCAAGTTCAAGTTGATCAAATCGCTAAAATTAAGCTTACTAGAAATTACCTTTTTTCTTCTTTCGTGTTTTTTTCGCGTCTTTATCTGAAACTTCGATTTTGTCTTTTCCGTTTTGTTGATGTCGCGGTGATGACCTGTGTTTTAAAAATATTTAGTAATGGTCTTAACTATGTTTTTTTTACAGTATTACGGTTTTTGTGGATCAATAGTGCTTGATTGTACGATTTGTATGCAATTGCTACACAGTTGCTCCCATAGATAAACCAGGCAACGCAATGCTGGCGGTAAAACAGCTACCACTTCCGGGAGCGTTTGAAGTTTAGGCTTGTCATTGTTCTCACTTTCAGCCGCATTTTTTCGATAACGACGATTATTTAAACTTGAATTCCCTGATTTCGTTAAGGTTTCTAGTGTAGAAGGTCTAATGTTCAAATAGTTTCCGGCATTTGCAACTTCCACGGAATGTCTTTGCTGTGCTTTTTGCTCACGTGATAACGGTACTTTGCCTTCGTTCGTGTCTCGACGCGTAACCACCAAGGCTCCTTCTTTTGGTAGTGATGGATAGAACTTCAAAAATGACGCACAAGCCATTGCATCGTGAACGAGGCCCTCATGCCACAAGAAAGCAGCGAATACAGCTCGAAGGCTTTCTGCAAATGACGGTGGCATAGCTCTTTTCGTCGGTCCTGAATGGTTTAGCTTCTCTTCATTTATATTCGACATTTTGGCTTGTCCGAATTGATTCGAAGAAGATGATGGCCAAACTGGTGGACTCATGTTATCAGTGCTTGCACTTGAGCTTTTCGAATCGAAACCAGCTGTCGCAGTGATACTTGCTTGATCAATTTTCACATTCAGATCGGGAATGACTTCGTTCGTTTTAAGGTCTTTGGTCGCAGCATAGTTAGCTGGAGACATCGCTCGTTTTGATCGTAGCTTTCGTGGACTGTGTTTCGGTGATCCGATGCTGGAGCAAGTGGCTCCTAGCGAAAATCCTGTAAGACGGATCGCTGTAGCATTTCCATCTGACTGACTCGTGTGGCTGTCTGTGATCTTTGATGAAGCGGAAATTTCCTGAAAACAATTGATGAAAAAAACATGCTTCTGATTATCTAGATAAGCAGTAGCGTACCTCTTTTATGCTACTTTGACTCGGTGATTGGCTTAAGTCCCTAGTTAGCGAACTGACTAAGCAGGATGCATCTGAAACTTCGACTGATTTCGAGCTGCTACTGTACACTGATGGTCCTCCTTCTGGATATTTGACTGAAAGAATTGTTTAAGATTTATTCATAAGAGATAGTAGTATTTGAAATAATAATAGTCATAATTGAAATAGTAATGTTTAAAACTAAAATTGTGAATTTTGTGTTTGATTCGGAACGAGCTAACTTTGACGAGTTACTATTAACATAATGAGAAATATTTTGATACAAATGTAAACGACATTATATGATGATGATTAAGCACAGTATTTCAAAAAGTATTTCAACTTGCAACTACACTAGCGTCAGCTTACTTGGTGGAATGAACACAGGGCTTGAGCTTCTACTAATCTGCGGTGGCGTTCCACTATTACCATTGCTTTTTGTCTCCTGGTTTCCAATAGCTCTCACCAGATCTCGGACGGATACTGATGCAATATCAGTTATATCACTAAACGAGTTGCATTAATCTCTGGCAAGTTTCGAAATGAAATTTAAATCTTACCCGCGTTTGCGTCCACTATCCTTATTTTCAACACTATCGCCTTTGAACCATTTTTGCAAAGCTTGCAATTTAATAGCCCCTCCGCCAACCACCCCAGCAAAAGCTGAACCGATATTCGATTGGTTGGACGTATGAGCCTGAGTGGAAATATCCTGTGATTGACGTGACCCTTCATCGGATGATTGTGTATCAAACATTTGATTGAATGAATCATTGCTACGCTCTAAATTGAACTCATTCAAATCTTTTGCAGAGCTCGGTTTGTCGTCTTGACTTTTAGCGTTATTTGATGACGTGAATACAAAAGGATTCGTCCCGCCAGACGATTGTCCCGAATCGGATGATAGAGGTGGTGTAAACTGGCGTTGGAAATAATGTTTATTTGTTTTATTATTATTACTAGATATGTGTTACCTTTGCCGATGAAAAATCGTAGCCTTTTTTTGGTGAGCCCGTTTTTACTTTTAACTGTGTGTCAGAAGAATTGTTATCAAGTGTGTCTGACACGCTACAAAAATCGCAAGTAGAAGATATATTTTAGTTTAGTTGTTAAACAAACGTTTCAAGAAAAATAAATAGAAGCTGTTTATAGACTAACAGCTAGTATCAAAATAGTTGGAACATATTAAAACGACGAGCGCTTACCTTTTTTGTTTGGATTTCGTAGTCGTAACTCTACTTCCCGAATGCTCTACAACAGGATGTAGAAGTGTTTTCCCTAAATGTTGATTATATTGCAAGCACCACGCTTCCGTTGGGTACCAACCCGCTGTGCAATGTTGTCGAATCGATTCTGTGGACAATCGAACCCAAACACCATCATCATTTTCGATCTGAAAAGTATTTCATTATACAACGAACTTCAGGATTTATTTATAAGTAAATTCGACTCACTTCATCAATGAAAGATATAACTCCATTCATCTTCACAATACCAATTTGCTCCGATTGCAAAGTAGGATGTGACCTTATTCTTAGTCCTGCTGAATTTTTCGTAACAAATTTTCTCAGTCTATTTGGTGGTTGTGGTTTTTTGGTTGAAGGTTTATGTGATGGTGGCGGAATAGCACCTTCTTTAACTTCCACCCTGTAGATTTCCTCAAGTGCGATACCATCAATATTCACGGTCAAACAGTAGTTTCCAACGGAACTGGGCACCCAAGCAACTCCAAACGTTCCATCTCCTTTGTCTTGGGCTTGTAGTGTTTCGGTTATTCGGGTCTGCAAGGGGTTGAAAAAGCGAAGCTCTTCAAATGAATAGTGAGCGTAAGCCTACAAGAATTATGATCTAATTTAATATGCATTATTTAGTAGTGCTTGAAATAAACTAGGTAATAATATGGGGAAAATAAAAAAATAAACTGTGGCTGTGAACATTAAAACCTACACGCAAAAACTACTCTAGTAAAATTTATAAGCAATTACCTTCATAAAAGTGATTGCTTTAAAACACATTTTGTCCTTAAATGTTGGCTCATAACTATTGCGTGGCGGTGCAACGACTCCAAACAAAGAATATGGTTCGATACCTGTCGTTCGTTTACCTTTCTTATTCCCATTGACTACAGATCCAGCAGGTATTGCTTTAATCTCCACCTAAATCGAAGAGGAATACAATGTTATCATTGAAAAATATAATCAAGACAGAATAGTACCTTTAGTTCAGGAACAATTACTATGTCCCCGTATTGATCACGTATGGTTACCGTAAGTTTTGTTGGAAATCCATATCGGATTGGTTCTGGTATTGGGTTTAGCTCACACCTGAAAACAAAAGCAATCAATGAACAGATTTTAGTTTTAAAAGCTACAAAATTAGCTTACTTGTTCGGATCTAGTCGGGGTTCTGGTTGTAGCCACGCAGCCAATCGAGCACCAGATGAGCCAGGCGCACCACTGATGAAATCTTTGAGAAATTGACGTTCATTTGACTGGGACCTGAAAAATAACATGAGAATTTAGAAGTTATATCGAATAAATACTTAAATGCATTGGAAACTAAAAATTGTGGCAATTTTGTTCTACTTTTTTTTTGTCATGCATCTATCGTTGTTTATAGCGTAGGTATACCGAAAGGATGATAGGCCAGTTGACTAGGAAAGGTTGTATAAGAAAGCCTTGAAAAGTCTTTTTTTAAAGGACGCTTTGGAAATCATGCGTCCTTTAAAAATAAGAAGTATTAGATCATGCTGTTAGACGAAGAAGAATATGTATTGGATCAGGCTATTGAATATATTGCAGCACTTGCTTAAAATCAATTAGTAATCGTCGGAATCTAGTAACTCTTGCGGTCTGCTTAGCCAAAACCTATCCTTTAAGCATTCGACATTAACAGCGTTTTTAATAATATCGCAACTAAAGCAGGAAGGTAACATTAATCTTCTGGACGCAAGCGTTAATACGTTAAGAAGTTTCCATTTGATGAAATACCTTCCAGGCCCTAAAAATGTGTACTATATTTACGAACTTTTATTCTTCTTCGTTCGAACCGTCTTATAATCCCTCTAATGGATGTAACTCATCTGAAATTCTTTTTATAGTAATTTCAGTGAACCTTATCGAAGTGGAAAAATTGATATCCCTCCTATGCTTTGATGATAGCAATCTTTTTCATCCTCATCATATGTACCTTTGTCCATACTTTTGAACCAAAGCCTTTTTCTTGGTGTTTTCTATTCATGCCGATATTAAAGTTGGATAACATTGCAGACTTTTCAAACTATTGCCCCATATCCTTCCTTTATTGTTTTCCAAAGCTGATAGAAAAAATATTCACGCCCACGTCTACCATGCTGTGCAAGATCAAGTTTAAAATGTGCAACACTGCTTTATCAAGGGCCGCTCCACTTCAATTAATTTAGTCGAATTTGACGATTCAGTTTTCACAACGGGCACCATGATGATGTAATATATCAAACACTTTTAACAAGGTGGACCATTCTATTCTGCTTGATAAGCTTACTTGGTTCGGATAACCTGGATTCCTCCATTCCTTGTTTTCAGTCTACACCGTCAATTGTACTAACAAAGTTGTGCTAAATGGTCGTTCTTCCCCTCAATTTTTTTCTCTTCTGATATTCCACAAGGCTCCATTTCAAGCCCTGTATTGTTTGTTCTTTTCATCAACGATCTTTCATCTGTATTTTCATATAAATACCTCTTAGGCTCTTTCGTGAAATCTTGTCTGTTAGTGATTAGATTATGTTATAGATCCCCCAGGCTTGAATGCATGCTGTATTAGCATTTTCCTCACTCTTAGTGTGTCCAAATGTCTAGTAATACCCTTTTTTATTAACCACATCTTATTATCTTTTGAATATTCTTTTACAAGGCAATATTTTCCTTCTTGTAGATCAGCGTAAAGATTTTGGTGTTGTAGTGTTTGGACTTGTTGGGTTCGTACTTCGCTATTGACGCCAATGTTTGATTTACATATATCTTAGATTGTTTACCTTTTAATTCGTTGTATTCGTGAGGAGTGCTTCCAAGTGTTCTTCTCATTTCGTGTACTTATCGGATGCCACTGCTCAACACCAAGTTTACTCTTTGTATGCTGTACAAGTTCATGGTCTCCTATTTACCATTTAAAGTGCGCCTTACCTTCCTGGAGTTCCATCCTTTAAGCGTCAGTCGATTGCACCTCGATCAATGCTTTTCTTGTATAAATTGTTAAAAGGCTTTTTGTCCGCTAGTGTCTATTTATCTCAATTTTAGAGTGATCTACAATGACCCTTTAGGCACCAGGCTGCGCTCAATGTCTCTTTGCTCGTACAGAAGTGTACTTTTACTACCTCTTTTTACATTTACTTTACCATCAGGGTCTTTGTTTCTAACATTACTTTCATTTAAAAAACATATTTTGGATATATTTGTCGTTTTAATCAAATTAAATTTCAATTAATTTCTAATTTATTAGAATTAATTATTTTCCATTTTTGTTTTTTACAATTTCGTAAATGGATTTAATCTTTATCAAATTACCATAATCTTAAGGATGGAAAATATCTTTAGGAGGGGATAGTAAGAATTGCTTTTGAACATATTATAAACTATATTCAAATCTTTTAACCGGATTCCAGGTGATACACGCATACTCAGAAGGAGGAGGAAAAAATTCAGGGTGTAGAGATTTTGTGACCCAAATGTTCTGAAACTCTTTGACATGAAATGATACCAATAAAATGAGAAAAATGTTTTTTTTTGTTTAAATAAAATTTCTATCAATGACATACAGCCAACTTGGTGGAAAAATTGGGGGACTTTACTCCTATATATTCCGGAGTTTTATGCTGGTGCAAGGAGGTCAAGCTGGGCAGAACATCCGCGGAAGATGAACATCGTGTAGGATGCCCACCCACGAAAAAAGTTGCAAGATATTTTTTGACAAACCGAACAGTGACCATCAGAAATCTAGCTAGGGTCATAGGGATTTCATATGGGAGAATAAAAAGGATGCTTACAAACGAAGTGCATATCAAAAAGGTCACCGCACGTTGGGTACCGAACATGTTAGCCAAGGTGCGAAAGAATGCTGACCTTCAAAACAACGGAGTTTTTCAATAAGGAGATAACAATTTCGCATCTAAATAAAACACAGAATAATTGAGACATCGTACTGAAATTCAATCACGAGCCAAGGGTAGAAACTATAAGAACATTTTTGAATCTTTGATTCTGAACCTGAACCGAAGTATTCTGCCTAACACAAAAAAAGGCAGAACGAGGAAAACTGCAGGAAAATCGACAATTTTCAATAGTTTTAGCTGAAAATTTTTTTTACAACTTTTTAAAATGCTAAACTTTTCTATGAGCAAATTTCAAATAAAATAGATTGTTGGTTTTTAAAATACAATTTTTAGAAATAGTTGCTTTTTTCCCTTCAAGACCTATGTATAGTAACCCCTTAAGCTATTGGAAACCTTAGTTTCAATTTGAAGAAAATTGGGTTTTACGTAAACTTGGATGTTTGTTTTGTGCTCAAGATTTATCGTACAAATGCATATTTTTAATAAATGCATATTTTAAATAAATAAATCATTATTTTTTTTAATAAATTAATTTAGAATTTTTTCAAAAATATTTGCGAGACAGCTTGAGCGACAATAAAATTCTGGTCGTTTTGCCGTTTTTAATTGACTTTGAGTGTCTTGTCTTCAATTTTTAATCAATCATAATTTAGGCTCCACCGCCTTGAACTTATAATTAAAAACTAAAATTTTTAGGATACTGCATAGAGCCGACCGATTTACTTATGAGTGTCTAGCATTAGCTAATTGGGGAAAGTGCTTTTTGAGGGATGGTAAATTTTACGAAACGTTGACAGCTTATACGCGTTGAGAGTTTTAGAAATGTGAGAATAAACAAATCAGATACATTGTTTAGCTAAACCGACTACGTGTTCCCTTTGCTGGTATGTTTGTGTTTTTGTGTTTGGTTAGGGGGTGTTTTTTTGTTTTTTCCTTTTTCTTCAATGTGTTGTCTTTTCATGTATTTCTTGTATATATTTGTGTGATGTTCCTCAATTTTTGACCCCTGCTACCAACTGTTTGTCCTCTGATGGTAATATTTCTCGGCTGGGGACCATCAAGTCGAGCTTCATCACCAGTAGACCTTTTCCACCTTTAATACATTTCTAAGCTTAGAAAAAGTGATACTAATGGTACTCTTTATAATAATGAGAAAACTATGAGAGCCGTGAGAGCACTATTTCTAATGCAAATTTCAATTGTTTGACGAATCGATCGTTATAATAATTATATTATCGATTAATATGTAATTAAATTGTGACAAGCTTGTAAATTCGATTTGGATTAAACATTGACACGTTATAATAAATACATAATTAATATCAATCAATTGAATCATGCTGGGGATACATTGATGAATCTGAATGTAAAGCACGCGCTGTTAAGTCTTTCTCTAACAAGTGATTCAATAAAAAAAAAATCGCCCAAATTCTTAACAGTTTTGAAGCTGACCGGGCTTATTAAGCGGTCTTTGCCATCTCAATACCATCTTCATTCCTCTCGGCATCATAGAATCAATAAGCATAAATAAGATATGCATGCTTAAGTGCAATCAAGAATACATTTCACCTCTGCATTTGGCCTCTGACCACGATCCCCAAAAGAATCTTCAGATTAGTTACAGTGTTTCAATGCCCTGTTCATTTTAACAAGAAACATTCCAACCAGAAATCAAGAATACACACAACTATACCTCCGAATATCCAGTTACGCACATATGCACTTGTATATTTTGTATCTGAACGGAGGTTTCAGCAACACACGTTCTACTAGGCGTTTTACTACATTAAAATATCTATCGAATAGACTGAGAGTTCCGAATTGAAATGCTTTGAAGCATCTGGTACGATGATCGCGAGATGGGTCTGGTTTGAAGAGTAACGTGTCCCGCATTTTCCCATGAAGTCTGTTATTTTATGAGTGTTGAATATTTTAGGGGCCTCAGACTGTTCATTGCCACTGTATACAACAAATACGAAAATGGTTCCGTATCTTAATAAGCGCAGCCAAAATTTATCGGTCCCCGCGGGCTCCTAAATTATACAGAACATTGTTGCATTAATTTGAAGGGTCCGAAATACAAGTGGCATTGGACATTAGTATTTTCATCCAACAATAGCACTACGTACCGGAAAAGGATGCAAACGGTAATTATGCAGTCAAAATCGTGATTCAGATGGGTCTGTTGATAAGAACGAACTAACCGAATAATGCATTCGAAAATTTCTGATGCTATTGATGTGTGGTTTGGGAGATTATGAGCTTGTTGTGGTGACAAAAGAAACAATCTGATTTTGTCAACTGCCTATACGGACAGAGTAAATGTTGAGTGTTGTATTGTTTATCTAGATGAATATTATAGAGCAACCAAAATAATAGATTTACCTGACTTTACCTAAACTATCCGGAAGTTAAAAGAATGTCAAATAATATGATCCATACTAACTCCATATTCGTTAACAAGCATGTATATTCGAATTGGAATTTGAAGGATGCATTAAGCTAACTGTAAATAATCGATTTGCTTGATAAGAGGAAAAGTCTCATCCAAAGCAAGTTACTTGCGTTGTTGGATTGTACATAGTCGCCTGAAAATTAATCCACTAGATTTCTTCAAATCAACTTTCTTGCACTGTTTGCTTCCAGATAACTACTGAACCTTTATTTACACGTAATGTTTACAATCGTCTATCAATCATATAATGAGCTTCTACATGATATCTAAAGTACACATCTACTCAATCGACTTATTTACCCATAGCCAAACATTGACCTCTAGAACATGCACCGATGCGATAATGATAAAACCATGTAGCTACAGATACCCATTACCGGAAGAATATGTCACACTTTGTTTTCAACATTTGCGTGCAAGTGGGCAGCAAGTTATGCAACCCAACGACTACGTACATTTCATTAAGCATGGGACTTCTTTTCTAGTCGGAATCAAACATCAGTCCATCTATTGTGCCTCGACTTCACGACCATACCTGTAATTTCCTGCAATTACATTTCCTATACCTGTTGCAACAGGCCAGACCGGACCACGTCTCTGTCTCTTCTAAATCTGGAGTAATAGATAAAACTTGATCTTCGGTAACGTGAAAAGTATTTAGATACAGTTCGTTTCATACCGGACACTCGTGGAAATAATGGCTTGGAAGGCTACAGTAGGCAGCAACACATAAGTAGGCATGGTGCGATCGTGATAATGTTGAACGATCAACACAGAAGTAGTAAGGAACGGATCTTGCATTGCAGTCACTGGGGAAGTCTTGCATCTTTATCTTTTCTTGGCTGAATGGGAAATGTGTGTGAAGAAGATCATAGCTTCGAGCCAGTGTTCTCAGTTGAAATATTTATTTATTTAGGAAATTTACAATGTAGTCATATTTTTATGAATCTTTTAGATCATGTTTTGGAGTGATTTTTTTTTATTTTTTTGATTGAAATACTCTAGAATATTTTGCCTAATTTAGTTTGTGTTTAGGGTGGTTCGATATGGAGTGGATAAAACTCTGGCGACCTGTGCGTCGGACTTGCTCAAGAGCAGGCGGATTGAGGCTACCTTTTTGGAGACCAAAGCGAAAAGAATAGTCGAAACCGGAACACCACAAGGAGGGATTATATCTCCCCTTTTCTGGATCCTGACAGTCAACGAAATACTGCAGAATTTTGGTGGCGTATGCCGATGACATTGTGGTACTTGTGAGGGGTGCGTTCCCACAAACTTTGTCGGACCTTTTGCAATCGGCGCTGGACCATATCCAAACCTGGGCCAGAAAAGTCGGTCTTAGGGCAAACCCAATAAAAACCGAACTTGTACTCTTCACAAGGAGACACAGGATACCGGCTATTGCCACGCCTAACCTCAACGGTATAACATTGGAACTTGCTGATATTGTTAAATATTTAGGCCTTATACTAGACAGGAAACTGAACTGGGGGGCTAACGTGAAGCACAGAATTAGTAATGCTCGCGCAGCACTTTTCGCGTGCCGGTCCGGCTACTCCAATACCTGGGGTTTTAAACCTAGGGCGGCCTATTACATATTCACATGTGTAGTGAGGCCGATTTTGGTGTATGGAGCGATCGTGTGGTGGAAGGCAGCGGAGAGAATGCCGCAAAAGATTTGGGCTCGTTGCAGAAGATACGGACCACATAGGCAAAATAATACATCTTGGCAGAAATTTCCAGGTCAATATACCCACAAGAACAGACTGGAAGAAAAACGAAGCTACTACCGATGGGGGCGTCTGGATTTACACGGACGGGTCAAAGATGAACACAGGAGTTGGCTCGGGCGTGTTTTCTACGGATTTGAGCCTTAACCTGTGGTGTAGACTGTCGGACCATGCTACCGTCTTTCAGTCTGAATTACATGCTATACGCATGGCAGTTGAGTCCATTAGCGGAATATCAACCAGATCAATGACGATTTGTGTCGACAGTAGAGCAGCCATTCTCGCTCTTGCGTCTTACAGATGTTCTTCAAAAACTGTTAACGCTTGTAGAGTGGCTCTCAATGAAAACGCAAGGCATATTCCTAACCGGATTATGTGGGTGCCAGGGTATAGTGGGGTCATAGGCAACGAAAAAGCCGATGAATTGTTGAGGAAAGGTTCAGGAGCTAGCAATAGCCTCTGTATCACTGTACCACGGTCAATCGCTAACGCCACAAGCAAACTTGATGCCACCATATGGGTCAAACTAAAGTCCGAATGGGAAAACAGATTGGACTGCAGGGTGGCCAGGACATTATGGCCATCACCTAAACTAAGTAAAAAACAGGAAACTGCTCAAGCTCAGCAGAAACCACTTGAGAGCCACGGTCGGCTTGCTCACAGGGCACTGCCTTTGCCTTACCGCATCTCATGCGAACAGAATGGGACTAACATCCAGCAATTTATGCAAGAGGTGCGAGATGGAAGAGGACACGATCGAGCATACTCTCGGTGATTGTCCAGTTCTAAATAATAAACGCCTCAAGATTTTTGGTTCCTACCACTTTCAAGGGATAGCAGAGGTGACCAGTACCGTCAAGCTGAGTCAGCTAATCCAGTTTGGCGAAGCGGTCACTTGGCAGCTCTAAAAAGCCAGCGGAGGGTGGCAAATGGGCCCAAACTGGTGGCCTAATGCAAGCCGCATTCCGGGCAGACCTCTTTACTAACCTAACCTAACCTAGGGTGGTACTAATAATTGCAACTTGACACGACTGAAAATTGTGTTGATAGTGTCATGCGGCACTACAACTTTTAACCACAGATTGTTCTCAACTGATTACGTTTAATTATTTGCAACATCAAACTGAAGTCTAACAAACATTTTAAAATGAAAACTGTTATTTTTACGAATCTACAATATTTTCTCTGATGTAAATATTTTTTATGGGTTTATGGGAATATAATTTTTAATTATTTTAAGATTTGCAACATATTGTCATATATAATTGCACTGTTTCTATCTCTGTTTCTTACTAACTTTACTTTTACATTGAAAGTTTGAATTACATTTTTATAATTTTTACAGAATAATAAAATTGGGAAAATGTAAAAAGCCTAAGAATTTTCACTAGGAATGAAAATCTTATTTTCATTAGATTTTATGTTCAGTATCATGTATGTTAGTCCACTGTTAAACTGCTCAAAATGAATTTTTTTTAAACAGCTACAAAAAACAACTATTCAAGATATCGATTTGAAATTTTATGTACATCTTTATTGAGGTGAAAAGTTAACATTTTCATTAGAAATAATTATTAGAAAACAAAATGGCGTCCGCCCCAATAGATCGCCGCAGCACCGCCAAAAAAAGCGAATTGCGCCTCGTGAATTCCTGGACAAAATAAGCATCTGTGAACAAATTACTAAAAATATTTCATTAGTTTTGAGTATAAAAAACTGCACGGGCCTCAATTTAGAACAAAAAAAAATTGTTTGACGATTTGCGAAACATTTTTTTGATTGAAAAAACGCGAAAACTGGATAGAGGCGCAATTTGCTTGTTTTTCAGCGGTGCTGCGGCGATCTATTGGGGCGGTCGCCATTTTGTTTTCTAATAATTATTTCCAATAAAAATGTTAACATTTAACCTCAATAAAGATGAACATAAAATTTCAAATTGATATCTTGAATAGTTTTTTTTTGGTAGCTGTTTAAAAATAAAATCATTTTGAGCAATTTAACAGTGGACTAACCCCTTAGAACACGTGGTGCGTCCCGTGTTTGCGCCTAAAGCCAAACTGGTATTCAGCAATTAGCTGCTTTAAGGGGAGTAGGTAGAGAATACCGGTTCTGGGCATAGACAAGGAGCAATAGACAGGGAGCACGATGGCGTCGACCTTTGGCATTGGCGAAACGATGATCTTTGAACTGATAAACAGCTCAGTTAAGCTGATAAGCAACCCAGTTGAGCTGATAGACAACCCAGTTGAGCTGATAAACAGTCCTGTTGAACTAATAAACAGTCCTGTTTAGCTTTTAAACAGCCCATCTGAGCTGATAAACAGCCATGTTGAGCTTTTGAACAACCCTGTTGAGCTATTTATCAGCTCGAAGAACATCGTTTCGCCAATGCCAAAGGTCGACGCCATCGTGCTCCCTGTCTATTGCTCCTTGTCTATGCCCAGAACCGGTATTCTCTACCTACTCCCCTTAAAGCAGCTAATTGCTGAATACCAGTTTGGCTTTAGGCGCAAACACGGGACGCACCACGTGTTCTCATAATTGCATGATCACATCGTGTCTCAATTGAATGAGCAAAACATTCCAACAGTAGTGTGTGGTTCAGATTTCGTATGGCACGAAGGTCTTCTGTTTAAGTTGATCAAGTTTGGATTCCCCGAAAGAGGTGATAAGAATCGCAGCAACCTCTCTTCCCAAGAGGCAATACTATGCGTCAATGGAATAGATTTTCCCTATGGATGTAGCATTCAGAAATTTGACTTGAAATTTCAGGACGCTAAATTTCGATGAGCACTGTAAAGTCTGCATCGGAAACAAGAAAGTAACGTAAGGTTTTGCTTGTGTCAGAGTATAGGATTGCGGTACTCGGAGAGTCGAATGAAAAAGTGGCCGAACTCGAGCGGTCGGTGAGATGTCGTCGATGTAGGCACATCAGAGCTGAAATTCTTGTCAGGCTTCGGTTTTTCAAGGATTTCAGCTCGGTACTTGGTTTCGAGCAGTTTTGCTTACAGTGTGACTGCAAATATTTCAACTAGACATTTGTGCAGTGTTGAAATTTTGTGATAGTTTTATTTCATTATTTCGCTAAAATTAGATAAACAGTTTCGCTCGTCAATCCTATGAACTTTCAAGTCCATTACCGTGTTTCGATCATGTACTGCTATAGGTTGCAAGAAGAGTCGGTATAGCTGCTCATTTCCTTCGCTAGTGGCTGAGGAGATTTTTATTATACAATGTGATGTGCTGTGTCCTGTCACCATAAAGTGCCTTTTATGGAACTTGAGGAAATTTTGATGATATTGGATGAATTTTAGTTATGTAGGCCTTCCGTCGAACAGAAGAGGCTAGATGTAACACCTAGGTTAAGTTTTAGGTCTAATTAGGTAAAGTTATTATTTTTTAGTAAATATTAGCAAGGTCAAGATCGCTCATTGATTGGCAGAAAACTGTGTCCCTTAAGTTAGGTTATAGAGGTGGGTTTTCCCTTACGCGGGCCACCAATTTGGCCATCAGGCCACCAATTTGGGATCATTTGCCACCCTCCGCTAGCTAGTTAGAACTGCCAAGTGACCACTCCGCTTAATTGAATAAGCTGATTTAGCGAAGCGGTACTAGCCACTTCTGCTAGCTCTTGAAAGTTGTATTATTCTAGAAGCCTCAAGCGTTTATTGTCAAAGGTCGGACACTCGCAAAAACTATGCTCAATGGTGTCCTCTTCCATCTCGCATTTCCTACATAAATTGTTGGACGTCAGTTCTATTTGATTCGTATGAGATGATGTAAGCAGGCCAACCGTCGCTCATGTAGCTTCTGCTGAGCTTAAGCAGATTTCTGCTTAAATCTGCACGCCATGTACTATAGTCCTCCACGCCATGTACTATAGCCCTCCACGCCATGTACATGGCGTGGAGGGCTATAAGCATAGTGTCTGCTCCTATGTATTTTTTGCCATGTACTATGGCGTGTGGCGCTATATTTTATCACAATCTCGAAATCGACTAGTACATAGCGCCAGAAGTCTATAAACTATGGCGTCTGGCGCTGTGTTTTTTCAGTGCGGAGATGGCCATAGTGTCCTGGCTATTTTACAGTCCATTCCATTCAGACTTCCGTTCACGTTAATACAGGGGCTGTTTCTAGCTCCTGAGCTTCTCCTCGCCAACTCACCAGCTTTTTCGTTGCTTGTGACAGCACTATGCTCTGGCACCCACATAATCCTGATAGGAGAATGGCTTGTCTTCTCTTCGCAGTGACTCTGCACGCGTTAAAAGTTTCTAATGAATTATCTAATGCCGCAACGAAACTCAGATTCAAAGTACGTGTGTATGAAAGCATTAGACATATTTTTTGTTTTGAAAGTGGAACCCAAATATTATAACAGTCAATAAAATTAATTTGTTTCAACCATTTCACAGCTAATTTCAATTCTACTCTTACAGAGCCACAATTCATTTAACGCACAATAATTTGAATGAAATTATTCTTTAAAAAAAAATTATTTTAACTGAGAGCATCGATCATTTTCCCCTTCGTTTGTTCCGCCAACCCAGCCGGCATCTAAAAACTCAGACACCACAACGTGTCTCGACTCGTGAAGAATTGTAAACACAGTGGGTTTAGTCAGTCTTGCGATGACTTTTTCTTCGGGGTGTACAGGCAGGTTGTAGTCTGTGCTCCGCGAGCATGCGTTTGCGCGTTTAAAGTGTCGAGTCTCATATTTATTTTTAAATTGAATCATTTATTTACGAGCACCATAGCCTTCTTAAATTTTTAAAATTTCGCAATATTCCTGACCGTCTCCAGAGTGTCGTGAAACGCATCGGTTCATGTGCAATTTCTGTTGAAGCGACAGTGAAATAAATTACATCTGGTTCTCGAAGAAAATATCGAAAGAAATTGGAGTCATATAGCATTCTTTGATCAGTCCCAAAAAGTGCCACCTCCCTTCATAGTGCGATTTAATAACGAAGTGTAATTTCATGGGAGTCGCAATGAATTTTCAGTGGTTCTATTGTGTACTGAGGTTATGCTGGCTGTGAAGTGCGGTGGAAAAAAATGGTGTGAGCGCTATGTGAACGGAAGACAACATTGGTGCTTGACGTTGAGTATGCTGCTTGTTTTTAAAGTAAATATTTAATGAGCATAGTATTATTAAGCAAACGATATTTAGCGATAATAGCTTAACTGCAAAAGAAAAAAATAATATTGCTCATAAAAACATTATACTAAGCTTTAAGTTTTTAACAGACAATAAAAGTCATATTTGAAAGAAAGAAACTAAAGTCGATATGAAGTGTCAAGCAAAGAGAACAAGAACTCAGCCGATAATATTCAAGCGGTTCTGTTCAGGTTTTGCAGTGCACTTTACTGACCTGGACATACAGTGTGTGCAAATATAGCTGACAATGACAACTTGGAATAGTTTGTTTAAGCACAAGTGCATTTCTTCTATGTAGAGTTCCAGATGCAGAATCTTGCTAGCAATCCACATACGTAGTTTTGCATAGGAGACAACACATCAGGTGCTCTCTACATTGCTTTGATTCGAACATTTGTCCATGGGTCCTCAATTACATGTAATAAATTATACAACTCGACTTTATAATTACTGCACCACATACATACGTATTCAAGTTGCATGATTTTATAACCAAGGCTACTTGTATTTTTATGAGCTTACATATCTACATCTTTACGTTTTCGCAAACAGTCTTGTCGGTCCAGTATTGAGTCAGTTCAGGCTGGTTCATAAAAAAAGAAACTACGCCTGCTTACATGGATTTCAAGCCATTTAGAGCATTAATTTCATGTACCGACAACATGATTTTGATTAAAGTTTTCGGATAAGAAAGCCAGCTACCAACGACCAAGAATTTTTGATTCATCTTTTATCTGAGCTTAGTTCGCGTGTAAACTACATTCAGTTCTTATCACCATTAATTTAATGCCACTCAGACCACAACCGAATTTTTCTGATAAATAGCTCGATGAATCATTTAATGGCGCTCAATGTCATTTCAGACTTCCGTCGAAGACGATTTCGGTTCATTTAATGTTAAGACAATACCAACAGTGCCAACGCACTTAAATTGAAAATTATCCAAATTTGAGTCGCACCTAAAATTGTTTTAATCCACCACATGACGGCAATTATCCAAAATCAAGAAGATCAACATGCATCGTATTGACGATCGTCACGGGCATCGATTTATTAACATATCTATTGTATTTGGGAATTTATGCATCAAAAAACTATTAAACGCTAGCGAACGTTGAATTGTCGATATAATTTCCGTTTTATCGTTGTCGTCGTCTTTTTGTTCGACGTTAAATATTTTGCAATTAACATCTAATTGGCTATTCAATAAGTCGCCTGGCTTCTTTATATCGTCGCTGTTGCCGTCGCAGTGTTAGTTTGGGTGATCAAACGTTAAATACAATGAAATAGAAAATTGTGGAATTGTAGTAGCAATAGTTCTTGATGTTTGAGAAAAACTAAGTGACATCATTTTCATTGGTCATTGAATTTCTTGAGTTCCATTGACGAGTCGACGTTAGAAGAAAATTGCGGAAATTATGCTCGATTCGTTTAATGATTGCATTTATCTAATTGAGAATTATTATATTTTTACTATGGATTAATAAAATACTAGATGTATAAGGTGCAGAAATAAATTACAAAATTAAACAAAAGGGCATGCATCAAATAGTTAGGGTAATTACATTCAATTTTTGATTGGTATCAAACAGTTTTGAACAGATACAAACATATTTGAAATGGATTTAAGTTGTGTTTGTTGGGGACTCCTCGCAACCATGCAGAGAACATATAAGAATCTGGTAAGGACTTCCAAGTCGGAATCATTTAGATCGTTCTGTGATGGACTGGAAGGTTCACGAGAGACGTCGAGGCTTTGGAAAGTCCTTAAGTGAGAAGGATCAATCAGCTAAGCTGGCCTCTCTAAAACGCTTGGATGGTGACTTTACCAAGTCCAAAAAGGAGTCTCTACTGACTTTAAATGGGACTCACTTTCCGGGTGCTTCGTTGATTGCAACGCAGAAAGCAGTACAGAGCTAGATCTGCGATCACTAGTGAAAAGGTCTGGGATGCAATCATGTCTTACGAAAATTTCAAATCGCCGGGACTGGATAGCATCGATCCGGTTATGCTAAGGGAGCGAATTGACCACTTGGAAGCAGAGTTAAGAGAATTCTTTTGGACATGCCTACCTTTGTGATATATTCCGTCAAGGTAGTTTTTATAGCTAAACTAGGTAGAGATGACTATTCGGATCCAAGGAACTTCAGGCCGATCAGCTTAAATTCATTTATCTTGAAATACGTGGAGAAACTTGTTGAACGACACATACGCACTAGGGCGCTTAAGTCTAACCCCTTGAATGATGAGTAACATGCGTACCATCGAGGAAAATCATTTGAGTCAGTTCTTCATTCTCTGGTTTTTAGAGTTGAGGGTGCGATCTCAAATGGTGAGTATGCGATGGGGATATTTGTGGACATTGAAGGGGTCTTAGACTGTGCGCCCTTTGTGAAGCTATGTGAAGCTGCGAAAGCTCCTGCCATAGATGACGTCTTAGTTAAGTGGATACACACCATGCTGTCGCAGAGATTATTATTGACGGAAGCTGGATTCGACTGCTACTTAAAAACGGAGGCGAATAATGGATGCCCTCAAGGGGGTGTCTTATCACCGCTCTTGTGGAGTATACTAGTTGACTTTTTGCTAAGCGAACTGCAACAACAACGGCTGCGAGCGCAGGCTTATGCTGATGACGTGGCCAAACTAGCAGTCAATAAAGATCTGAATGTGGTATGTAAAAACACACAATGCGCATTGGATCTAATTGACAGTTGGTGACGAAACTTGTTTTGTTCACAAGGAAAAGAAAACTGGAAGGACTAGTTCTTCCAAATATGAAGTTTGCAATTCTTCAACTTTCAGATGAAGTCAAATATCTTGGAGTAATCTAAAAATTTATCTGGAGGAAACATGTGGAAGTGAAGTTTACTCGTGCCTTAAATGCTTTCGGGCAGCGCAAGAGAGCTTTTGCCACCACATGGGGTCAAAAGCATCGTGTAGTTATGTGGAGCTACGTAACAATCATGAGACCGATCATCACGTACGCATCCGTGGTGTGATGGACTATTGTGAAGCTGCTGTATGCTCGTAAGAAGTTAACTACACTGCAAAGCACTGTGTGCCTGGATAGCTGTGGTGACATGAGTACTACTCCGGGTACGGCCCTTGATGCGCTTCTCAATCTGTCTCCTCTCGTCATTCAAATTCAGAGTGGGGCGATGAGCGCTGCCCATAGACTAGCTCAGCTTAGCCTATGGGTAGGAGACGATGGTGTGGGGCACTGCTCTATTAGGGGTTCGATGCGTAAGATTTCCCTGATTTTCACTATGCATTCGAACGCTCGAGTGCTCTTCCTCAACTTGAAAGGAGAAGTTACGAAGTAATCTTCTTTTGCAGAGGCGACTGGGAGGATCCAGATCTCTGTAAGACGGGATACTCCGAGGTTTTCTTCATGGACGGTTCGCAGACAGATGTTAGATCTGGGGCTGGTGGACAAGTAGGCCTCTTTTCTTGGATATCATGTTTCTGTTTTTAAGCAGAAATATTCGCTATCCTGAGAATTACCTTCTGGGTAATTAAAGAAAAGTGCAGGGAAAACGCATTGCTATTGACAGTGACACTCAAGCTGCACTGATGGCACTACGTAGATCTCAGACTTCTTCGAAAATTCCACAAGAATGCAAGCTACGATTGAACTCTGTCGCCAGATTCAATGAGTGCATCTGTTTTTGGTACCGGGGGACTGTCGTGTTGAGGAAAATGAAATTGCTGAAACAAGGTTCGAGGCTTCCACTACAAAATCCTGAACCCACCTGCACATGCTATTCTTCGGAACTGGGTGGTTCATGCGCACAAAAATAGATGGATAACCTCTGATGTGGCCAGGCACACGAAGGTCTTCTTTTCAAAGCCCAACCATGCGACTGCGAGATTCCTGCTCAACAAGAGCAGAAAAGTCCGGAACTACAGTGGAAATGAAAATAAATCTATTTTTTAATCAAACGGCTGAACAACGTCGTTTACCAAATACAACAGCACTGCAAGTACCGATCGAAGATGAAAGTTCTCAACCTAGATCACCTTGCCCAAATCGTTAAGACAGCTTTATTGATAATGATGTTCGGGATGAACAGGTCTAATCAGGAGATAATGTTGCATACGTATGCGCACCGAATCTAGACTTGTATTAAGTATGTAGCATCTGAGCTTCAAGCAATCATCACTAGGTGACGTTTAGCACTCAGCAATCGAAATTCGAATGTTCGCCACTATGTTCTACTTAGCGCTTATGACTTTTAGACATAAGGATCTTACCTTCTTCGGCATTCGTACGTGCTTAGAGTCAGACGTACACGCGCACTATCAACTTGTACATTTCCACTTATAATAAAACTTTATTAGCATTGTTGAACCCGTCTTTATATTTTTGTGTAGTAGTAATACGACCTGCAAGTATAACAATCTAAAACCATCTATCCGGAAAACCAAGCAAAAATCTTTAGGCAATTCGTAGGAAGTAGCGAATCAAGCGAAAAACAGCGAATTATTGATTGTGAAAATTTAAGGAACGCGAACGTTTTCCGAACATTAACTAAAAATAAAAACCTGCTGATTTTCGAAACCAATCTGAAACACAGAGGATCTCGAGGCCACGAACTCAACAATACCAACAACAAAATCTTCATAATACAATTTCAATAAAAAATTGTCACAATACACACAAAACTACACGATATACGGGCTTGAGCAAGCACGAAAGTGAAAAATTATGCAAATATTGAATAAAAAATATTTTATTTTAAATTATGGTGAGTAAAATCTCCTGAAACTGCCCAAATGATAATATGAGAAACATTTGATGATATATCTAGAAATGATGGGAGTTGAATATTTAAGCACAATATTATTTTATGTGAAAGCAAGCCCACAAAAATTTTGATCGTAGCGTAGGTACTTTAGAAAATAGGAAATGCCTAATTTTTGGCGACCTGCCAGAATAGCGATGTCGAGCTCAGTTGTTTCGAGTCGACAAGTTGAAAATGGTGCGCGCCTGACTGTAAAACTATGTCTTTTGAGTCAAACTTTAAGGTAATTTGGAAAGGAAATTTTTTAGGAAAATTATCAGCTCCAAAGGAGATGGAGATCGAATTCGAGCAAAGAACCAGAGATTTATTATTTGACTGGCCGGTGGTCTCAAAAAATTATCAGAAAAACCTTGATATAGAAGGGTATAAGCATATTATATTTGAAAACCCATAAAAATGGATTATGGAAGTTCGATATCATGACTAGACCTTAAATTCGGCTTGACAGATTCGAAACACGAGCAAAATACCCAGGTCAATTCTCAAGAAAATTTTACAACTCGAAAACAAATGAAGACATTTTTAAAGTATTTTTGTGTATAAAAAAAAATCATCGCTGTTTTTTCGAGAGAATAAATGCTTTATTTTGAAAAAATAGTAAAGATCAAATCTTTGAAAGTATTATTCGTCACTAGCGAAGACTTTCGCTTATCTTTTTGGTAGCATACGTAGTACGGTCCATGAGTTCTTAGCCTAACATAGAAAGAAAAGTCATAAATAAAAAAAACCTGATTATTTTTCAATATATTCTCCCTTTATTTCCACACACTTTTCAGAAAGTCTGACTAAAGCTTCTAAGCCACTATAAAAATATGATGCATCTTTAGAGTTAAAATGGTCGTACACTGCCTGTTTAATTTCATCGTCCATGTTGAATGTTCTACCCCTTAACTCGGCCTTCAACTTTGAGAGCAAAAAATAGTCGGATGGGGCCAGATCAGGGCTATATGGTGGGTGTTCAATCTCTGTGAAGCCACATTCGCGAACAGCAGCCTTGGAGAGCGAAGCAGTTTGGACTGGACATGAAGCAAGCGCACACATTGGCTGATTTTTCCGCGCCTTTTCTCGATAATTTTTTAACGCAGCTGCCTTAGTAAGTCAGAGTAATATGTTGCGTTTTCGGTTATATTTGATTCCTTAAAGTTATTCAGAAGGATTCCCCCGCAGTCCCAAAAGATTGTAGCCATCACTTTTTTGGTGCTTCGAGTGACCTTTGCTTTTTTTGGCACGGGCTCTCCTTTCCGATGCCACTCCATAGAATCTCTTTTGGATGTCGGATCATAGTAACAGAGGATGGCTTCATCACTCGTTACAATTGATTGGATTACTCCTTCTTGGTCCTCCTGGCAAAGCTCTAAAAATTGCTCACAACATTCTACCCGACGCTGCTTTTGCACTACGCTGAGAATTCAAGGCACCCACCTTGCACTAATTTTTGTCATATTTAAATGTTCATGTAGGATCCTTAGAACACTTGTTTTGGAAATGCCGGTCTGTGCTGCAATTTTTTTTGTTTTTAGACGTTGGTCACTTAGACCAATTTTTTCCACAAATTTAATGTTTTCTGGGGTAATCACTGTCACAGGACCTCCCGCACGTGGGTCATCTTCTAATGATTCTGGTCCCCAACGGAAACAACTTAAACCAATTTTTGTTGTTGAAAATGATGGAGACAAATCGCCGTAAACAGCCATCATTCCTTCTTTAATTTGTGTTGGCGTTAATCCTTCTTAAGTCAAAAACTTTATGACAATGCGAAACTCAATTTGAGACATTTTTTTAAAACAACTTACCGGAGTGATCGTTCGAGCTTTACTACAATTAAACAGATTCAAGCAGCAAGTTGAAATTTTGTGTAAAGCTTATTGAGACTTGTCACTGACGCTTGCATTAAGATTTTTGCGAACGCACTCTATTTACTATACGAGGCCAAGAGCTCATGGACCGCACTACGTACCATGACGAAATAACGACACATATTTTGGGAACTATCCACGATTTGATCCATTTGTTGGTGCCCTTATAAGAATGGAAGTGCTGCTCAACTAGGGCATGAGTCAAGTTTGAGCAAATGATAAGCGGAAGGCGCAATGTCCGTGATATTCAGCGGCGGCGATAGAATTTCCCATTTGTGAGTGTCCAAGTAAGTTTTGACCAGTTGTGGAACAAGTGGTTGAGCATTATCCGGCTTCAAAATTACTTTGTACTGTCGATCTTCGTATTATGTTTTTTTTTGCAATGCTTGTCTCAAATGCATCCATTTTTTGTTTAGCACAAAATTCGACATGTTAAATGATTATAAAAATTATGTTGTTTGCACTTTGGCGGAATAGCATAAATTGTCATTTCAAGTTTAATGGTGAAGTTCCACGATGAAGTTGATTGTAGCATTACCCGATGCGAAAAGGCTAAGATAACGCTAAATGTTGAGAAACAGCGATGACTTATTCAAGTCCACAATACTTATTGAAACAGGAGTCAAATTGCAGGCTAAACTACTTTTATATGAAACTTTTATTTCAGCTGACTAATACTTCTGGGACTTTTTTGAAAAACACTTCTTCGCTTGTCAAACGGAAACATGATAATTTTTCAATGCATAAATTATGATGCGGTTACATCATGCTTTCGTGGTTTATAAAACCATGAAAAATAAATTTCATTCATATATGCAATTCTTATCGCAGCATGTTTCCTAAGCGATTATAAATCCGAAAAATGCATGTATACTGTGTGGTTGTTTTATTGAAGATAAGACATGCTGAATAAATTTGTCAGCCTTGTTAGCAACAACTATGACAAACTGCTCTTACGCTTTTAAATGCAATATAACTTTCGTTGTTTTCAAACAAAGAATTGATTTGACGAAATCTAATCTGTGTCTAGGTACCTAATGTACTTTCTTCTTGTCTTTCAGATCCAGATCGCATTCATTTCGAATTTACAAAACACTACCGGTGACCGGGGGACTGGGTTATGGCAGAAAGTCCACAACAGATATGAAATTAAGATAACAGAATTGAACAGCAACTGAACGAATCCGAACCAGTAACGACTTCAATCATCGGAAAAGATAAATCATTTAAAAAGATAATTAGATTCGGGCAATTGTTATTGTGTGTGGGAATGCACATTGGCTGCAGTCTGTTGTATTGCTTGGCACATGGCTCAGTGCTTTGGTTTTTTTTCATGCTTAGTGTGGTGGACCCTCGGCGTTCTGTGTTCACGTTGACCGGTAACGTGTGGTGAATGCAATTCTGGTTGCAGCATATGAAGTGCATCGATCGAAGACGCGAGTAAAGTGTGCACTGGTGACAAGTGTGTGACCACAGGGCCTTTGCCCTTGGGATAAATGTGGCAAACTGTGCGGTCTCGAGTTTTTAGTTTTCGAATACAGATGACCTTAGGTTACGTGAATTAGTGGAAAAGTAAAGCGAAGTAATAATAAACACAAAATGTGCAGTTCGAATAAAAAATATACGAAATAAAGTGTTAAATTAATCTGAACGGAGGCAACATGCAGTGAATTTCGACTTGCTCAAAATGTGAGATAAATACATGAGCGTGGAATGTCGGGCTCATGATAATATTATTGTAGTGCTAGAATTAAAACCATGGAATAGATATGGCTATTTCATATTGCAGTCAGTGTGATATTCGTTGTCGCCGGGCTATTTTTATAGCACTCGTTTTCTGCGGTACGCTTCTTAGTACATCAGAAGCGGAGAATTACTCATCGCTGTCGCCAGAAGCAGATACCCGTCTTGGATATATTAAGTCGCCGTCTGACGATGGCTCTGTTCTGCAAGAAACTCAGAGTGTGAAAGATGTCAGTGACATTGCCCAGGCAGACACTGCAATTATCTTGGAGCGTTGGAAACGCACAGCACGCCACAGTTTATGTGATGGAAGATGCGACTGTAAGATGAAAACGCATTTTCCCGTTGTTGAATGTAACCTATTGAAAAATCAGGTGAGTGCTTTTTTCTTCGTAGAATTCATTCAGTTTTGAAGAATGTTTGAGTTCTTCATGAGGATCAAGACTACAGTATCGTAAATTATAAGATCTTAGAATTTCATCATTTCCATATAATCTTCTAGAAATATTTTTCATGGTCAGACATTTATTACTCTCCCAAATGCCTGAAATGTATTTATAAAACGGTCAAAGGTTATTTTCTGTAGGATTTTAGTACAATAAGCATAAATTATTGAGTTGTTTCACGGGTTTTTATTTCAATAGGCAAAAACCTACATTACTTATTATTACGCGCAATGTCAAGTTAAAGATCAGCTTTACTTGAAAAAGACGACGTATTATGAATAAAAGAATTTTTATAGGCATTTTTGGTTTATTTCGCTATATAATCGGTTTTTTCTCAAAGAAGTATGAGGAAAAGTTCTGTTGCTTAAGTTAATGTTGTTCGGTCGACTCTTAGTAAGGTATAATTGAGCATTATAAGCAAGCATACAAAAATTTAAGATGATTTCAAGCTTGAATCATGGTCAGACATGAATAATCGGCGATAAAGTACCGGATAAAGTGATATTATTCTAAATATTCTAAATACGTAGTAACAAATATCATTTGTACTATTAGACTTAATCTTTTGAAAGAACATATAGTTGTGCCCGAATTAAACAATAATATAGACATATACATACTCATATGAATAAAACATATTTTTCAGGCAAATTTACTCCTTGTTATGGAAATTAACATCCAAATTTATTATATCACATTTGACGTGATAATTTAATATGGTATGAGATAACAAGTCAACAAATTTGCCAATATTTTGAAATATAGATACTTAGACGTAATTACACATGAGTCATAGTACCGATATTGCATTGACAATCGATCTACTCATAAAGAGATAGCATTTACGATAACACAATCATATTAACCTAGTTAAACGTTTTGTTATTATTTTGTTGCGAATTAATGGATAAAGTAATGTGTGACGAAAAGGCATTATCTATGATAATTTACCTAATAACATGAAACCCAAACATTGGTTAGAAATATGAATTTAGGAAATAAAATGAAGCCAAATTTTAGGAAATAAAATGAAGCCTAATTTCATGTTCAAGTGACTATGATGGTATCGGCTTGTTTTTAAGAACATTTCAAAAGAAAAAAATAATTCAAAAAAATATTTGCAAAAATTTCAAATAAAGCCTTTGAAGTTTAGAATATTTTTTTTTTACCATTATCCTTTTTTATTGAAGGAGAAATTGAGGGTGTTTCTGTAAAACATACTCGACCCTTTGATGAAATGTGGAAACTTAAGTGAGCAAGCTGAATTTCGATAGTCTTTGTTCTTTCTTTTTGGAACGTGTATCATTGTTCAACAAAGTTGTTCACGTTTACTGAAACACAATCCGCTACAAAATGATAAGACACCTCTCAATTATTCGAAGTTTTCAAAAAGTGCAAAGAACCGAGTAACTAATGAAATTTCCATGAAATGATTTCCGAGTAACTAATGAAATTTCCATGAAAAATGGGATTTTTCAAGAGCTCTTCAATTAATATTTTTTAAGATTCTTAATCATTCGCTATCACGAAAAGATAAAACCGATTTCGAAATCTGGCAGTTTTATAATTTTTTTGGTGACTGTACCATGAAATATAGCAAATAGAATGAATTCATGAAATGGAACGTGTGAAGACAGTTTTAATAGCGTTTTGTGAAAAATGGGTGAAGGAAAATAACTTACAGAAGAAGAAGTAAAAATTTGAAAACAAAGACTAGAATAGAGTGGCAAAAAATACATAAATTATTAAAAGCAGCCAATGTTTAGTGATGAATCTTCTGAGAGATCCTGAAAATTACGGCAAAAAAGAGATTTTCATTTTTTTTTATTGTTTCATTCTATTGTATAGTACTTCAAGAGTTCCCCATCAAAATTGGAAGTTGATCCGAGTAAAATTGACGAAGTTATGGGCATGAGCTTAGGGACAAGCTCTCATGAATGAGCACGCGAAGAGGATAACATTCGTATTAGCAGAGCTGATCAAAAAGCTGCAAAAGAGTGCGAAAGGTCGAGTCCTTCGAAGACAACAACAAAAAGATACTCTAGACATCATTGCTGATAGCCTCACACTTTATTGACACGGTATTGACGATTCTGTGGGAGTAGAGAAACAAATTAACGTTTTTTTACATAAAAAAAATTTCAAACGCGTTTTGTGAGACTTTTTATTTTTAAAGTCGGTGAGACACGTAACTCCAAAATTAACGGGCCGATCCTTTTGTAATTTTGAACACTTATTCTGTAAACATTTTACGAGGCAACGCTGTCGGAATATTTTATTTTAAAGTTTTATTTTAAATAGGAATTTTCCCGATTAAAAACCACAACTTCGAAAATCAATTTTTAATTTTTTTGACTTCAAAATTGCACCCAAAATGAAATAAACAAAATAAATGAAAAAACTCGACAGCGTTACGTCAAGAAACTCATTAGCTAACAGAATCTTTTTAGTTTTTTGGTTTCAGATGATTCAGCTATTAGTTGTTTTTTTGGGACGTCTGTTTGGATGTAGTCACTGGCTCATTTTTCAATAAAAAAATTACTGGATACTGTTTAGTATATGTACTTTAGTATATTTTTTCAGTAAATGAACAAACCTTTACCATATTGCTAAAGAAAATTCTTAAAATAATGCTTTAAAAATAAAGAAATCAAGCCAGATAATCGAAAAAAGGTAGACGTTGACAGAACGTTGCTTCGACTTTGGCGTACTTTTTTTGCTCGCGGAGATGCAGGTGTCTTCGAACGACTCGATTGAGCTTTGTTTTCAGGGTCGTCATCATAAACCCATGATTCATCACGTTATAATTTTTTCAAGGAAACTTGTATCAGCGTTACACGTTTCAAGACAGTCATCGGCAATCTGAACACGAAAATCCTTTTGTTGTTGCGTCAGAATCCGACGAATGATCTTTGTTGCATTCCAAGGTCTCTCGTTGAAATTTCTGAAACAATAGTTTTTGATATTCTGAGGTCATCTCTTACAGTGAATCGACGATCCTGATCAATAGCTGATCTCACAAGTTCGATGTTTTGATCGTTTCTGCTCGCTGAAGGTTGGCCAGGCCTTGGATCATTTTCAACTAAATCCCGACCTTCTTTCAAACATTTGTGCTACATTTTTATTTGAGTTTCACCCATGGCCTCTTCACAGAATGTTCTTTGAATCATACGAACAGTTTCCGCCGAAAAATGGCCAAGTTTGTAGCAAAACTTTATGCAAACTCACCGGTCTTTTCTTGTAAGACTGGCCAAGTTATTAGCAAAACTTGATGCAAACCGGCTGGTAAAAAAATAAAAAAATCACAGACTGCACAGAACACAACCGAACTATTCACTGTCTCGGGACCGGCTGAAGAGATTAAACAATGCCAGACAGGACTGGACTTGTTGATATCATGTCTAGATGAATATCTTCAGTATTTTTTTGGGGTCTTGTGACACCTATACAGAGTTTTTCGACCTTTTTTGCAATGATTCTGCCCACGGTACACTTTCTGCGTGTGATTATCTTACTCATACAAGCTTCCCATTTCCATTCCAAACCAAGCAAAGCAATCCCTGTATCCGGTGTCTGAAATGCCTCCATTTTTATTTCAGAAGGTTTTTACTGCAGATATTTCCTGGATTGAAGCTTTTTTTGTAAGGCAAACACTTTCGGAGTAAATAGGGCTTTCTGCTCTACGAGATTATCTGATAACACCTAATATACACCATTTCGCAAATGATACCCTTGATATTGCTCTGTGTTATTTTCCTCTTCTGACATAAGATGGATCAGACCAACACGCCAATTTTTCATATCTAATCAATTGACGCGTATTTTTTGGCCTAACGCAGTTTGCAAATGGATTGTACGAACAGTTTTTAGTTGCTATGTTATGGAATATGGTTGGTTATGGAAGCTTTTTGGTTGTTGGTTATGGAAGTTTTTTTTCCATTATCAGTATAAGTATATTTCAAAAATGCATGATCAAAGAGAACAGCCTAGCAAAGTTGCCCAAATATTCATCAAAGAATTAATCCTTTTCAACTATCCCTTTCAACAGGCAAGATTATTTAAAAACTTTCTTTCAAACAAACGCAAACGATTCTATGAAAATAAATCACCTAAAGATTTAATGTCGTAATCGTTCATTTTTATAACAGGAAAACGTCTAGATTCCTACTTAATGTTTTCCCAAATAAAATTTCGTCATCCTTATGAGAACAAATCCACTGAAAGACAATATTGTGCTGTTCGTATGACTTTCCCGGCCACTGCCATGTCATACATGTTGTCATAGGCCTCGGAATCCAGCCGAAGTAAGGAAAAAAGAGATTTTCGAAAATATCTACAAATAGCCACAATAGTCACGATGAGATTCACTCTTGCTTCTTGAAATTTATGAATTTCTTGGCCAGAACAGCTAGCTGTTGCCGTCGACTCATTCAGCGTACTTGAAAGAATAGTCTTTTTAAGAATAGATCTGAAATTAGATTCTTCCATAAATTTGTTAAAAATAAGAAGCATCTTAAGACTATGATGCGACCACATATCCATCGGCGAGTGTTTGAATCCATTCATTATTCTTATTCGTCTTTTTCAAAGAGTAAACAACTTATCGGCAGGAAATTCCTGGAGAAAGTGTCGGGACGATGTCGTTGTCGTTTCGGAATATGAGACGAAATAAAATAGATGTGTCTTGTTGATGTCTAGTGGCGTCATAAACCAACAAGCAGGGAGCTAGGGGCTGTTGAAATGGTTTCGGGAGTGCTCAGCGGAATTGTGTTGATAATTTAATTTAAAACGGAGACATAAATGGATGTAAAATTGAAATTTGTAATCAGTGTTAGAAACGTTAACAAGGTCTAATTGCTTATAATCTTGCAAGAACTATTTTTAGATGAATTATTATTTTGTTGTTGAAATTTAACTGGAAAAAATGTATCAACATTTATGTATGTACTTACAAAACTTTACACAACCTCGTTCCAACGGTTTTTATTTTACATACAATCGGTATAAGTTGATTTACATTTTTTTTTAAACTCAGTTGCTCGTATGCAATTCCACACTCGAAGCAGCTGTTCTGATTCAGACAATACGCCAGCGCATGAATGATTCACTTGTCGATGACAGTAGTTTCCATCTAATTTGCAATGAATAAATCAAATGTACACTTGCCCATACAATCCAGCAATCAAAGCATAATACAGGCAGAACTACATCTGCCAACAAACAGATTGATGTTTTTAATTCAACTCGTTACCATCTGGTGTTAAATAGAAGTGCGTGAGGCACATGTAATACTTTATGTAATCTATTACGCATTCAAATTGGCTACAATGTATATATTGTTCAGCCTTCGAGAAAGAGAAAACAAAACTAACTTTGCCATTGTTTGTTTAATTTTTTGTTTAATTTATTCATTTAAAGCCGATGCAATTTAGAATAACGACGAAGTGAATTCCAAGTAAAATCGAGTAAAATATCTTTGAAATATTTTGATTCACTTATAAAATGAAAATACCGTTTCAAAACAATTAATGGATTTACTGGAATATGTGATTGTTTTCCTTGCCTTCATAAATCGAAGAAAAGAAGTGAAAGTAGTGAAGTTTAGTCAGCACTGCAGTTCAATTGGCAATGATTATATTTGCTTCTGTAAAATTTATCCAGATGGTTAAAATTTATTGGACCTGTAGCTACAGAAGATATATTAAATTAAATGTATAATCTAAGTGAAAATATGGCCATAATTTAAGCTTAGAAATAGTAAGAAGAATATGCAGGTGCAGATTTAGCACATATTTTTAATGGACACCGGAGTTAAGACTATCCTCCCGCAGGTTAACGGCAACTACCATCACAGTAGTTCATGGAAGTTGCTGATTAACAGTCAACATAAAATTAGAGCAGAACTACGATCTAAACCGCTAACACTAAGATATAGCATAGGACCAGAGACTCTAATTGATGTAGATAGGTGATTCTGGGATTGTTAGAATTGAAAACATGATATAATATAGCAGACGATATGTATTATGGCTTGGAAAGCTATGTATTATAGCCCTCAGAACCACATGTTATAGACCAATAGAATCCAAAATTCACGTCTTTTCTCCTATTCAGAGACCTCATCAGGGTCTATGAAGCAATGATCGATCTACCCACTAGGCTTTATAGGAGGAACTTTGTTTATTCAAATAGTTACCTGAAAGTCATGTTGATTTTTTTTTGTGAAAAGTGTCAATTCAGATTTGTGCTTTAAATTACTTGATGTCCTTTTTCTCTAAAATTGTCAGTGATACGCTTTGGTACGAACATTTAACAAATGGACTTTTTTCGAAGGATTTTCTTTCTTTGAAGGCTTGGAAATATGATTAATAGAGTTCCTGGAAGTGAATATTGTTGACATAGGTTATGTTTTAGAAAGAAAATATTTTTGTATGCTTAAAGTAACAATGAAATCATTAGTTTTGCCATTTCGAACCCGAAAGTTTAATTTTCTTTAAAAAAAAAACCATAATGCTTGAGCTAGATTTTTCGAAAGAAAGTATAGGCGATTGATTTCTTTCAAAGGAAAAACAAAAGGCCAATAAAAGCAGTCAAGTGCAAAGATTTAAAATTTCAATTTAATTAATTCAAATACCAAGGAAGGTACAATACTATCATAACCAGAACTCGAATAGTTATGCACGGAAAGGGAAATATGCCGATAAACTTTCAATTAAAATGACCAAAATATACAAAAATCTTCCAATAATCGGCAAAATATACAAGAAAAATGATATACATACATACTTATGATTGTTAGATTTTCTCCATTCTGTCAATTGTGCATTCAGGCTTTACACATGCTAGGTAACAACAGAAGAGCAAACTTATGGATTCCCGGTCTTATGTTCATTGGTGTGAAAGAGAAAGTCAATGCATCCCTATTCCTATCCAAATGGTCAAGCGCTTGATAGATTCGAACATGATGCAGATTGGTGTGTGCAGATGGCGAGCAGCTCAGACATGCAGGGTAACCAAAAACATGGGATCATGCAATCTCGCAGCTGCCAAATACTTACTTCAATTAAACCGGACTGATTCAGAACGGGATCATTGCTGGCCACTCTCTTGCAGCAGCTTACACCATGAAAATGCGACTCCTATTCAGTGACGCCTGTAGGAAGTGACGGGAGCCGAGAGTATCAGGAACAATTCAACATATCTTGTGACCCTGTCAGACACTGAGGAAAACCACATAGCGCTGCTTCAGTGAGTCCTGGCCAGTGGACCTCACGCACGTGGCAGAGCAGCTCTTGAAGGAATTTTTTTTCCTTTTCTTGTTTTAGAATGAATAATAACAAATGCACATGCAGCCACTAAAATTTCTTCATCCATAGCTTGAAAGCTACATGCACTACTTGTGCAGCAATATACTGAAAAAGTAAGAGTACAAGAGCAAATTGTTGAATAAACGAATATGGCAAGAGCGCACGGGCTGAAGCGCTCACAAAATGAACACAATTTTGGTGACTCTCTAGCTGAGGCGTCTATCTAGCAATCAATCAATATAAGCCTTTTTATTGGATCACTTCCAGAGATTTATTTTTCTGACTGTTAAAAGTATATTCATATAAACCAAAACATAGATTAGAGTTCGCACCTTCTAGATTGGTGTTTACAGAAGTTAGACAATCAATTCTACGCTTGGAATATTGTACTTTGTTTCGCATTACTACCATTTGCACTTTAACCAAATCTATCTCATTTAAACTATGGCATTTAATACTTTGTACTTCCACTGTACTATGGCAGACTAACTTTCATTTCAGCAGAGGATTCTATACGCGACATACTCTGCTGGAATGATTCTTTCCCTCATATTTCACCGCAGCTTTTATGCGAGATGCTAGCGGCCCGCAAAGCTTATAGTTGCTTCTCTTGACTTTTCCAGTATTCGATCGAGTTGTCTAGCATTTGTCTATACTAGATCAGTTGCTGTTTTTTTACATTCTAGCTATTGGATGAGTAATTGTAAATTGGTAGCTGCGTATTTGATGACTTGATTTTGAGTAAAAAGATATGTTTACGATCTGAAGGCGAGTATGGACACATATGTTTATTTTGATCCTTCAAATCTTTTAATAGCATTCTACTTATTGTTTTTTCTTCACATGCTTATTCAATTCACAATAAGCTTATACCATGAGCTCTAGTTAAATCAGTATCTCATCTGACACTAGTATATGATTCTCATTTATAGAATAATAAGCTTTTTAGAGAAGCTGTACATTGCTACGGATGCAAGAATATTGTAAGATAGCTTACAAGGCAGCAAATAAATAAGTTTGCGAAATTTGGCAAATTGACAAAAATAACAGTAAATAAAATATTGAACGCAGCCGATACGGCAGACATCATATACGGCTAAAAACATGATTGTGAAAGTAATCAGCGTCAGTGATAAACAAATTAGAGGCCACAACTTCAAATAAATTTAAATAAAACACCAGTTATGAAATGGCGAAAGCAATTATCGCCACAACTAAATTTAAAAAAAAAAATAATAACTAAAAACGACCAAATGCAATGCGAATAAAAACGAAAATTGCACAGGTGATACAAAAAAAACTGTAACAATCAGTCGAACTAACTGAACAAGACGAAGTAATCGTACATCATACCGCTTATTACTTCGACATTTGGTGCCACAACATAAATCGTGCCGATAGTGGTCACAATAGGTTATTGGCTGCAAACATGGATCAGAATTGGTTAGTTACTAGGTGATTTGTATCCAGAGCGATTCATTGAATGAATTTGTAAATTGATATTTGTTGATCTTAAATTAATTTTGATCTCATTTGTCTATTTGTCTAGGACGTGGATTGAACTCAGGAATTCTCAAGATCAAGCCTACTTTAATTGTAGATTATAAACAAAGTTAATGATGCTTTCTTTTCTTAAAAAATGAATGCCGACAATGATATTACAGCCATTCTCGAAGCCAAAAACAGTACGTAATGTATAAAAAAAATAACTGATTCATTTCCAATCTTCCCAATTTTTTTTTATAAAGGTCTACGCTCCAAGACAAAAGACATTTTCATATAGACGATGCGCCCTACATTGCTAACATTGAAGCATCACTCAGAATCAACCAGCCGAAATTGCCTTAGATCTCCTTCTATTAGCTTCTTACTTTTTCTCTTTCTTCTTCCTACAATGTACTTTTCCTTCCGTAGATCTTCACTTTAAATATCCTTTTGAATTACATTCGTTCTAGACAGAGCCTTTAGAAATCGAACATCTAATGATCGATTTCGATGACAATGCTAGTAGAAGTAGTTCAGACGGTATTTTAAATACTTTGACTAAATCACTTTCATGTTTTCTGTGCGTCCTCCTTTCTATTTAGTCTAACATAAATTTGTCTTTTGGCTCTCTCTTTCTTCACTTTGGAAAATTTTCAATACATAAAGCTGGTGATTCTACTTGCGTCTTTAACTACCGCAACATCTCTTTTCATCCTTATTTTAATAAGATATTGCTTTAGTATTTGTTGGTAATTCAAGAGAGTCTACTCTTTCACCCAACCCATTCTAGCTTATGATAAATCCACTTTAACCAACATCCTTTCCTTCACACATAAAGTCACATACGCTCTTGATCATCAAAAGTAGGCTGACGTATTATATTCTGACTTTCCGTCAATCATAATATCCTTCTTCAAAAGCTGCATGTAGGAAATACATATTGGCTCAAGCAGGACCAAAAGAGGCTATGACCAATATGTGTACACCCCTTGCTGCGAGCTGGGCTGATGTTAGGCTCACTCTCAGCCTGAGTGGATTTTTGGCCAATATGTATTTGAAGCAACAGAATGTTGGCATAGCCGGTCATCTACTATCCTGGTTTACCTCTTACATCTTTGGTCATACTTGTATTGTTACTGTCAACTCCGTGTTCTTCAATTCGCTTTCATCGGGTGTTCCGCAAGGGTCTATTTTTCGTCCTCTTTTGTTTCTATTGCTTATAAACGATCTACTATCTTTAATGCGTTTGATTTGTCTTTTGCAGGCTGCCGATCTCAATATGTTGCGAATGGTCGAGTCACAAGATGACACCTTGCCTCTAGTCCTTATATTGATCGTCTTTTGTTTCTAGATCCACCTTTTTTAAACAACGTAGACTTTTCCTTGATCAGTGATTTCTTTTTAAGTTATTTCATAAGTGGTGAAATCTGATCTCAGTCACCTCGTTTCTGTCCGTGAAACAGTTCGTGGCACTCGTTCTTCTTTTATGTTTAGTATGTCATTTATGTGCACTGACATTTATTTGTATTCCCCGTTGTTGTGTTTACTTAAGCAACATAATATACTACAGTTTGGTCCACAGCCGCCGATATTAGATGCATTCAAAATTTTTCTAAAAAGTATTGCTTTGTATTTTAATGTCACAATGTAGTTTTCATTCTCTTGAAAGTTTTATTGTACTTTTTATATTTGTTTTAGTTTTTTTTCATTTTGTATTCAGTAATCAGATTTTTTTTGAATAAATTAACGTTTGATTCGTTGTCTTATTTACACATCAACTACTTCAATGACTATAAAGCTAAAGTTCATGTCATTATAAAAGTAATTTTAAACAATTTGAAGCTAAATATCTATTTTCATACGTTTTGTAAAAACCATAAGATCAACTTCGAACGAACCAAAACTGGTTAGTATCTTAAGAGCCATCTTCAATACAAACTGATATTTAATTAAATCCGGTGAAAGCGCTCTCATCTGCATTAAATATCTGTTGCATTTCCAATTGCATCAGCCCTCAGAGCCATGCAGTCTGAAATGCAATCTCAGACGAAACGTATTATGTTTCTGGGAATCGATATGCTAATATGCTGTCACATTGTTTCCTTTCAAAAGAAAATTTCTTTTTGTTCGAAGCATTACAAATGTTCTTTTCCACTTCTCGACCGCATCAATCTCTCCAGCACCATCTCCTCAGCTGCAATATTGAAATTCATAGCAGGTAAACACAGCACACCTCAAAAAGGAAGACGAATAAATGATTTTATAGTCATACCCATATTTATTGTTTCATAAGTCTGTTCAGTTGCTTTTTGTCTTTTAAATGCAAACTGATTTTTCGCATGGTTAATAACCTTCATGAAAATTTATGCACGTTGATTTGTGGTTGATGTTCTCTTAGTTTTTTTTTTCAAAATAATATTTCAATGAAAAATTTCATTGCATTATGGTTATTCTCTAGACAGTGAGTTTTCGCACCAGTATAATGAGAGGATGTCGTTTTTCATAATTCACATTTAATTCATTTTATTGTTATTTGAGTATGTGCAGAGTTCAGACTAAAAAAAATAAGTTGATGCGTCTGTAGACCTAAAAAACGCACGGAATAATGTCCAAGTTTTACAAGCTATTGTAGCGGCCACAGAATAAAAATAATCATAAAAGTATTCGTAAATTTAAACAGCAGCATAACATTACTGTCAAACAGTTTATAATGTATTGTTTAATGCTGAATTGAAATTAATAAAAAAAAACATCCAAAAGTCTTCAATGGAAACATATTAAGCATTTCGGGTCTGTGCAGAAGCAAGTAGAATATTGTATCCAAACAAGCGCAATATTGTATAAATCTGACAGATAAACTCAAACAATGACATTGATTACGAATATAGTTGTAACTTTTTACCATATTTTTCTTTCTCTTGCAAGTACCTTTATATTTATCTTCGAACTGACGAACTGTTAACAAACGCTAATTTATGTTGCAAACATTAAAATAAGTTACTCGTTAAAGTAAATACTGTAAACAGACAGTCTCCGTATCTTTGCAAAGTTGTTTCGCAATTGAGATGCAAACAGAAAAACAATGCTACTCGTCCATAAAATTGTGTATAGACAACTTGTAAATTACTAAACCGGTAACGCATTTGAAACATGTGAATTAAACTATCCTAATTTCTATTTCTTTTTCAATAGAAATATGAAGCTAAAAAAAACTTATTTTACCGATATCTTATCGATTTTGTAATAGCTAGAATTTTAGTGAGTAACGATAAGAGAGCATATTTACGTTTGAATGTTATACTTAGTCTATTCGTAGTAGAAACTAATCAGCACCTAGTTAACAATTTTCATATGTATTCAAGTAGTTCATTAACATAGAATAATGCTAAGTGTGAACACACGATTTGACCTGACAGCAACGAAAGTTAACAGTCACAATCGAAAAAAGTAGAAATTATAATGATAGTAAATTTAAGCGCAGATAAATAGTAAATTTCTTCAACTTTTTAAATTCTACATCCTTTCATTTTTGACTAAAGCTATACTGCCCTGATAAGCATAAACGCTCTATCTGAATTTTTCTCATTTTTGAGTTAATAACGGATTCGAAAACTACAGACTATATTACATCATTCTACACAATGTGACAAACCTATCTTTTGTGGAAGCATGTTAAAAACAATATTGAAAAATACACTCTCCATATACCTCCAGTACAAATCAAAACACAAATCATTGAATATCTCGAAAGTACTAAAATGTAGATAGAATGTTTATGCTTAGTAGGGCAGTATATCTGTTAAAAAATCACTATTTCCTCGATTTTGCTCAAGTATCTATTTACATATAGATTACCTCAAAGCCCTGTTTGCGATACTGGCTGATCATGCAGAACTGGATTCGAACCAGGGTCCAAACACGCTAGTAGCCAGCGCTTGACCTACTTAGTTGCAGAAGTTTCAATTCAATAAAGCTAATTGTCTATTAATTTCAAATCTAAATTTGCGTCCATAATTACCATTATCAAAGAATTTTACATTATTTAAATAAAGAGCGAACAAGTCCACAAATATTTCACCATTTATTTTTTTTCTTCAAACCCTTTAAAATATTTGTTTAACCTGCATTTTAAAACAATTGAATTAAATTGATTTCAGCTATTTACTAATTCATTTATTTTCATTTCATTTCAGAATTATATTTTTGGTATCAAAAATTATATTCCTCCCGAAACTACCTCGCTAATTGTAAAACTAGCACCTAAGGCTACATTGCGAATCGAAGCGGATTTCCTAACGAAAACTAAAGTCAATCGAATATCAATCGTTGGAGAGGGTGATACGAATAAAATTCATGTTGAATTTCGAACAAATTCATCGACGAAGAGCTTGGGACCAAATCCAGAAATTACAATTGAAAATTGCCATACACTAGTTCTACGAGAATATTCAATAGGATGTAAGTTGGTTTTAAAATTGATTTTAAGGAATATGTTGATGAAAGTTTTGCTTGATTTTACAATTGCATATTACAATTTATTTCATAAAAAATATTAAAGCTACAACAAAGAGTTGTTCAGCTTCAGCTGAGGGTGAGTTTTAGGTATGTCTGCTCGACATATACATATATCAAATGAATTACATTGTTAGTTGTGATGCTAATTATTTCACACACGTCAGCTCTGATTATGAAAATAAATCAAACCAGTTTCATTCCTGCGATACCTGAATATGATTTCAACGGAATAATTTTGTTTTGTTCATCATCAAAAAATATTTGACACAAAATCAAGTTCTGATGCTTTAAAATTTTCCTCCGTCTTTCAGCCAGCAGATAGATTCTAACTTTATAGTATATGTACGAGTACACTTGGCAACAAGTGAAATGTTAAATATATCGCCCAAGAGATTGTTTCTGTGATACTAAAAGTGTATTATTTTTAGTGCCACAGAACAATCTGACACTAATATTAAATCGAATAAAAACCATATCTGCTGGTAAATATTAATCAGCTGGTACATTTCAGCTTAATATATAAGATAAGACGAATTTAAGAAAAAGGACAATTGAGAGTAGTAGGCTACATCAAATAGACGACTATCTTGATTGTGAAGTCGGAAAGTTAAAAAAGTAGGCTCATTTCGGATCCGTTTCTCACTACGTGGCAGCTAGTGCACTAAGCACGAAGACTGATTGGTGGCCCTATTTTATTTTATTTTTCTTACTTATTTTATCAAACACATTTTATCTCCAACAATTTTCTTTGGGCACATAGAGAATCATAAGCAATCACACGGAGACCCTGCTAGTTTCGATACTGGAACAATAGCACCTGTAAATTTAATTCTTTAAGATAGAGACCGGGAAAAATTCAAATACGACAAAAATAAATAAAAACAAAAATAAATAAAAACAAAAATAAATAAAAACAAAAATAAACCCAAATAAACGAGGCGGCGGAGTTGCGTATTTGAGAAGCCTAGAAAACTGGATCCACTTTCTAATGCTTTCATAAGAAGTGAGCTTCTATCCACTTTTAATTAGTCTCTTGAGCGTTTTGCATGGATCTTCCCTAAGTAGTTCTTTCAGTTCAATATCTTCGATTTTTTTTTTTGCAGTGAGGTAGTAGAAATGGAGTGGACATGCCCATAAGGTTTACATTGAAGGGGATGGTTGTAATTTTTTATTCGTTCATTGTTAAATCTGATCCAATCTGGTCAAATGCAAGTAGTTCCCCTCCAATTTGACAATGAACGGAATCGCTGCTTTAAAATGCTTTGTTTAACATGGTGGAAAGTTATACCGTCGATGTCATCTCTACTTCTACTACCTCACTGTTTTTTTGGGACTCCCTCGGGGTCTTTAGTAGATAGAGAATGCCGGTTCTAAATCCTCATCCTCATCCTCCTCCTCTGAGGAGGGTGACGTCACTGAGGAGGGTGACGTTGATGTGGCGGATGACGTTGATGTGGAGGATGACGTCACCGAGGAGGATGACGTTGATGTGGGGGGATGACGTCACAGGTCGAGGATGACGTAAGCGAGTATCGGTCCGCACATGACGTAAACGATCATCTTTGAACTGAAAAGCTACAACGGGCTGTTTATTAGCTCAACAGGGCTGTTTATCAGCTCAACTGGGTTGTTTATCAGCTCAACTGGGCTGTTTATCAGCTTGACTAAGCTGTTTATCAGTTCGAAGATGATCGTTTACGTCATGCGCGGACCGATACTCGCTTACGTCATTCTCGACCTGTGACGTCACCCCCCACATCAACGTCATCCTCCTCGGTGACGTCATCCTTCACATCAACGCCATCCTCCACATCAACGTCACCCTCCTCAGAGGAGGAGGATGAGGATGAGGATTTAGAACCGGCATTCTCTATCTACTGTCTTTGTCGGTTACACAAAAATCGCCATTTTCGAATCGCTGAAAATAATCTTTAGTGTTTTTACTTAATGTGGCACTGTCACCATACCGTTTGTGAGCGAAAGATATGTTTCAGCAGCACTTTTGTCCATAAGAAAGTAAGAAGTACAGTAGAATCTTCCGCAAAGGCTATTTTATCAGAATAAAACTTCACATCTTTGAAATTCGAACTTTGAAAATGAATATCAAGTACTACGTTTCAAAGCTTACAAGCACACCTTTAAAATGCATGCACCATTGTTTCGTTTAACACGAGAATAGCACCTTCGCGACATTTTTTTAAAAAAAAGGATTGAAACGTATTCTACTTCCCAACAAAATTTGTCAAAGACAAATCGATAGCTTCGCAGCGTGGCACTGTATCTCGTCTAATTTACTACGTAAGGTATATAATGGGTTTAACCAATGCACTTCAAATTTAGAGTCTCTCGCTCTGAGTTTCAAGATTTTACTATAGAGAAAACATAGTATTCTACCAAGTTTGGTTGCAAAGAAGAATCACTATTAACGATTCGTAAATGAGTTAGAAAAAATGTGGTTTTAGCGAGTATATATCACCTATATACTCGTTAAAAGTGATACTTTTATGAATTATTAGCGATAATTTTAACGATTTCAAATATATTAGCTTTTATGAATTGAAAATGAGTTAAAATTATTTACTCATAGTAGAGTAAATTTGAAAAACTGGAAGAATGGCTGCTAATGCCTAGTACTATACTCTTCGCGAAACGAATTCAACGGTCAAATCCCATACAAAAAGAGCTTTTCAATTCGTCAGTAAAGCTCTTTTGTATGGGATTTGACCGTTGAATTCGTTTCGCGAAGAGTATAGTACTAGGCATAAAGACGAACATAAAACATCGTTATATAAGAACAATGTTCAGCACAGACGAATTCACAGCAGAGTCGAATTAAACTGAAATTTTGTTTGGGATACCAGCAAACTAGGGGAAAAATCTATGTAAAATCTGCTACTAAGCCGCATAGGCTATAGGGCACATACACATGGCTTGCATTATTTATTAAAATTATGAAATAGCTGCCAGCTATTGTAATTTTTGTGGGATTTGTTACTAAGCGATGTTGTCATTGAATTTTCAAATTTAAATGATCCTGCAATGACAATTAACAACAAATATTGACGTTTGGAATATTTGAATAGTTTTGAGGGTAGTAAATAAAATTCACAGAGTGGGTTTAACTTAACTTGAAGCAGATTTGCTACATTGTTGGCTGTGGTGCTAACACAGGATTGCCAGCACCAGACATTTTCGTAAATATGGCACCACCAGATGCTTCCATTTTGTGTTCATATGCAAAGCATTTACAATAAAATAAGCAACCAATGTTAAAATTTTCTGACGTTTCGAAATTTTTCGGATGACATCCCCATACAAAGCTTAATCGTTGAAACTTTCGATGATACCCCAGGATGAAAACGAAATTCAAAGTATAGGTTGATTTTAGCACGAGCTTGTTATGGTTAACTTATTGTTGCTGCTTTGGAAAAATGTTGTGAATGTAACCTTTAACTTTAAGGACAATAGAATATTTCAATGAAACCAATTATATTTGCGCAGGAGGAGTCGGTTCGCTATCGTCCCGTCAGATGTTTGTTCAGGATATTTTGAAATTATCTGTTATTAAGTAATTAGGCTGTTTTAAGGCATAATTTCATGCACTGCCAATTATTTATGTAAACCAAATCCATACACTAAAGCAAACTCATTGATTTTTCTTTGCAGCCGATGTAATACTTAAAATCAAAAACTGTCATGAAGTCATCTTTTTCGAAAACGCTTTATATTCAGCTAAAATGCTGGTTCACATAGACAATGTCCAAGATCTCAACATATTTGAACGTGCTTTCAACGAAGCAATAGGCATTGTAAGTACAATACATTTTTGGGCGATCTCATCAATTACAATATATTCCCATTGATCAATTTTAATACATTTCAGCTACGTATTTATCGTTCGAATATTGAAAATTTATATCGATTCGGTGCACTATTTCGTGAAGTAGCATTCTATAACTGTACAATAGGAAGTATTACTAACAAAACATTCGATGTTTTGAAAATAAATGCCATCATATTCGATAATTGTCGTATTAAAGCGATTAATACGAAAGCCATCACTGAGAAGGTGAAATATATGACTTAAGTGGATCGTACAACCATTTTATTTGATCTATTTATATTTTTAGTTGTTTGGTGATCATTTGAAAATCGTTGATGCACATATAGGAGTGATCGAAACCGAAGCAATTTACGGCAGTGGAATATCTGAGGTTGTTTTTTCTAATAACTAGTAAGTATTTGGTCGTAGTACGATTATTTGACCAAGTGATTGTTTTGGTTGAAATATGATTTCAACAAAAATGATCATAGTCGAATTTTCGGCATTGAAACTGTATATTTACTTCTCAAACCTAATACCACAATCTTTCATTTTCAGCATTGACACTATCCAATCGAATGCAATACATGTAACAGCAGCCAACGCACTAATTACCAACAATCGAATCTTGCGTGTTGGCCTCGAGTGGTTGCGAATCATCGAATGGACCAACATTGTTGTGTCGAACAACACATTCGGCGAGTTCAATCTAATGATTTTGGAGGAACGAAACGATAAGTCTGCAAAATGTCTGTTCGAGAAGAATCTAATTACGCATGCCATGCCCGGTTCATTGAATTTAACAAACAAAAATTGTATGATTCGTGAAATTGCTTTCGATCACATCTGTAAATGTTTGAAATATGATAATTGGCTGGAAAAGCTGACGTCACGTGATATACGCTCTGAGAGCTATTGTAAAATCGAAGACGATTTGAAGTTTTGCTTCAATCGATCACAGTTGAATGTTCTCAAGTACGAAAATGAGGTCTGCAGTGAGTCTTCGACTACTCTCGACTGCATGAAGCAACGGAATTTGAAATTTATTGATGGCGAATTCATTAAGCCACAAGAGTTTGAGCAAACCGAGAACAATTATTTGTATTACATAATCGCAGCAAGTATTGCTTTGTCTCTCTTCATAGCAGCGATAATTATAGCATTTAGAATCTGTATTAGAAAACGCAAGAGTGTGGCGAATCAAGATTTTGATATTACGACATTTGAAACGTTCACAGCCCGAAACCGCTTCTCGAAAGACGATCGAAGAATCATCAGTCAAACGTTGGAGCTGGTTAAACAGAACTACAGCAACGAAACATACGAAGAGCTTCACAAACATGTGCAAAACTTGTTGAAGCAAAACATAGATGAACCTGAGCTGGTTCAAACAATCGCTGAAATTCTTCAAATCATAAATAATTGTGAGAATTCCGGCGATCGTTTCGTTGCTTTCACTGCAATTTTGGAAAATCTACTTCAACCCGCCGATAACAACCGGGCAGATCCAGTTTATGCAGAGCCACAGTTTCAAAACCCGCCAATCTATAATCACACACTGGGAGGACAAACTGATATAGAACATATTTACAATGAGCCACTTGGCGTACAGCAACCCTTGCTTACAAATGAATATGCAACGCCTGCTGATAGAAATGATATACCAGCTGTATATGCAGAGCCAATTATTAATGATAGAGGCAAGTGATTTGCTTGAGCATTGATTCATTTCGATTCATTGAAAAGCATAAAAAAAGCTCACATTATTCATTTTCATTAAATCATCATTTCAGAACGCAATATCATTGCACCGTATGCAGCAGTCACACCAAAGACATTGAACAATAACGTCGTCAACACACTTGCACAAAAACCATCAACATCACAAAACCTCCCAGACGTACTCAACTCTTCATCGCCTTCGACTCGAAAAGAATTGACAAATGTCCAGAAACTAGCACAAAACTTTGCCAGTAATCCCAATTTTCATATAACTCGATCTCCGAACACAAATCGTCGTATACCCAAGTATACGGTTCCGAACAAAGTCAAGCCAGTTCCAGTGCCGGTGATTGAAAGGGATCGAGGTTCACCGGAAACCAGATCGAATCACTCTGGCGGTAGCGATATAACCGTGAAAATCGACGACATCGATTACGCTGATGCATGATACCGTACCTCCCTAAATAGTAGTCCTGGTATATATTGAAATGTAATTAAATTAATTGTATAAAAAGTGGAAAGCTAAGTTTATTCCCAGATTATCATATTTATTGATACCAAGACGCACGCAATCTTTTGTGACCATATAAATAATTCTAGAATTATAATGAAAATGAAAGACTCGCTAAATCTTGTAATAACATTTTAGCTTTTATGTTTAGTAGAGTTTTGTAGCTTTGTGTAAGAATTAAGCCTAACTTTATTGTGATGATATTGCTAGTGGCAATAAGTGTTTAATAGTTATAAAATGAGTGATATTTCTCAATATTATAGAGAATATTTTTCGAATGCAATTTATAGGAAAAATAAAAGTGAATATAAATAGATGTACATAATTTAATTCTATGAAAAAAAATGTCCCAAATTTATGAAAATAAAACGATATAATTTTTCACGGTCAATTACTGGAATAAAGTTCGTAAAACTTACTAATGGATAGCGAATTCTACAGTTAATACCTCAAGCGTGATTGCTATACTATTTTCCTTTTTTTTCCATTTTTTCATATTTAAACATATTAGTGTAGGTCAGTTTGATTATCAAGTTTCCTCTCAGCTGCTAAAAAAATGTAAACCACCTCAAGGAAGTAGAAGGAAATCTTAAACTGAAGTGTAAGCACATTTTTTAAAATTATTAAAGCGTTGGAAAAAATTCGAAGAAGAATAATTTTTCAGCTTGAATATATCTGATTGTGAGATGTGTAGTTTAAAGGTGCGTCATGTTCACGCAAGGATTATTTAAAATAGTGCATAATAATAGTCTATTTTTCACGATTAGTACAATCTTAACCTATCTTTTGGTGTAATTTAGATTAAAAGCTGTTCATTTTAATATTACATCAGATACATGATGCACTAACTTTGATCGCTGGTACTCCTCCTTTACAAATCTTTCTGACTAGACTTACAGATTGGTGCTGTGAAGTACTACATCGAACACAAACTTGGATTTGTACCAGCCCTTCTGGGCTGCACTAAACTTACTCCAGACAACATCGCTGGAAGATTGATTAGCTCATTCAAAATATCCACCACTGTTGATAACAAGGAAGTACTGGATGGCAGTTTTTGGCCCCCTGGCATAATTGCCAAAACTGTCATCAGAAGACCTCATTTGAATTTTCAACGAAAAAGTAAAGCACCTAATCCAAAAAAAAGCACCTAATCCAACCTAATCTCAAAAAATTATAAAAATTCTTTATATTACCAAAACGTACGTGGCTTGAGATCGAAGCTCCAATCCATATCCTTTAACTTTTCACTCGCTTTAGATAACATTATCTGCCTCGCCGAAACTTGGCTTTCAGACGATATAAATAGCAGTGAAGTTCTTCCTTTTGCACCAGGTATTTCGGGTAGATCGGAATTGTGCTATTTCTAACAAATCGCAAACGAAAACCTCGTCATTTTCATCCTTCTCCTCCTGTTGAATGTGTGATAGTTCGAACTTGTTTTCCTAACTTTGTCTTAATAATTCTCTCTGTATATGTTCCTTGTAACAGTTCTTGCTCTGTGTACGAAAATTTTTTTACTTAGCTTTTGACCCATTAATAATCTGTGGTGGTTTCAATATGACTTCCGTTTCCTGCGATCAAGTTTCAAATTGCACCAGGTCTTATAATCACCTCTTCACAGTACTTTCGTCCTTCCTTTTCCTTAATTCCGTTTCGCAGATTAACACTACGCGTAACTTGAATGTTCGTATTCTTCATCGTATCCTCTTTAATATTCCCTCTACTGATATATCTGTATCAACCGTGTTTCATCTCTATGTTTTAGTAGATGCGCCTCACCCTCATCTCTCTTTATGTCCCACTGTGATACTCCTCAGCGTATCTCCTAATCTCAGTTAATCTCAGTTGCTCCTTGGTACAATTCTCGCAAGGCTAATTACCCATAAATGTCATCGGAATTTGAAAAAGTTAACTGGTTTTCGTTCTTTCATGGGCTAAATATTGATCATGCACTTTCAAAATTTTATTCCTTCCTCATCTCTACCTATGCACTTACCATTTGCCCTCGTAAATCTACAGATCCTCCTTGGTTCACCCTACGAGTTTTGAGGGCAGTCCAGCTAAAAAAATGCTGCTCGGAAAAAGTTTTGAAGATCGAATTCTACTTCTGTTCTTGCTGTATTTTGGACCCTGTGATCCCCGGCTAAAATCGAAACGAAGTAGGCAAGCACGATGACTTTGCTAGTCTGGAGTCATCTATATCTTTTTGTTATACTAGACCTTTTTGGTCTTTGAAGAAAAATACTTCCATCTCGAATCATCAATGAACAACCTTTCAATGGCTCTACTTCCTCATCTTTTCAAGATGTATTTGAGTTTTTCGCAAATTTTCTTTCTTCCTTATTTGAAAGTTTTTTCTCTCTTATACATCCCCATGATTTTCCTTCCCTTCTTCCTTCTTCCTTCTCATTCTCTAATCCATACTAGTCCGATTGAAGTTGAGAATTTATTGCTTAGCCTTAATTAGCATTCGATGGTAGTTCTAATTGTATTCCCAATTTCTAGGTGTGGTCTATGTCTTCATCATTCTGCGTCCGTCTAATATTTATCCAATTTTCTTCTTTGTTCCAGTAAAATTCTTGAAAAAATTGTCTTCTCTAGAACGTATCCCATGATTCATGCTATTCTAGCTCTGGAGCAGCATGGGTTCGTGAGAGGTAAGTCTACTTTGACTAACCTTATCCTCTTCTCAAACACAGTTAGATCGTCAGGAACAAGGGGACGTAGTGTACACAGATTTTTCTAAAACCTTTGATACTGTCAACCATAGGATATTACTGAATAGAGTTAGACAGTTTGGTTGGTTCGGGTCACTCTTTTCATGATTTTGGTCCTACTTCAGTAACCGTGAGTGCAAAGTTACTATTAACAACCCCTCCTCTTCTCCCTTTCATCCCTCTTCTGGTGTTTCATAAGGGTCTATCCTTGGTCCTTTACTTTTCTTGGTTTTTATTAATGACCTTCTTTCGATTATCGATTCCCCTTGTTGACTGCATGCTGACGATCTGAAATTGTTCCGAGTCATCAAGTCAGCTAGTGACTGTAATATTCTCCAGAATGATTTGTGTGATCTCTTCTCAATTGGTACAACCGCAATTCCCTGTCCTTAAATGTTAGCAAATGTGAAAATATGACCTATTCCCTCAGATCATTTCATTTTCTTATTCATTTTCCACCAACTTGTAGCGAATATTGAGGGTGGAGAGTGGCCTTAGCACAACTTAGAACCAGACCGAAGTCCAGAACCAAGAGTGCTAAGGTCCGAAAGTGGAAATGGCTAATGCCATTCAAGAGGCAAAACAAAAAAAAAGAATTGCCCCGAGAGCAGGGTGCCCTAGAAATGGCCGTGAAGGCCCCTCGTCCGCATTAGCGGAGCACCCTTTAACCAACCCCGACGGATGCTGGGGTGCCGCTTTGCTAGCTCGCTGCGGCTGGGGTGGGTTCTTTAAACAAATGGGGATGGTTTGCTCTCAAAGAAACGGGATGCTACGTATTATTCATCCGTCATGAATTTCGTAGCCGCAAACTGGTATGTAAAATACCCAGGGACCAAAAGGGGGCATAGCTCCGTAAAGGAAACCACCCAGGCTCTGCAACATGGGCTGACTAAGCAGACCCAGTGCTCGTGACAACGCACGGAGCCAGAAAATTGAAAATCTAAACGGGAAAATAGGAAAAAATGCTACCTCTCCTTTACAAGGAACCCGGGTGAGGCAGACAGCCCCGGGCCCCCGATGTTAGTGGAGCCCTGACCCCGATGGTCTGGGGTCCTCCACCCTCTGATGCTGGCCATATCAATCCAAAAATTCAAAATTCAAAAATCTAATCAAGAAAAACCAAAATTTACATCAAAGCGGAAACTACCTATGTGTGGCCAGCATCCCTCCCTTATGATGCTGAAAAATACTGAAAAATTCACGAGAAAACTATTACATTATAGGCCAGCCAGGCCTGGAGCGGAACCTGAAAAAGAAGATGAACTTCTCGGGCTTTCACCCAATAAGAAGGCCAAAAGTTTAGATTTTACAAATTCATCATTATTATTTCATGCTTTGCTTTAACTGATTAAATTCATCTATTCCAAATTTCTAAAATTTGCTTTATAAGTATCTTTAACTAAGTCCTGTTTGCGGCCCCTTTTTTTTTTTTTCTTTATTCCTTCAATATTTTCTTTTGCTATGAATTAAAGTATCCGCTTGCAAAATTTTAATGTAAAAATTATTTGCATTCTTGAGGAGAAATAGCTAGATAAATTATTACTTTTTTTTTTCTTATATGATTCGCAACAAAAATCTACTTCGAATATGTACATGTACACCTTTCGACTTTTCCTGATATTAGTAATCAACAATAAGTGCGGAGTTTGGATCCAAACTATGCCGTTTTCATTTTTTTTTTCTCGAGACAATGAAAGGTATGTTTCGTCCGACATAGAATTGTAGACTTTACTTTTGTCGTAGAAAAGTAGTATTTCAGAAAAAGAATGCAAGGTACTACACATGAACCGACATCTAAATCATTTGGACTGACTCTTTTTCTAGATCAAAGAATGTATGAGAGAAAAATTGATTAACGGTACAAGCCGCCCGTACACAAAACAACTATTTTTACATTTGCCTCAAATGTCTGATAGTGAAAAAGAACAAATGTCGTGTCTACTAGCTTACGTTATGTACAGATTTAACTAACATGACAAATATGACATCATATTCTTCTCTCCAAATCTGCTCTAAAAAATCTCTTACGACTGGCATGTAGTATTATTTCATGATTTTTCGTTTTCTTCTTCATAAATATTTATATATAAAAAATGTAAGTTATTACCTCTTCCATTCTTTTCGAGGTACAAGAACTAGAGATAGCAGATATTATTAATAATATCTCGACATTTTTGTTTTCTTTTTTTTTTTTTCTTCGATAGTATTTTCGTTTAACGATAATAACATTGAATTACTTTGATTAAAAATATTTTTTTTTTTTTTTTTTTTTTGTCGTTACTTTTCTTCAGAAACGAATATCTACTCTCAAATGACGATAGTTTCAATTTCCAGAAGCTAAACAATGACTTCAAATTACGTTACAGCGCTAACTTCAGCGCACTAGTTTTAACAGGCGTGTTTTATAATAGCTATCTAATCAGTTCGCTTACGTGTCTCAGCAACCAAACCTTCCTTTTTGACTTGTAATTTCGAGCCGGATCTGCTGAGCAAATATATTGGACGTATCTGGATTCCAATACAACGTAGTATATCCAACCTTGACGCCGTAGACAATTCAGCAGGATTTATAAAATTTAGACTTACTTGGTCCGAGTTGGGTGATAGGAATTGCGGTGGCGACAATTTGCCGGGTTAATTGTTGTTGTCTGAGTCGGTTGGCAAATGCGAGGAACAATCGCTAACCGGTTGGCTACCATTCTCACTGGTTATTAAATTTCATGCCGTTGATCCTGACAACGACGAGGAAGAAGAAGTGGTCAAAGACGACGCCGTTGCGGTCGAAGGTGCAGATTTTGATCGCCCGGTTCGGGACATACCCCAAAAATTCATATCCTCATTCTAAGTTGGCATTATTTCTTAGCTCCGCCTATAATCGCAGCCAAACACACGACACATTAGCTTGGAAAAGTCTTTTAAAACTCCTTACATCAAAATCCCGAATATTTTTCCCAAAACAACCCATACCAACCAACTGCCAAAGATAACACATCCGAAATTCTCGTACATCTCAGGCGAAACGGTTAACCGAACGGTATATACAACACAAATGCTGTTGATTTTTTTTTCCGTTCTAACACAATCAACTACAAGCACTAAACCATAACCATGCTGTTAATAAAACAATTGCACTATGTGGTTGCCTTGACTTATAGAAATGCACGATTAAATTTTGAATATTTTTTTTTTTTTTTTATGTCAATTAATCACTCAGCGAATTTCACGAATTGATTTTTATTGAAATACTTGTAGGTTATGTGAAATCATTGGTTTCAAAAGCCCGAAAGTGATTGTAGTAAAAATGAAAGTTTTCGGATGAAAATCGCGAACGATATTGTTGAATCGAATGGAGCAGTAACAGCCGGGAAGGGAATCCACAAAACTCAGCACAAAACAGGAAAATTCCAATTGGCTTGTTCACGACGTAGTATATGCACGAACGCTACGCTCACTTATCCCACAGATTTGCAAATTGTAGCAGCACTTCACGCATCACAAAACTGAAGAACCTCTGATAATGTTGAGACGCACCACAATAACTTTGCAAGAATTTGCATTATGTTGCCACTTTTCCCGAACTTTTCGATTCATTCAAGTTCCCGTTGGCAATCTTTTTCACACCACGACTCCTTCGCCACGCCGTCTGCTCTCTCGAAAATTCACTCCGACGCCCATGTACACACTCCAAGCAGATCTTCGATTCCAATTCAAAGAATTCGACTTTGAATCCGAAAAAAATGTCATTTCGTGCGGTATCACGTTTTTCTGATCCCCATCGCTCGTCGCCTTTTCTTTTCCCGACCGCCACGATTGCCAGGTGCTATCCGACTCTGCGACCACGTCTTGCCTCCGTCGCGAATGAGATCCGACTTCCCATCGCCAAGCGCTGCATTCTCACAGCCCAGCCACAGCATCGCAATTTGCCATAAACAATTTACCGTTGATACGGTAAATTAGTTTTGAGAAAAATGAATTTTTCGAAGCGACATCGCTTGTGTTTCGATTTGACGAAAACAAGGTGCCGTTAGAGGGCAAGCAGAGGACTTTTGATACAATGCGTATCAAAAGTCGTTTGCCGTGAATTTTAGAAACAAAATTCAAATAGGCAAATGCTACAACACAGATCTTTCCACAAGGGCAAGTGCGTGGAAAGAGCTGAAGGATGGATGTAATGTGTGAAAGACAATGACGTGAACAGGTGATCAAGTATTTTACTATCCAATCTTTTAGATTTATTGCGTGAACTAGTGAGCAAATAAAAAGGGGTAAATATAATTGTAGGAAATTTCGTGAACACGTATGCTAAGCTAATGACGAAAGTATCTTTGATAGAGGAAATGGTGAACCAGGTGAACATCTCTAGATACTTTCTCATTGGGGCAGGAGTGACACCTGAAATAGGCGCAAATGGACGATCTTCCAAATTAAATTTGGAAATCATTCGTGAACTGGTGAACTCAGTGGGTGTATCACTTAGTGATGTCTTTCGCATGAAAGACGCCCACTGATCGTCCATTTTGATCGGCCAGCTGGTAGTAAGCACCGCCGATCTTCTTAATTACCTTACTAGGTAAAAACTTCCGGTCCAGCTTTGCATTGTAGTGCGCGGCTGCGTCACTTTGCCGGAAGTTGCGCCTGTAGACCACTTCGCCAGGCTGGTATGTAACCAACCTGGAACGAAGGTTATAGGCCTTGGCATTGCGAGACTGGGCCTGGGTGGTGAGGTCGCGGATGGTCTGGCGTAGAAGAGCCAGGTGGTCAGGAAGTGGCAGAGTGGTCGTAGGGTCATCCATCAGGTGAAGTTGCCGCAGCAGGTGGTAGGTGCGGCCATGGGTCACCATTGGTTGCCCGAAGACTGCCTGATAGGGCGAAGTTCCTATGGTTGCGTGAGGGGCGGAACGTAGTGCGCAGGTTATTTCTGAGAGTTTACCGTCCCATTCCTTTTGAGCAGGGTCAATATAAGATCGAATTGCTGCCAGTATGGAACGGTTAAGACGTTCCGAGGCATTGGCTTGGGGGGAATACACAGCGGTGAAGGTATGTCCGATACCGAATTCCTGTAGAAAGGTCTGAAAGATAGACGACCGAAATTGTACACCATTATCTGTTACAACACTCTCCGGGACTCCAACAAGGTGAAATACCCTTTTCCTCAGGATGTCAATGACTGCTTTCGCAGTGAATCTACGAAGCGGCTCAACGAAGGGGAATCGCGAAAGATGGTCGAGGACGATGAGAGCTCCAATGTTGCCAGACTTGGACCTAGGGTAGGGGCCGATAATATCGATGTACAAGCGCTGGAATATGCGCTCGGGAACGGACTGCAGCGTCATTGGTGGACGAAGGGTGTGTGAAGGGGCTTTGGTGGTTTTGCATGTAAGGCATGATCCCACATAATCACGCACTTGAGCGGCCATTCGTGGCCAATAAAACCATTGCCGTAATCGGCCGAGGGTTTTGGCCACGCCACCATGCGCACTCAAGGGTGGGTCATGAGCTCCCTTCACTAATTCTGCCGTCATTTCTGACGGCACCCACAACTTCCAGGCCAACTGGTCTTGAAGTCCGTTTCCGGTCGCATACTCAGTCCGCTTGTACACGAACCCGTCTACAACTTTTAGGTCCGGCAGTTGGTCTTGTTCTGCCTGGACTTTAGCCGCCAGCTCCGTATAGGAGGCATTTTTGAAGTGGGGCGACTCTAAGTCTAGCTCCATTGGAGTCTCCTCGCCCTCTGCCGGCATCAACGCCCCGGCAGAGAACATGCGCGACAAGGAGTCCGGCACTACGTTTTGGCTTCCCTTTCGGTGGACAATCTTGAAGTTGAAACCTTGAAGTTTCAAGGCCCACCGGGCTAATCGTCCATTAAGGTCTGGTTGGTTCATTAGCCATTTTAGGGAAGCATGGTCGGTCACGATTTCAAATTCGTGACCTTCCACGTAGGCACGGAACTTCTTGATTGCCAACACCGCTGCCAGACATTCTTGCTCAGTGACGGTGTAGTTTCGCTGAGCGGGATTCAGTTTGTGGGACATATAGGCGATGGGGGCTTCAGCTCCGTCTTCTGTGCGCTGCACCAGCACGGCACCGACTCCATGTTGACTCGCGTCACATTGGATGGAGAAGGGCTTGTTGAAATCTGGGCTGTGCAGCACTGGGGCTGAAGCAAGGCTGTGTTTCAATTGTTTGAAAGCATTTAGCCTCTCATCGGTCCACACAAACTGACTCCGCTTAGAAAGCATGTCTGTCAGTGGCGTTGACAATGACGCATATTCCCTGACGAAGCGCCGATACCAACCGCAGATTCCTAGAAATCTTCGGAGTTGCTTCGTGGTAGAGGGAAGTGGGAAATCCATGATAGATTTCACCTTGTCAGGATCGGTTTGGATAGTGCCCCCACCAACAATGTGGCCAAGGTACTTGACGTCTCGCAAGAGGAACTTACTCTTTTCCACATTGATGGTGAGGCCAGCTTGCCTCAAATGGAAGGCGACCTGATGAAGCACCTGAAGGTGCGCGTCGAACTCGTCTGTGATCACCAACAGGTCGTCGAGGTACACGAATACCTGGTGCTTAAGTTGGGGCGGAATTACCTTATCCATTAGCCGCGACATCGTTTGGGGTGCATTACACAACCCAAACGGCATCACGACAAAATGGTAAAGGGGTCGACCGGGCACAGTGAAGGCTGTCTTCTCCTTTGACTTTTCCTCTAGAGGGATTTGCCAAAAGGCATCCTTTAAGTCAAGGCTGGAGATGAAATTTGCCTTAGGAAGTCTGCTGAGAATTCCATCAATCAGCGGCAAAGGATAGGCATCCTTCACTGTGACCGAGTTGACCTTCCGGGCATCCAGGCATAGGCGCACCTTCGAGGGCTTTACCACCAACGTTACCGGCGAAGACCATGCACTCTTCGACTCTTCGATTACGCCCAACGCTAACATCCGGTCAATTTCCTGATATAGGAGCTTTTCGACAGCTGGTGACACAGAGAAATGTCTCTGTTTTATGGGTTTCTGGTCACCAGTGTCGATGTCATGACGGATGAGCGTAGTCTTTCCCAAGCCCTCAACAGCGAACGAAGGAAAGCAAGCAATCGCAGACCGAAGTCTGCGATGCTGCTCCTGTGTGAGAGGGTGGGCGCAATCGTCGAGTGCGTCGAGGCTGTTGGTGGTGTCGACCTGTGGGGGTGGCGCAAACAGGTCTGTGGCCAGGGCGAAAAGACGGACGAAGTCCACTCCCAGATAGAGATTCTGACTGAGAGTGGGTATTATCCACAGCGTCAACGTCTTGGTGAGCCCCCGGAACGTGATGTCGGCTGATACTCGGCCTACGGCTTGGTGTTGTGTGCCGTCAGCTGTTTTCAACCCGAGAGAAGCTCTTTTCCAAGGAAAAGCGTTCCTCTCGAGGAATGAGCGGGCTAGACCAGCCGCCATCACGCTCACGTTGGCCCCCGTGTCGATCAAACCCGATGTAAGTTGGCCGAACAACAGAACCTGAGCGTACGGTCGAACGTCACCTGGAGGCACGTTCAACAGAGTCGCACAATCCAATTGATAACGCCAACGACGGAACTGAGCGTAAAAACGCCTCATTCTCAACGTTGAGCGTTTAGGTGTAATAGAAGGTTGTCTAATGGTGTCAATTTCGGAATTAAAAATTCGGTTTCGGACCGCCGTATATTTCCGCCATCTTAAATGATATGGCAGAAAAGCCAAAGGTGTAGGAGGCTCTGCCTGTAAGAGTGGGATCGATAAGGTGGTAGAGTCCCCACTCGGCTGAATACTAACATCATTGGTGGTTGGGCCCACGGAATTTGGAGACAGATCATCAGTCCTGTCTACCTGCTGGAACGGGGTGGAGCTTGCTTGCCCTGCGGGAGGCGTGAGATCTTGTTCCGCGCTCCCTGCGGTCCGTTTTTTGTCTGGCAGTTCACACAATTAGGTTTATATGTGTCTGCCTTTCCGCAGCCGTAGCAGAATACAGTTCTGGGCTCCAAACAATCGTCGAAACGGTGTCCCACTTGCTTACAGTTCCAGCAAGTAGGCAGGACCGTGACTGCTTCCACTCCAGGTTCATCGGTTGAATCCTCGTATTGGACTAGCGGGTATTCTTCACGTAATTCTTCTGTAGCATGTCTCCATTGGGAGGATCGGCGTCGACCTCCAAGCTCCATCTCAAAGTTCTCCGCACGGATGACGGCCTGACGGAGCAGACGAACCGAGGGAAGGTGTATCTGAAGCAGACCACGACGGATTTCTGGCACTAAATTGCGTCTGAGAATGTCAGCTAAATCCGCGTCAGCAATAGGGCGCTGTAGCCGGTCAACAATCTTGTAGACGTCCGCACTAAAATCGTCGAATGTTTCTTGAGGTCGCTGTTTCCTTCCTCGTATCTGCTCCATCAGGTCGGCATCCGTGAAGCGATCAGCGAAATGGTCGCTCAGGGCCGACTCCAAATCCCTCCAATTGAAATCACGTCTCGAATTGTAAAACCGCCAATACCAATCAGCGGCAGGTCCAATCAAAAGTAAATGCATATGCTGGCATAGAACATTAAAATTTCCGCCCAAGGTGTTCCTGGTAAGAGCTGCTACCCTGTTAATAAAGACTTCCACGGGCATGGAGGATTCACGACCCGAGAATTTTAGTCCCCACCCACCAATGATGCTTGCCACCTTATCGTGGTGGAACTGGACATTATTACCACGAGGGGTGCGAGGTGAGTAGGATCGCGGCACTGGAACAAATGATTGTGCGCGAGGGTTCAGTCTTGGCGACTCTACATTCCGAGTCCGGGACGGAAGATTTAATTGGGCCATGCGCTCCAGCATCACACGCATGCCGTTCTGCAATTCGTTAATCTGTTGTTGAAGTCCGCTTAAATCTTGAGGCACTATAGAGCGCGCTCCTGCGGCTTCTGACGTCACATCTGAGATTGGGGACGCTTTTGATGACGGGCCAGGTGGATGAATTAAACCTTCCGCCCCCGACTCGGCCTGTAAATCAAAGTCCCTGATTTCCACATCTTCATTGCTTCTCATGCCTCGGGTTCTTACTCCCGGCCGCTGGGTTTTGGGCCGAGCCCCTCGTGGCATAGATGCTGCAGCAATGGGGGCCTGTCTGGCTCCTAAGGGGAGACTCAGTGGTCCACGGCACAGCGGGCAATCAGTGCGGTTTCTGAGCCATTGCTCCAGGCACGATTCATGAAAAGTGTGTCCACACTTTGTGGTATACGTGTCCTGGGCGGCAGCGAATGGCTGCTGGCATATGGAGCACTGAGCCTCCACTGTGGTGCCAGACAGATCCTCACTGCTGTGTCGCAATGGCATGTCTAAACTGTGAAGTTTGACTATATACGAAAATTCAAAGGAAGTGCACGATACTCGTGACTAACGAAATAATTACGCTTATAACTAAGGAGTTGCTGCAAATTCCAATGCAACCCAGTGCACAACAGGGTGTGTCTAACTCTTTCAGAGAACCTTAACAGATAACTAGGCAAAATATGCCAAATATTCAAAAAAAATATATAAAAAAATATATATATATATAAGTAGGTGCACACCATTGGTGTGACTAACTCTATCAGAGAGAAAAAAACTTAACAGCTAAAGAGCAAAAGAATGCCAAGTAGCTATAATTAATGAGAAAAAAAAATATAACTTCCAAAGAGTTTGAAAGAAAATTTTCTAAAGTTGTCAACTTCCAAAGTTGAATCAAGAAAAAAAATATAAATATAATTTCCAAGAGATGGCCCTCTTACTGGACGGAACCCGATCCGTTCTCTCCAGTTCAGGTCCGCTGGCTGGCTGGCTTTTGATTTTAAAAACGCAAGAAATTGAAATTCTAATTATGCAATGTTAGACTGGAACGATGTGAAAAATATTAAAAATTGTCGAAGTGAAGTGGATGTGTGATTGTGAAAATATTGAAATTTTAATTACAAAATGTTTAAGTATGAAAACTGTTTAAGTGTGATGAGTATTGAAGTTCAGTAATTTAATTGGGTCGATTCCAAAAGGGAATCGCCCAGTATGGGGGACTGTACTCTCACCCGAAATTCCTCGAAAAGAGAGGTGCAGGGGACCAAAAACAACTATGTTGCTGCTTGACTCAACTTCAGCAAATGGTTCAAGTTTGGCCAAGCTGCAGGGACGTGTAGGTGGCACCACGCCAACCTCACGTAATCCACCACAGCTTGAACCAAACCCAAGCCAAAAGCCGAAGCTGGATCAAGACAGCAAGGATATAAAAATTTGGGACAGCTTCCCAACATAAAGTGGGGCAGGGGCCCTTCGGTTGACCGGGACAGGAGCGGCGGTAAACCACCACAACCTGTTATCCGCGGCCAACCTCTAGGTTGCACCCAGAGTCAAAAAACTCCAAAAAGACGAACACAACGAGAAGCTGCCCAAGAGGTAATCTAACTAGGAATTGAATTTAACCGGATAGGACTGGGAAGGATGTTTGCGGCTAGTAAGGAAAGAGCGAGCGATGCAGGTCTTAATTCAAGGGGTTTGTTCTCTCGAACGAAGTATATTGAATCGCATAGGAGGCGATTCTAAGACCTGCTAGTGAGAATGGAATTTTAAGGTTGAAGACGTAAAGTCTTGAGGGGAGTATGAGTCGAAACTCATAAGTATTTTCTCACTTTGGTGGGTCACCCAAAAACGAGTTTCGGGCCCCACGTTGGGCGCCATTTGTAGCGAATATTGAGGGTGGAGAGTGGCCTTAGCACAACTTAGAACCAGACCGAAGTCCAGAACCAAGAGTGCTAAGGTCCGAAAGTGGAAATGGCTAATGCCATTCAAGAGGCAAAACAAAAAAAAAGAATTGCCCCGAGAGCAGGGTGCCCTAGAAATGGCCGTGAAGGCCCCTCGTCCGCATTAGCGGAGCACCCTTTAACCAACCCCGACGGATGCTGGGGTGCCGCTTTGCTAGCTCGCTGCGGCTGGGGTGGGTTCTTTAAACAAATGGGGATGGTTTGCTCTCAAAGAAACGGGATGCTACGTATTATTCATCCGTCATGAATTTCGTAGCCGCAAACTGGTATGTAAAATACCCAGGGACCAAAAGGGGGCATAGCTCCGTAAAGGAAACCACCCAGGCTCTGCAACATGGGCTGACTAAGCAGACCCAGTGCTCGTGACAACGCACGGAGCCAGAAAATTGAAAATCTAAACGGGAAAATAGGAAAAAATGCTACCTCTCCTTTACAAGGAACCCGGGTGAGGCAGACAGCCCCGGGCCCCCGATGTTAGTGGAGCCCTGACCCCGATGGTCTGGGGTCCTCCACCCTCTGATGCTGGCCATATCAATCCAAAAATTCAAAATTCAAAAATCTAATCAAGAAAAACCAAAATTTACATCAAAGCGGAAACTACCTATGTGTGGCCAGCATCCCTCCCTTATGATGCTGAAAAATACTGAAAAATTCACGAGAAAACTATTACATTATAGGCCAGCCAGGCCTGGAGCGGAACCTGAAAAAGAAGATGAACTTCTCGGGCTTTCACCCAATAAGAAGGCCAAAAGTTTAGATTTTACAAATTCATCATTATTATTTCATGCTTTGCTTTAACTGATTAAATTCATCTATTCCAAATTTCTAAAATTTGCTTTATAAGTATCTTTAACTAAGTCCTGTTTGCGGCCCCTTTTTTTTTTTTTCTTTATTCCTTCAATATTTTCTTTTGCTATGAATTAAAGTATCCGCTTGCAAAATTTTAATGTAAAAATTATTTGCATTCTTGAGGAGAAATAGCTAGATAAATTATTACTTTTTTTTTTCTTATATGATTCGCAACAAAAATCTACTTCGAATATGTACATGTACACCTTTCGACTTTTCCTGATATTAGTAATCAACAATAAGTGCGGAGTTTGGATCCAAACTATGCCGTTTTCATTTTTTTTTTCTCGAGACAATGAAAGGTATGTTTCGTCCGACATAGAATTGTAGACTTTACTTTTGTCGTAGAAAAGTAGTATTTCAGAAAAAGAATGCAAGGTACTACACATGAACCGACATCTAAATCATTTGGACTGACTCTTTTTCTAGATCAAAGAATGTATGAGAGAAAAATTGATTAACGGTACAAGCCGCCCGTACACAAAACAACTATTTTTACATTTGCCTCAAATGTCTGATAGTGAAAAAGAACAAATGTCGTGTCTACTAGCTTACGTTATGTACAGATTTAACTAACATGACAAATATGACATCATATTCTTCTCTCCAAATCTGCTCTAAAAAATCTCTTACGACTGGCATGTAGTATTATTTCATGATTTTTCGTTTTCTTCTTCATAAATATTTATATATAAAAAATGTAAGTTATTACCTCTTCCATTCTTTTCGAGGTACAAGAACTAGAGATAGCAGATATTATTAATAATATCTCGACATTTTTGTTTTCTTTTTTTTTTTTTTTTTTTTGTTTTTTTTTTTTTCTTCGATAGTATTTTCGTTTAACGATAATAACATTGAATTACTTTGATTAAAAATATTTTTTTTTTTTTTTTTTTTTTGTCGTTACTTTTCTTCAGAAACGAATATCTACTCTCAAATGACGATAGTTTCAATTTCCAGAAGCTAAACAATGACTTCAAATTACGTTACAGCGCTAACTTCAGCGCACTAGTTTTAACAGGCGTGTTTTATAATAGCTATCTAATCAGTTCGCTTACGTGTCTCAGCAACCAAACCTTCCTTTTTGACTTGTAATTTCGAGCCGGATCTGCTGAGCAAATATATTGGACGTATCTGGATTCCAATACAACGTAGTATATCCAACCTTGACGCCGTAGACAATTCAGCAGGATTTATAAAATTTAGACTTACTTGGTCCGAGTTGGGTGATAGGAATTGCGGTGGCGACAATTTGCCGGGTTAATTGTTGTTGTCTGAGTCGGTTGGCAAATGCGAGGAACAATCGCTAACCGGTTGGCTACCATTCTCACTGGTTATTAAATTTCATGCCGTTGATCCTGACAACGACGAGGAAGAAGAAGTGGTCAAAGACGACGCCGTTGCGGTCGAAGGTGCAGATTTTGATCGCCCGGTTCGGGACATACCCCAAAAATTCATATCCTCATTCTAAGTTGGCATTATTTCTTAGCTCCGCCTATAATCGCAGCCAAACACACGACACATTAGCTTGGAAAAGTCTTTTAAAACTCCTTACATCAAAATCCCGAATATTTTTCCCAAAACAACCCATACCAACCAACTGCCAAAGATAACACATCCGAAATTCTCGTACATCTCAGGCGAAACGGTTAACCGAACGGTATATACAACACAAATGCTGTTGATTTTTTTTTCCGTTCTAACACAATCAACTACAAGCACTAAACCATAACCATGCTATTAATAAAACAATTGCACTATGTGGTTGCCTTGACTTATAGAAATGCACGATTAAATTTTGAATATTTTTTTTTTTTTTTTATGTCAATTAATCACTCAGCGAATTTCACGAATTGATTTTTATTGAAATACTTGTAGGTTATGTGAAATCATTGGTTTCAAAAGCCCGAAAGTGATTGTAGTAAAAATGAAAGTTTTCGGATGAAAATCGCGAACGATATTGTTGAATCGAATGGAGCAGTAACAGCCGGGAAGGGAATCCACAAAACTCAGCACAAAACAGGAAAATTCCAATTGGCTTGTTCACGACGTAGTATATGCACGAACGCTACGCTCACTTATCCCACAGATTTGCAAATTGTAGCAGCACTTCACGCATCACAAAACTGAAGAACCTCTGATAATGTTGAGACGCACCACAATAACTTTGCAAGAATTTGCATTATGTTGCCACTTTTCCCGAACTTTTCGATTCATTCAAGTTCCCGTTGGCAATCTTTTTCACACCACGACTCCTTCGCCACGCCGTCTGCTCTCTCGAAAATTCACTCCGACGCCCATGTACACACTCCAAGCAGATCTTCGATTCCAATTCAAAGAATTCGACTTTGAATCCGAAAAAAATGTCATTTCGTGCGGTATCACGTTTTTCTGATCCCCATCGCTCGTCGCCTTTTCTTTTCCCGACCGCCACGATTGCCAGGTGCTATCCGACTCTGCGACCACGTCTTGCCTCCGTCGCGAATGAGATCCGACTTCCCATCGCCAAGCGCTGCATTCTCACAGCCCAGCCACAGCATCGCAATTTGCCATAAACAATTTACCGTTGATACGGTAAATTAGTTTTGAGAAAAATGAATTTTTCGAAGCGACATCGCTTGTGTTTCGATTTGACGAAAACAAGGTGCCGTTAGAGGGCAAGCAGAGGACTTTTGATACAATGCGTATCAAAAGTCGTTTGCCGTGAATTTTAGAAACAAAATTCAAATAGGCAAATGCTACAAACTATCTGTCGTCCGTTAATCAATTTAGAGACTTGGGTCATAAATTGAAATTCCATGTTGCCGAAGTCACCGCTAAAGCATCGCGAGTCTCCAGATTGGCACTACGTTCTGCCACTAAATTCATTGACATACGTACATGTGTTCATCTTTTTTTAATTTTAGCTCGTTGTGTCTTCGAATATGCGTGGCAAGTGTGGTCTCCACGTTTCCTAGACCTTTCTGAGGTCATCGAGTGGGTGCAGCGTAGGTTCGCACGATTTTTATTTTTTAAATATAATATCCCTTACTCCTTATATATTTCTCGCCTGTCCTTTCTACCAATTCCTTCACTGGATTCGTGCCGACCATTGCTTGACGAGTGCTTCCTGTTCAAATAGCATCGATATATTATATTTGACTTCACCGATTCGTACCGACCTCGCAGCTTGTTACGAAGCAACAGGTCTCAGGATTTCTTCACTGTTCTGTTCGCGCGTACAAATGTGTACTTCTCTCTTTGTCAGAATCACTAGACGTCATAATGAATTGGGGATTGGATCTCCGCCACAATCGTTCTTTGCCTTAAAAAAACATTTAAAAGTTTTTATTCTCGACCTAAGCGTTGGAGCATTAGATTGTTGAATTGTATTTTTTTTTATCTTTTTGTAAATATTAATCTTTATTTTTATCTTTTTCTAACTGCATTGCTATAATTGGAATTTGTATTTTGTTGTGATGAATTTTGTCAATTAATAAATAGTAGGTTTAATATTTAAATTTTATCATTTTTGCTAGTTTTTCCATCTAATTTTCTCCGTCAAAATAATTATTATGCATAAAAAATTAAGTTTTCCAATACAGTATAAAAACATAACAATAAACTAGCGCATAGGAACTGCTAGAAACACTGACCACTTTGATCCGAACACTGCATGGAAGCTCATTGGGTAGAAAGGTTTTCAAGGTTACCACTCACATGAATTTCAAAATTTAAGAAAATGAACACTTGCCAATCATAATAGGTCTGTTCGCGTACCTGAATCTATTATAATGTATTAAAATAGATTCGCAGAAAGTCGTTTTTGTACTCTTGCTGCAAGCCAAATTTTGCAGCAAAAAGAAGCCAGCTGCCAAATTCTGTTATTGCTGCAGTTTGCTAAAGTACGCGAACAGACATATTCACTATCGAACACTTGCCAATCATATCTCCTATAACTTAAGCAATGAACATGTTCAGTGCTTGCAATGCTTTTGATTGATTCATTGATAACAAGGTCCCTAGCACTGCGATCTCCTGAGTTTATTATGCATCTACTGCATTATGTCCTATATTATGTTAAACCTTCTTAAAAATGTGGATATTTTTCTTGGCGGGACATTTGTTATGTCCCTGGTGGAAAGAAAAGCAGTGACAAGAGGCTCTTATTTTCGTCTCGCTAGTGCTGGACAGTGTGTGAGAAGATGTTTTACACACTCCGCCGTTTCTCCACAGTATCTGCAGCAGTCGTCCCACTACCTACCTATTCTGTGGAGATAATTTAGGCAAAGAAAGTGACCCGTCAATACTCCACACAGGACTCTTATGCCGCGTTCGGAGATAGCCACTGCTTTTTTTGTTCCTTTACTATCGCAGACAATATATTGTTTTGAATATCTCAGGCCCTCGACATTAAGCCATGCTTTACATTGCAAACAAAAGTCTACCACAACTTCTTCACGTCAAAATCATCTTATCCTAGCATTTTGTTTTTAGCTTCACCGAAAGTTACAAGGATAGAAATAGCTTGGAATATTAAATGGAATATAAAACTTGAAATATTTAAACTTTGATTCCTTAGTTTCAGAAATAACAATAATGCCTGATGCTGACAGCCCTTAGCTAGCACCAAAGCCAAGACATTGAGCCCCACGCACCCAGCGAATTTTATTTCGATCCGATGAGTGCATTGGAGGTTAATGGGATAAAAACAAAGTAGGGTTACCACCCGCACAAGTTTACAAATTTTCGAGATTTTTTTGTTTTTTATTGTCACTAAAAGATAATTATCATTTGAAAGTTTAATGATAACATCGCTTAGTGAAGAAATGACAAAAAATATCAAAATTACCATAGCTGGCAACCCTATCATGGTATTATGGCAGCTCTACAATGGTATTGTAAGCCAAATTACTCCCACATTTGGCCTACAATAAGGTTTTCTTATTATATAAATTTCGTTTTGATCTCATGACTGCACCGGAAGTTCTAGAGCAAGCAGCTTTATTTTGCTGCGCGAATTTCCAAGACACATGACACAAAAATTACTGGCATAGCTGGCACTTTAGCCTAATTATTCAACCAAATTTCTATCATAGGTCAGGTCCAGCTTATGTGAGAATTTCATTAAAATCTGATCACTGAATCGGAATCTACAGGGCAGAGTATTTTTTATTTCTTAGAGATTTTTCATGATGGCACCAATGGCACAGGGTTACCCACATTTTCAAATCACTTCTATCAGACCTGGCCTTACTTCAGATTAATGCAATCTGTGAATTGAAACTGAATCTGATTATCAGTTCGTCAGTTCTCGCGGACACAATTTTCGGGTGCTAAAAACAGAGGTATTTTGGTGAAAGGTTGTCGTTCTTGTGTGAAGAGGAATATCGAAAATTTTAAATTAACTCTGTAGACAAAGTGTGATGTTTACCGAAAATTGCAGTTTTTTCTAAAAACCAAAAATTTTCATAAGGGCCATTGATTTGAAGATTTTCTGTTTAGCGATCGCGAGTGGCGAGCACGCCATTTGTTTTCGTGTTTCCCATTCGTATTCGTGTTCGCCATTCATATTCATGTTCGCCTTTCGTATGATGAAATCTATTACCGAATTTCAAGTTGAAAATGAATAATTGGTTCATGATTGTCTCAGATGGAATAGAATGTAGTTGCTCTATAGCTGCCAAATACTTCTCGTACGATCCGTAGATACAATTCACAAAAATTTAAGAAGATTGCAAATTTAATTTCCTCTAATCCTTTTTTTGCCCTTTAATTTTTGGCATTTGTTGGCAAGCTGGTATTAGTGTTTTGAAAAATTAATTTTATTCAGTTATATTCAATTTTATATTTATGTAATATTCTGCAGATTAAATGATAATGATCGAATTATATCACTTACATAGCCACAATGATTAAAAAAAAAAATTGTAATGATGCTCTCTACCAGCTTCAACCCCTAGACCCGTACGAGGGTTGTTGTGGGATTGCTTTACTTTACTTTACATAGCTGGATATGAGCGAGCTTGACATACAACCTCGAATATTTCAAGCCCTCTTTAAATGTAAAATATATTCTATTAAAATTACATATTTTAATTATGCGGTTAATAATTTCATGTTTTTCATACGACTGGTACATAAAATTGGATTCGGTTTGAATTATTTTCAGATCGCTATAAAGAATTTGAGTTATCTTAACTGCAAAACATAAAAATCAGCCACATGATTTCATACAAATATATCGTTCACTAGGCGTACAAGCCATGGAATATCATCTCTTGGAATGTACCGTTAGTGCGGCACATAAATTTGCAATCACAACGGCAATTGAACCATTTCACTTTTACTATGACCTCGGCATGCGGATTTAAATGAAGACAACCATTCGCGCCAAGCGTTCATATGTTGTGAATGTGCAATGAGTGCATGCTGGATGCACTTGAGTCATAAGAGTATGGCGCAGCAAGATTATCCAATAGCAGCTTGAATAGAATCACATGGTGATTAGCATCTTAAAGTAGCAGTCGGATAACAAACAAACGTTTAAAATCTGAAGTTCTGCCGTAAAGTATGTATTTTATTTGAGTGAATATTTTAAGCGGGTGATTTAAGTTCTAATGCATTTCGATTTCACTGAAAATAAAAAATTCCTAAGCTATTTTAGTTTCAGCGTTGAAGTTTTGAATAAGCTAAGTTGAAAATTCGTACTTGCTAATGCAGAAGATTAGTTAAATCAAGTTAAGGATATGTTTTATTGGTACGCGCCTATAGATCGCAAATTTAGGCTAAGTGTTAGATTCATGCTGATTAGCTGTCCATGTCGAGTATAAAACTGGGAAAAGGATCCGAGTGGTTCAATAGCTCTACACGAGCGCAATTCTTGTCTGAGTTTAACCGTTGTCTTTGTTTACTTTTATCATGTCTTAATAGCTGGCCATTGAGTATGACAGCACTGTTCCATTGAATAAGTTCTGTAACAACTTAGCATGGAAAATAGGTGCAGCCCTAAGCTAATTAATCCATCTTTATTCAAATAGATCAAACCGTCTTTATTAAAACTTTATAAGTATTAAACGCATATAAGAGACTAGCGAGCCCAATTTTGTTTCAATCTCCAGTCTACACAGAAGTACAAATCAAGCTAACAACAGCAAAATGGGTCTGCTGTAAGACAAGTAAATTGGTTGGTAGCATCACGAAAAGAGTCTTAGTAGGGGTGGTCCGGAGGGCACCTATCAATGGAAGTGCAGTCAATCTACGAACTTTTTCAAGAAAGCGTTGGTAGACCGCCTTGAGAGAAGCCTGCCACGAGAACGCCACTCGATACTACTTGTATAGAGCTCCTCCACTACAGTGGTATTGAGCAATGCAACAACGCGCGTTTGTAAAACCCAATTCGCTATGGATCTTTTACAGTAGTAAAGAGCATCGAAATCTTTCCGCTATATACGTATTTTTGTTCCGAAACAGCTTCAAATCGAAGATCAGCCCCAGGTACTTGACAGGCAGATCAAATCGAGGAATTTTATGCCTTCCTACAAACAGTACAAGCTCAGTTTTGCCAGAGTTCACATTTAAGCTGCAATCCCGGCTCCCGCGTGCAAATATATCGGAAGAGTTATTTAATCTCTCCGAAAACGTGGATGGATACTTTCCTGACACCCCGTCAAGAATAAACAACTTTGCTCGTGAGAAGCTTCTGGACGAAGACTATTAGCAGCATATCAACATCCAACACCGTAACTACCTCCACAATCGAATCAACGCTTTCTTTTGGCTTTAGGTGGAGGGAGCACCACTTTAGCTGCGGAGTTGAGAATACTGATAAGAGTACTAACTGCACGTTCTAAATCCTGATGACAATCAATGTCCCCCAATGGAAGTTTGTCTGATGCGTTCTTTTCCTATAATATAGGCTACCCGTTTTGACGACCTATGTACGCCCATTTAAAGACTATGTCCTTGTAATCAGAAAACAAATAATTCTGCAAGACCAAACAAGTCTTCAGGAGGTGAGAAAGTCGCCCGCTGATTAAGATAGCGTCGAGAACCTCCCTACAATTTCAGGTGAGAAAAGTCGCTTCTATGCAAACATTAGCAATCGACAGACCATGAGACAAGATGAAGTCAAAAAGTGCCTCATCTCGGCTATTATTATTAGAGCTACCCCAAAAATCATGATGATGATCATTGGAGTCAGCTCCTAAAAAAGAGGCATGCAAATGCTTGCTGCAGTAGCCACTGCTTCTCTGCCGATTTCAAAGAGAGGACTTGTGGGGTGATCGTGGACCACGTAGTAAGAAATAAACCAGTATGTCTTGCGATTGATTTTTTCAGCAATAGCCAGGTTATTTTTGTTACGAAAATTGTGGAAAACAGGGATGTCTATAAATTTGTTTGGCTAAAATACAGAATCATAGTTTTCCAGGCTACTGGGTGCTATCAATCTGTATCCATCAGTGTGTCACCAGCAAACATGGTTGTCTACAGCCCATGGTTCTTGGATCAAAATAAGCTCCTCCCCTGTTTTTGACAAACGGAGAAGCAATGCAGCCGTCGCTGCTTTTGAATGATAAAGGTTAATTTTTAGTACGTCCACTATTGCCAGTTAGGGTGGTGTCGAGGTCCAGGTACTCCTCCTCGGACGCAGTAGCTACATCGCTTTCCTCAAGGGCTTCCAGAGTCAGCAGTCTTAAGCAGCCGTCTAACTCAGAGCTACAGACGATAGCCCCATCAATAGAAGGGGATGCGGCATTCGAGTCTGAATATTTGATATACAAATAATTTGGGAATATTTGACTACAGCCAGTTGATTGCCTTAAAAATATCTACAGCTGCCTCTTGAAAGACACTAAGTTGGCCTATTCTGAAAATGCCAATATTATAAAAATTCTAAGTGTTTCTAACGATAAATCTCAAATCGATATGGGGTTGAGCTGAACTTTGCAGAATGTGACTATTGAAGTTCAAAGAGGTTTCAGTGAATCTCTGAACGACCAATTCTTCATCGGATCCTACTGACTGAAGACGTATTCCATTGAGTAAGTGTTTTACAATATAGTTATATTTCTTTATTAAATAATTAAGGCATAACAAATTAGGTTAACTGGTATTTTAACACCTTTCAAACAACGCTACACAATCGCACAAAGAACCTGTTGATTTAAATTTCAATGAGCAGCCGTTTTATTACAAATACATATCAATTCCGCAGGGAACCAACTAGGGAAGGCATGTCATTTGACCATGCAATAAGAAGGTGATTTTCAATTAGAGAAGTCATTATAATGTAGAAGAGATTAACAACATTTTCAACTGGCAGATTTGCTAACTCATCATCCCGATAATTCTTCGATAAAGCGATATTAAAAGCTCTGTGTAAATATGTAAAATATTTTTGGTCCAGTTTCTTACTGATCACCGTTGCTTTCGCCGATATCTACAAAGATTTGGACATAAGAATTCACTTGTCTGTCCAAATTTAGAACAGGATGTCAGGCACGTTGCGTTCGTAATAACTAAGCTCAAAAAAACTGAGCGTATCAGGAAAAAGTTTAAGAAGGATGCAGTGAATGCAAATCATTTACCGGTAGTTCCACAAATATAAGGTGGAAGAGTACGGTGTATGCCTTAGCACGTAGGCGGCTTAGTGAAACGCGGAAGTTAGCTAGCTCAGACTAAAGATCTAGAAGGTTTTACACACCAGGAAAAAGTCATAAAGGTCAAATGAGGGCTATCTTCGTGGAAATAACTTAAATGTTGCGTTCCATTAAATGCTTTAAACATATTTGAATGCACTATTATTTTAGCACACTTTTTTTTCACTGAAATCACTCTTAAAAATATGTGAAGAAGCGAACACCTCTGCAGGTTGAGTATATAATTCTAAACAGAATTCATGTTTTCGATCGCTACTTCCTCCGCTTTATGACATTTTCTTGAAATTTTGTTCAACCTCTTCATCGAGCTGTAGTCTTTGATAATCTAAACTATATTTTTTTTGCAAATGACTCCATTTGTCTTTTTTACTTATTACCACTCAAAGTTTCTAGAGTTCCTAATTTTTCCTGAATTTTTTTGCTAGACTATGAATGATAGGTTAGGTTGTACTGGCTGGCACAAGGCCACACATAGACCTACTAGTCCATAGTGATATCAGATAAATGGACCTCGAGAAAGAAAGTTCAGTCCAAGCGGCCATCAAAGGCCCCGGACTTTTTCACGGACTGAAGGATGTTCTAGCTTTTACTTTGCCACGTGCGAGAGATCCACTAGCCAGGGCTCACCGAAGTATCGCAGTCTGGTTTTCTCCAGTACCGGGAAATGACACAGGAGATGCTGCATTGTTTCTGAGACCCCCGGCTTTCGACACATCCTACAGGTGTCGCGCGTTGGGAGTCTCATTTTGATAGCATGTGCTGCTACAAGACAATGGCCAGTAATGATGCCAACCAGTCGTTTACAGTCAGTCCGCGTTAACTCGAGGAGGTATCTAGTCAATGCAAGATTGTATGGGGCCCACATTATTTTGGTTACCCTGCAGGTCTGAGTTGCACCCAATCTGCACGTCGCACCCTGCATCATTTTGAAGTCGATTGAGTACTTAGCCGTTTGTATAGGAGTAAGGATGTCTATCGATCCCGAAAGGGGAAGACTAGCCACATACCTGGTTAACGCATCCGCCTTCTCATTTCCACCAATGCAATTGTGACCGGGAACCCAGAAGATTCTGACTCTTCTGCTGTTACCCAGTCTGTTCAGGGCCTGAGTGCAATCGAGTACACACTTCGATTTGTATGTTTTACTGCCGCTTGACTGTTCGTAAAGATATTTATTTCCTCACTTGTAGTATCTTTGGCATAAACTATGAATGATAAAAAATGCTTAAAATTTTCATATTTCGCAAAACTAAAACCACTACACCCCCTTAAGATTCTTTTAGCATCTTTTCGACTTAACTAAAAGTGCAAAGCTAGCAAAGCAAGTAACTCACAAGAGAGCAATCAAAAATACAGAATTGCTTTAGTCAACGATAAGAACGTGTCGTGTACGGGCGGTATTTATTCGGCCGGTATGTGATGTGATCGTTGTTTGGACGTGCGGTCGGTCGATTGTTTTATTAAATCAGCGAAATGATTCTGATAAATAAACCAACTGCACTATATCACATAATGCAATTGATGCACCGTTACAATGCAAGTGAATACGATTAACAAAATCAAATAAAATTTGATGTACACAATCGCGTTCCTGTGCGCAAGTCAACATACGTTAATGCAGTGAAGTGTAATCTAATTCAATTACATTAACACACCGGACTCACATGAAGCGGTCTTGTTTATTTCAATCGCGGCTTGTGTTTACTTATTAGAAGTCAAAATATGCCGCACTTTTCGTAGAATTTTCTCAATTTTCATCAATTTACGCTTGCGACGTTAAGTGAAAATTGGAAAGCGATTTGTCATGTCGCGAAGAGAGAGATTTGAATTGTATTACAGAACTGAGATAATTTTGACAGAATTTTGATTTTTAGAACGTTTAAGTGAATCTTCAAATGAATAAAAGTTTTTTTAAATTTCATATTGATATTCATTACTTATCATAAACTGCAGACGAAGCAATATGAAAATGCTTTGATTGCAATGGAACTTAATGTTTATAATTTAAACAGTTGTTAAACAAAGTGTGTGAAGTGAGTTGGATTAAAAGCTGTGTAATGGTTTTTATTGTTAAAGAGAAATTTCATCAGTCTGTTATAAAACACTGGAAGATATCTATAGATATAAATCATAACAGTGTAATAACATATATGGTATATTTTCGTTGACAGAACAAAAATTGAAAATATTTTAATTGCCAACCAGTGCACTTGTGATTTTTTTTATCAAGTTATATTGCAACATAATATCGAACAATAATTTCATTTAAGTTTTATTGAAAATATTTCGATTTTATATCAAATATCACGAAGAATTGATGAAATTTACAGACATTAACTCGAAACAGCTTTGACATCAAGATTGTTTTTTCGTGACGGTCACGTACAGTTAATCACATCTCCTTCACTGTACATAATTTCAATAAGTCGATCTGCTCAAGATTCTAGCCTCCTACGTGCAATACAATTTCCGAAATCAAATCACAACACATTCGATAGATTGTTGTTCTGATTGTGTCCATGTACCGTGGTAGTTCCATTGTAAGGCACACAGCAGAGTCTAAAATATTTTCAATATTCGACCTTTTCCTTAAGTGAGTTCTAATTTAATGTCTGGCAATTGTCATAAAATCAAATTTGTATCTAAATGATATATTGCTCTTTGAAGATACGCAAATATAATTTTTTTTCAATCGAGCTATGCATACGCATGCCTGGCAATGGAATTTTATTTAGTAGCGTTAGTAGCTAGATGATCGCATCGTTATTGAAATTATTTTTGCGCATGTTATTTGGAAGCTGTAAGCCTTAAGCGTTTGTTTTGCTTGTTTATGAAAGCAGGTTTCGAAAATGCTATAATTTTGCGAATATCAATCTTAAGCTCTCGGCGCATTTGAATCTATTTCAAGACTAATGTGAACGTGAAATGGCATAAGCTCGATTGTCATCTTATTTAGAGATGATGTGAGCCTATGATTTGTTTTCTCGCGAACAGTAGGAAATATTTAGAGGTGGAGAAATAAATCCTGATAATAATTGTGACATTAAAATTGTTGAAGGGTAAATTTTCGTGATAACAACGCTATAATTGAATGTTTCAAGGTGAAAAATTAATGTGATTGAATTTCATGATGGAAAAGAATTAAATCACAGATTCAGTGACACGATTGATTAATTTTAATTGTATATATTATATAGGCAACATAATCAACACATTCTGGAGTAATCTTTAGCGAACGAAATAAAAAATATTTCAGAATAATGTTATTAATCTTAATATGTTAATCTTAATTTTAAGTTCAACTTACTGGTCAGTTTTTTCTTAAGTGACTTCCACCTTTCGCCGTTGTGTTCTATAACAAGCTTTATGTCATTCTACATAAAAAAAAAATGGCTAATCTGCAAAATAAATCCAAATAAAGACTTTTCAGCGAAATAATGTTTATTGCCAAATGAGCAACATAATGTGGAAAGTCCATTACGCAGTCGTGTGCACAGCAAAAGTTATTGAAGGTTAGAGGTCACGATAAACAATTCTTCTTAAATATCTCGCTGAAAATTGCTTTTACGTGAATTTTTATTCGGATTGAATTTGTTGAGTACAAAAATCTGGACATAAGCTTCATACACAAAATTCACGTTCTCGAGATATGAGTCTGAGCAAACTTCGATGAAATACACATAATCTACTTGCATCCATACATAGTGATGTAAAAATTCGAACTTTGTTAATGCTCATATCTCGAAAACTATTACACCTGAATTTTGTGTATGAAGTTTATTTGCTTTTTTTTATATGTAACAAATTCAATCCGAATAAAAATTCACGTAAAACCAAGTTAACGATACATTTAAGCAAAACTGATTTCTGTGACCTTTAATAACTTTTGTTGCGCACACGTCTTCGTAATGGACTTTCACATTATTTTGCTCATTTTACATTAAGCATAATTCCATTTAAAAAACTTCACTTGGATTTATTTGGCAAAGTAAGTCTAAAATGACTGGCACATTACTAAAAAATGGGTTAGTCCTAATTGAAAATGAAAACAAAATAGAATTGTTGGGTAGTTACGGATCTTCGAATGAAACGCAAGAAGAAGTTTAATCTTGCTAAAAGGATCCGAAATTGTTCGAACAACAAAATCAAATAAAGACTATTTAAAAATGTCGTTCACAAGGTGAAAAGAGCTTCATGGAAATCTTTGTGCGCAAAGATCCAAGGTATCAATGAAATAAGTCACCTCCGAAACTATGAGTATAAAGCCTACTGTTTCGGGCTTCATAAAAAAGTTCGACGCAAGTTGAACTCAAATCACCTTTGAGACTTTAAGGATTTTGATGGACACGACCTTTCCTGATAGTATGGAAACATCTCTAGCCATAACGCAGGAACTGCGCAGAAATAACAAAGTTATTATGATTCTTTCTTTTAACCCATTTAATTTGCCAGGCCCGGAGGGTATGTTTGTTGCTGACATCCAGTAAACATTAGATTAATATGCCTCGGCTTATAGTCATATATAAGGCTGCTAAAAGCTTGCGTACATTGCAATTAGCTGGCGGAGCAGTATACAAGAGTTATTTTTATCCCTAATGCAAGGAAATCCTTGCACAATAACTAAAGCTAAGGACTACAGACCAGTCGTGGAGTAAAGGACACCAGCGCCCTGAACCTTACTCTGATCTCGAGATTACAATATGCTTGTGTGAGCGGTAAATTTTTAGCAACGGCACTGCATTCGATGGTAGAGCATGTTGAAAATCACTTACTTGCAAGAAATACAGACTAGTCGCATTTCTGAAAATCACGGGAACATCCAATACGTGCATCTCTATATTTTTGAGTGCTCTTCTGAATTTTTCAATTCGCAACTAGTCAAACGTACAAAGCAGCTACCTAGAAATCGAATGTTATACTCATCCCTGTAAATTTGAGTTCTCTTCATAGGCGTGTTCTGTCTTTACTGCTTTGGAACCCACCCGTCAATCAGCTTCCTAGTGAACTATATCATACAAATTTATTCCTAGCAAAACTAAGTATCTAAGCTGTAAAAGGACCTTAGGAGTAATTTGGGGACCGCGACATTACATAAGGTGCGTTTTTTTGTATCTAGATTAGTGCAGAATAGCGGTAATGCACTCGAAACAACAACAACATCCTCATTACGAACCCTTGTCAAATCAATTGATTTCGTACTATAGCACTTTGTGGAACGTATTTCGATAAGTCATATCAACTGAAATAGTGGCTGCAATGAAGAAATCCCCAACTTTTCGGTCACCGTGACAACCAGAAAAAAACTAAATCGGATAAGTATGATTAAAAAATCAATGCTATCAACAGATTTCTCATTCTGTGAGTTGAAATATTATTGGACCATGTGTCAAAAAGAAACTAACCTGATTCTGAGAAAATGAGAAAATTTTCCAGCTAGATATCTGTTATTTCGAAACTTGAAATTTTATTTCTGAACTGACAAATGTCTAATAAACACACTGCTGCCAACCAAGTAAATGAAAAAAAATGATAAAATGAAAAAAAAACGCAGCTAACTATAGTCTCCTAGATTTGCACTAGAATATTGGTGTGACCAGCTATACTTAAGGCTGCAAATATAAAGATGGTAGAAGAAGTACGCAGGCTCTTACGAGGATAACCGTACTCTTAGTCTTTGATTTTGAAAAAAAAAATGTCCGAAATTATAAAATTTCAGTTTGAAAGTACTAAAAGAGAGGAAAATATTGACATTACATTTGGTTGGAGATTTAAAATGATACAGACCTTGTTAATAATTGATTCTGATTTAGTGTAATGTGGACTTATACTTTAGTCAAATTTCTGTTATTAAAACCAAAAACGGAACTATACAAAACTATTTATATAGTGTTGAATACTTACTTTAAAAAGAGGACGAAAATGATTCATATTGTGGTTCCGCAGTTTATGGTAAAAAACATAAAAAATTATAAGCTTGAAGTATGCCAAGCAAAAACTTATGGAAAGGAAACTTTCAAGGGACTGAAGTTACAGAGCGAGTAGTTACCCAGGCACAGAACGTTTGCTCTTAGTACTGCTACATTTGAGCAATAAAATTAAACTGTGAAATAGGGAAATAAACCGCTCATTTTCTAAATCATGACATTTACCCCTAACCTATGCCAACAACCAGTTTAAAAGAGAGTATTTACTTTGTACTTGAATACTAATGTGCCTGTGTGCGGGTTAGAGGAAAGAGACCTCTAAGACTTAGACTTCTAAGCACTCACGCCTGAATTACGTACTCATGAGCCCCAAGATAATCAAAGTTTCTCAGATCTACTAACAGTGGCGGCTCGTGTCTTTAAGACTCGGGGAAGCAGATATATTTTTACATAGTTTTCCAGAATAAACAAGTAGGAATTTAAGCGCAGCAAATACATCAAAAGTTGCATTCAATTTCCAATTGTTTGATTCAGGGACTTTTCTACTCATTATGATCACCATCAATCTCAGCAATATTTAAATGATGCAAGATTACAAATCACAATGCAACATATTGCAAATTAGAGCTATTTTTTTTTTAATAAAAAGTGAAAATTAGTGGTCCTGGTCACCACGAATCTATAAAGTACTTTTATCTATTCAAATAGTCTAAGAGAAAAATATACCGCAGTAGATGTTCTATGGTTAAATTCAATTTTCAAGACAAAATGAATTAAACCTTCGGCAAACGACGTAAAAATAACTCCTCACCCATACAAGGTGGGGTTAGATTTACCTCATAAAGCATTTTATCTATTCTGTGTATACATATATTAAACAGAACGTGCTCAAGTATTTATTTTATACTTTGTATAAACAAGTAATAATAAAACACAAAGCATTTATTTAAAAAAATACTTTCATACCTCTTCCATAAAATCAGCTTCATGTTTTTAAGATTTAGGGTTGAAATAACCTCACGTTGTATGCCGAACGTTAATACTCTTGTGCTATTTAAGTGAAAAGCCACTATCTTTCTTTAATCATTACAATACTAACTTACGCACTTTCAGCACAAAGAAACAAACAGACAAATCAAAAGAACTTAAATCTGCAGCAAACATTTAACTCTTGAACTCAGTAATAATTCCATTACAGAAACGAAACATGCAAATAACATCTTGTGTTAAACAACGAATTCATTACAGTATTCATACATGCAAATAACATCCTAAATTCATTCACCCAAAGCATACCAGCTCCAAGCTCTGTAGCGAAATAGAAACCAAACAGAGTACGCTACAAATCGTGCTGCGTCCATTCACAAATATTTCTGGGCCATTTACCGGCTGAATAAGCGAGGGGTTTTTGATTTTCTCTACCCAGGAAGACGCGGTGAGTTGAGCTGCGTCCGCGCTGCTATTCGGGAACATTCATTGCGAAGTGTTTAAGACCATCGATTGCGTGATGCTTGCAATGGGGTGTATGCACACATCACGGTACGTGCATTGAGGCAAAATCACTTTAGTGTTCTGTGTAGCATATTTCAATACGCTGCAATGAACTGAGCGTTCTGGCTTAGAATGGTACCAGATGCTTGAGGTTTTCACTCAAACGCAAGATATCCTGTCGCGTTGCTGTAAAACTACTTTTAAGGTACTTTGGCTGTGAGAACTATCTCGTGTGTGAGATAAATAGTGTTTTGAGTTTCGTAAATTTTATAATTATTGATGTTGGATGCTAATTCGTATAAAATCAATTGATTTGCTTTGAATTTCAATATGTATTGTTAAGCTATTTTTCTTGTATAGGGAATATTTAGCAAGGGAAGCACTGCTTCCTTTGCGTACAACGACGAGCCGCCCCTGTCTACTAATAAAATCCAGGATCAAGAATAAGTGCTAAGAGGCTATTTGCTGCTTGCGCTCAACATCCTAACCAAAGCCTTGGGACCCACAAAAAAAAGTCTCCGTAGATTAATCCTGATTGTCCTCCTAGGTGATTGTGTCCAGTCAGTATATCTACCATGACTCTAGAGTTCTTCCTACTCTTTTTGGGGAGGAATTTTGCAGTCCCATGGTTATGCTCTTTCTGACAACATCAGAAAACACCCATCTCTCTTTATGGGTAGGAGCTACCAAATCCAAAAAATAACACATGTAGATGGAATTTGCAAGCCTTATGCTGGATTCGGAACCCAATGGAAGCGTTGAGCACTTCACTCAAAGCAAATTCACCCTATGTAATCTAATTCTTGGGCAATTTCCGATGTAGTCAGGAGTTTAAGTAACGCCAGCAGCGCAGCTTCACTATCGTAGCAAATAAATACCAACACGCTTTTCTCTTCACTACTCGTAAATTGACCAGCAAGCAGCTCTCAAAAAAAAAAAATGTTTCGACTTGAAAAATAGAAGCATGGTCTGCGAGAGAGAAAAAACTTTCCCGTCTTTCGAGAGAGAAAAAACCTTCCTGGCGTCTATCTGCATTCCCGACGAATGCAGATTGACGCCAGCTCCAGATCTAATTTTTTGGAGTGCATAATTCTGCTCTAAAATTTTCTCCCGAAATCGACTAGAAGTACTAATCTGTCGGAGGTAAGAGGCTATCCGCTGTGTACGCGCAACATTCTAACCAAAGCCTTGGCATGCGCAAAGTAAAAAAATTCCACAGAGCTAGCCTTTTTTACCGGAAGATACCCCAGATATTTCCTTTAAATATAAATATTTCCTTTAGCTCTAGGTCCAGATGGCCAATTTTTCTCTAGCGTAGCTGGATGGACGCCATTTGGGTCCTCGGGCGAATCGAAATTGTCAAAAAAACATAGCCCTTTGCTGGTGACCACAGATCTAGCTGTGTGCCAGCTTTATCTACAGCAGCAGAAAGTAGGAAGTTTGGACAGAGGCACAGGAGCGTTCTGCGTTTCAATCACTGAAGCGCCCGGAAAGTGATTCCCCAGTCAAGTCTTTAAAGACTCCTTTTTAGACTTGGTAAAGAGTGTTTTCAAGAGTACAACTTACCTGATTGTTCATTTTCTAGGATCTTGCACAGCCACTAGGCCTTTTTTGGAGCTTCCAGTCTCTCACAAAACAATTTTGAATGATTTCATAAGTTCATTGTGAACATTTATAGGTGATCCAGTCATTTTTTGTGTTGTTCTTACAAACTAGATTGAGGGTGGATTTTTTTTTGTGGTATGATTAAAATTGAAAATTTTTTAAACTAAGTGATTTCGAAAGTATGTACTGGTTCTCATCAGACATCAGCTCATAGTGGATACTTGACTGACACACTTGTTCGTAGATTGAGGGATTTTCAGATATCTTTCTAGAGCTTCTGCAGCCCGTCTTACTACCTCTGGTCTTGCTGATTGACTTTGACTTCTTTATAACCACCTAATATGAATTTTTCCAGAGTTCTCAACCGAGATTATATTGGCTTGCGGGACTTTATTTTACCTACAAGAAGTAAATTAAACGTAGCCACGAATTTAGGATCCGACGCTAAATAGAACACCAAGAGCATTGAAAAAGGCAAAGCACCAGAGGCCATAATTTATACACTGTTGGCGCTATATGCATAGTTGATTTTGGAATTTGAGTTGATTTTGGAAGTTGATCATGGCGAAACCTATTGTTACGTAGTCTGCTTTAATAATATGCGCCAAGACTATGATAGCTGTTACATAGAAGTTGAGACTATGTGCATAGCCGAAAAGCCCATAATTTATGGGAATAAGGCATTTTTAGCTATGTTTTATAGCTCAGGGCACCATAAACATAGCTAAGAGCACCTGGTGCCCTGACTTTTTTATTATATATCAATGAATGCACTTCTGTTATGCCATTAGCCCCGTTTAAGTCATGAGGAGAGGCATAGAAGAGGTATTCGTTTTCTCGAGTATTGTATTTGTGTGTTTGGAGTTAGCATAGTAACCCATGTGAAGTTTAATTTTCTCTGATTCAGTGTACTTAACCAAGTTTTTCAGCTCGTATGTTGGCGGCGGAAATAAGCAATATTTTAACAGTCGCGCATTTTAACTTACCATTTTCCTGACCCAAACTTAGTAGACAGAACCAAGTGTTCCGTAGCGCGAGTAACAGGACACTGGTAGGCTCGCATTTGACTGACTTCTAACATTAGAAGAAAAGTCGGTTTCATTAAGTTGCTCGCCAGTTGAAAACGTGCCTTGGAAGCTAAAATTTGCAAAGAAGACAAATAATAGCTAGACTCCAGGCAATATGTAGAACCGGTTAAACAATGATTTTATGGATATAAAAATTTATCCTGACGACCTAATGATAGAAGAATCCACTTTTTCAATTATGTCTCTGTTACATATAAATCTTGTATGCACATATCTAAATAGAGACACATAGGGGTATCAGATATTCAAACTCAAATATCAGTTATGAGTCAGATTATATGATCATTAAAAAAATTCACACTAGAATGTGAAAAATTGCAAATTACAAATAACAGCACCCAACTATTTTCGTATTTAATTTTAGATACAACTACTGCTGGACTAAAGCTACCCAAAACAAAATTGCTCCGATAGCATGACTAGAAAATATTTAATAATTAAAATGTGTGACCTTCAAAACGAACATTATCTATTCATCAAAACAAACGGTGCAGTCCGAATCCGAACCTAAGCAAACGTGTGTGACGAATAGTAGTAATGAATCTAAATCCATATCGTCCGTGCGTTATCAACATTCGAAGCTGAGCTTCCATCGCTGTATCGGCAAAAAACTTTTGCAATGTTCCCAATGCTACGAGGCTCACGCCTGAACCAATTTACACTAACTTTTATCGCATCCAATACGCTCTCGCAATTTCGTTTATCTAATCAGAAACGAAATCGCTCGCTGGTGATAAGAAAGTGTGGTCCGGACAAGTCATCATTTTAGTAGGAGTCACAATTAAAAAACTGTCGCGTTCTTAAATCACGTAATTTTTGTGTGCACCTTTTGCAGCGAATGCGTTGATAAGTGCAATTTAAAAGGTGCAAAATGCACATTTCGGCGGAAATAAACTTCCAAGACGAAACGAAACATTTGCAAAATAACAATGTAAACTGACGCCCATTTCGTGTGTTAGAAAAAGTGCAACCAAAAAGTTCAAAACGAAATACAAACCTGTGCGTGATCGTTTAATATCGTGATAAAAAGATAGATGTGAGTGATTCATCATGGATGCCAAATTAGTTAAGATACTTTTCGGATTATGCTTGGTAACTAGCTTGATGCGGCAACGGGCACAGGCTCATCCAGAAGGCGGACCCAACACCATTTGCATATTCCACGACACCAAATACACCTGCGACTGTGCATATTCAAATGAAGTAAGTATCGAAGCTATATTTGTTTCCATAAATTTGCAACTGACATTCAAATGTAACATTGACTTTAAAAGCGCATAAATAGTTGAGTGATTATGCAAATATGGATGTATTTTAAATGAGTAAGCGCGGTAATCGAATGGATTCGGTGTGTTTGGATTGCTGAGCTTAAGAAGCAGAACGTTTGCGACTGGTATTTAGTAAACAAAGATTGGTGCCTGGATAAGATAAAAGTAACTTTGTTGAGTAAGGGTATCTGGCACGCTGGCGATGTACAATCTCAATATATATCAGATTGCGAAATTAGCTCTCGTTTGTAACGCGTTCAAAATGGTCATTTATTCAATACTAGCTTCTATGCAAAGTGCTCATAATTACGGGTTCTTTAACTAAACATGGCAAGACTAGTAGATCATAAACATTTTAACTTTTATAACTTTTTTTTTTATTAACTTTTATTGTTTCGAACACTGTTACTCGTTGATTGGTTGACAGAGCACGTATTACTCAGCTTAGTCAACTGGTATCTGAAAGGTAGGTGATATCATGTTCTCAGTAAAAAGTTATCAGAGGCAATGTACTGAAGCTTATTGAATTTGCGGTATTTTTATGACAAATTCAGTTGCGTTTTGAGAGGAACTAATCGTTGATCTATATTGTTAGATTTTGCTGTGGTAAAAGCATAAACTAAATGCACGTATTTTCAATAAATGTCATAGTCGTGCAAGGTAAATATATAAAAGTAAGGTTGTTTTCTATATGATATGCATAGCTCCCGACAGTGTGATCGGAATGAAATTTTCTTGAAGCAAAATTTACGGACTGAAAAGCGGAGTGGCATAGCTTTTGGTTAAGATACGCTTAACATTACGGCCATCAGAGAAAGTTTCTTCAATTTTAAGCCATTTCCGATTGCAAATTATTTCTTAAGAGAAAATATGTTCTTTAAAAAATAACTACTCACTGAATTCTTAAATTTTTAAGCGTTTAAAAACACTTCCGAAGCTTTCTGGAAAAAAAATTTCTGGGAAGGAGAAAACTGTAAATTTTTTTGATAATGCATTTTCGATTCTATGATCGCCACGGACATTTTTGCCATCGATGACAAACTTGTTGCCACTGCCGTTGTTTGGAGTTTACCTTAAACTAAAAGCTTATTTGCTTATCGTGAATCAAATCAACCATACTTCCGTAATACAAGTTCCACAAATACTCCACATATTTAACTATATAGAGTTTATTGTTTATGAACATTTCCCAGTTTTTTGCGTTTACCTTGGGACGCCCTGTATGAGCGCTGAGTACCTAAAAGTAGGCAAGGATTTTTTTTTCAAAGTTTTAAATGGTCATAACCTCCGACAAAAACATTGGTTCATCACGAAATTTGCAGAGCATATTGATGTTGATTCAAACTATACATGACTAGAACTATACATGATTATGCAGGCAACCCTGTAGCTATGGCAGGCACCTGAAAATAAATCCTTCAAATCATCGAACCTTCCGAGAAAAATTTGTTCTTCAAAAAAATGCAAACGATTGATTGATTATCTTTTGTCCACCTTGACGAATTGAAGCTTTCAAAACTCCACGTTGCACGAGAACGGTCGAATTTGCAGTTCATTTAAATAGTCTGAAATAACCGAAACTTGACGAAATCGACCGAGAAGTATATTATAATTAAACCAATTATTTTCTACACTTTGAAGAACATTTATTTCAGTCAATTCAAGCATACTTTATTCCATTATAGTTTAGCCTAAAGTCTGTAATTTTGAATATTTTGAGAAAAATATCCCTGTTTAACAGTCTATCATTCAAAACCACAAATGAGTATTTTTGAGCAGGCCTGAAAAGTTCCCAATTTTATCTTGAAGATGGCAGCACTTGTCCATACAAACTAACGCTTCTTTTGACAAGTACTCAACAAAATTTCAGCCATTTTGGACGCGAAGTTGTTGTTTGACAACATGTTTTTGTGAAAACGGAAAAATTCGAGTATCGAATTGTTATTGAAAATGTGTCTTTGAAAGGCAATACGCCTACGCAAATCAAAGATAAATTGGATTCTGTGTACGAAGACTCGCACCATCATTTACCGCTGTGAAATTTCGGGCAGCTGAATTTAAACGTGGCCGTGCCAGCTTGGGAGACGATGAACGTTCGGGAAGTTCAAAAACTGCAACCACTGACGATCACATCGCTCAAGTACAGAAAATGAGAAAGCTGCCCCGGCGTTGGGTGCCACGATTGCTAACTTTAAACCAAAAACTTGTTTGAATGAACATTTCTAACACTTTATTGACGCCATTTAAGTGGAATAAATCAGAGTTTTGGTGCCAACTAATTACTGTAGATGAAACTTGGATACATCATTATACGCATCATTGCTTGACAAACTGAAGGCAGAAATTGTGGAAAAACGGTCACTTTGACAGAAATAAAAAAATTAATTTCACCAGAATAATGCGCCGACTCACACCTTAGCGGATGCCATGGCGAAAAGCACCGAATTATTGTTTGAACGGCTTGCCCACCTTCTTAACTCAACATGTCTAGCCCCAAGCAACTTCTTTCTGTTCTTTAATCTAAAAATTGCGCTGCAGATCAGAGATTTTCGTCAAATGAGGAAGTCAACACGTTTTGTAAACATTTATTTTTCAAAGAAATATGCCGATTACTATCTGGACGGGTTAAAGAGATGGGAGCATCGCTGGGAGAAGTTTATAGACTTACAAGGATACTAAGTAGAAAAATAAAAATAAATTTAAAAAAAAGTCTTATATCTTTGTTAGATTGGAGAATTTCCAGACTACCCTCGTATATGAGAATTTGAGTTTTAAGAGTTTAGTTTTCGAACGAATATTTAAGCAAGGTGTTTTAAAATTTCGGATCAATATAATTTTACTTGTGATATTATACTAGGTGGGGTGAAAAGTATCCTCTTTGACCACCAGAATGCGCTGCAATCGCAAAAAAGATTATTGTGCCTTATAGTCCATTCATATTTAGGCAGGCATGCCAAATTTCAGCGCGTTACAGCCATTTGTTTTGTTTTGACAGCCAATTTTTGTTGATGTGAGTATGGAAATAAACGATTTTCGTTCTCTCATAAAACATTATTTTTTGAGAGGCAAAACGGCGAAGGAAACAAAAGAAAACTTGGATAAATATTATGGGGCTAGTACTCCTTAAGATTACACCGTGAAATATTGGTTTCGAGAGTTTTGTGGTGGCCTAAACTCCACGGCCGATGAAGTCCGCAGCGGCAGGCCCTCCGATGCGGTTACACAGGACAATGTTAAAAAAATACATGAAATGGTGTTGGCCGACCGGAAAGTGAAGGTGTGCGAGCTAGCAGATGCCACAAAGATTAGTACTGAGCGCCCACACCATATAATGGGCGAGATTCTGCAGATGAATGCTGACACAAATAAAAAAAAACCATACAAATTTCGCCAACAAACTAGTCTTTCTAGAATATACAGATACAGTAGGTCAGAAAAACGTCACAGAATCCCTATTACTGGAAGACTAGCTAGCTCAGAGTCTAGGAATCAAACTAAGTCAAGTTATGGGCATGGTTAATCTACTAAAAATTTAAATATTGAGTCTTTAAAGTCCGCTTTTGACCAAGCCGAAACAAATTTCCCGTGTGCGTAGTACGCACTATAATAGTTCAGTGGCCAAATTTTTTCAGGCTGTACAGCAAGACAAGTGACAACTACTTCGCATAATGGGTTCTACGATTATACAATAAAATAAATTCAATTGAAAAATGCAGACTCGACCGGAATCAATAAACTTTTGAATAATAATTTAAAAATTTTTTTTTTTAATAATAATTTAATTTTTGAATACATCGATTATTTTTTTTTTCGAATCGTTCGAAGAAAATTTCTAAAGTAGCTCATGGACATATGTGTGGCCTATTTGGAAAAAAAGTCTTAAGGGGTTATATACAGTTAGAAGGCCGGAAAAAGACGTTTTTTTATTAATTTTTTATGAAAAGGTATTTTACTTTACAAAAACAAAAAGTGTACATGCATTTAGTGCCAACATCTAACTTCATAATGGCACTAATAATTTGTAAAAATATTGATCTGGTGCGCTCCTCCAGACGATCTCCTGAAGGTCTTCCAAAAAAAGGTTTTCGGCGGTGACCACGATTTCTCCGGTATAATTCATCTGAAGTAAAAAAACCACACAGATTCTTTTAGTAGATAGATGAAATTAAGTATTGATCGAAGGAACAATCGAAATTTAGATTTTTGACAAAATGGCAGCTTCGTAAAAAAAATCAAATATTTGACCAAAATTGCCATTTAAAGTTGTTTAAAAAATAGAAATAATTATCCGAAATCTTATTCCTTCGTTTAATACCTGAGGAATATATCTGGGAAAGTTGTGTTAAAATTTCAAACCGTTTGGTTGAGCCGTTTTTTACAAATCCTGGTCACCGACTTGGAAACATAGTTTTGAGAAAAACGTGTTTAAAGTTTCGGAAAAAGTTAACACATAGATCATTTTTTTTTAGTTACATGGAGTCATCTGTTCTAGGGCCATAAGATGTACCCTTTGTAGCCTCACCAGCTTCTAATACTTCGATTTGATGCTGTCTACGAGCCATTCTTCCCTCTCGCTTACTCCCATGCGCTTCGGTCTGTACTCCGCCTACTTTCTAACAGTTCGAGATGTGATTGCAAATATGAGTATATCTCGGAAAAAACTTGTCGGATCGATTTGAAATTTTCAGGGAATATTATCAGTTAAATATACATTCTAAAAATGCAAAAAATAAAAAATCGATTTTAACTGTATATAACCCCTTAAAACGAAATGTTAGAGTTGTGCTTATGTAGGTAAGTGATTAGAGCTCTGGCTTTTAGTGTGTGGAATCCTTTGTTGGGTGGTTTTGATAGCGGTATGGTAAAACTAATATCGAAACGCTATTGAGCATCATATCATATTCAAAGATATGCATCTGAATCAAATCAGCTGCGAAGTGAGTGAGGACTATTATCACTTTTGCCGTTGAACAATCAACATTAAATATGCGCCACTGTTCTGAAAAACCACTCGTTAAAGAGCAGCATAAGCAGAAAATAAAAGCGATTTATTTAATCAAATCTCATCTTTATAAAATAAATGCCCGATATTTCAAATAAGTTACAGGAGAGCAATGCTATTTTTTTCAATAAACCCAGACAAATTATTTCGCAACACTCAAAACCAACCTTTTGTTGAGATTGAGTTTTAGTTTTTTTCTTTGAAAAAAATTCAACTCTTATTTGCTATTCTCAAAGCGAATGTGGTTTACCTTAACATAACAATAATCAATATTGTTACCACGAAAATGAAATCCATACACTCATAGTGTATTATTCTTTGTGATCTATCATACATTTACTGCACACCTATGTTTATTTTTAGCTTTTGTGACTGATCCATGGACTTTCATCGGGCAACATCTCTACTCTAACGAGTTTTTTAAATAAATATTTGAAGATTTTATGTCGACATTGAAATCATTATTTGTCGAATCAATGGATGTTGCTTGTAGCTTGTACACTTTTTATTTACAAATTTCGGTACAGAAGAGCAACGAATTTAATGGGACAAGAGATGAAAAATTGACTACGTTGTTTTGTGTTTACTTAAAAAAGAGTTCTAATTTTCACACGATCGAAATGTAAATAGAGAATGAGTAATAAGATCGTTTCTAAGGTGATGTGATTCGAAAATGAAAACAATTTGTAAAATTATGATTTTGGATTTTACAGTAAACATTAGTATGCAATCAAAATAATAAGTCTTGATCATACAAACATTTCTTCATTTCAATACAATACCACCACTCAAATAAACTTATTAACATTTTTTCTTTATTATCTACAGGCTATAGAGTTACCAATACTAGATGGCAACGTTATTCATATTTCGATTGCTAACTGCAAAAATATTGTGATAGTATCCAACTTCCTACTGAACACCTACGGCCTAAGAAGCATTAGCTTTACAAATGTCGAGAACTTAGTACTGCAACAAAGTTCTCTAGCATTTCCACAGCTTCTTAGCAGTACACGTCTAATTGTCGCATTCAATAATGTCTCCGTTCGAAGTATGGACTCACACACGTTCAATGGAAACATTGACGAAATCACATTCACTTCATCGAAAATTGATCTCATACGACCGTTTGCATTCACTGCATTTAAAGATAAGGCGTATTTGGTAAAGTTCGTCAGTACAGTATTTGGAGTAGCTGAACCACAGGTAAAATAAGATTTTACAACAGCAAAGAACATAGAATTATTTTGTGTATTTTACAGGCTTTCAAAAAGTTCAGTGTGGATCAGTTGGAAATTGCCAATTGTGTTTTTCAGACGACTTTACCGTCTCGAGCTTTTTATAATATTGACGTTAAAGACTTTTTTAAAGTCTATGGTACAACATTTAACGGAGCATATTCAAGGGCATTTTCATTTAGTGGTAACTATAACATATGACAGAATTCGCAATGTTATAAATTCAAATTATAATTTTTAGCGGTTTCGATGCTCACTTTCACTGACAACCAGTTCAATACGTTTGACGGCGAATGCTTCGAAATCAAGATTGCAGAGAACGTGTTGATTCGAAACAACACTTTCACTAATAATCATCCTGCCATTTTTCGAGGTAACCATACAGCATGTCTATTCCACATTAATTTTTAGCATATTCTTTGTTTCTAATAAATATTGAACATTTCCAGAAATTACAGTTACTGCCGATTCTTTGAGACGCAGCGAGAAAATCGAATTCCGCTTATTCGACAATAAATTTCAACAAACCAATGGTCCAGTTCCTTTATATTTAAGTAAAAATTTTCAAGTAGCGATAAGAAAGTTATTTTTCACAGTCGAAGTCGATTGTGATCAAATCATTAAACTAGCTAATAATGAATTTTTCAGCAGCTATGACGATTTCATATATTTATTACTTAGAGGTAGTGAAAAATATGTAACTTTTCATCAAATGCTAACGGTTGACTGCAAAAACAGATCAGATTGGTTATATATAGGAATCGGACTGGGTGGTTTACTTTTACTAGCAATTATCGTAGCAGTATTAGCTGTATATTTTGTAAGAAAGAAACAGAATAAGAATAAGTTGGATATTATCATGCCAGAGACAAAAACTTATCGAGAAACGCAAATTGTTCTTCAGATTGAAAATGCTGGATTGCTAAAGACTGATATGTAAAGTTTATTAAGTTGATTAATGGAGAAACAAGCCTTTTGTTTTTCAATAAAAGTATTTTAATTAAAAACCCAAAGGTATTTTCTTGCAATTTATGTAGCTGAATTAGTTTTATTTATTTATACTCCATTTTACAGATATATTATCCAATTACAAAGAAGAACAAACTCCGAGTGCGCCGCAAAGAAAGGTTTAGAATTTGCAAGTGTTCTTCACAAGAACAATAAGAAAAATAAACTTGTGAAGGAGACATCGGGTAAACCTGCACTGGAAGGATTCGATTGCATCTGACAAGTACACAAAATGAGGAAACTAAACTTGGGAACAGTAATCAAATGTGGTACATACAAACGATGTGAAAAGATGGATACAAGTGGAGATACTGAGTATACAACGAGTGCGCCGTGGAACAAATCCTGTTATTCTTGAGCCATTAGATGTGATCAATTGTACATAGAGCTCAAATTTTAGATGAGAATCGAAGAAGACGCCAAGGTCTTTATGATGATCTACATATGACAACAGACTACCAGAAAGTGTGTAGTCAAAACAGACAGGTAAAAGTTTGTTTATAAAAGACATAACCACACATTTGCGAATATTGAGCTAAAGACAATTCACAGTGCACATTGCAAATGTCTAAAGCAGTTAAGGCCAATTGAAATCGCCGACAGTCATTAATTGATGCGATGCAGTTTAACAGTTTAAGCTCAAAGAATGGAATAGGAACTGAGGGAATGTGGAAGATCATTAATGAATAAAACTAAAACAAAGGGAACAAGAATGGAACCTAGGGGGACACCCGACGAGAGATAAAAGGATGGGGAACACAACACTTGAAAATGACGCGACAAGCACGAATATCAATATAGGAAGATATCCAGGAGTGTAAGCCATCAGAAATGCCAAATTACGAAGCTTATTCGACAATACACCATGACTGACCCTGTCAACTGCCTTATGAAAATATCTCAATATGACATCAAATTAATGCCCATCATCCAACGAATCAGCATCAAAATTTACGAAACTTAACCAAGTCGGCGAATGGCTAATATATTTTGGAAACATATGGCAACATCACAATTGAACGTTAAGCTATCCGGAAGTGTTTAGTAGTTCCAAGGGAATTAATGTAGGATCAGAAGTTTTTAGTATGGTTGGAAAGGAAAGAGATCCCTATGTGAGCAAAGTATCCTGCGCAGATAATGCGATAACATTTTTTGCTTCTAGTCGAGATCTGTAGAAGTCTTGAAATATTCTACACATGCCTTGTCTTTTTTGTGGAAGAGACACAGGTGGACTAGAAGATTTGCGGGAGCGTGTCCAGGGGGTGTAAAGTGAAAATAGTTTAGAAATCAAAGCTTGAAAGGAACCAAGAGCTGTATCAATTTCTATGCCATGAAAGAAAGAAGTTCAATTTGTAGAATTAAGTTCGCAAGCAATTCTCACAATATCGGCTTAAAATGTTGAAGTATGCAGAAATAAAATTTTTCTTCATAACTCGAGTATGCTTGTCAGGTGTAGTCCACCGTTTTCAATACCTTTCAGAAACCATCGAGTGCGTGCAGCGAAGGTTTACACGGTCATTATTCATCAAATTTAATATCCTCCATTCCTCATTTGTTGCCCACCTTTCCTATCTACAAGTCTCTTCTTTGGAGTCACGTCGATTTTTCGCTAACGAGTGATTCCTCTTTAAATCGAAGCGTGGAGTTATATTCGATTTCACTGATTGTATCCAACTCCGCAGCTCGTTGTGGTTCTTTAGTCCAGAATAATTCACTGGTTCGTTTACGCATAAAGATGTGTAGTTCTTTTCTTCGCTGATTAGAGACCTTAGGCGTCATTAAAATATTGGGCGCCGTCCCTTACCATAATCGTAGTTTTTATTTAAAAAGCGCATGAAGCAATTTATATTTGGCCTAAAGGTTAGGGTGATGATTCAATTGTGTTTTTTTTTATTTATTTTTTTTCATTTCGTTAAAAGGCGGGTTTTTTGTGCCTCTATCGGGCGCTCGGTAGGATAGGTAGCATTGAAAACATTAACAATCCTGCTCCAGTTGTTGTTCTTTTCAATTCTAACTATCCTATCTAGCTGTAAATAGAGCCGAACAAAAACGCAGCTAATGTTGTTATTCATGTTGTAATGAAATTTTTTAAAACGAATGGATGTATCAAACGTTTTTTTCTGCCTTCAAAAATCGATTTTCTTATTTTCCGGAAATCTTTTAATTACACAATTTTAATTTTGCATTTCCTAGAAATCAAGGTTTGAGTTTCAAATATAACTATTCGAACCTACTCTACTTTTCGACTGCTCGAAGATTCACCCACTTTCCGGTAAAGTTAAGTAAAGCAATCCCACGACAACCCTCGTACGGGTCTAGGGGTTGAAGCTGGTAGAGAGCATCATTACAATTTTTTAATCATTGCGGATACGAGTGTGGAGTGATTAGTTCCACGACTCACTTTACCCCTGATTTAAATCAGGTACCTAATCAGAGCTAGGTGAACTCAAAGCTTGGTGCGCGGACCCTCGTCGGAACCTAGATTCGAACCAGGGACCCCACACGCAAGAAGCCAGTGCTCTACCCACTAGGTAGTTTCGAGCAATTCCCTTTAGTTTCGGTAAGTTACCCGAAAGTGTGAGAGAACTACCCAAAACTGCACAAAAGGGCCCAAAACTTTGCGAATACTTCTGAGCTTTGCAAATATTTTTACGACTTAAATGGAGCTATTAAGAAAAAATTGCTAAATAGATTGATTGGGATCTGTTTCCAAATCTAAATTATTTGCATTGATAACCGCATATAGGATCTAATGTAAAACGGCTGTTTTTTTTAGCTTTTAGCACAATCGAATTTCTATTTATCTAACTTCAAAATAAATTAGTTTACATAAATTAGTTTATATAAATCGTATCTTTGAAGTGAGGCAAGACACTTTCATTAGCATCCGTACTACCTCAAATTCAAACCGAAAGAATATTCCACCGGTATTTGTAAAAATTCATTTTGTTTTTTGGTTTTTTTTTTTTAAAAAAAACCATAAATTTGCAATCGCGAGCAATAAGATGAATTAAATTTAGAACTATAAATTTAATAAAATAGGACTCACCCAACAGATAACTGCGTATCTAGAGCTTGATTAACTGTTAGCACTGAATCAGACAAAGCCAGACCTTTTGAAAGTAACGAAGAGTGACTAGCAATGGTGTCTTCAATACACGTCATATCTTCAAATGACTTATCATCTACACAAAATATACGTTGATATAATATTTTCAAAGTATTTCATATATTTTCAAATACCTGGCAAGTTTAAGTCTTTCTTCATTAAATTCGCACTACACATTCCACCCAAGTATGACAATTCGTATTCCAAACGAATCAAACAGGAATTGGAAATATTTAGCTGTAAAGAACAAGAATATAATTTCGAACCTCGAAATCAGCGTTCAAAGTTTGAATTACCGTTATAGGATTATCATATCCAATGACTAACGCTTTGAAACCAAACTTATTTGCTTGCTGATCTTGCGCGTAAAATGAAGCAGTTTCCAGTGAAAACTCGATTTTGTTACCAGGTAAAACTAAAGCTTTCTGTGACCAGTTTGACGGCCTAGAAATTTTATGAAGAGTTGAAGACTTATAAGATTTTCTCTCTTACTATTTTCCTATTTATAGATCCTTACGTATTGAATTTCTTGATGATGATCCAATCAGAGTCTGAATATTTGTCGTTACTATCTTTATAACCATCTGGAGATCGTCCAAAATAACTGCTGAATACACTTGCATTTTTACAACTCTGCTTCATCCAACAAGCATTGTTGTCCAGAATGTCAGGAAAGTCTTCATGATCTGAATACTGTACGTTCTTCTGCGGTTTCGATGGAATCGATAGGAGCAAATAGTCTTCCAACTGCGCCGTCCCACATTGACTATCGAATTCGACGGTCATCCATTGAACGCACGGAGGAAATTCCACACTACAATTAGAAATTAGTTCAGTTGAAAACATATATACCTAACGTCATCAAAATTACCGAAAAGTATTGAGAGTTGCACTTTTGTAAGGGTGTTCGCTTTCGACTATGCAATAGTGATTGCTCGTAGTGCACATATCATACCCAGTCCGCTCAACTTCATCAGTTTTTCTCTTAGCCATGTCAGCATTGTCTTCCCTAACGTCATGGTTTTCGTCTTTCGATTGATAATTCATTTCTTTCGAAGCGTAGAGCTGATTTAAGGCTGCCACATGGGGTAAAAGCTCTTTTATCAGCGTCAGTACTTGGATTGAACTCTGCAACAAAATTGATTGGTCAAAATGGGCAGAAGTTAAGGAGGGTTTAAAATTACTTTTGGATCATTACAGGCTAGAGCACCTATATGTGCATAAATCGATGGCAGCAATGTATGAAACATATTCGACGAGTCCATGTTGAATAGTTCTAAAAGTTGGATTATCGTCAACTGAGTACTCTCTTCTGAATCACTTTTCCCCATCTCCTTCAAATAGCCCTGATGCTCCTGACTGTTATTCATCCTATCATTTCCGTTGTATTTCGTTATACGACCATTTTTGAAAATCTTCTCGTTCAATTCGCTTTCTTCGATCAAATCCTTCGGATGAATTTCAGTCGCACCTATTTCAATTTCAAAATCAAACGGATTTGTCGAGCGTTTGTCGAACTTCAAAGTTTCCATGATTCCCTTAGAAAATGATTCGAGCCGTTTTGTTATATCGCGAGCTGTTGACAAGTTTCCGTCTTGTGTAACCGAATGGCGTGAATTGTTTGCCCAAGTGACATCGATGTGTTCTTCAATCGGTGTAATATTGTGCTCAGAGTCGATGGTTTGTGTGTGATTCGAGGAGTTTGGGCTTTTGTCACTGGGTGAAAGAGAAGCTGCCAAGGTGTTACGAGCTAGAATTAAGAGCTCAGTGCACTTTTTTGTTATGTCTGTTGCAATTTGTAGTGCTGTATCACGAGCAGTGATTTCACTTGTATAGACTGAAGAGTTCCCTTCGCTTTTTACAGGTGTGCTGTAAATGCAAATGTAATGCCATTTACATAAAGTACAAACTTACTGAGCCAAACATGCATATTTTTGGAAGGTTGCTTTACACCAATTTTTTATTTATTTAAATATTGCCTGGAGGGACATTAATGGCCAGCAAATATCTTACCTGTAATATAAAATGCATGGTATTTGACCTCTCATTGTCGTCGTGCCATTAAAACTCAAATCGCAGGTATTAAATGTGAATATTGTACCGCACGGGCCCCGAATCGACCCAGTACCACCGTCGCCAGAACAAGTGCGGGCTCCTTGAGAGCAAAGTCGCAATGCGTATCGACCGTTTTCCTATCATATGATGATTAATTTTGCCACATGGCTTCAACTTTTATTATAAAATAGTCAGTACCTTTATATGAACTGGTCTTTCGAATTTTATCTCTGCCATATCGTTTTGTACGATATCCTGATCATATGATCCTGAAACAGACTCCAAAGTCTCCCATTTGTGATGCGATTGTGTTTCGTTTGTATTATCATACAACACTTCCAATTGGTATTCATACGAACCTGTACCTGTATAGACCATAGCCCCTGCGATGGCTATGCCAGGCCTGTCAACTGAAAATCCAATAGCGTCAGGTCCGAAGTTTCCTGTATTCCAGGTGCGGCTGGTATCTACACGAGCAAATCGACTTCCCGTCGAATGTAGAATACGTGGGGGCATGAATGTTGTATCGAACTAATAATAGCATAAAATATTTTCGGGTTAAAGGCATCTTTTTTAAGAATGTAGATTCATATCCTTACATCCTCCGTTGAATTTTGGTATACGATTTCTGCCAGAACCTTTGCCAGTAACTGCGAACAATTATCAATCAATCCTTGATTGATATCTTTTTCCAGCTTCGATTCATTAAAGTTGCAACTACGATTGTAAACATTTTCAATTTTTACTTTAATAGGACTCGAAATGATATCCAGAAGACGTATTAGAACATCTTTGAACGTCCATGAATTGCTCAAGAAATCAATTTTCTCTTGCTGCGTGCGATAAATCATTTGTTCGACAAGAATAGGATATTGATGATTTTCTGTGCTGGATAACATTGGCAAACCAGCATTGTCACTCGGGCTAATTATTGATTGGCGTTCATTGCCAGGTGTAAGAAGAGAGAAAGTTGATCGTAATTTCACTGAAGGATTGCAGAGTCCAGCCAAAATAGCACTCAAGAATCTCGAATGCATGATTCCCTGAAAACATAAAGGATACGAACAGTCATTAGATACACTTTGAACTTTTTAGTTTGATCTTTGCATTTCACTTTTGTGAAAAGATATAAAAAGAAAAATTACCTTATCCATTTGTGACAGCAGATCACAAAGGCAATTCCACTTCAATGAAGATGTTGGATAGAAAGCGTCGAAGCATGCTACGAAACTCCTATGGCATTCATCCAAAATTTCGACTGTCATTTTGTAGCCTATTTTAGGATTAAAAACAATAAATTATCGCTGTTTCCTTATGGGCACAATTATGTAATTCCTTACCATCTTCATTACTGACATCACGAAAAACATCGTCACATAATATTTGAATTAGCATGGCTCTCACATTTCCAATACATTCTGCTAGTTGAATATTTTCTGTATTCGATTTGCGAACAGGCGCAGGTATATCATTTGGACCAATAAATACACGAGGAGCTGTCGGCAAATTCTTTGATGCATTGCCTGAAATCGAAATTGGTTGGTCGTTTAAATGATCCCTGGGTAAATTCAAGCACGATACTTACAAACTTGCATAGCAGTTTCATTCGACTTTTTCGCAGCTGACTTCAGTAGTTTCTGCGGATATATTTCATTGCTGTACTTCCTTAACAGCCGCAGCGAAGATTTATTTACATACACCAGATGATCTAAAATGTTTTTCACCTGTAGCTGTTTGGACTTATCTCGTTGCTCCCTCAAGTTGCCCTTGAATGCTTCCCATGACCAATTCAACAACAGAACAAGACTATCAAAACACTCTTTGGTGACGGTGTTTGCAAAACATTTCGATACTTTATGAACAGGATCAATATCAACAGGCAGCGGTGTTTGTTTAGCTTCAGGGGTTATCAGCCTATATATTATCGAGGGGATTTGTCCAGAGTTTACGTCGGTCCCATTATTGGCTTTCTTGGACGATTTGAAATTGAAAACGATCTGATCTTCTGTAGTAACCGAGCCCTGGCCAGATGATCCACAGTCGGATGATGGACCGGCTATACGTGCCCATACCAAATACCAATGCGATGCCGTTGCGCAAACAGGTTTCGGGAGCATTATATGGTATTTATTGCGAGCAGGACATTCGTATGGAATGTCTTTTGTTTCGGAAATGAGAATACCATCTTTTTCGTAATTCCCACCATCGACGCCCAAGTCAAATAGCTTGAGCTTACAAGTATACTCTCCTCGGCCACCAAACATGCCAAAACCACCTAGAAAACATGAAAATAGATATTATGGCAGATGCAAGGAATTTCGAAACAGTGAAGGGTCACTTACAAATCGTAACGTCAGTGTCAGCCATAAAACGAATAGCTTCAACACTATGCCCTGAATAGCCCCATCCACCGCCGAAATTCTCGAACCGGTTGATGATTTGGTACTCATTTGACTGCGACTCCTTTGTCAAGTTAGTCTGTTGAGGTGTAGTTTGCTCGAAACAATTCGGGCTGAAATACAGACAAGTAAGTATTATATAATTGATAGTAACTAGGATTTTTACATAGCATCCTGAGCTGATGTTAAAATGTCCAAACAGGCCAACAAGTTTAAGGACGCTTGAAGTCTAGTTACACTACTGTCTGGCTTCTGTGATAGGGCTAGTTCAGGTGAAAGAATCGATTGAAAATTTGAATCCTGGAAACAAAGAAACGAACGCAGATATAATTGATTAGTCTGCATGATTATAATTGAAGAGTTTAGTATATTTCCATATTAGCTTACACAAGAAACAAAACTATTTTTCATGATATATTTTTCCTTGACGTAATAATATTAATAGAGACGTTTTTAACTGAAGACAAATTCGAAATTTGTAATAAAACATTTATGCACTTTGAAATAAGGTGGATTAGCGCTAATTGAGGAAAAAGGAAGGAAAAGGACAAAAAAAGATTTTGCAGCTACAGCCATAGCTTCGCTATGTTAATAGGATAAATCTAAATATTTTAAGTCAACTCCAAACAGGTAGACGGCTACGGCCCGGCATTAACTGTTTTCAAATTATTTTTTCTCTCCTCTTGTGTTTATAGTTTTGAACAATTCTCTCTCATACAAGAGTAACTTTTGAATTTGATGTTAGTAGCTGTTACATTTCTTTAAATTTCAAGCATTGACAAAAAGCAGGATCAATTCAAAAATACTCAACATATTGCCCCAGCACGTCAAGTTCCATACTCACCAGATTACTAGTAATTTGACTTGCAAGGACATTGTAGTACATAATTTTCCTGGCACCTCCATCGAAAACCCAGAGCACATTAAAATGAGGATCCAGGGCAAAAGCTATTTGAGGACATGGTTTCTCCGACGGTGATTTATGTTCTTGACGTCGGCGTTTCCTCTGCTCTGCCAAGCTGTTGTGATTCTCTTGCAATTCGAAAATTTGATTTCGGATCTCATGAGCACTTCGCGACATTTGATCTTGATTCGCATTTGCGTTGATGTTTTGATTTATTTCGGGCATCGAACATGCATTGGCCTGAATAATTCGCACGAAATTCACTTGATCATTATAATGTGCAATACAGTTTCCATCGCGACGATTAATCGTCAAGACGTGAAATGAAAGTGATATCGTAGGAATGAGTACTGAAAATAAATCGTTCTATTTTCTTTCAAACAAATATGGCGAAAAATTTGCTTACGAATTGTTTTCTTTCCTGCAACAATGTTCACTTTCGGTAGCATTTGCGGCGTAATGAGTGATTCGTCGATTTTGATGAACGTCTGATCACCACTTGCACCAACCCAAGTGGCTTTCTTGCCGAAACTTGGTCCAAGGCCACTGAAGAGAATATTTAATTCATCCACTTCGTCAACTAAGAGACTGAAATTTAGACTTACAATACAGTTCCAGGTGCACAATTCCACAAGAACTTCTGACGTTGTAAAAGTATATTTGCAGCTGAATTATCTTTGGATGCTGCTTCGTCTTTCGAAGATTCATCTAGCAATGGATTTTTGGGGAAATCGTTCGGAAGACGTCCTAGTTGCCCTTTCTGTGACCATTTCCGATTAATACAGAAAATATTTTCAAAGCCTGATATTACCTGGTAATTTCCAAATGTGTACACTACGCCTTTTGAAGTCAAAAGAACCGTATGATTGCTACCAGCTGCAATTTGACTGATTTGCCCTTGCACTTTAACTTGAAACGGCCCTAAAATCGGTTGTAGATCTCCTGTCCCCAGCTGACCATATTGATTACTACCAAATGTGAATACTTCTCCCGCCAAGGTCAGGACGACCGTATGATGCAGGCCACAAGCTATTTGAACGACCGGGCTAGAAGTTGGTAACGGAACTTTTTGCGGTGCAAGCGGAGCTACTCGGGGAGTATCACGTTCAACATCCGACGGAGTATTACCTTCTTCGTTTTTCTTGTCTTTCTTGCGTAGAATTAAGCTTTTAGAGCGCTGGCGGTTTATTAATGTAATCTGCTTCGATTCCTTTGTGCCTGAAGAGAATTAAAGTGAAATAAAAATGTTACTTTGCACATTATTTAAAATATTGACAAACCACATTAAGTAACACATACCATTAATTTCACTTTCCTGCATAGAAATACAAGAAGAACATGCTCCACATTTTGAACATCCAGCATCTCCATGACCGCAAGGGCAAAGCCTACGAAGTATATACTTTGTGAACAATCTTCAATCATATGAAAAAAAAAAAAGCTCTTACGATCCCGCAACTCGATCCTCCATGGAAACATTCAACGATGACACACAAGATACATTATAGCCTGTACACTCCTTACACACAGAACATACCTACAACGGCAAACACTCACAGACATATATCATCACTACTTACGCAATCTACTCACTCGACATTGTCCTTGTATCAGAACGTGATCGTCTACATCGCACATATTCGAAAAATCTAATTTTGGCTTACTGCCACTAGCTGTTATATCATTTTCCAAAATATTCGCCTCCCTCTCCTTTGCAAATACCCTTCCACATTGGCCCTTATTGTTCAGACCGAACGTAAATAGCTGCCCTTTACTATTAACCGCAACACAATGAGCTTTCCCCACTGAAACTTTGGTAATATGCTGATTTTGAAGATCGGTAACGAATCCCATTGAATCGCAATGGGCAGCATCCTTGCCGAACATAATCAACTTTCCAGATTTTGTTACAAATGCAGATGTCCCGTTATTACACGCTGCTTGAGTTACGATGTGTCCGTCGACTCGGCTTAATTTCTTCGGCTTTGTGGCTTTTGGTTGACGACGATTTTTCGAGGTGTCACCATCTTCGCCGCGTCGAGCAGTTCCTGCAAAATACACAGTACCATCATCGTTCACGAGCAGAGCGTGAATTCCATCGTGCCCAATAGCAATCTGCGTAATGTTGGAAACTTTCGAAATGATGAGCTCAGTCATTTTCATTGTTGGTGTCCGACCGACTGACTTCAAGCCGAGCGATGCTGATTTGCCGTAGTAGTAAATTTTGCCATTCGATGCTCGAACAAGACCGAATTCTTTGCCGCACACAATACTTTGGATTTCGACATCGTTCGGGAGTTTGGGTTCGAACATGTTGTATGACGATTGGATCTGTGAAAGGTTTGGGATTATATAAAAATAATTATCTACAAAACAATTGCATACACAAAATTAAGTATACAATTAATTGACTGTGTGTTAAGTATACAATTAATTGACCCAGACATGTACATTGTGCGGATTGCTATCAATGCCCAGAATTCAAAAGAATGATTTCCATTAGGCAAAAGTGAATTAATTATGGATACTGAGCCCAACGTAAAGGAAAAAGATGGTACTTTGAATATATTGCATGAAAATATCAGAAGCATTTGTAACGAAATTGATATCATCAGTATCTACCTCAAATCTAATAGTTGCATTTACATTGTAGTCCTCAATGAAATATGTATACACATAAACCAGGGCTACTTTTGCAGCAGACAATGGGGTTATGGAGAGGGAAGAGCAATCCTCTTTAAATCAGATATTCGTTCTAAATGTACCAGTACGTCTGGCAAATATCACCATTGTAGTGGAACTGATGCTCAACGCGGAAAAAAAAACAACATTGGTACCTTTTACAAAGCACTCAGCGACGATAATCAACATTTTTTAAGTAGAAGTATAGTAAATTAATTACAGTAGCAGATGCAATTATAGACATTTTACACAAGAAAACAAACGCATACAACGACGACATTCAGCATACCGAAAAAAATTATGTTCCATGTTAATTATAAATTTTAAAAGATTGATATAATAGCGTCGGAGGAAGAAGACCAGGGTGTAAAGAATTTTGAGCTCACATTAATCTTAACAGTGGTGAATTATAATAATAGGTGCAAGATTTTGCAAATGGAATTGCAAAAGTTTCTGGGCAATGAGTGTCTCGGGAGAGATTTCGAAGAAGGATGTCATGACAGATCGGATGATTGGGTAGGTCTGAGCAAAGCTAGTACAGAAAACACAGATCGAGGAAAATATGATGAATGGAGATCTATTAAAGGTTTAGTTAGTTTAGTCGAGCGGGAGAGGAAACGAAACGTTGGACTGATTCGATGGAATTTTGGTTAAAACTGTGTTGAGTAGGCTAACAGATGTATACTTAGGAGTAGACCATTATATAGCATTTGTTGACAGGAATTCTCAAGAATAGTGAGATTCGATTGGAGTATGTAGCAATTCTCAATCGACTTTATTCTGGAAAATATTTTTGGGTGGTCTGCAAAGAGAGAGCATTCGCCAAAAAATGATTGGAGGAAGGTCGTTTACGTAATATAAGACCAGAAGGAGGCCGAGAATGAAGCCTTTGGGTAACGCCAGTACATTGCCGAAAAGGAGCAGACATGCAAGGATATCTAACGCGACAGAGCCATCAGATTCAAACCATAGAATGATGGTTGCAAAGAACCCAAGATTTTGCTGCTTACTAAGGAGAACATTGTGATTAACAAATTTAAAGGCATTGGCAAAGTCAGTATCGACCGCATGTATGTAAAGTCGTAAAGCAACCAAGATTCGTATACGTTGAATGTAGAACTGCTCTTTTTGCTGAGCAGTGAAAACTGCTCGCTACCTTTGATTGCTCATTGCCAGTGTTTGTTCGTTACCTGCTCATCGCTTTCGTTTATTATTGTCCTCTGACTGTGCTTGATACATAGATTCCTAGGTTGAGATTGGAATCGCATTGTATGCTCACAATGCGACCAGTATATTTCTCCACTGTTAATTTAACCGATGATGTTATAGTCGTTTCGATATCATTTCATTGAATTCTGGCTAGTTAAAAAGTGATTCAGCATCATCATGTGGTTCGCTTTGTTGAGCGTATATAGGTTCTGCTACTTTATTTCGAATGTTATTGGATATCCAACGTTAATTTCTTGTTGTAATGTGCCCAGAGCATGTTAATTTCGAAACACATGCTGCTTACACCTAGAAGCTAAGAAAGTGCAAAATGCAACATTTTCGTTGGTTTCAAGATCACTAAAACGTATTAATTGTAAACGCATTAATTGTTCGGCAAAAGTTTATATATTTCTTGTTTTTCCTCCAAGAATTGCCTTTTGCAGATCGTTTTTTTAGATCGGCAGATACAGGGATGATTTTTCTTGCAGGTAGATGGCCTTCACTACTCATTTCTCTCGTAACCTTCTAAAAAGAAGCAAGGAGTGTGAAAATTTCAAGAGAGAAAACAACCAAATTGCTCACTGCTCTTCACAAAACTTTCTGCCCTACAAAAGAGCAGTGAACAGTTGAACAGCATGAGCAGAAAGCAATCGCACTGGTAACTGCTCTTTTCAAAGAACAGTGCGATTAGTAGTAGTGATCGCAGGAGCAGTCCCATCTCTAGTTGAATGACTTATGAGAAATCTCTGCTGCTCTTTCACAATAAGATGACCATATTCATTTATAATATAATCATAGAGCAGGAAGGGAGCAAGGAGATGTGGCTGTAATTCAAGACGAGAGATAAATCATCAGACTTGTAGATGGGAGAGAAGGAAATATGCAACCAGTTAAGCTTTTGTTAATAATGATGGCTATGTGAAAACAGAAGGAATTTCATGCCATTTGCAAAAAGATCAAAAGAAGATCATTGGAGCTAGAATTAGTTGTTTTAAGATTATTTACCATCAAGGAAATTCAATATACAGAATTCATTATAAGCACTTAAAGTGTTCATATGTCATAAAAATTTTGGACGAGATAACGACCGCAGAAACCAATTAAAAATGAATCCTATTCAACAGGCCTTCTATAAAACCTTGCCCGAATCTGCGAGGAGTCAATGCTGATTTGAAAAGCATGTGATGCACAAGGACCGTGCAATTTGATAGAATGATGGAGTATATGGAAGAAGAGAGGTATTTAAAAGTAGATAGATCTAACTAAGCTCATGACTAAAGCGTTATACCTTTTGGATTTGATTCTGATTAAGAACTTCATCTTCGAAAGCTGCATATCCAAGTGTACGGAATTTCTTACGTGCCAGTTTCAGAATTAATTCATTGGCTTGTGCTCCGTTAGCAGAGAACAGCTGCCTAACAACAAGGGTATCCTAAAATGAAGCCAATTAATATTGAAATTGAGAAAAATGTAAGAAGGTCTACATACATCCTTATTGGAACAGATTGCATTTATTGAGTCTTCATCAGCAAAGAGCACATAATTTTGACCTTCTCTCGTTGGCAGGCTGTTCATCGTGTGATTTCCGATCACTGCCAAAGTATCGGTATTCACGACGAGAACCGAATCATTATTTCTCCTGGATAATCGTTTGTAGTACAATTTTCCCTGAAAATGGACAAAATATGAAAACAGTCGTTCAATATTAATTCATAGCAAAATACACTTACTCCACAATAACCAAGCCAGCCAGATTTATCCTTTCCGAATCCACTATTCAAATTATACACGTGGCCCTTGTATGTCCCATTGAATCCAGTTCCCACTTTCAGAAGACAATTATCAACAAGTAAGTATAAATACTTTCCATCAGATACCATTGCCGGCTGAGTGTTATAATTAATATATGAAGCCAGAGCAGATCGAAGTGAGAACTCATCGATTAGTGAATTCTTCGGTACACCATGACTATGAAACTCCGGTTTCGTCGGTTTATTTAAAATAGCGCAAATTACAGTTCGTTGAAGCGATGAAAGAACTAGCGGAAGGTGAATTGCTTGCGCTGATAGAAGTTTTGGTGACATCAACAAAGCTGTGATGGCCTTGAGGATTTTTCCCGTATCGCCACGAGCAACACATAGACCAAGCAATGCAGAACAAGCTATTGACGACCAATATCCTCCAACAATTGTATTATCAGAAGCCATTGGACCGTGAAAGCTAGCCAATTGAAGCAAAAGGTCGTAGAGAGGATTGATCAGATCATCGGGCTCGTTCTTAAACGATTCGGGTTGTTGGCCTGGAAATGGATAATCATTAATTATATTCCATTCTAGAAAATAGTAAATATCACAATACGTTAATTGAAACCGAATTTAACACGAATTTATATTTTTTTATAGGTGTGTATACAAACCTTGTATAACATCGAATAACGCTTTCAATGCCTTAGTACATAAATTCGGCTGAACATTTCTTGCATCCGAAATCAGCTCGAATAAACTCCTCAAGCCGGCTTCTACTATTTGTGGCACCTTAACTACAACTTCCTTTTCCGTGACCTCCTCCGTTTCGGACTCCGCGTCGCTGTTAACATCATCTCGGGCCTTTTTATCTCCTGTATGGCACTGACATTCAGTCAACTCATTACCTTTACAAACAGCTATGCATGTACAGCAACAGTTTTGTGCTGATTTTTTCAAGTTTTTGTGATGGAACAATGCATATTTAGTGTCCACTTCTAAAACTGCCGACCTTATCGCCGCAAATACAGCAAACTTCGATACGTTCGGTTCCAACTCGATCTGGGCCACTGAGTACGTTGGGAATATTTGATCAGATAGTAGGTTTTCATTACGCTTCTCATCTTTGCGATTTGGTTTTTCTTTAGGGCGTTTATCGACGAGACTTTTTCTGTAAATATAATGAGATATTGAATTAGATTAATAGCGGCTACTAAAAGTGCAATAATAAGCAACAAAATAATAATTCATTGAACAATTTCAAATATTACCGTCGTCGCAGCGATTCAGGGTTAAACATCTTGTAAAGACTTAGTGTTGTTAAGATTCTAGTACCAAACACAATAAAACATGTAATACACTGTAAGTTTGTAAGATGAATGCAAAGCCATGACCTTCAGGTCACCAAAACTAGTCTTTCGCGAGCTGGTTTGTAATGTTTGGGTGTTGGAATATTCATCGATCGATTTGCTTTAGAGAATAAGATCTACTTAGAGTATCCGGATTATTGTGAATTTTAAGTGGCTCATGCAAGAGTGTTGGTAGTAAAAGTTAAATTGAGGATAACATTAATTCATTGCATTTGTATAATGATGATTAAAAGTTCTTTTAGATTATGAAAGGTTGCTGGTTGATGCAGCAGGACGACAATTTGAACGAGCCACAAGCCAATATTCAATCATATTTCTTGACATCTGAATTTGCATCACTTTAGTCTATGAACTTGAACTTAGAGCAGATTTTTTTGTTTTTAGAGTTGAATTAAAGAAATATATAAACAAGGCGAGTTTTTCGTAACATTGATATCTATGACATTTATAGAACATTTTCTCACTAAATTTCTGAGACTCCTACGAGATAAAAACAATTTTATAAGTAAGTATAATTCGCGGGACTGATTTTATAATTTAAATAGTATGTATATGTTCAAATTATACTAAAAAAACTCACTAAAACTATTGTAAAGAATAAATAATACATTTTCATAGGTATACGTATACCAATAAAAATAAATTTTAATTAGTGTCCTAATTCTCAACACCTAATAAGAACCATTTAATATGGTTAACCTATGAAAGCTCAAGTTTTATATAAAGTAGTATAAAATTATACGATTTCAAGCACTTATCAAAAGGATACAAATTTAGATTGTTATAAGAAGACAGCTCTCAAAGATTTAAGGTCTCATACTAAGAATATTATGAAAGTCGGCTAAAATCTCCTTACAAATGCTATGCTTTGTAGAGTCCCAAGTAGATTATTAGAGTCTTATAAAAGATCCCAAGTGCTGAATTCTGGAGAATATGTTAGTTGGTGCAATATTGTATGTACATATACGTTTCTGCACATCAGAGGAAGAACATTTATGGCGGAGAAAAATACTATAATACTACGCATAAACACTCTATGTACATGTTAGTAACTTCGGAGATATTCCATGATTTGTTTTTCTGCAGCATGCAGATATACGGAAAATGCATTTTTCACTATTAATTTTAGCACACTTCCACAAAAGGTAGGTTTTTCATATTTTGTAGAATTATGCAATTGAGTATGTAGTTTCCGAATGTGGTGTTAACTCAAAAATGAGTAAAAAAAAAACAGAGCGTTTATGCTTACGAGGGCCGTATAGTTTCATTTATTATATACCAATGGAAAGATATCTAGCAATGAACCGAAAAGTACTATTTGAAAGACGAAGGAACACAGAAGCCACTATACTCAGTTCACTCTGCATGGATGGATTACTATATATCACGTTTTGTTTACGATAACACAAACAATCATCTGCAGGAGCAGTTTGTCAACATGACAGCCTCAGATGTCATCCCCACATAGTATTTCAAGATTTGCTACCAAATTGATGGTATCTGCAGTAGAAGCATGGGATCAAGTAGGAATTTAATTATGCTTGCAATTTTATTATGGTTTTCAGACGGTATTTTAGGTTTTTAGCAGGCAGTTCAGTCTGATGCGAGCTGCGATTAAAAAAAATTTGGGAACTTTAATGAATTTTCCGAAATGCTTAGTATAAGACCCTACGGTACGCAAGTAACTTGCATTTATGTAAAATCAGTCCCAAACAAAATTTGTTTCTCTTATTACTACTTATCAAAACAATTCCTGATGCATTAAATATGAAATTTTATTATAAAATATTATTTACTTCAAAATTATATTTCATACATTTTTTATTGCTCTACAATGTCCAAACTATGGTACTAGGTATTACAGCCTGGTTTACTTTCTTATATATTTTTCTTTATTAACAATGAAATTCTAGGATAGCTTTTCAGAAATTTAATCAATTGTAGAGTCTACCTATCAACTTTGATAAACTATTCTGTCTCCTACCGTGGAAAAATAGTAATCTCAAATTAATTTAGCCCATACTCATCCCAAAATTAAATGCTCTTCTGTAAAGGTTCTTCAAATCTCGAAATCTCATCCGAACCTCAAAGATACTGTTGTAAAAAATCATGGTCTTGCCAGTACTCACGAATGGATCTGAGACTTGAGTGTTTAGCAAAAAAAAAAAAACACTGATCTCTCAACCGTGTTTGAAGGGAAAGTCTTGCGGAGAATCGTTGGCCCCATATGTAAGACAGAGTGTTTCCCGAAACGCTATGATCATGATTTGTACAACATCTACCTAGAAAAAGATATAATAACAAAGATAAAGTAAGTTAGAATCCGGTGGGCTGGGCACCTAGCCTGTTTGAGCAAAATGGAGCCTGCTCGGAAAACCCTTTGCGGCAAATTTTACAATGAACATCAGCGGTTGGGACCATTTTGCGATGAATGGATGGCGTTGACCAGGACGCTCGGAAGGTAAAAGCTTGTTCAAGGAAGCCCCGATCAGATTCCGGTTGTAGTGCCAATGATGATGCTATCATTCCCCTTCATCGAAACTTAAACCCGTTCTAAGAAAGTGTGAAAAGAGGGGTGTGCATCAATAGCTAAGATTTATGGTTTTTGCTTCACGCCACTCATACCAACCAATGTAGAACTTTTATACTATCGACTGAAATATTTATTTCTATTTAGCTCACCTGAACTGTGATCGGTGACATGCAAGTAAATAATCGATATGTTCTTTTGAAATCCCCCTCTCACATCTACTCTTCGCCCTTTTTACTCGTCTTCCCGCGGCGATGCTGTTGAAAGGAGACCGGGAACAATTTTCTCGTTTCATTTAAAACCACGGTGGAAGAAAAAGAAACTGACTGGAAGAAAGTCTTTCAGGTTTGGGTTTGGAGCGATGGAGCGACAATCCACTAGCTGCACAATTTTATACCGGAAAGAACTCGAATAGGATTAAATCAACGGATGTAACATTCAGAAATTTTCAGCACGAAAATTATCTGGACACACAAGTTCAATGCTACTTGTACAAGCATTTCCACTCATACGAGCAAGTGTATCGAATTTGTTTTTCAAAAGGAAATATAAGATCGCGCGACTATCGAACAAGTTATATTTTTTCCGTTTAGCTAGTCGGGTTGCTATCCAGCTGCATGGGAGGCAGTTGGCTTTTGGCCAGCAAAACAAGGGGCCGAAGTTGAACCGCTGCGCTATAAAGTCGTGGAGTTACCAGAAGACTTCGCGTATAGTAATAATTGGAGTCACAAGGCATACTTTTGAAAATCTAAAATAAACTATTTAATTACAATGTTTTCCGAATACTTCACGCAAAAGCCACTTCCGACCATTTGTGTAAGCGTTCTGTTCAGAACGCGACACAATAATCACTCACAATAAAATTAAACTCCATCCGGGGACCTTCATTATTATGTCAGGATTGTTAACTTATATATTATAGATTTTCCAAGTAGTTATGTTATTCCCCAACTAGATTCCACCAAAAAATCGAACCTTTTCAGACTTTAAAATTAAGCGAAGCCTCCCTATGCGAAACACAGAAGCGTTGACGTAGATAGTTTATGGTATTTTGGAGTTCTACCTCTATAATGTTCACTAAGGCTTGGCTCAAACATGTCCATTTCAAACAATGTAAGTTTCTGTGAGAGATATGACAATAGTTTTTGGCTAAAACAGGACTGACAGCCAGCAATTTATGCAAGCGTTGCGAAATGGAAGAAGACACCATCGAGCATACTCTCTGGTAGTGTCCGCCACATAATTAATAAACGCCTCAAGATTTTAGGTACCTATAGCTGATGCTAGCCGCGTAGTATAGCACGTAGCGCTTCTTTTCTTGTAAGGAGCCTATTTCATTTTTCAGTGGCCCAGCCACTTAAAGCTAGAACACACCAACATCCGTGAAAGTAGGAAAAAATAATTTTAATAAAATCAGACACCACTCAAGGTCATTATGTTTTCCTGTTGACGAATTTAGAGTTGAACGTTTTGAGGAATAGGTGCAAATAGTAAATTGCCAAAGTTCGGATATAAAAAATAATTTATCTTAAATATTCGAATGAAAACAAGCAAGCTTTCATTCCACTAAAAGAAATACGCGAATATTGTTTAGGTTTAAGATGTGGCAACAGTACTATTGATTGGAACAGTTTTGAACTGGTTTAATAAAATATATTTGCACCAAAAATACATCGCCAGTATATTGTGCAGACCATCGGTCACTCTTTAATTCCTTAATGAAAATAATATAGGCAATTATTATAGCGTTTTGTTCCGATATAGTTCATAGAGTCAGTAACAGGAAGTACACGAAATTGCGTACGAATACATTGTTACTAAAAAAAAAAATACTGAGACAATGAATGCAATACTAAAATTGAAGCGATTGGTAGAAATCGACACATTACTTGGAAATTAATACTAAAAAGTATCGCGTATAATTTAATTTTACCTATTGGACATATTTCTTAAACATAATGCAATTTATGGACATTATATTTCCGAAATTTGTTGTCATTTTCGTACATTCATCAACATCTCAAAAACTCGACAAAAGAACCTACTTACACCCTCACAAGTCAAAAACAGTCAACTAAGCGACTAGTTGGAATCAATGCCTTGGAATGAAGGAATAGTTACTCGCAATTTCCTTGCACGAATGATATATAAAAAGGAACCCAAACACAACAAAGCAACAAGTCCTCAAAATCACTCCACAATTGAAACATAACCAAAAATATAAACAAACTAGCAGATTCAGCGGCTGGTAACATCTGCTGCGCGCGTTTTTACAATCCAATTGGAGAAGAAAACAGCTGTTCATTTAGCACGTGCTCGATTGGAGGAGCGAAATGTTTGCCATGCGTCTCCTTCTTCGATACCTTCGATACACACAACAAAATCTGACATTTATCAGCTGTCCTGCTCTTGTGAATGCGCAGATACTTCATACGTCACTTTCCCAGGATTAGTCAGACAGTTGAAAAATCTATATGCATTTCATAAGATACCATTCTATAAATCCATACTGACTCAATAAACGGGCAGCTATATACTGATTCAACATGAATGGTATTACTTTCTTAGTCTACGTACCTATTTTCACCACGATTTGTATACAATTCGTGAAAATATTCGCCGTACTTAAAAGGTCCGGTCAGACCCATTGCAATGGGAACGGGTCAAGCCTAGTATTTGCACTTTTGTTGATTCCCTTATCACTTTCACATCTCAACTGCACTTCAAACACAAGTTACAGCTTTCAGTTCTACGAAAAGTTACACTTACTAGTGTTAAAGTCCGGAAAATTTAAGTTTTTCCAACAAATCTGAAGACCGCACGACACCTTGTCTACTAACGAGCCGCGCGATCGATAACTTTGATGTCCTGTAAGGATTCGTCGGCCATTTTGTATTCCCCTAGCAAATTGTGAGGGGAATACAGCAATCACATTCTTATCTAAGAATTTCCCGAAGCCGGTTTATTGTGCTAATGAAAGATAAAATTAACATCTCCTAAAAACTGAAGACTTTGTGAGATGACACTGTCGATTTATTATTGAATTTCGCAATTAGATTTGAACTCCCGCCAAACTATTGCAGTAGTAAATCCGAAGGGGAGCGAGTAAATGTCAATTCACAATAATTTTGACAGCTGTCACTTGATTCTAGTCCATATTTCTGAAATGTCAATCGACAACTTTCTACTTTCTCAGGATGGGGACCGCCGACGACAGTATTTCGTGGTCGAGTGATTTGCTAGTTGGGATAGAGTTCGATCTTGGTAGTGAGCTGGGTTGATTGTCTACGAGTGTTTCACTATTTGATTGTTCAGAACTCAATTGGCGAAATGATTCAGGTAACATGCATAGCTCCAGTCAATATTGCAGTGATAAAGTATTGTAAGTAGCAAGTTATTAGTGTAACTCTCTTAATTAATGAAGAATATGATGTATTTTAGGGGGGAAACGCGATGAAGATCTTATTCTCCCCATCAATGATTCTCTTAGCATGACCCTTAGCACTGACCAGGTATGTAAAGCTTATTGTTGGAGTTTAAAATTAGACTTCTCATGTGTTCGCTTGTGTGATCCAGTTTAACCATTATGTCAATTAGTATGAAGCTGCAAGCTTAAAAAGATATCCTTTCAGATGTGCGCTAAGACTACTGCAGCTGTAAGCCCAAACTTCAAAGAAAATTGTATGTGGCTCAACGGAGAGGAGGTGCCTTTCGATGCCAATCCTCGCACGAGAAAGTGCTTAGAAGTTTGTAATGAATTAAAATCTATTTTAGTGTTTTACAACTTCCTAATCATGAGCACTTGCAGTAAGAAGGCTTGCAGAGTCGAAGAAAACAAGTAAGTTCCCACTAAATTGGAAGCTACATATTTGTTCGGAGAATAATTTCCCAACGGCCGCAGGGCTAGCGTCCAGCGCTGCAGGATATGCTTGCTTAGGTAAGTGATTTGAATCAATAATCTGTTCTAGAAATTTCAGCATCATAATTACGAAAACCATAGTTATTCGATATGAAAATCTGTTACATAAAATTAAGAAATGTCGATTTCCAACTTACGTTCACATTTACATATCGCTGACTACAAAATTGTTTTATGTCTCTTACCGTGTCATATGCGCATTTTATGACATCGGTTTGGCGATAGCATGTAAAGCCGCAAAAGGCAGTAAATATAATAGCTAACAATTTTCGGACGTTCAGAAACGTTCGGACCAGTAGTTTTGAGCTGAAATAATATATTAAAAAAATGTCAAGAAAGTTCCCCATGTCTTTAGTAAAAAGCTTATTATTGCTCGTATCTACTGCCTGTGCTATTCTACATAAATGACTCGAGATAACATCTAATGGCCTTGAAATTTACAATGCTTTCGACAACTGTGAAATCTTTTTTGTAGGATTTGATGAAATTTGTATGAAAAAGTCATTCTGAATACGCAAAACTAACAAAAGCTATCGTTTTACTGATACTAATCTAGCTTGATTTAAAACAATTTGAAGTTAGTTTCTAGCGAGCTTATAAATGAAGTACTTTGATTTAGCTTTACTCACTACAAGTGTTTACTTAGAGGCATTTGATTTTATATACTTGTTTTACTGGTGTCAAAAATTATAGAGACAAGGGAACATAAAACACATACTTAGCATTTTTACTAGTTTTCAATACATTTACACGTAGAATACATTAGAAATACATTTTTAATTCATATTTTATGATAGTTTTTCCCCGTACTGTCTTCGTTTAGCCCGGAAAGCATTGTTTTCACACACAGGAATGGCACAAATTCGATTGGAACTCGATGTTTCTACTGGAATAGCTTTCCAAGTTTCTTAGACTACCTTTTCTTTCATAAACCCCAAAAATTTTCAGCATTGTTGTGATCTGGTGACTGCGGTGGCCAGCTCTTTAAATTGATGTTTTATCCTTGGAACTAGGAATTGACGACATTGAACAGTGTTTGGGTGAATTAGAACAACATTGCTACAAAATATTTTTCCAATGTTTTCGGTGCTGATGCCGTTTTGAAAATTCTTTTGTTTTGTGGTCTACTTTCCATAAGTCGATTCATAACTCTTTCGCTGCACTCTGAATCGTTTAATTTAGTTTTTATAATATTAGACGAGGCGTATGAAATTTTTTTTGCATTCTTTGAGAAATTGTTAAACAAAAGCTGCCGTGGTTTGTTGTCGTACGTGAGAATTCCTCAAAGAAGAGATTATCACTCTATTTGCAAGAAGCTGCAAGATGAAAGGTATCTGCTGCAAATCAACATGCAGCAGCGAGAGTGCCTGAACAATCATGTCAGATTTTACGTGGTTAAAGGCTCCCTTAATCATAAATATTATTAATTTGTGATCACGGTTTCCTTCTTGTTTATAAATCAGCATAGACAACGTATATCGTCTCTAAAGCTTATCAAAGCAGAGAATAATTTGTCTATGCTGAGAAGGGAACCGTGATCACAAATTAATTATCTTTATGAGTAAGTGATATCGATGGATATAAGTCGAGAATGTTAAAATCTATCACAACTAACATAAATAAAAATTAATGATCGCCCACTGCAGCTGGTCACATCAGTCAAGTATGCACTATGAGCTGATGTCTGATGAAAATCAGTGCATACGAAACCACTTAGTTAAAGAAAATCAATTTTAATCACCCCACAAAACAGCTCCCTTAATGTCCAAGAAGGCAGCAAAAATATATATTTCTTAAGAACAAGCGATTTCTCAATTTCTTCAATGAGTTTTAGCAGGCTTATCTTTAGTTTAAACACGCTATGATACATACTCGTGGCTTCTGCAACCCATCGGGTGCTATTAGTCTGTATCTTTTGATGCGAAATCCGCAAACCTAGTTAGCAACGCAAGGTTCTTGGATTAAAATTAGCTCCCCCCTGTTCTAGACAAGTACGGCAGCTGAAGCTGCTTTAAGGTAGTATTCTGGTCTAGAGGTTCGATTTTTAGGTGATTTTACGGACGCAATAAAAAAAAACCATAAACATTTTTTGTAAATATTTTTTTACCAGTCTTTTATCAACATTTTGAAAGTACAAAAATGTATTCAAAAAATAAAAAAAATTAAAATTGATGTAGATACAGGTCGGCGAAGTGAAGGCTAAAAAAAAACTTTTCTCATGGTTGACATGATTCCAACCTTCCTGGTTGTCTGAAAAATAAGTTTTTGGTGAATTCTGTAATAAAAAAAATGTAAATTTCGTCTGACGTAGGCGATTTGGGAAAACTTTTTATTTCACAAAATGGCGTCCATGTAAAAAAAAAGTTTGTTTTTGACTCATTTTTTCAACTTTGGGGATTTTTAATAAATAGTAGAAAAAAAAATTTGAAAAACCCCTACGTCAGACGATAACCAATAGTGTTAAGAGGGTTTTTGAAAAATTTCACGTAAATCGCTTCATTGCAACTAGAGATATCATGTCAACCGTATCGAGAAAAGTAGTTCCGAGAAAAACGCGTTTCAAACTTGGAGTCTCGTTTCGGGCAGGTAGTTTGTGTGTCAAAAAAAAATAGCAGTAACTCTAAAAATATTTCGAGTTTCCAAAAATCCTATTAAATGCTTATTCTTAAAAGTCTAAGCTTTGAAAATATGCAAACAAAAAAAAATCGATTTGATCAAATTTCTAGACCAGAATACCCCCATAAATGAACAAAATTTCTCGGAAAACTACAATTAAACTCCCAGATTTTTTCCACGATGTTTTTCCTCGACGAGGTTATCATATACACTTTCGATTAAGCATCTTCATCATTTTTAAGTTCTTCTCCTCTGACATAATAGCTGTCTCAGTCCCTTCCTCTGTATGAAGAGTCATCCACCCAACTCAGATGTAGTTCCGACGCTAACGCCATCAGAAAAGAAAGTTTCCACATTCGTTTCTCCCTCAGATGTTGCTCTCAAACAGGTGATGGATCCCTTTCCGAGTGGCTCCGCTGCCGTTTAAGCCACCTGTTTTGGGTCAAGCTTGGTCTATTCGGGATCTTTTCAGAGCAGAGCTCTTGGGCTGTCGCTTCGGTCGATCCGGAGGGCCAATTTATTGACTCTGTATCTGATAATGCCCTTTTGGACATCTAAGACCAGCAGCTATTTTTTATTTATTTTTAATTTAATTTTCACAACCCTCCAATAGGATGGTCTAGGTTGAAGGGCCGTATGATATCCAAGGCTTCCATTGGACTCGAATGGAAACATGGAATCAATGCCCTGCATCTTAGTTGATGCGGATCTCGTCTTTACATATCACCTTTCGCTTGGGGTATGGCGACAGTTTTGGTAGCTCGCTCATAAAAATCGGCCGAGCGTTGATCCTCGCACGCAACCAGCCGAATTCATTTATACCAGCTCACATCGGAGCAGTCGCCATAAGCTTCTGTTCTTTGCAATCCTGCTTGCCCTATTCTTTTGCTCAGTCGATCTTTGTCATTTCTGAGCTGAGTCTGTAGGGCTTAGAGCTGGTCCCTAATAATATATAGGGTTTTCCATTTCATGCTTGAGAAAGTAAACTTGAGAAAATAACATACAAAATATTCGGAAAGTGATGTAATTTTTACTTCATTGTAAAGATTGATCCTTGCCATTATATGAGAAACACAATATTTTTCAAATGTCCTCCACGGGATTTCGTACATAACTCAATCCTTTTGAGGTAATTTTCAATGACTTTCCGGCATATTTCGGGCAATATCTCGGCCATGACTTCACGATAATGGGTTTCAGTTCGTCCTAAGTTTAGGGATTGTTCGCATAAACCCGATCTTTTGCATACCCTCACAAAAAAAAATCCAGAGGCGTTAAATCGCAGGATCTTGGAGGCCAATTCACATCAGCTAATCGCGAAATTACACGTCCATGAAATTTCTCTTGCAAAAGAGTTCGATTTGCCTGTGTTACGTGACTTTCTGTCCTATCCTGCTGAAACCACATATCGTCAAGATAATAATCTTCGATTTTCATCCAAAAATAATCAGCTAACATGCGGCCATAGCGTTTAGAATTGACGGTGATGTCTCGTCCTTGATCGTTCTCAAAAAAATATTGTGACTTTTTCTGGATGCAATGGCGTCTCTACGATCCTTGTGGATTTCCTGAGCCCCATATTCTACAGTTCTGCTTATTAACGAAACGGATAAGCCTATAGTTACCCATTAAAGAGACTTTTTGTCCTTGTCGGACATCGTGTCAAGGGGAACGTTTTTAACTTCCTCATAACTTTGCAGGCTACCCTTCTAGTTTCCTTAAGCCCGTAAGGAGTTCGCAGAAAATCGAAGAAGCGAAAACAGTAACAACATTAAAAATTTTAATAACGATATGATCAAATTCTATGTCTTAAGAGCTAAAATTCTATATCCTAACAATAGTGTTTCGAGGTGGACAACGATACGTTTCTAGCAGAATCAGCGCGGCTCTTATCTTGACTAAAAAATTAAAACTAACTACTCCAAAAATTTTTTTATCGAATCACAAACTGTTTTCGCGTGTAAATAATTAGGAAAGATTTTGATGGATGATTGAGAAAATTACTTAAGGGGTTAGTCCACTGTTAAACTGCTCCAAATGAACTTTTTTTTTAAACAGCTACCAAAAAAATACTATACAAGATATCGATTTGAAATTTTACATGCATCTTTATTGAAGTTAACAGTTTACATTTTCATTGGAAGAAATTATTAGAAAACAAAATGGCGGCACCCCAATGGATCGCCGCAGCAACGCCGAAAAAAAAAAACGAATTGCGCCTCGTAAATTCCTGGACAAAATAAGCATATGTGAACAAAAAGACAAAAATATTTCATTAGTTTTGAGTATAAAGGACTGCACGGGCCTAAATTTAGAGCCCTAAAGCGATTTAAAAAAAATTGGTCTACTTTTGAATCAAAAAAATGAATCAAAAAATTTTTTTCAATCAAAAAATTCAAAAATTTTTTTTTTGTTCTAAATTTAGGCCCGTGCAGTCCTTTGTGTGCTATCTTATATTTTTTTGTAACAATACAAGTTTTTAAAGCAAGTGTAAATATGAAATAACAGTTGTACAACTTATGTTACATATTTTATTTTTTTCTTGTAATAGTTTTAATAGATGCACTGATGCCTTATCTTTTCACAAATACAATAATCCATGCTTTTGATTTTACTAAAATAAGCATAAAAAATACAAAACCGAAATCCTTCGGAAAACTACAAAAGAGAAACTGAAATTGTATGCTTCACCAGTCAACCTAGTCTAAAAATCAGTTGATGCATCCTCAGGATGTACGAGGCTACGAAGTGTAGGCAAAAATCAGATAGTAACAGATTTTTCCCATTATATTTTTCCTCGGCTAGGTTGTCGTACACACCTTCCAGATTCGGGATACATTCAACCTCGTACATCGTACATCGAAGGATTTTAGCATGCTTTAAATATACTTTAGTGCTAAAATGTTAAGTCATAAAAGATTATTTTATTATTAAATTTATTTGCTTTGTAACTTGTAGAGACCGATGGTGTTTATATTCAAACAAATCAAAAATAGCTTCCAGTATAATACCAAACATTAAAACATTTCAGTTTACACTCTGGCTTGTTTGTACGGTGTTGAAAAATCAGAACTCACATCTATAGCTCGACAAGGTAGTGGATCTGCCTGTCGGAGTTTATATGGAGGGTTTGTTCAATGGATTGCCGGCACCAAAACTGATGGAAGTGACTCCATAGCAATTCAGACACACCCATCTCTCCATTGGCCGGAAATGCGAGTTCTTATTTTAGTTGTTAATGATGCTCGAAAGAAAACCAGTTCAACAAAAGGTATGACGAACAGCGTAAAAACCTCAGTCTTACTCAAATACCGAGCTGAAGTCGTTGTACCGAAACGAGTTGCTCAAATCAAAGAGGTAAGATAATTTGCATTAGTTAGCATGAAACTATATATGTGTTTTAAAATTCTCTGATGTATTTGTAGGCGATAACTAAAAAAGATTTTGGCAGCTTCGGCGATATAACAATGCGCGATAGCAATCAATTCCATGCTATTTGTCTCGATACACATCCTCCTTGTGTTTACATGAATGATATTTCGCATGCGATTGTTAACGTCATTCATCAGTACAATGAATCTCGCGGTGCCGTGAAAGTTGCTTACACTTTCGATGCCGGTCCAAATGCGTGTCTGTATCTACAGGAAGACGAAGTAGCGAACGTACTCGCTGTTATAAATCAAATTTTCCCGAATGATAATTGCTCGAATGTTGAATATATCAAAGGAATACCTGTTGATACTGCGAGTGCTCTTCCGTTGGTAAGCTCTGATTTTATATTTATTTAGCAGATTATCATATAAATTCAATTTAAAAGCAGTTGTCTGCTACAGGTTTTTAATAGTTCTTGTAATTTTGAATACGTTTACGTTCTAAGACTCCAAAGAAAAACTCCCCATTTTAGGGGCGAAATTCCCCAACCGCACACCTTTTTTCTGATGACTTGCATGTTGATTAAAAAAAATATCGAACAGATTCACAAATAACGGACATAATTACTTTTTATTTTCAGAATGAGCTGTACAAACACGATACTACTCCTGTAGGCAACAATCTACTAAAATACATAATTCATACGAAAGCTGGCGAAGGACCACAAAAACTAAATCCAGAAGAATCACTTCTAGACGAAGCCGGTGATCCAAAGAAGCTTAAATAAATTTACCAAAGAAAATTATATCGAGTTAAAATTTTCCAAAAGATAGTAATACTTATAAGGTGAAAGTGGTGGAAAGTGGTTTTATAAGGTGAAAACCAAATGCAACAAATAGTTTATATGTAGCTCAAATCGGTGCCTTGAATCTATCGCTTTGAAGTTGTGGTGTGCGTACAAAATATGTTTGTAGACCTATGTATGTCATATTTCGTATATTTATATGTATATTTAAATGGTTTTTTATGACTTCGGCGACATGTGTGATGTGTTAACAAATCTACTTACTAAGATATATCCGAAATAAAAAATGATATTCAATTAAAAATTATGACATTTATTTGTTTTATTTCATTTTAAAATTTATTTCATTCATAGCTTTCTGGTATTGTTTTTCTCAAGTATTGAAACAAAAAATAAAATGACACTGGGAATATATATTCTTCTCTTTCTTAATTGTTTCTTTTCTCTCTTAATTAATTTACACAGAAAATAAAATATTTGTATGAAAATCGCACTGAAATATTGAGTACAATTTCACGGTGATGTTGTATAGATAATAGAAAATGATTTTAAGCTGGTGTTTCTGGTGCGGCTTCCTGTAAAAAACGAGAGAATTAGGGAAACTGAATTAATTTCGAACGAAGATTTGGTTTAGACTTTTAGATAACGGTTTAAAGTAGTCCTGTTTTGTATTGTAAAATGAAGTTAAAAAAATATTGACTGGTGTAGGAGTTTATGATGCATGCATAAATCTAGGTTCTTGGCAACCGTACAAAAATAATTCATGCAAGATACAGTTTCAAGAGTGAATTGAATTTGTTTTATCATACCTATCATACCATAAAAACTTCAATATCATAAACTTAAGCGGGGAAAACATTGGCAAAAGAATAGTCTATCCACGGGGCCCAAGAGCACTCAGCAAAAGCCTATTAAATATTGCGCATAGTTCAATATCCAGAAACAATGAGTTGACTTCTCATGGAGAATCATTTAAAATAGTTTGATAGGTTTGATAAGTTTTTTGAAGCTGTAAGAAGCGGAGTTTCTGATAAATGATCAAGTGAAGTTTACCAGCAACTCGTGTTGCACTTTTTTTGCTTCCAGGCATCAGAAGATATTTAGTCAAGAATTTTTGAAAAATCAGGAATGTATTGAACCAGTGGGTGTAGGCATAGGAATTAAATAGATTATCCAAATGAATGGTAGATCTGAGATGGCCATAAGAGTTTATATAGATGTTCCAACGTTTCTATGCAATGCCGAATCCATTAAGTATTTCCTTATTTTGCAAAAGGAGCCTTCTTACGTTCAAGAGCATTTTCATGTTCTTATTAAAAACATAAACTCTCCATTGAAAATAACTGCTAATATCTTCAATTATTACCTAAAGTGAAATAAAAAGTGGCGAATAATAGAATGAGGATTTTAGCTTTAACTTCCAAAAAAGAACCCCATAGCACTCTGAGCGAATGATTTCATTTTCAGATGATTTATAAACTTTCTGAAGAAAATTAAAGTCAGTTAAGCACTATAACGACTCTAAAAAACGTAAGCGTTTTTGTTGAAACTAACTTTAAACGAACAATTAATTTGAAAATCAATATGTAAAAAATCGTCAAGTATTCTTAAAACAATGTCCGAGAAAATACTTTGCGAATGTATTTAGTGTAGTAGTATGTAAGAGAAAAAAGTTGGGCAGATTATTCTAAGTTGGGCACTCCCAAACTGAGATTACGATGTGAGGTGGTTAAGTTACGATACATACAAAGTCTGTTACGCGGAAGTGATTTGACTGCAAAGAGAGTTATTTGATGACAAGACTCATCTACAATACAGTTCATTTGTAATTATAATAAATAATGTAAATACAGTTCAATTGTAGGGAATTATGTGTTTTAGATGGATATTGACATAATTTTATGGTAATTTTTATGTCAATTAATATGATAGCACTCGTTTCAGGTGATCGCAGTAGAACTAGGAATTATACAGTAGACGCTCAGATTATTATCGCAGTCTGATCTAAGGTGCAATAGAAATATGTGCAGTTGAAAAGCGACGCATAATGAGTTTAGCTCAATGTTCACGATAGCTTCAGAAATCGCATACCAAAATTTGATCCTTTGAACATAAATCAGTTGCTACAAGATCTGTTGAGTTCGACGAAGAAGTCCTGAGAACCTTTTCTGAACGTAATCATATTGCAATTGTCAAGACGCTTGGATTTGATTCATCTTCACCTGTGAGCTCAAGTGTAAGTTGAATCAATGATTCACTCACTAACTTTTTGAGTCAAATCTTTAGCAGGGAGTGTGAAAATCAAAAATATATATTACGATCAGCTTAATTTTGATTTCTTAACAAAAGTTCTCTTCGACCAACGAAACGCTAAAATACATTCAGCTAGAATCATAGTTCAAAAGCAGAGGAGCTTAATTAGAAAACGATGTGCCACCCACCATATTTATGCGGAATAGTTATCAATTATTCCGTAGATGTCAGAATCATGTGGATGGAAAAATAAAGAATTGTAAATGAGACTAAATAACTATTTTTCATCGTGACCAAGTTAGTTTTGAAAGAGTGGCATTGAAACTCTCAGTGAGGTAATAAAAGTGGAGATGACATCGACGGTATATCTTTCCACCATTAGCCCCTTCGATTCTCTCGCGCACAAAGCATGTTAAAGCAGCGATTCTGTTCATTGTCAAATTGGAAGGGAACTACTTGGATTTGACCAGATTGGACCTCACTGGAAACTCTACCCTAATTCTTGATGGATTGATGCATTTCCTTGTTGAACCAGTGCGTAAGCTTATAATTATGCAGGTTTGATTTTTTGGCTGTTATTGGCGATAATGGTGCCTTCCTCTGATGTAAGCACGTTCTTCTTCAGGGAATCTAAAAACCATCTTGGTGCCAATTTTTAGAGTTAGCTTGAAACTCAGCTGCATACTAGCACTGTGGAGGCTGGCACGAGTGATGTATATCACCAAATACGGCAGCGAACCGACAGACTTTCCAAAATCATATAGCTCAATCGGCCTCACATCCTTCTTATTGAACACCATGGAGAACCTGAGCGGCCTATATATAGAGAGAGACTTGTTAGTGATGAGAGAAGTCAACTTTATTAGCCACACATAAGCTGGTACAAATAATAGAAAAAAGTATTGTATAGTAAGGAAATCGTACTATGCGCGCTCGTGAACATAAAAGGAGCCATAAAAGAAGAAACGAATCACTACACAATGCACCCTAGAGGATAGAAACCTCTGAAGAGGTAGTGAAAGTGGTGTATTCGCGAGGTGTATTCGCGGAGCTGGAGGAAGCAAAGTCAAGAGCAAATACTAGGAGCGGATATACACAGGAAGGGGTATTATTCCCTACGCTAGGGTCCCTTCTTCTTTGAACCCTGAACAGTAAGGGGTCAACTACTCTCTAAAGGTAGGTATCCATATGTCGCATTTCTTGCGTATCGTATCCCTGCTGCGTATCATTCACTAAACGGATACGGTATCCACACTACTCAATATTCCATCTATCACCAATACGATCCGTTGCAAAAAGCTCGATACCTGGCTGCTATATTTTTATTCACTAATCGATGCTGTACAACGTAACTCGTCCAAATATGACTTCACTTCGTATCGTATCATTCCTTTGATGCGACGGCGAGAAACCGCCAAATGACCGATCGAGTTCGTTGCGTTTCTTTGTATCATATTTTGATACGGAACGAAGATAGGTTTGTCGTATCCACAGACACGCAACGGGGATACGATACGTGAAAATGCAACATATGGATACCTACCTTAATATGCAGATTACGTCACGGTAAAAAAAGTGGCTCACGCACGGGCACTTTGAGATCAATGAAACAACAGAATAGTAATAGGAAGAGGGTCTATCCATAAATCCTCAAAATACCAATACAGTTCCATTAACCAATAGGCGCTCTAAAAATTACGGGCACAAAGGTGCGTCTGCAGAAAGAAGTAAAATAGTATTGCCAGGAAGCTCACCTCGGACAAATATCTAAACAAACGACACTGAACGCCATTTATGCACTTTGGGAGGCAAAGCAAATGCTTGGACGAAATTAGGGACTGTCTTCAAGGCAGATACACTGAGCAAACAAACAAATGGTGAGACCTATCATCATATACAGATTAGCTGTGGGGTCGAAGAACACCAGACAAAAAACGGCTGTTAGGTCTCAACAAGCTTCAAAAGATAGCCAGTTTCCTGATTACACGGGCGATGAGTTTCACTCCTAACAGCAGGGATGAAACCTTCGAGTAAAAGTTCGTGGCCTCAATATCATCAAGAAACACATGGGAAAATGATCCACAGCTTCCCTGAAAGTGATGCAAATATGGTAAGAGGAGGGATCGTAAGATCCAGGTGCGAAATGCAAGTTCCTCTCATTAAAGAGGCAGCAATCTATAAATTAATTATAAAAAAAATTAAATTAATTATAAATTATACTTAAAGCCACACATACAATAAAGATAAGGAACAATAAAAAGGTCCCCATTAAGATTCTATCGGACAGTCAGGTAGTTCTCAAAGCTATCAATTGCGGCCAAATAAACTCAGGCGAGAACGCCTTTTAATGAAATAAGGGCATCGAACAACCTCGAGCTTATATAGCTCCCTGGCCATGATTGGTAGCACGGTAACGAGGAAGTTGATAGAAAGGAGAAGCTGAATCGCCCCACATTGTTTCCACTCCATGCCTTTGCGAAGGACTGATATGGACAGGAAAATTAAATTACGGGCTAGGAAAGGGATCAGAAGCTACCGGTTTAATCCGGAGGGTTTGAAAATTTCAAAAAATTGACTCAGTTTCGATAGAAAAATTGCAAAAGGTGTAGTGACTCTCCCTAAAAGTGGCATAAAAGCCCTATGTGGAGCTTTAACAGGTAATTTTCATTGCAAAAAGTGCCTCCACAGAATAGGCAAGGAGTGAACCGACTGAGTAGATACTGCGGAGAAATTACAGAAAATGTAGAGCATCTTCTCACATATTGGCCATCGCTAGTGATGCGAAGGTTAGAGCTGATTAGCTCTGCTCTTCCTCCACCTGGAGCATTAGAAAAGTCCCGCTCAGGGATATATTCAAGTTCATAGGGAGTCTGGGTATCCCATAGAACCTAGCCCAGAGAAGGCACAACATATCCAGAAGATTGCACTGCTAGGTGGCCATCTGAGCCCACTCCATGCTTTTATTCATTCAAACAGGTAACATTTATTTATTTTCTGCTTGTACATACATGTGTACTAAGCTCGAAAACTTTAGTAACTCCATTGCAAGAAACGTGGCGAATTGCGTTAAACTTATGTGTGAACTTCTCATTTTATGAAACATGGGCCAGCAGGACTTATTCCTCTTTTACTAATCAGGCTAATTATACGTTGGTATTACAACTGCACTGTGTACTCCTCATTTCAAACTATCTGAAGCATTTGATTAATGCAGCATTTACTGTGGTTGCTATTATACATTAAAAACAAGATCCACTTCGATCCCTTAAAGGTTGGCGGATTTTTCAAGCTCTGCCTTCTAATAGAATAAATGAAATAAATTTCTCCGAGAATTGGAAAGTCTTATGCACTTTCTCCGCGACATTAGGCTTTCTATTTTTGGCTTCGTTTCACTTTTCGATAATCTGTTGCATTTTTTGTTATTCACAAGCGAAAATATGACAGTAAGAAAAATCTATCTCATTATGCAGCCAATGGTTCATGTTATGATCTACATTTTTTAGAATCGACAGGAAAAATTAAATATTTATTTATTCTTGAGCAAAGGTCAATGATTGCAATAAGGCAGTTGCTGAAAAAATACTGTTGTCTGTACATCAACAAAACTCATATTTCACCCTATCAATCCCAGAAATATTGAGAAGTATCGGGTCGATCTATGACAATACAGAGCATTCTGATGTATTTATAAGAAATAGCAAGACAAAAAAAGTGAGCTGCTGTTGATCGAAGCTAAGCAATAGTTTCAACAGCAGTTACAGAGTGTTAAAGAAGAAAAAAATATGCTGAAATTTTATCTGGAGTGGGTCAAAATAATGGAAAACCTTTCAACTGAATGAGCTGGAAAAAGGGAACTCAGGGTCAAATTTTCACCGAACAAACTTTTGGACCATCTACAAGATGAAATTTGCGGCTTTTGTAGAATGCAACCGTTGGAGTAAGCGTAAACGTGCTACCAAATCAATAGTTTGATAAAGAAAAGCTACCGCAAAAATACTTCAAACTATTCCAGTGAACAATTCTAACAACTATTCAAGCCTGATGAACGTTTTGGATATGAGATTTGGTGAAGCTCAGTCAAAAAAAGTGGCTGAAAACAAGTGCTCAGAAGCCAGTCGAAACCTTGCAGTAGCTAGTTGACCTACAATCCGTACAGGGTCCACGAAGTACTCGAAGAGGGCGTCTCCAAAAAAGCCGGTATTATCAGAAAATTAATGACAGGTTACCAATTTCAATGTTGGAATTGTAAAGAAAAAGAGCACTTGAGGCGTGATTGCTGAACGGTTTGTGGGAAGAAGGCGACAAAAGATCGAAACTGGTTCAGCAAATGTAGCTGTATCTTCTTTGAAGGAAGTGGGAAGCCATGAAGAACTAATCTCATGGGTTGGAGGTTGACTGGTCGATACAAAACCATCATCACATCTTCCATCAACAAAGTTTGTAACATCACTTTCAAGACTGGATCAGCTGGGTCAATCATAAGAGCAGATAAAGCGCAGTCTTGATGATTTTGTAACGTTGGGTGGTACTTGCTTCGGATGGCTACCAGTGAATCTACACTAATTTGTCACAAGGTTGTTCAACAGATACAATTTGGACGTTTGTTGTTTCAGCTTCAGTTCTTTGAAGTAGATATAAGCGATGAGACATCATGGTTTCTGCGAAAAATCAAATGGGCCAATATAGAAGTACCGTTAACCAAAATGGAATTATTGCTATGAGGATAAGAAAAGATAAAGATAAAAGTGTTTGAAGACTGAACAGCTTGACATAGAGCTACAGAGCAGCTAACTAATGTTTAGCACTGTATGTCGCTGATTGCAAATACCCTCAGTAGTATAAATACCAAGTTTCATGTTATGCACATCATTAAGCTTCGGATCCAGAACAGATTGACGGACCCTTTTGATACTCTGTTTAGCCTGAAGCAGGGCGATGGAATAGTGCCCACGCTCATCAGCCTGGCACTTGAGTTCGCTATTCGGGAAAATACTTTTTAAGTCGACACAATTAGCAGCGTACGCGGATGACATTAACATCATGGCTCGAAAACTGACCGATGCAGAAGAACTTCTGCTTGGACTTGACACCGCAGCAAAGGAAGTTGAACTACGAATCAACGAGGATAAAACGAAAGTTATGATGCAATCTAGGACAAGGACGCCGGCGCACACGACCATCAACGTAGGGGACCTTTGTATCAAATTCGTGGACAACTTCGTTTAGTTGGGTAGCAATCTATCGAGTGATGCCAACGAAACTGATGAAATCAAGCGACGGATACAACTAGCAAATAAGACATTCTTCTCGGTCCTCCCCATTATGAAATCGAAATGTGTGCACAGAAAAAACTATAAAACTATCATAAAACCTGTGCTGTGCTATGGCTGCGAAACATGGACCCTGACCCAAGCCTCCGAAAATATGATCGACACCTTCGAACGGAAAGTTCTACGGCGGATTTTCGGAGATGGATGGCGCATCCGGTACAATGAGTTGTACGAACTGCACGATGAGTTGGAAGTCTCCAAAATCGTCAAATTACAACGGATACAGTGGGCTGGGCACGTGCAACGCATGGATGACGATCGCATGCAAAAACGTGTCATAAACGCAAGATGAGTCGATGGAGCGAGGCCAAGAGGAAGACCAAGAGCTCGTTGGGAGAGCTCAGTGTATGCGGACGCCGAGCAACTATTGGGGTTCCAAGACTGGAGGACGCAAACAATTGGAGGAGATCGACGTCGGGCTATCGTGTCACGTTTATGATGAAGCTTATCCATCCAAACTCAAAACAGGAATCAATCCAATGGACAAAAAATGATGAAAAACCGTCCCGGATATTGAAAGTGGAAACATTGGCATTCAGGCCCATGCTTTTTCGAATTCTGCACAGCTAAATTAACTGATTAACACAAAAAAAGATATGACGGTCGTAAAGCAATTATAAACGAGGTCTATAATTGTGATGCGTCAGGACGTAAAATCGTAAACTAAAAAAATCGTGAACTAATGGAAAAATTCGCATCGTAACTAGAATTTACTTGGAGTGACCAGCAATATTGAAAATGAATATAAAAAGAATAACTTTAAAACGTTTTAATAAATATATAAACACCTGGTTAGAGATAATTATGCAATGTGATAAAGAAAACTTTATGTTTGATCATAACCAGCCCAATGTACATTATCAAATGAAGACCAAACGTGAGAATAGTGTTTATTTAAAAAATAAATAAATAAAAGTCTGGAGACCAATCTAAGTAGAAAATAATTAAATTCGGTTTTTCAGCCACGTTTCTCAACCCAAAGGACGCATTCACATTTTACAAGTACGCAGAAGGGATCTTGATTTTTATAAAAATTATTGATTTAAAAAAATATTTCACTCTTGAAAACAATTATCATATGTATATAACACAATATGCTTAATCTACACAAAGTTCCATCTTCTGTTTGTTGCAGTAAAATGCCATTCAAAAAAAAAAATTAAAACAAAAACATCACAAAAAATAAATCACATAAAAACTAGAAAGATTAAGTTCAAATACAAGTTTTATTTGTTCAATATCGTTCGTTGACTTCAAATAAAATGTATACTTACATAAAATAAATAAATAAAATAAAATGTATTCTTTCCAAAAACTAAGATCATCTCGCACGCTAAAAACAACTTAGATCATTTCTTTTCATAGAGTTCTTCAACTAAGTAAATGACAAGATATTCTTTTATCTGCCACTTGTAGATATGTGTAATTCTTACTATTCACGCCATAAAGCGGGTTCCACGCGCAAAATTTATCAAAGTTTTTGTACAAGAGATCGTAGGTGATATGAAAATCACGGTGAATCCTCGATACATTATATGTATCTAAGTATGTTCAAATAAAATTCATCCTGAGCTTCAAACAAATACATACTTCTTTTTTTATGCTCTAAACTACTGAAACCTCCAAGCACAAAAATAAAACAACATGCAGCCTAAATCGTTCGATATAATTTCCCACAAAACCAGGAAAAGTCTTTTTTGGTGTGCACAATCATTGGCTTATGTACATATTCTTTAGACACATATCTGTAAATGTAAATGTGTTCCGGACATCTTCACAAGAAGATGTAAAACTAAAAATGACCAAAAATCAAAGCAAACAAAACACAAATCGGGAACAATGATAGGTATGTAGGTGTATGAAGGAGTCTAAAATCGGGCGGAACATTGAATTCAGAAAACAATAAATAAATGTATGAATAAATAAATAAATAAATAAAAATAAAATAAAAATTATAATAACTTTCAATTAGCCAGCCTTCTGATTTCTGTCACTAGCCGGCCATAAGTATTGTATTGATGCTGTTGTTCTTGTTTAATTTACTTTATTTTTTCATAATTGTATTAAAATTAAAGTGTAGTTGAGCGTTTTGTCTGTGTAGTAGTAGATTGGCATGATGAAAGAAGTTTTATGCAAAAACGAAATCTTAAAACTTAAAATCGATGTTGTAATTGTGTGTTTGTTTTATTTTTTACAGGATTTTCATTATGTTATATGCTTATGCTTCTGCTTCAACTTCTTCCTTTACCTTGGCATCACCGGGTTTGCCCTTGGACCAGTCGGGTTTCTTCTGCAAGAAGGAAAAATATGAAAAGAAATACATTAGTTGCGATGTGGAGTCAATAGTTACAAATAACATAAGTAGTACACATTGTTGACGATGGACAGTTTAGGATAAAACGTTTGAGATATTCTCAAAAAAAAAACGAGAAGAGAGGGGGTAACATCTATGTATACTTTGACACAAGTAACTTACACATATATGGAATACTTATAGCTTCACGATACGACTTGAAGGTACATCTTACACATCCACACTCTTCGACTAACATCTACATAAATGCATTTACATTTTAGTAACGACAACGATGACCAAAAAACACGATGATCGGTATGTGACCTATACATAAATATCTGGCTAGAATTGTTGAAAATACATTATTCGGTCGAATAAGCTGATGACGAACACAGGTACAGGGGAGACTTTGACATAAAGCCTTACATTTGGCAGGTGTCGCAGCTTTGGCAGGTGCCGCAGTTTTAGTAGGTGTTCCAGCTTTAGCAGGCGCCGCACCCTTAGCAGGTGCTCCTTTAGCAGGCGCCGCTTTAGCAGGTGCTGCTTTAGCAGCTGCTGCTTTCTTTGCAGCCTCTTCGGCGGCTGCTTTCTCTGCTGCCTCTTTGGCTGCTTTCGCTTCGGCTTCAGCGATTGCCTTGGCTGCTGCTTCAGCTGCCAATCTAGCTGCTTCCGCAGCAGCAGCGATCTGTGCAGCTTTGATTGCTGATGGTTTGACTTCAATTTTACTTTCAATCTGTTTCTTTTTCGCTTCTGCTGCTTTTTTCTTTTTGAAAATAGATGTTACTGATTTAGTCGAGTTTGTTTAAACTATGCTTTCGTAAGAAGAACTACTTATCAAAATACTAATTTCTATTTGTCGCGTTATTTTTTTCCGAGCAATGTGAAAATTTCAATAGATTACATTCTTGTCTAACTCCTAGTTAAAAAAAATTATTTTAAGAGCCATGAAAGCAAATAAATCGTATCTGACTCTGATTAAGTACGATTTAACTCCTAGTCTAAAAAAATTATTTTAAAAGCCATGAAAAAAAATAAATTGTATCTGACTCAGATCTTTCATCTAATTCTATTTAATTAAATAATTCTATTTTAATATATGATAATATAGTTGAAATCTTTTCGTTCATATCATGCCCTTTCTAATGCATTCGAATCAGTGCCTGGAAAAATTTCAAATTCTAATACTTAGATCTAAGTTAATTTACCTCCTTCTCCTCTTCTTCCAGGGTGAATTCCTTCTTTTTGACAACCTTAAGTTGATTACGGAAGTTGAATTCGGCGGCCTTCTTTTGGAGCTTGGCGAACTTATTTTCGTATTTGGAAACCTTCTTCAATGTTGGTTTAACGCTGTTTTGGAAAAGATAGAAAAAGAAAAGTAAAAATTAGTTAAAATTTGAAGTTTAAAAGTTTCTCTTAGTCAAAAGCGGATGATATGTGTGAATTGGATGAGCTTTTATACGAATTGGAACTGGGTATGAATTAAGTAGAAAGCGGATTGTTAATTGTACTGGTGTTCAATTACATTATCTCTAACAATATCTAAAAATCACAATGACACTGCTGAGGAGCTAGATTGCGAGTGTTGTAATAGTGCTTTGTAAAATACGCTTCCAAACCCAATTCTTATTTTGACGATTGTTCCAGGCACAAATTCCACAGTACTGAGTTTTGTTCCAAACCCATATTTTACTCAAAACACATTTTATGTGTTCATTGGTTTCTTGATTTAAATCTGTGATGGTCAAAACAGTGGATAGGAGCAGACCTGAATCAAAAACAAATTATACGAGACAGGAAAGAAATTATAGTTACGGTGCTGGGAGCTGGACACTCACTGCCGCCAACTACCAAAGGCGAGCAAGCAGGCTCTGGGTCGTCGATATCTAGTGACTTCATTGCTATGGAGATCGACCACTTCGCCATCATAACGTATAGTGCTGCAAAGGGTTTAACACAAAATGAAGAGGCGATGGAACCCGTGCCGGACCATTTTGGACATGACAGAAGCAGACAAGTCGGCTGGTAACCATTCAAGCCTCGCAGAACGAATGCTCGAGGGAGCCCGAGTACATGTAGACCAGATTAAGAGAACATGTTTTCAACCGCAATGCAGGAGGATTTTCTCAAATCGCCTGTGCGAGGCAAATATGCTAAGCTCCAGAACAGGAACACGCCGAGGCCAAGAAAGGAAAGGCTTGGTGACAAACCATCCCACTTGGCGAAGGACCTAACTACGGCTAAGCTGAACTAAAAGGTCGTGAATATATAACCAACAAGGATAAGCTAGTGCTGAAAGACTCTGCTTTTCATAATAAGGTACAGAGAATTTTGGTTAAGATACTAGCGGCAAAAGGCAGCGTTCCACTGAGGGTCAATCACTAACGACCGAAAGACCGGAAAATGACAGTAGTCAATTAGGGGTCCAACAGCTCTGCACCTTTAAACTGAGAAGGGCCATAAAGATCAGTGATGTGACCAAACACCACCTTACCGTGACATTGTTTGGCTCTAGCAGCTCCTTCGATCAATAATCGATTGAAAACTGGATGAGCATAGAATCAAGCCCGAGCTATGGGAAGGAACTTGTTTAGAGTTAGTGGGCCAACGGAACATTGGGTTACACTTCAGGTAGTGGAGCCGGAAATAGTCCTAAAACTGTTGCAGTGGCAGCCTCAGATGTTCTAACGCAAGATTGGAGGATGCTCGATGACAAGTGGCTCATAGAACAAGAAAGGGAGCAGTTGCTCTTAGTCCAGATCAGCAAGGAGTCAGTCGACCTACTCTTTTTGCATTTTGGCAGGAGCACCAATGACAAGATGACAGCGTAAAGATTGGTGAGATTGAAAGCATTTGTAGCTATTCCAGTTGGATCAACTGTGATTTACCAGGAAGTTCAGGAGGATGATTAATCTTTATCACAGTAGCTTGGCCTCGGCTGTACTACTTCTTACTATTCACGAATGTAATTTTTGGCACTAGTTCCTTGGAAGACTGCGGAGCTGAACTGGACCCACGATACTTCGGTCTTTTCTTCTCCAATTCAGTAGGCGAAATAACAATGACTATGCCAGTTAAAAAGAACATTCACGCTTATCTTCCATCCAATTTCAAAACGGATTATCTAATCATCATAGCATTTGAAGGGGAAAAAGAAGAGTATGTACTCACAGCATTCGTTTACGTGACACACGTCAGGACTGCTCCACCAGAGGCGGTGATAGATCTCAGCACAGAGTCGCTTAGAAAGGTAAAAATGCTGCTTGTAGGAGCAGACACCAATGCGGCTCAGAGGACAGATAGTTAAACAGGAAGCTGTTCGCAGTTTAGATTTTTTTCCCAGAATGCGCTCGCTAGCAACCCTGGCGTTACATATATATAAATGCACCGCTCAGCGTAAATTTAAGTCATTCTTGTAGAACAGGAATCTAGGTTGCTGCAGAAAACAAGCACGAAAACTGTTCAAATCAGCCAAAATAATTGATAATAAGAAATGTTGGGACGATTAAAAACGGTCCTAGATCAGCCAGGTGAAACTGCTTGAGAAAGCTGTGTGACAGAATTGATAAGGCTACAGATACGGTGTCACTTGAGATACTCCTTGCTAAACATCCTGTCACATCAAGCCAAATTGGGAATTAGAAGATCCTCGTAGATACCCACTTTCAGGGCTATTTAAACGACTGAGCTTTCACACCCACTGGTGAGCAGGTTTCTGATCTTCATAATGCGGAAGACATATACGAAGCTGTGGCCAACGCGAAATCAGTTTAGTCCATCGACCCCATGAAGTCTTTCACGTCTCAAGGTCTAGATGGAATTCTGCCAGCTATGCTTCAAAAGACATGAATGCTCACCATATTCTAGCTAGTACCAATTTATAAAGGTTGCCTAGTCATGAATCTGCAGCTTGGAAGACCGCTAAGATTGTATTTGTAACCAAGTAGGTAATAGCAACAATGCGAATCCGAAGGTATACAGGCCAATTAGCCTTCCTTCGACTTTTGATCCGACTTTTTGATCTCCATACTAAGGACAGACTTGGATCTCAAACCATATCGAGAGCATAAAACGTGTAAATCTATGCAGACGTTTTCATATGGTTGTTCTTGAAATACAAATGAAATTCCTTTACAAAGAGTACGCTTGAGGCCGCTTTTTAAACACTAAACGTGTCTTCAATAATATGCATACAACAGCCATTATGGAAAGCCTGTGTGTAACCAACGCCCATTTTGCTATGAACAGCTGGATAAGCATCATGCGTATGCAAAAGTTCATGCCAGTGGAATTGGTGGGAGCTTAAATCTTAAATCAGGCTCACAGAGGCACACCGTAAAGGGAAGTTTTATCTCTCCTCTTATGGATCTTGGTACTAAATGCAATTTTAAAGAGTTTGGTGAGCACAGTGCTCACGGTTGTGATCTATGGCGATGATATTACGATCATAGTCTCGGGCAGGTTCTTGCAAAGGCTAGCTCATCGATCATGGGGTAAATAAAAAGCGGCACAAACCGTAGGTTTTGGCATCCACTCCGATCGAATCGACCTTAAACTCTTCACTAAAATACAATTGTTTTTTCTAAATATATCCAATCAGATTGGGTGGCACTGGATTAAGTTTCAAGTCATTCACGAAGTACTTGGGTCTTATGCTGGATAAGAAGCTTACATGGAAGGTGAGTCTATAGGAAACCCAAAGAGAGTAAGCAACACGATTTACGCCAGGAAGAAAACGCTAGGTAGAGCATGGACCCTCAGCACTGTTCTAACGCACTGTGGCTACATAGCGATAGCAAGGCCTGTTCATTCGTCCGACTGTCTGGCGTGATGGCCAGCAATTGATCAAATCACTATTGGTGACGTCATAACCGAGCTCAGTGATGGGACGTCCGCTGTCATTTTCCACAGCTTGACCTCTTTGTTAGAAGTGCTATCGTCAAAGCTGCTGTGAGGTTTAAAGAATGGGAACACTACGAGCCAAGATCATTTACCCACAGCTCTGTTGTGCTGGAGAACGCAAGATGCACTAACTTCTTGGACCCCTCTTTTAACTTCATGAAAAATATGCGGAGCAGGCCATAGTATCGATACCGACGATAAAAAAGCTTTTTCACAAGTAAATGCTGCAGCATAATTTTCAAACTACAATATAGAAGCAGCGGTCAGCGAAAAATGTGACGAACATTCGTCAATTCGCAAAAAGATGTGGGGTCTACACTGGCCACTTGAACTGAACCTTGAAGCTGCACATTTTCTAAGCTGGTATCACTACGAACTAATAAGCCTATGTCACAGCGTAAAGAGTTAGTTCCTAACCAGCGTGCGGACTCCGTATATGTATACGGTTCAAAAATCCAGTGATCTAACCTGAGATTGTATTGTTGGTCAGCCTGGAAAGTTGGAAGAAATCGTATGGAACAGAAAGAAATGCAATATACGATTCGACAACTACATACTCAGGCTAGATTTTTCGCTGCTCACATACGGCCATAGACATATAAAGAATGGACACGAAATGATAATCCATGAACCCGTACGTGAATGAAGCATTTTTGCTACATATGCAACTTACTCTCTGCAAAAAAGCTTTCCCCTCAATGCCGCACACTATACCCTTCTGCGCTGTTGACTCTCTATGTAAACAAACATTTCCATACATTTCTATTGTTGTGACCATGGTCGATTTTCGGGTTAGTTGGAATAGCAGGGAAAATAAAATATGTGTCACATGGGGCACAAATTTCAAAATTAATGAAATTTTCTGAATGAAATTTGATGTTATTTTGTAAGGGGAGGTCGAAAATGTTGCTTGCATACATATAACAACCATTTCTTTCCACAATTCGAAAGCTTTCTATCCTAAATCCGGTAAAAAGAGGTACATTGATTCAAATTGAATTTGTACTTACATCACACATTCTAGGGCGAAGTCCTATGAGTAATTGGTGCAAAACACTTTTTACTTTCACACTGTTTATTGATCAATCTAAACATTTATACTTTTAATTGATGAAAACACGAAAATAAAACATGTGTCAAACCGCCCGATCGCCATTTTTATTGATTGCTTTTGTTCATAGGCGGGGAAAGCTTGATAGCGTGTAGGGGCATTAAGTTTGATCAATTATATGAATTGACGTCATTTAGGTGAAGAAAATTGTTCGAACGATGAAAACCGGTGTGAATGAACGATTTAAAGTAGCACAAGTAAACTTCGTAATTGACTTGGGCTACTATTTACGAATGCTGCATGCAGATTATGATGCTAAATGATTTATAAGCATGTAGATGTTTTATGTTACGTTGGTAGGCAAACCGGTTGATTGAAATTAAATTAGCAAGTGTTTTGGTCGCGAAAATTTTATTTCAGTTTGATTTCAAATATATCTATTTTAGGGAATTTAAGGGAATTTTAGATTTGATGGCTGTGTTTGTCTGCAAATTAAATTTTCTAAATGGTATTTCTTACACTATAGTTTACTTTTTTATGTTAATAGAAAATACGTTGAATAAGGTGGCTAATCAAGAAATAATATTATTGTTGTTGCATTATTTGCGTCATAGGTATAAAATTAATTATAAAAGTAAATTCATACAGTGAGAAATGTAATAACAATAAATAAATCAACCAAATTTTTTGAAACAAAGCATCGGTCAGAAAGGCCTAAAATCTTATCTGAGTGTGAAAAAAGTGGATTATCAGAAAAATTATGAAAATCCCTAAATTAAGTGCCCCAGTTTTACAAATTAAGGTGAACAAACGAGTTGAAAAAAAAGTCTCTACTCAAATTATTCGAAATTCAAAAAAGAAAGCGAATTTAAAGGGCAGAATGGCGGAAGCTAACCTTATAATAGTTTAAAAAAAATTGATTTGTTAAATAACGTTTCGCTTAAGAGTGCGCAAAAAAGCCAAAATAATTCTGGAAGTCCATAATTTTTGTTGCTGAAGTAAAAATTAATGTTTTTGAATCTAATAAGCGGCAATATTTTCGGCGAATGTTTAATACAGAGTTTAGGAGGGAACATACTACTTCCACTGTAAAATACAGCGGAGGAAGCATTATGCTATATATAGATTTTGTGAATGGTAGGATGGATCAAACGTGTTGCCTGGGTATTCTTAAAAGAAATATTAAACAAAGTGCTGAAAAATAAGGCATTTTATACAATTTTCGCATGTATCCGGAGCAATGTAGGCTTTGGGCTATTTGTTACTGTCCAAATGCTATTACCGAACTTAAACCCGATCGAACATTTATGGCATCAAATTTATGGCAATCAAATTTGCATTTATGGCAATCAAATCTATGAGCTCGTTCATATAAAAAAAACATGTATACCACTCTTGCCACTCTCCCGTATGAAGCATACCAATTTACTTTCTTTTTCCTGGGCTTTGTAAAGACGATATCTAGGGTGGAAACGTAATTTATTAATTTTGAAAAACCTATTTTACCTGTAATAAATATGTCCGTTTGCTACAAAAAAGTGCGGTTATTTTACATACAATGGAGGGACGATTTGTAGAGTGGGAAGATAATTTAAAACAAAAGGATCGCTAATTTCGGGAAATAACCTATTTAACCTGAAATAAATACGTCCCCTTGGTTGAAAAAAGCCAACATTTTACATGCGATGTAGGGACAAATTTGTAGGGTGGGAACATAATGTAAAACAAAGGGATCATGAATTTTGAAAAAATATGTTTTACCTGAAAGAAATATATCCTTTTGTTACAAGAAAAGTGCGAAGAATTTTGTATATGACGTTGGGACGATTTGTCGGGCAAAAAGGTAATTAAAAACATGTGCTTAAGGATCATTTCGTATAAGAAATGTGCGAAGAATCTGTATTCGCACCTTTTGAAAGCAAAATTTACGGCGAGTGGAAGCGTTAATATTCGTATTGAGCAAAATGAAGTGTAGTGTTGTGAATTGTGATAGTGTAAACGCAGTGCGAGGGCGATTTCTTTTTTCCGATAAGTAAACAATATTTGAATTTACCACAGCAAATATTGCAAGTAAAACTTGTGTCGAAATAGACGCCGCGATATGTGAAGTGATTTTTTCAGACAAAGGCTATACAGCTTGAGCGCATTTGAAGGGATAAAAATGTACCTTCAAAATTACAAAATAGTACCATTTTAAATAATACAATAAAATATTATCGGCTTTAGCTTAAGGGGGGAGATACATGTAACTGCTAAAACAAAAACGATTTTTTTTTATTGCATCAAAGTGTTCGAAATACTCTTAAAATATACCAAAAAAAGTTTTGAAGCGATATTCGTATTAGTTCTCGAGTTATAGCCAGTTATAGACAGCGCGGCGTTCCCCAGTTCGGTGGAGCTTTAGAACTTTAAACGCGTTTTTCTCAAAGTAGTACTTTTTCAATTTCCGTACAAGATATCTCAAAAAATATTGAACCTATTCGGCTCAAATTTATATCACATGTACAAAACAGTATTATCTCATCGTTGAACCTACATTTTCTTGTAATTTCGAAAAAATAATTAGTTTACCAATGTTTAAAACGTGATTTTTTTTAAAAAAAATCGATTTTTTTTTAAAATCTAATATTAATGTAAAAATTTGATTTTTTTTTCTAAATTTTATTGGTTCACCTATGAATTATAGATATCATTAACATATTTTTTTTTCTCTGAACGTTGCAAGTTTCTCGGAAAAGGCGTTAAGTTGTACGAGGCTGTTTTTGATGTGTTTTTTTCATTTGCTCGCATCGCCTCCATTTTGTTTTAAAAAGTTATTAAAAAAATATTTTCATTTACTATAAGATATGTACTTTGAGGATTTAATTTTAAAAATTTTCTGAATAAACAATATATATATTTTAAGTCAATCTGAAATTAGCAATTTCTTTTCCATTTTACATGTATTTCCCCCCTTAAGAGACGATATACGTTGTCTATGCTGATTTATAGACTAGAAGGGAACCAGATCACAAATCAATAACCTCTATAAATTGTTTGTTTTTTGTGGATGCCGAGAATTTTCTAACATTATTTGCGCGTAAATGTCTTGAGTGTATATATAATTTGAAACTTTTTTAATACTCGTTAGATTAAAACATTTATTTCAGATTGTTTTATTTGAATAGTTCTTGAGCCTAATAAAGTGACTCAGCGCCGCTGAAATTGAATTTAGAATTTCTCTACCAAATAAATTCAAGTGAAGTTTTTTTTCACGGAATTATGCTTAGTGATCTGTGTTATGTGGCAACACGGCAACAATTAGGTCTGTTCGCGTGCTACAATTAATTGCAATGAAGCCGTTTATGTACTTCGTTTTACTCAATGCTGAAAATTTCGCCTCTTTCAGTAAATTTCAGTAGAGTCTGAGCTATTGAAAAACAGTGAAAAATGTGAAACGCGTGTCACGAGTAAAAATTTCCAAATGTGCGCGGCAAGCAACATATTTTTGCGTAATGTTGTTTTGAAGATCGAATATTTTTGTGGCGATAATTTATCACCACTTACAATGACTTTATAATTACTATTGTTCTCACAAAAACCGACAACTGAATCTTTTCCGGAAATGCAATCAGAGCGTTTTCGTACTTTTCCTGAATATCCCCCACCACCTGATTCACAAAAATTCTGTGACTGAAAGTACGCGAACAGACTTCAGCTCTGCTCAGAGCTAATCATTTTCATAAAAAAAAAACCTGTTCAGCTGCCGCACAACTAATTAAAATACTACGCACAGTTTTAGTGCAAATCGAAACTCATTGATTCGCTATTGACGTGAATTACATTACATCAATATTAACAAATTTTTATTTGCACCAAAAAAGTTGCCCTTTAATTTTGCAATATTTCACGCCGCCCTCGTCATACAAACACATTGCGACCTCTCGCTCACACAACTACACCAGAGGTCGAAAATTGCTTCATTTCTCTCGGCCCATTTCGTATCCATTCCTCTCTATATCTATGCATACGGCCCACTCTCGCAAAATATACCAACATAATCTCAGGCTGCTTTGACAGATAATGCATTGCGTAAATGGAGGCGCAATTTCAAGGTCAAAGTGTTTTTTCTGGAAAAGGGAAGGAGTTCACCCACTTATCATTCTATACACTTTGCCTATGTGTCAGCCAAGAAAGCCTAACTTAGTCTTATGAGTTTCAGCTCAAAACTATGCATCTGGCTCACAAGGTAAATTGTTCTCTGTCAACACCAGCCATCAGACTTTTAGCTGAAACATAAGTAGTTTGAATTCAGAGCTTTGTTTACTTTTGAAGTTTATGTTTTTAATTTTGCTAAAATCAAGCAAAAGCCAACTTTAGACTAAAACAAAATTGATTATACTATTAAATCTGCCATTTAATTTGGCTAAAATAGATGATGTTTTAAATAGTGCCTTTCAAAACATAGAAGCACTAAGAGTTACTGAATGATTTCAAAATGAATGTTTTATATTTTGTATTTGCGCGTCAAGAATATAAATTGATCTTTTAGAAAACGAATTAAAAGATGATGCAATGATGATTTTCAAAAACTAATATGTATAACAAAATAAATACTTACAATTTACCACGTAGATCGTTGACTTGTGCATTGAGGTCGGTGATCTAATTATGGAACGAAAAAATATATTAACCTCTGATCAAAACAAGTCCAATAAAAATACAAATCAATTACATATTTGTACATATTTCTACTTTATGAAAAAGAATAAACAAAAAGTAGAAGAGCAAACAAATAGGGTTTTTACGCAATTAGAACAGCACTACAAACACAAAAGCCACAAAACATAATTAGAACAAGGTTAATTGTAACAAAACAACAGTCAAACATTTATACAGATTTCAAACATTGGTGTGTAGTGTTTTTCATGTTTTACCATCTTGTCATCCCAGCATTTTCCATATTATTATCATCATACACTTTCAAAGCACGCAGGACACAAATCAAAATGTTCGGTTTCATTTATCTATATATAGGTAATTTCAATGTGTGTACATATATGTATGTATGTTCTCTTCTTTACCAAGCAAGTTTGAAATGTTTCAACATTCGGGACGGAGAAGACAAATTAATGATGTAAATTCTATAGATGTAAGTAAACTTGATGCAGAAAGCTTAACAGAAAGGTGAACGTAGTAGATGTGTCATTCATCATCATAAGGCTACCAAATGCAGACCACATAACATCCAGATGGAATGTTTTCAGTTTCTAATTGGATTTCAAATACGTATGTGTTTCTAATGTTTTGAAATTTTCTAAAAGTCTGATTTCTCTGCACTACTTATAACGTTTTAATTTCGAATCGATTGTAGTTCTAAAAGAAATTGTGAATGGTTTTTCTGATATTGTTTGATTCGATTCAAATCAATGAATCATTTAATTATTGACGAAAGATATGAGATAGCCATTAGTTTTCCAATTGATAAAATTTTTTTGCAGAATTACTGCATGCTATTTGCTTTAATTCGTCTATTTATTATTTCTTACGAACGAAACAAATACAAGATGTCGATATTATCTCAAATTTTCCGTCAATTTTCCTACTGTAACAATGCAAATAGTATTGTGATACGAGTGAAATTCGGGATCTAAAAATACATATATCAAATATACGAGCATTTAAATTCATACAAGATTCTACTCAATAGATTTTCTGTCAACACAATAAACAATTTGTTCTGTTTTTATTAATCAATTCTAATAACGTACATGTAATAAACAAATACATTAAAACTGAACAGATCACGATCAAATCATTAAACTACTACATGATATTTTCACGCAATTCAAAAGAAGAAAAACAACAAAATGGACATCATGTCACGATCTTATTGTTTTTCCAGTATGTATGTATACGAGTATGTAGTTGATAGTTTAGACAAATACAATTTTGAAATTCAATGAACGAAAAATAAAACAAGAAAAAAATTGTTTTTCATATATTTCTTTGGATTCGAGGTACTGCACAGTATGGCACAAAAGTTTTCTTGATTTGTAAAAATTGCAATGTATCTTATCTCCCTTTCTGGAGAGAGTTGAACTTGTTTTGTATACATTGACAATATGTATTTACTTGTGGAGTTGTAACAAAAAAGTGTGTATGCATGTGGGTAATGTGGTGTGTGTGTTGTTTGATTGTGTTTCTGTTTTCTAGACAATATAGGGTATTTACAGCTATTTAGAACAAATTGAAAGAGATTTGAAAAATGAATCAAAAAACGAGAAAGAAATTAATTTTCTTATGTTCATAGAATCGGTAGACACAAAAATTATGTGAAAGCAGTTAGAAATGCAAAAGTTGGAAATCGAATCCAAGGAACGGTTCACATTTTTTTTTTATTCAGTATTAGTGTTAGGGTAGTTTATTCACATATTTATTTAATATTGATAAGTTCTACGCATATCCAAACTTTGATAGAAGAGATTTATATTTCCACCGAATACTTAATAGCTTATGGTAAAAACTTCATGAAGGTTTTTTTTCAACGTCGTTTCGATACACTAAATTTGTTTAAACGAAGAATATTTAAATATTTTAATACTTCATAGAATACTTCACTTAATGATGGAGAGCTTCTAAAAAATATGTTATTCTTTATACATATTTCAATAATTCACATTATCAATTATAGCTTTATTATGTGATTATTTTTCACTCTTTTAGTGCTCATTTAGATTGCCTTTAAGTAAAAAATCCCCAGTTGAATTAAATTCACTGTTTTACCCCTTACATTTTTTTATCTACTCCTAAGGCAGCACTGTTTTCAGTTAAGGCAAAAATAATGCTATTACTTGAAGAGAAGTTTTACAAATATTATTGCTACTTATTTTTATTATGCTATGTACAATAACTCTTTTGGTCACCAAATAATTTTTGGCTTACTAGGCAAATCCTTTAGCACTTGAGCAAACTTTTAAACATAAAGAGCTTATCAAAACATCGCACAAGAAAACATTCTAGATACTAGGTATAAGCATCATTAAAAAACTGAAATTATTGAAAAGATTGAGAGCTATCTGGAACTCAAAGCTCTTGGTGAAAATATAGCTCAACGAAAATTTGAAAATAGCCTTTGATTTACGTGTTTTTTTTTTTGCAAGTTTAAAGGTCTTATTCAGAAGTTATTACAATGAAGTATTTTTAAAGCTGCTCAAAACTTCAAAAGAAATTATCTTGCTTCCTTATAGTCTCACTAGAAAACCACAAAAAATTATGTAAACAGGTCCCTATTTCTGGAAGGTAAATTCATTTGAACAAAATCCATCAAAGTGATAAAACGAAAATGGAAAAAAAGTGAGAGATGCCATCAAATAATTGGTGGGAAGACTGGGGCACTCTGCTCCTCTTTATTCCACAATTACACGTTGGTAGGAGGAGTTTTAAGCTGACCAGAACATCCGCCGAAAATTAATATCCCGTCTCTTACCAAGGATTACGTTGAACAAGAAAAATATGCTTTTTGGCAGACTGAACAGGGACCATCAAACATCTGGCTAAGGTTACAGGGATCTCATAAGACAGTATTTAAAGGACTCATGCCAACGAACTGCATATGAAACAGGTATCTCACGCCAGGTATCGAGAATATTAACCGAGAAGCATAAGAAGGGACGAACTGACATTTTTAAGCTGAAGCTTAAATCTTCCAGTGACTTTTCTTGTTTTCTTGGCTCAGAATAGCTCAAGGGCAGGAAATACCAAAAAGATAGCATGATAAACGTTGTCCAGGAATATTTGGAAAACCATTACAATGATTCTAATGGCATTTCGAGACTAGAAAGAATGAGCTAATATATTCACCTGTTAGGAAATCACGCGGAATAAATTATAATCTAACCGTTGTTTTAAATATTCTTCATCATGAATTATTGGATCAACTCCCGTACGAAGCTAGGAGAATCCAATATGAAAATTTAGAGTCACATGAGAGTATGGAAGTATATTTCACATTTGCTGAACAGGCAAAGAAAATGATATCATAAAAATTGCTAATAATACCACACGGTACGAAATATATTCCTTCAGTGCTGCAATCTCGGGTACATTTTAAAGAAGACGTAAGCATTATTGGCATAAAACAATTATGAGGGTAGATATCGAGCGAGTTGTTTGTTGTTTGTGAAAAAAGGCAGCAGTAAAAACGCGGAAACTTTTTTAATACATCTAGGTACCTTTTGGCAGACTTTGTGAGAAGTAAACCAAGCTTCAATTACAAATGTGGTGTAAAGCCCCATTTTGCTAGAATATACTTTTAAGGAGACTATTACGTGAGATTTTATGACGAGTATGTAGTGATGAATAGCTCAGGAGTTCTTCATTCAAATAGAGTCGCTCATTCAAATGAATCATGATATAAAGCACATTCCCTTGTCCGCCTGAAATTCTGATTCCAAACTAATCGTTGCATCGTCGGTATAAGTACCTAGTACCAACAAGTACCAACGCCATTGCACAGAAATAAGAGTGGTTAGCAAATAAATTATCGCTTTCGGCGATTGCTTTTGAAGAGCGCTTAGCTGGCTCGTAACGACAGATTATCTTTTGTCGAACAGCTCACAACTTTACGAAACCGATCTTGACACTGCGTTTTATTTCTACTCTTCATGTGATGTGTTGGGAAACAGATGTAATGTTATCGTTCTTACGTTAATTTTGGATTTTAGTTATATCGCTTCCAACGTGGTTTCCTCTGAGTAACGAAAAATGATCTAATCTTACACAAAAGCTTTCGATAATGGACTATTCTTTAATTTTAAAATGATCTTCACATGGGGCTGGTGGTCCTGACATTTAGGACCATTCCGTCTCAATGAAATTCGCTTCTGGATGAATCTGAGACTCCGTCCTAATAAAATGGTTGCGAATCTCAGAAAATGATCTTCGTTTCGTAGCCACTAAGTTGGTCGTGTAGGTTCAGTTGAGATAAGCTTCTGATTAGTGGTGGGTCAAATTAATAGCCCGCCAGCATTTGTGCTCTGTGGACTTGTACACGCTAGCGGTGAGCAAACTGGGTGAGCTATGACCAGGCGCGAATTTGGAAGTGGTGATAATGCATTGAATTCCAAGTAACCCAAGATCCAGGGTATGAATTCTCACCGAGTCTTCTTTACCAGAGGACGTTATGGCAGTCGTGAACCTAGGCAATAATAGCCTACTAGTAAGCGAATGAAAGGTAGCCAATGTCAGTAAAATATGCCTTCATCCTCATCAACGACGTTCGTGACGACAAGATCGATTATTATTCCGACTTCATAGAGTTGAATGTATACCGAAGTGACCTCAAAATCTCTACTCCGGAGGATTCAGCTCATAAAGAAAGTGAAGGTAAGAGCGTCACATCAGAGGCAAAAGCTGTAAAAAAGAGTCAACTGATGCACTTGAGTCTTGCTCAGGAACATCTGCACCAGAGATTGAAGCAAGTAATTTCACGACCTCTGAGCTAGGGTGCATTGTTCTCCTCGACCTCAAATATGGTGAGGATAGGTTAGTTACCATCGGGATTGTAAAAGATAAAAGTGAAGGCTCTTTTTCGGCTCCTCTTTTTCTTCTTCATCTGTTTCAGGCTACATAAAATAGCCCAATGGAAACTGAGCTCAGACCAGTTGTGAGATGCTTAAAATTGTGATGGAAACTCAGTTTCCTAAGAAACCTCCAAGATGGAGGGGAACAGATCTCCAACATAACCGTTTGAGTCATACAGGAATGCATATTTGGTTTGTCATTCCTATTCACAGACAAGTAGGTGTTTCATTCTTTCAGTCCATTCAAGTCAATAAGAACGAATGATATCATCCCCAATATTATTTAACGGACTTCAGAGGGTATTATGCCTAAACCGTATATGCCATAAACAATGCCTGCTTAAGAGTTTCGTACGTTCATATTAGCCAACAGAAAATGAAAAATGTGCTCATCGTGAAAGCAGGGTAAGCATCGCACACTAAACCAAAAGATTAGAGATCAGTTTTTGTAAAGTCCTTTGTTCTAAAGATTTGGAAGAGGGTTGTGGGCTACTGGATAAGTAATGCATAAGACTCTATTCTCTATTTAATATGAAAGGTAAATCTGTCAAAGCATTGCTGCATACTTTTGTGAAGTAGGCTGAAAAATTACTTGCTTTCAAGAAGTTGACACTAGTTACATTACTGCACATCATGGGAGCGTTATGAATGTTGTCCAAAACCAGATCGTCAATTCACAACTAGTCAAACTTATAAGTAATTTATTCAGAAACTGGGTATTTTACTCGTTTTTGGGTAGCTCAAGCTGAAGCGAGAGAAAAATAGGAGAACTCTCCAGATCAGTTTTTAAGCTGTTTTAGGTTCCAAGACATTGGGGCATTAAGCGGAGCTATAAAGGAAACGAACTTGCAAAAGCTGGTATACTCTTACCGAATTTATTATACAGTTCAGTGATTAGCACTCCGATGATTTCAGTCAAACTTATCTTCCGTTAAAAGCACTTAAAGGACGTTAGGAAGTGCTAGATGGAAAAATCTGCCTGTGCGATTGCAAGCTAATTGTGGAAAACTTTTGCTGTTAGCTACACTAGGCAGGTACTTGAACTAGAAATAGGGTTCTTTCACGTAGCGGTGGCTGTCTTTACTGGACTGTTTGGCAGATATGTATTAAGGGTGGGTGCTGCTTAAAAAGATTCCTGCCTGAGTTTTATATCCGAGGAGAAATATGAAACAGGTCTTCACCTGTTTTGCGAATCCCGGCTTTGGGTAGAAAAAGGAGCTATCCCTTCCCTCATATTTCTGCGCAAACCTAGCTGAAATAGTTTCAGTTGACTTAAAGAAGGTCATCAATTTTGTCAAAGACTCTTGGTGGTTCTCCCCTCAATAGCGATTGTTGCGCTTAACAAAGCGGTAAAATAATGGGTCTTTGTGTGCTAAAGTCGAGAATTTTTATTTCGAGGAGCAGCCAGGATACTTAACAAAATAGCTAGCCCTTTTTACTCATTTTACAGGTGACTTTCAATACACGTTGTCATAAGAACTATAACAAACGCCATCTATAACAAATTAGTCTTTGTGAAAAATCGAAAACGGGTTACTCGTCAAACGGTCGATGAAGTAATGCTCGCAGTGATTGGTGGTGCACTGAATATAACTGCAGATTCTTCCACACAATTTGCTTTGATTTAACCTAGCTGCGACTAGGAACGAGTCAAATCATAGAGGCAGAGTGAGTTGAAAATATTCACGATATAATTGGTATATGACTTTACTCCAGAGTTTAACATTTTCGTAAAATAGGTTATTAGAGACTCTGCATTTGCTGCTAGATTGAAGCTGAGAGAATGACATGTAGAGATACTTCTTCTAGAAAGGGCTCGCTTTTATCAGTATGTTAAGTCACATATACTGATATTTGTATGCTAAGAAAATACGCCATTTGGTGGAGGTTCAAACCATACTCAACTAAAACATTGAAGAATTTCGCTAATAGTTGAAACCGCACAGAGCACACCGCACCATTTTACTGTACCTCGCTGGAAAAAAAAAAGCATAACACTCACTGCGAACGAAAGTCCAATATGACTGGACATAAAAATAAATGCAGTGCACAGTACACTGGAAATACGCCGTGGCACTGTAAAAGTGTGGGCTGCGCTCTGTGCGGTTTTGCCCATCTCTATTCGCTACTACTTGTAGAACATGTTATTGTTTCAAATAACAATTGGACATATTTGACACTGGACACTCACTGCCTGGCAACATTTCTATGTAAATATGCTAGAAGGTTTCGAAAATATATTGGACGCAAATACGTTATTTCATTTTCATCAAAGTTTGGATATTCTCAAAAATAAAAGAAAATAAAAAAAGTTAAAAACAAAAAACAATTTTCAGATGTCAGTTCAAAAGTTATTTTCTTGGTTTATCTAAATCAAGTGTTAGTTGATTTTATGTGCCATACTGCTGCTACTTGCGAGGGATAATTATATTTGAGATAAATATAAAAATTTCAGAAATTAATAAACAATGTAATTTTCCGGTAAAACCCTTAGATATAACAATAGCGAACGTTGAAATTAAAATTGTTTTGCATTAAATTCACATATTTCTCAATAACTATATCATTGATTCTATTTTCAGGTTTTTTTTGGATATAATAAATTCACTTTCAATTTACCATATTTTTTTAAATTTATCATTATTTCAAATTTAATTGAATATTAAATTTATCATAAATTTCAATTTTTCATCGTGAACGAAATTTCTTATTTACATTTTATTGAGGCATTAAGGTATTATTTATTTATTAAGATAAATCAAAGGAAAGTGTGTTAAGAGTGTTTGAATATGGGATTTGTGGAAGTTTTACGAAAGAAATCATGCAAGCAAATGGTACTGTAAACTAGGTTTGCTTCGAAATGAATCACAGCTAGAATTTCTTGGAAGAAAAATGATGTATGTAGAGCAGTTTCATTGATAGACCGATTTCAGAAGAAATGTCTTTAGAATATTTACAGTTCAGCTAGGACAAAAGATATATGTTTTAGCACAGTTTTCGTTGAAAAGAAGTCAAGTATCAATTTGTACCAAAATGATATATAGTTTAATTTAAAATCTGAGTTTGGAAAAAAAATGTTCATTTTCTAACAGAAGAAAACAGATTCTATTGAGTCAGTTGTGCCAATTGTTATGTTGTTATGTATATCATTCTGCTTCTTAACAAAATGAACACCTTTTTTCTTAGACATCACGTCAATAAACTGAATTTAGCTAGAAAATGAATAATTTTTTTATGTCATAATATTTGTAACAATGGCTGCGGTGTGCAAACAGTACTTTTTTTTTAAATAATTCCGCTGCATATTTTGTAATTTATAGCGCAAAATCTCAATGAGAGTTCCTTTCAAATTTGTTTTAACGGAAGGTTTTAGCGTCATTTATCTTGCACCGAAAATAGTCGTGATTCATTGTTCTTTTTAACACGATCATCCATTTGGAATACAATTCTAGGATAAAAGCACTACGATAGCGTGGAATCCGGTATAGAAGCAAAACAAATCAAATTTATGGAACTAGCAAGTGAATGATGCCCAGTTTTGGTATCAAAACGTTTTACAAGTTTCTTCTCAATACCAAGTCATCATTCTCTATCAATCGCTTTAAAATCGAAGGTTATACGTGCAATTGATCTAGAAATCTAAATTGTCCTGCCAATGAAATTTATGTTGGCCTGTACACGTAAAAATAGGCTTATTCAGTTTTTGCTTGAAATGTTTGACAGTAACAAAAAAATGTTCTGAGTTTTCTTTCGCAATCACCACACCATTTCTCATTCAAATGTGACTATTTACACATTCAGTATTGGAACATTCTTGTGTATGCACATTCAAAATCGAACACTTGCAAAACGTATATTAATGGTATTTTTTACAGAATTTATTGTCCAGTCACAGCGCGAACGCAACAGGAAAAAATCAGGCGGGACAGATAGATTTTACAAAAAACAATAATTTTTTTTTAAATACCCTATGTTTTCCGTGTGTATTGGAGAGTGTGACAATGTTCAAAAAGTTTGTTTTTTTGAGGTGGTGAGGGAAGTGTATGTGTGTAAGTGAACACAAAATGCAAAAGTTTCGTTTTGCATGAAAACAAAAAATAAACGAAAGGGATTTTTTCGTGAATGATTGCATGTTTGTACTTTTTTTTTGCTTTTCTATTTGTTTATCATCGTATTGCAGTACCTCCCAATCTCTTTTCCTGACTTCGTATTCCAGATCCCATTTCTGACCTTCACACGTATACATGCGTTCGTAATACTCTTCACAAATCTCTCGTAATTCGTCTGCAAGAACATTAACGAATTATTTAGAGGACTTATCTACGCATCTGTATTTCTTTCTCTACTATACGCTAATATTTTAGATTACGATTTAGATGCGTTGAATTTTTGGGTAATATTTACAAGTCGGTATGTATGTATATAGCTGTTTTAGGGAAAGTTTATTTGGGTTTTTCAACGTCAAAATTCGATAGTTTTCAGTGTATTAGGCAAAAACGGAATTTCCCGCAGAGTATTAGGGCAGACGACCCACTGTAGCTAAACTAGGTAGCTTCCACGAGAAATGCTGAGAGCGCAATTGAGTGAATTATGCGCCATTGAGTGAATTGCGATTGAGTGAATTATGCGCCATAAAAATATGTCTTTGGATGTTAAAACTATTCTTAGATCGTCAATATAACGCATTAAAATTAGCTTTACAACAAATAGAACACACGAATAGTTAACAAATCAAAATATTTGCTAGATACCAAGTTTGCACATTGGTGTCAGAAGTTTAAATAAAATCGAAAATATTACTGTTTGCTGTAAAAATAATTTTTGTAGATGAAATTGATTGGGAATTTATAGCAGCCATGCAAACTTTCGAATTGTTTTTAGGAAAAAGCAAAATTACATAAAATTTTTATTGCTTAATAAAAAAGTGGACCGAATAGTTTCAAGCAAAAACATATTCGTAAGACAAAAGAATGACGGAATAATAATTATCGAACATCTAAAGTCTACATATTTTAAGTATTGACGCAGAAACTCAACAAAATACTGAAGTTAATTCCAAAACTGTTCCACCGAGCGATATCTAAACCGTTTTCAAGTACTAAAAAATAACGATTGTGGCTTAAAATTTAGAGAAAGTACTCGCAGGTCAATCAGCATTTCTAGCAGATTAGGCTTTGATACTGAATCCACGGATCTTAATTCGAGCTTTGGCTTCCGTTTTTCACATATCCTAACCACGGTATGCGATTCATACAATTCCTAATAATCTTCCTATAGCATATTCTGTCCAGTGTTATGTGTCATTTGTTTATAAATATTTGCCCTCATCTTTGTAGATAAAAGTGTGTTGATAATTCTAGTATTATTAGCGAAACTTAACAGCCAGACATTCTCATTCAATTGGCGTCCAACAGAGTACACGTTTGCAAAATCTCAACGAAACCATTGTGCGAAGAAAATATCTTATCACTTCGGTTATTAATCGATCATTATTATTATTATTATTAAGAGAGAGAGAGAGAAATTAAGTAAATTAATGAAATACGTTATTATAAAATAAATAGTAGGTAGGTATTAGAGTGTGACCACTAGTTTAATTTCAAGATCAAATAAATAGAAATATTTAAAAGAATTAAAATATTAAAGGCAAAGACAAAAGTTCAAGTATTTTGTAACAGTAAAAGACATAGAGGCATCAAAACGGTAATTTCGTTCACTTGCAAAAATAAATACATATTTCATATGCCCTTCAGAAATTTCCAAAAACAAAACTAAACTAAGTCTGTAGCATTTAGATTTTTTTCTTGTTCCGACTAAATCGCAACATAGTCTTCTTGTATTCGTAGAAATTCTTCAATTCTTTTTAAAACAAAAATCATTTAGCATGTAGTATCTTCGTATCTCAGCTTGCATAGTCAATAAAAAAATAACTCCAAAAAAAATTTCAAATAATATTACAAAATAACTATCTGAAAGTTTACTATGAAATCTCGCTATTCGATGGACTTTCAATGTGAATTCAATATTGTTTACCTCGAGTTGTTTTAATCTTTGACCTCGTTCTAAATCATATTTGTCACCCTCCAAATTAAATATCCTTTGCCAATACTGTTTACATATTGTTTGCAGTTCCGCTAAACACATACGAAGTATATTGGATTTATATTTAGATAGATAATTGTTGTTGTTTGCGACAGAGAAGAGAATAAAAATAATGTAGGTACACACTAAATTAGACAACTATTGAACTTTTTTCTATAGTTCTTACTGTTCTTTTGTTTACTTGAAAAAATAACATCTTTCTTACAGCTAATTTTCTCGGCATTTTGTTGTTATTTCGGCTTGATTATATTGATTTTTGGCGTTTGTATGTGATGATGTGTCAAAAATAAGTGTTTTTTTTCGTGTACAAAAATGTGTCTGTGGTCGTTTCTAATTGTACATTGTTAAAGATTTTCAACTACTTATTGTGGTTTTTAGTGAATGAAAAAAATAAGTATTCGGAAAAAACTGCTTACATACACATAAAAAAATTATTAAACTACGCCTTTGTTTAAGTTTAATTGGTTTTCGGCTACAGAGAGTAATAGCTTGGCGATTATTAGATTATCTATTTTTATATGTGTTTTCGTACGAATTTAGTAGATGAATTAGAGATACCAAATTTATTACGTTTTTATGTTGAACATCTACACTGAGTTTGAGTTAATATTTATCGATGATATTATAAGGAAATATTGAATAGATAGTAATTATGGTGATATTAATAAAAAATCATTTTATACAAAATATTTACCATTTGATATGGTTAAATGTCGAATGTGATCACGTGGAAATCTAAATCAAAATTGGCAAGAATGTTTCGAAACGGATGGTGATACGTATTTGAAATGTTTGGAAATAAGTGGCCAAACGTTTTTTGATACTGTGGCACTGGCATATGACAGTATTTGATGTAGTCAAATAAATTCATCTGCAGAATTTTATTTGGAGTAAAAGTAAATGGCTGGAAGATCGAATTTACACAATTAATTCAAATCTAGTTAAAGCTCTTAATCGACGCAGATTAATAGTGGTCAACGGTGGAACAGTGAACGCTTAGCATGAATGAAAAAGGATACTTACGCAATCAATAGTAGTAGCAAAGTAGCACAAAAACGTGAAATACAATACTTAAAATTATATCTTTTCGAAAATACGATTATTTTGATGCCCTCGATTCATTACGCCATAAAAAATCAGCTGCTGAATAAACAGTTATGAGACTGAGCACTGTTTTATTTCAAAAAGATCCTTAATTTCACACATAGTGAACAGCCCTTCCACCGAATGATATTGGAAAAAAATAATTGCTGCCCTATCTGTTTTAAGTCCTAGACCCATTCCTTTGATCCTAGTCCTACTATTGGAAGAGGAACACTTACCCCGTAACTCAAAAATCAACTGGTTCTACTCTTCGATGAAGCTGCGGTGAAATATGAGCGAGCAATAAATTTGCTCAGGTAAAGTCGTGTTTGACAGCAACTACTGAAACGCTAGTAAAATAAAAAGAGATTCGAGCACAGTGGAAGGCCAAAGTATGATATAAATGACGATATTTTAAGCATAAAATCAAATATTTTAATTTTCATAAAAATTTAACTAAAGGAACCGAGCCCTAAAAACGCGTTATTGGTGTTGGAAGTGTGAATTTCACAAAATATTATAACATTGAGGTAAAGTGGAAAATAGAGTGATGAAACTCAAACTTTTTTTCGGTAAACTAAAATGAAGTAAACTATAAACAATGTTTTTAGTGAATCATCTCAGTGAACTTTATCTGAATGAGACTCTACTGTGAAAGCTATCACGTAAAATCAATGAGTTAAGTTTGGCTGATTAAAATGAGGAGTACGAAAAGCGGTACCTTCTACTCAAGTGGTAGCGTAAAATTCGACGCGGTAGTATCTAGAAACGTTGGAATTTTCAGGTATGGAGAGTGTCACAAGAAGTAGGGACAATGAAAACCCGGGAAAATGGTGGTGCAAAATACTAATGCTGATGCAGAAGAATATAGAGCAGCAATCTATACACTTTAAAATTTCGTTTGAGTAGGGCATGCAGAAGTCATTGAAGCTGGACCAACAGTCAAAAGATTTGAACCAAGATCTGGAAAATATAAAGCAATATATTGACCACCAAGTTCAATGCATTATAGAAAGAATAAAAAAAAATAAAAGCACTTACAATGGAAATCGACTTGAAACAAACCAAAATTATAGTTTCAGTTCTACAACACCGCATCGAAAGACATAAAGTTCCGATATTTGATTGACCTACAGCTTGGAGTAAAACTTAGCTTGAAGCTTCCCGCAAGAAGGGGAATGAGTGAAAAAGAGCAACAGCCCTGATACTGGTGCTATAGAGCCCTGTAGTCGAGCTCCTTCAATCTATTGCAGTTGAGCTACACTCGTACTTTGCAGCTATGATCAATGCACTAGATATGTGATGCGGACACGATCATCCGGCGGAGATCTAGAGTTCACAGCTTATTAACCGAATGCAGAAACTAGAAGAAACTGCAGTGATTGGTACAGGAAATCGAAATGTTGAAACTATTGGCCTACTCAACATAGGACCCAGACTATCAATCACAGAACCTTCCATCAGCACATTGCTGGATTGACAGCTCTAGCAGGCAGATCAACTAACGGAAAAGTGAATTGTGAAGGATGCCTTGGCATATGGCTCAAACTTTGCGGCAGGTAAAAGTGCAACATGTAATACAGCCAGACTTGAGAATAGCCTTAGAAGAGTGCAGATGTGAGCGTGCGGACACGAACATTAAATGGCAGGCAAATGGCGCACCTAGATGTTGGAACTGCTGCAAGGACATATACAACGAAAATGCCAAGACCGAAAAAGACCAAGTCATCCCATATCATTTGCAGCAAGAATAATATCAAGACAAAGTTGAAAAGGTGAGAAAAGTATTGAAAGTTGAATTTAATTTTGTACGCCACTGTAAGTTTTCACTTCTGTCAATAAAGACTTGCTCTCTTCTGAATTGTGTCTTGTCATAACGGAACGTGTTTTATTTTTCGCTCCTAGCTTTTCATGTTGATGCACATATTGTTTTGCGTTGTGACCGGCTCAATTATAATTTACAACAAAAAGTTTAAGATTCAACTTCGTGGGGAAGAAGTTCAACCACCATCACTGGTTCCAGGCTATATAGTGAAGAAGCGGGCTTTCGGTTGATATCTAGTGAGAAGTGGATCAGAATTGATACAGATTTGGAAGACCACCGATACTATATGATGAAGCCAAAAAAAATATCGACACTGCACAACCTGACTTTAGCCCAAAGTTTATTAAAAGCTAAGAAAGTTTGATATGTATCAGCCAAGGTTATCAGCACAGCAAACTCTGTCACGAGCATCAAAACAAGAGATGTAATTCGGAATCGCCACCTTTTTTACATTGTGACGTTTTTAGCGGAGACGATCAATGAGCATAGTGATTAATCTCATGGAAAGGGTGCTTTTTTACAAGTTTAGCATTTTGAAAATCACCATTGTCAAAATAAACTGATGACAGCTGTCAATGTCAACATTATTTTTTTTCAGTAAAGTCTGACAAATTTTCATGCACAGATTTAGACCGCAACAGCGTCTACAAATTGTGGAAATTTATTTCCGAAATCAGTGTTCAGTTGTGTAAACTCATAAATCACTTGGTGAGTTTTATTTGATTGCAAATTTTCGTAACCACTTTACGTTGCTGGACTGTAAGTTAACGACAAGGCTGAAGATAGTGTGTTTCGAAGAGCCGTGGAGGCCAGTATTGCTGGCAGCCAAAATTTGTCGATTCGCGGCCGTGCGCAAAGAATTGGGATTTGTCCGTCCATTTTGTGATAAATTTGACTTTGATTTGAAGAGTTAAAGCTGTATTACCATCGAATGCATCGCACATTCGGAGAATAGGCGAAAAATCAACTGGAAGTTGACTCTCTACTTTACGGAACAATTTTATTCGGCGACGAGGCTCATTTTTGGTTCAATGTCTATGTCAATAAGCACAATCGCCGTATCGGGAGCAAGGAAAATTCCCATTTAGTCATGGAAATACTGTTGCATCCACAAAAAATGCATTGTATGGTGCACATTGCATGCTGGTACCATCATAACGCTATACTATTTCAAAAATGAACACGGCAAGCATGTTACTGTCAATGGCGACACAAAGTGGTTTTTTACTTTCGATATTAAAAGTGGCAACTGATAAGTACAATCAGCAAAAAGAATCTGACGATGCCGTTTGTGCTTTGTAACATTCGGACACTTCATAAATGACATGTTAAGTATACGTGGACACATCATCGTGAAAAGAAAAACTTTCAATGCGCATGTTTAAGGAAGAGTGGAGGAAGTAATCTCAGGGTTGCGACAGCAAATTTCATACTAAGTCCCAAAAATTGAACCCGTTTTGCAGCCAAAATAAAAAAAAACTTGCGACGCATTGTTTCTGCCGATGGCATCAAAACAGCGACTGAAAAGATAGTAGAAAATATAGATAGTACCAAATAGCAAGCACCAGGTATTCATGCGTTGGTGACCTATTGTCGTAGATTCGTCAAGGATTTTGCCAGAATATTCAAATGCTTACACCAACTGACCGATGAAAATCAAAGTGATTCCATAAATACTTGCGTTGTTCAGAATTTGTTGACCACGCTTCACTGACATCGTCACCTCACTTAAAATATTCCAAAAGCCCTTAGTGGCTTCATCGTAAGGCTACAGTCATACAATTATGGAAGACTGCATCGAAAAGGAGGAATACACGAAAACGCCAATGCTTTGTATCGTCACCTCTGTCCAACTAACTGGAAACCTTGCCGCCGCCCCGAAAAAAAGTAGCGAAGTACTAATCAGCGATTGCTGGTGATTGAAACTGCCAAAAAAATGGTTCCAGGATGCAATTCAAGATGATCAGCTAGTCGGAGACGACGTAGGACCATTACCAATATGAAAAGAATTTACGGAACACCCTGAATAGAATGGATATATTAGAGAACCGCGCAGCTACTGGTTCCAATGGAACTCTTGGTAGGTCAAAGGCGAAGTGTTGAAGCGAAAATGGGAGACAAAAGCCGAGTCAAAAAAGAGCCAGTTACAGAGTTTTTAAGGCCAGTTTTTGGAAGACCAATTTTATGATGTTGAATATATTGTGTATTTCGTACAAAGCAGAAACTACGATAGCAAACATCGACAGCAATTTAACAAAATCTCTGCTATATTTCAGCACTCAACGTGTTAAACTTTTAATTTATTTTTGGGTTCTCAAGGAAAAACATTAAAAAATTTGAGAATAATTTGCCGTACTTTTTTAAATGATGTTAAATAACTATTTTAAAGATAATTTCAGTAATTAGCTTAAGGATATTTTCTATGATCGCTTGTTTTCACCACATTTCAAATATCACCACCATGTCTCGAAACCATCTACAATGCTCATTAAACAATTTGATACTATAAAAATGAACCAAAAAATAAACAACAACTAAAAAAAAAACTGTTAGCTCACGATGTTTTTCGTTAATTTTGATAATGAGCATCTACATTTTAGTTTTGTTTTATATTCATATTTTAATTTGGTTGAAAATATTTAATACGAAGCGATTATAAATATATTTATTCATTTTATTTAGAAAAAATTAATTATTGAAAAATCAGCTACCAGCGTTAATTGAAAGAAAAAAATTGTAGAAAAAAATAATTCTCTGAAAAAAAAATTCTTGTTTTTAACGCTTAGCTTGCCTCTAACAATTTCCGCGCCACTTCAATTTCGAGATCATATTTTTCATTCTCCAAGCGTGCAATTCTTTGATGGTATTGTTTCGCAATCGACTTAATAGTCTCTACAAAACACATAATAATAATGTAATCGCAGTTTATAACTGATTTTGGTCATGACAGTTTTTTTTTTCAAATTATTTTTATTTTTTTGTAACACGTATTGTTGGTAAATAAATTTCCTGTAAATTTTAACTTTTTTTTTTCTTCTAGATCAGATCTTCATTGTCCAACCTAGGTGATTCGTGGATTCGTTGCTTGTCGTGATGTGGCATAAGTGGAAGAAATGTGTTTCTGTTTGGTTTGATATAGTACACAATTTCGAGGATTCTTTCCGAATTAAACAAAAATAAATAAAATAAAAAATGAAATCTAAAAGTTCCCTATTATTCTTGCCGAGTGTATTGATTTGTGTGTGTATTTGTGAGAGAGTTTAGACTGGTAAGTGTAGCTGTTTGTGTATTCATTGCAAGATGCAAAACAGTGTGAATCAAATAGGAGCAAACTCAAAAACGGATTAAAAATAATTAACAGCGATAATACAACGACGACGATATACGAAAGCTTTCAAATTGTTCGAAATTGACAATTTTTTTTTTTAAATTTCGTTTGGTTTGTAAATTCAAGCTTCAAGCATCGAGCTTCGATCGAACTAGCTTCAGTGTTAAAAATGTAAGTGAGTGAGTGTAATAAATGATAAGGCTCCTTAAACCATAAAATTATTGTTTAGAATCGAAATTATTTTGTTTTTTTTTTTAGAAAATTAACATTAATTAATTATAGAGATCATAGTAGATAGAACAATATTTGAATTGATTAAGGTTTGCTTTTGAAAAAAGTAATTTAGCATGAATAAATTTTTGCGAGATTTGCTGCAATTATTTCGCTCAAGAGTGAGATAATTTTAATATTATTATGTGTTTGTGTACCTCTATTTCCTTCCTCTTAACGATATATTCGAGATCATATTTGTCGTCCTCCAATTTATTAATCCTTTCGTGGTACATCCTCAAGATTTTTTTGATAGTGTCTATTAAGTTATCAACACACATTGGCCGAATTTTCCCCCCCGATTAATCGTTGCAAAAATATTGTTCGGAAAAATTGGAATGTCATGAATTACGTGTGAAATTATATTGATTGCGTGACGAATTCGATTAGATGTTTAAAATAATTTTGTTGTGGCGTAACAGTTTCGTTTAGAATAATAATTACTTTTCAATAATTTATTTAAAGCTAGATAAAATCATAGGATAGAAAAGATTCGGTATTTTACCTTCACTGGCGCTGCCGACATCCTTCGGGCTACCGCATCGTTCTTCAATGATGCGTCTACGTTCAGCGGCTTTGCGCTCTTGTTCTTTCTTCAATTCTTCGGCGGCCTTTTTACGCAACAACAACTGAAGTTGAATGGAAACAAATGTGGCTTTCAGTTTGGTTATCGAGAAGCGTCGAGTGTCATTGCACTTACCCTGAGTTTCTTCTTTCTTTCAGGTGTCATGAAACCTTTCTTGGCCTTCTTGGCTTTGGAGGCCTCCTCCATACGCTTGCGCACCTCAGCACGCTTGCGCTCGATTTCGGCTTGTTTAGCCTTCTTTGCCTATTATTTTGAAGAATCGATATTTATGTGAGTTTAGTATAAAAATTGGTTTTTCCATTTAACAATCAGTGCTCAATTTAAAAATTATGAAAATAATAAAATAAAACATTTTTTTTTGTTTTCCATGTAGAATTGGCCTTGAACTTTCGTTTCTAATATACATTGTCAGCTCATTTAAAGTTTTATGATCGCAAATGACAAAAACAAAAGTTGATCGATTTATTACACGACTGTTACAATCGAAGGTTCTCACGATCTTTTGAACATATACCGGAAAATAATAAATGGTCAATTCATGAGCATACTTGTGAGATTCAGTTTAAATATGATTAAAAGTAAATATTTGAGCACTGATTTTTAAACAATATTTTCAATTCGAAAATATTTCCAATTCGTTTATTTTTCATTCGATATATTTAGTTCCTATACCTCCTCGAGACGCTTTTTCTGTAAATTGAAAAGTAAAAGAAAGAAACTGTTAGAATATATTTGTAATATTTTCGGAAAAATAGTTTTCAAGAAATCCATTGCACGTATACAGACATTGCTGACTATCACCACAATTGGGTTCCTTGAAAACTTTTTTCACTCACATAAGGACATTTAAAGCAAGGATATATAGTGCTTGTAGAAGTATTGAAAGTGAATGTAAGCTTGATTTTTATTTAATCGAGTTGAGCTCTAAAAGTATTCTAAAAATTAATCGGTTTTGGTGGAAGGAAAATTTATAGATTTATCCTGTTTTTACCAAGGGACATTTTTTTTACTGACAACAATAAAAGAAACTGCAAACCAATTCAAAATTACGGGAATATGCTCATGAATATTATCTTAAACATTTCTGAGCACAGAGTATTTTGAGAGGGGTCAGCGAAACGGGTATTAGAATAAGTCGATTGGATAAGAAGATGATGTACAGCAGACTCAAGTAAAAATCCAAAGTGCAAAAACAAGGTCTCACCTTTTAAAATCTTTTAGGGTGCAAGAAATTCAAGTCGTAGAAGACTTTTTTCTGAACCAATCTGAACGTTTGCAAAATTATTACTTCAATTTTAAATAAATAAGTAGGTAAGCTTAATGTTCATTATTTTATGTTCGAGGTGCTTCAGATGAAATTCACAAGAAAATCAAAATGAAGTGTGCTGAGCTTCAGTTTTACTTCGATAAATTCTAAAATGAAATATTACTATTTGAAGTTTACTGGAAATTGGGTTTTCTGTGCATCCAACATTTTCAATTTGTTCTGTTTTCTTTTTAATGTTCTAATTAATTTTCGAAGGCTAAGCTATAAAATTGTTGATTTCTTTATAATGCATTGGTAAATAAAATTTATTTATTACATTAAATTAAATAGGAAAGCACGAAAATTCAAAATAAGAAAAATTGTTTTTGTAGTATGGAAGTACTAAGATGTAGATGACAGATTTCAAAAACTTGATCAAATCGTCCCTAAAAAACCAGTAGACTTAGCTGCCAAACTAAATAGCGAATTACCTTCTCAAACAGATACGAATCGCCTTCTCAAACAGACACGAATCGGCGGAAAAGGTGAATACATGCCTCATAAATGTGTGCCGAACAAGCCTAACAAACTGTTCAATCGTTCTGCAGATTTGATAGGATTGGAATCACCAGTTCATTTCACTTGACTACGAGCCTCCAATAACTATTAGATAATTTTATCGATTCATGTTCGACTGATATGTTTTTGTTTTTGGTGGTTGTGTTGTTTGTTTTTTTTTTGCTTGTTTATCATTGCCTTCTCGTCTAGTTTCTGTACGTTTTTGAGTATTCTTCTTCCAGAATACCCCTGCTGCCACCAGAGGACAGGCAGAGATCAAAAATTGAAGAATAAGTAATAAAAACGTACCAAAAATTCACGAGAGGACAATACTTTAAAGGTAGACAAACAAACATAAAACACCTCCAAAAAGAAACACAGAGCTTCAAAAACACAAAAATACCAGCCAGACATCTATCGATAAAATTGTCAAACGGCTATGGAGGACACTTAGTCGAGTTTTACCAAATCTTGTTCTGTATGTTAAGCATATGGCATATCTTCCGTATGAAAACATTCTTCATGGCCATGGGTTTCATTCTTTTGGTAAAGAGTTCACCTGGCTTTTACCGGGCCTTTCATAGGGTCAACGTTTTTGGTTTGTTCAGGTTCCTTTTCTAAATCTCTAGTTCTAGTTAAGATGTAAGATCTCACTACTGAGGATCCTCAAAAACATATTTGCAATCGAGGGTTTAAGGGCTAAAATTGTAAAAAAAAAAACAACGGAGCTCAGTTTACCAGTGGAACTTTTCAAGTTTTTTCTTTCAATTTTGCTAGACCGCACCATTTCATCCATCATCAAATAGGGAAGCAAAAAGATAAATAAATGTCAATAAAAAAGAGCGTTCATACGAGTAGAAAATGTAGATAATGCGCTTCTTGGATACATATTTTCCTACCTCAAATCCAATTACTGGGCGGTCACCTGCGAGAATATTATACGACCGATCACTTCGGAATGCCTTTACGTTACAAAAACCGAATAAACAATCAATAAACTACATGCAGCCAGAAGAAGTGTTTGACATAGTTGACAAAGTGCTTTTAAAACATTTTCAGGTTAACTACCATAGATCCTGGGAGTCATGATATTTCGAGATAACTCAGTAATGTATGAAGTCCAAACAGCAGGCCAAATTTGGCAAAGACATCGTAACTAACTTCGGCCACTATCCAATGGCAGTTTAGCAGACTCCACAGAATGTCCAACTATTGAAGACATGGTATCATTAACTGTAAATCTTTGAATCGCTACTACGATGGAACTTTATGCCATACTCGAAACAATCGAAAGGAGAACATTGTATCGGCACGAAATTAAACGATCTAGTAGTTAGAATTCTCGTTTAGTATGATCGCTATCAATGATTGCGATACCATTGAAAAATCCAGTAATGAATAAATGCATAACAAAAGAATTCGTCATTCCTGTTGCCATGCATTTATTTGACGGTATCATTATGTGTACACGACAGGGAAAGTGGGCTCAGTAAAAGAGGACAAATTACAGAATGAAAACTGCCCAGGCATGATGGTTAAATCAATCTTAGTGGAGCTTTCAAATAAAATGTTTTTTTTATGGAGCCAACTGAAACAAATATCAAAACACAAATAATTGGAGTGTCCCGGATTTATGACGAAATTTTAAGATACAATAGCGGATAGATTGGAGAAAAACAGTCCATCGCATGTGCAAGAAGAACTTATAGACGTATTAGAGGTGACCCATCGTCATTTCCCATCATTTTAGAGCTCTCGGAATGATCCAAAAGTATGGACATAGGAATGCCATAAAAACCAAAGGCAAAAAACGTGGAATAGCATTTTGTGACCTGCAAAGAGTTGTAGCTACAGAAAAAAGGTATTTTTAAAACGTGTAGTGACTGGCGATCAAAAATATAATAATTACGCTAATCTTAAGCAAAAAAAATCGTGGGGACGTCCCGGCATTGCAACAACATTGTCGGTGAAGCTAACGTTCATGACTCAAAGCTCGTGCTGCGTATTTAGTGGGGCTTGCCCAGTGTGGTGTATTATGAGTTGTCATAGCCATCAAAGAGGGTTACTAAAAGAGGGCCAAATGATGGGTTTCAGCCGAGTATGACGAGTAAGACACGACAAAGTTATTTGTCAGCATGGTGTTTCTCAACTACATGTGTCGAAGCTCGTTCGAATCTAGAAACTATCTAGATATTTTAAGCTGAAAAGTCATGTCCCACAAGCCGTTTTCTCCAGATATTGTCCCTTTCGGACTTTCACCTGTTCGGATCAATGACCAATGAAGATCAATGCTGGCTGACCAGTATTTTGGTTCTTATCAAATGGCTCTAAATTCGATTGGTTCATAGAACACCTTAAAACGAAAGCGTTTTGTTCAACACAAAATTTGTATTCTTCAGGAAAGATGGCGAAAAGTTATGACTATCTATGCAAAAGACTTCGAAAACTTCATATGTATTTACTTTTCTGCAATAAGCACTGACTTTTTCTTAAAAAAAAGGTAATTTTCTATTTTTACTCCATTCTCAATGGCTGATTGATTGTTTTTTAAGCTACTGTAGTAGCTCCTGGCATGTGAGGTCCATGGCTCGAATTCTAGTATAAATCCGAGACTATTTACCAAGTTTTGAGTTAATATAGCTCTAAATTAGGTGCGAAATGAGGCGTCAAACTAATTATTTCACTCACATTCGAAAAGTTCCAATGAAAATGGAACCTTACCATCCCCACTTCCCAGGACCTTGAGTGAATTGTAACGAGACAACTTTGTTTGTTTTACATATTATTATAGATTAAGACATATTTGATATCGTAGTGAGACATTTTGGAAACGTTTTGGAGTCGACTAGTTAACAGGATCATTACAAAGAAAAATATTCAGTGCGTGAGATTTTAAGATGACCAAGCGCGAAACTAGAAATCTTTTTTAATAGCATGTTCATTTTTTTTAATGTCAAGTTCGAACAATTTTCAGAACCACTCTAAACTTTATGTGACCCAAAACTTGTTTGTTTGTAACCATTGAGAATATTTTTTTGAACGATTGAATTTAAAATAAAAATTTTTTTTAACCTCAAACGTTCCATTTCGTCATCTTAAATGATGATACCCTTTTATTTGAAATCTTACACTTTTTTTTATAAAAAAAAATAAACAAAATTTAATTTCTTCACATTCAATACTTCATTTGCTTTAAAATAAATTTTTGAAATTTATTAGGGTATAGTAAAAAAGTTCAATTTTCGCTTCACAGTATTTACAGCAGTTTATTTTACATGATGATGTTAGTAGCCGGTTGAAAATGCAACACATTAGTTAAAGCTGAAAATCTGAATGATTGAAATATAGCGCTTGATTTCATCGATATTTAATGAGCTTTTTGATTTCGATGTGAACAACCATGATGATTTATGGAGAACATAAATCGTCAACAATTAACAAATTTACAATTTTTTTTTTGAAATCGTATTGACTTTATTCCGTTCATTCACAGCATACTTATGATTTTTTATGTAGAAATATAGTCTCAGTATATATATTTCTACAATATGACGGATGTTTATCGATTTTAATGAACTATGAAGCTAATTGGTTTCAGTTTGTTTATGTACAGTTGATCAAATGGCGCATGAAGATGCAATGTCACCTCATGGCTTGCTTAAAATCGATAGTAACATCGTATCGGTTATTTTCAAAAACATATTTTTTATACTCACATAGATAATATATTTACATTTGTATTGATTAATTAGATACTCACAAACGAATCACTATGTTTGAAATTCGTCTTGAAGATGAATCACTTATGTGTGATATTTCAATGAACTTATTGATAGATGTTCATAAAATATTTATTTACAGTATATTATACATATTTACAACCATTGCCCGTATTGTGTCCCCAGACAAATTAATTTTATTTTTTTTTTGGGCTTCTGAAAATCTCATTCTTTGATCTAGTATTTTCACATTATTTTGATTATCGCAAATCGAATGATGACAGTATTTCAACCGTGTCATGTTTTTTTTCATAATTGAGAAACATATTGAAATTATAATGAGAGAATCTATGAAAAACATATTCTAATGAAATTATTGAATAACATTTATAAATTGTCTGAAAGAATGTTGATTTTCAAATGTTTGTATTACAATTCAATTTTTTTTTTAATCACTCGAAGCACTTTGTACACGAAACCATTCGGTTTCAGCTCAATCACCTACTCTATTGATTCAAAAACTATCAAAATCGAATCCAAAATTAGAAATTTGTCTAAAGAAAACGTTTCACTAAAATTCAAATTTTATCAAATCAACTACTTGAATGGTTAGTAGACATGCATGACATTTACCTTGCGTCAAACGAGGTGTACGCCATATTTAAATCCTATTGACTGTTTGTTGATGGACGCCGAAAATGTAAACCAGATCATCCACCAGATAACGGTACCGAATGAAAATTATAATAATAATAATGGAAAACAAAAATTGTAATTAGAATTAATGTGGCAACAAAGAAATAATTGTAGGAAGGATACCTACCTCACCTCATCATCAGCCATAGTAATGTGTTCTTAGGTTAAGCTGAAAAGAAAACAAATGGTATTTAACATCTGTGACAAGGTATATGGCTTCATCAATATTATTCCCCCTCCTCTATTTTTACCCGTAAAAATCTATTTCCTGTTAAAGTTAAATCAAAAGGAGTAAGTGTAATCTAAAAGTAAGAAATGTCGACCAAACGATTTGAAAAATTGCCATTAATAAATGTGCTGCAAAATTGATATAAATAGAAATAGAGTCTGACGTGTAGCCGTATTTGGGAGCGTGCCCGATATGCGTGAGAGTATTTCACTTGGTATGCTATGCATATCTGATTTCAAATGAGCTCGATGCGCATGCGCGGGTTTCAACGCAATCGTTTTAATGAAAATTTCCTGAATATATTTTCCTTTAATTGGGCAATATTTTAAACATAAAGTCAATCTGATTTGCAACAAAACTAACAGGATATGTTATCTGAACCTTATTGGATATTTTTGGGGTTCGCTCCCTTACTCTTTAAGCTACATCACTGTATAGAAACCTTCAGGTTATAAATATTACTAAAATAAATTTTGAATACACCCATCTACAGGTTAAATTTAGAATTTTAACTTGTGCGTAAACTATGAAATATTTTCAATAATTTTCTCTGAGTACACTATCACAATATTAGTTCTTGGAAAAAACTGTTTTTTTTTTATCATACAACGCTCAGAGCATTCCTAAAACAAATTATTGTATAATCCAAAGCATGGTCCATCCAAATCATATTTAATCCTCGATCGATTCAAATTACACATTATTTTGTCATTTCCACCACAGTGCATTCACTTAATCCGTTGCATAACACATTTATGCCAGTCTTCGATCACACTGAATCACTATTTTCTTGAATTTTGTCCAAAATTATACCCGTTATAGCACTCATTTTCGCACTTCACGATATTTTTTACGGGAATTTTTCCACAATAATTTTCCACGATGAAGAAACTCACCTCAAGGAAAGAATAAAAGTAGAGGAACAAAACGCGCAATCGGACAGGCTTTTTCTATCAAAAGACTGATCGGTCCGACAACTAACGGCTGACTACTTTCTGTAGGATCGCGCTCGATCGATAGGAAAAATTCGAAAATTCGTACGAGTGAGAACGCGGTCTAAAAATGGATCGTCTCGAACTGAAATAGATATCATCTTTACATACATACTACATCAAGATTGCTGGTCGGCTAGCTGGTCGGTGAAAATGGAGAAGCTAACGGTGGAGAATAGATGGCTCTTCATAATATATAGATTTCTCGCAAAATTTGCCAGAATATTTTGTGGATCCACGTCCATAGTGCGGGGGATAAGAATTCGAGTGTCTGTCTTGAAGGATAAAATCTAGGCACATATCTACCTACACAATTTGATGTCATGGCTTTACGTGTTACAGTATTCAAGACAATTCAAATTACAAGTAAAACGTATTTAGCCAGTGTGCAGGACTAAATTTTGTGCATAATACACGTTTGATTGTCATTTTTGACAGAAATATGTTCGTTCATGATTACCAGCTAATTGAACGATTTGAAGTGGGCACACTCACGTTCGTCGTTGGCTGCTTTTGCTATTTTTATCAAAATCCACCACCGTTTATTTCGTGGTGATTTGGTGTGTGTTTCTTATGTTGGGTTGCACGAAATGCATACCAACTTATATCTCCGTACCAACAAAGATACATATGTATGTTTATTAGGTAGACAGCAACAGCACTAGATAAGAAAAGCTATTTATTCAATTTTAAAAACTCTATTCGAACATCTAACATTGTAGATCAACATGAAAATATAAAAATGCAACCAAGCTTTGATGAGTGAGTGAATATAATACGGAAAATCTCATTTAATTCGATTCTTTCTCACAAGACACTATATATCTCTTCTCTCAGCTGTTGGCAGCAAATAAAATTTGCTGTAGACATGTATTAATTGTTTGAACGTTGCGCAAAGTAAAAAAACATTCAGAATATTTGTGCGTAGCTACTGAAAAAGCTTTAATTACATGAATACATTTTTTACTTTAAGATACAATAGAACTTAAAAATTAGACTGACACTTTTCTTCACATTTAGCTGTGGCTACGAATATATCACATGGCGTCAACGGATACCAGTGAGTCATAGTCTTGAGATATGCGTGATTTAAGATTTCTGCATTTACCTTGTACCTACCTTTCTGCACTTTTAGCATGCGTACGAAATTTCGATCGGAAGTTTTTTTACGTTCGCTTTTTGTTATTCGTGGAGTATTCTTAGATTTTTCTGTGTAGCCGAGTAAATGTTTCATATATTGTTCTTTCATCTTCTTCTTCATGTCGAAAATTCAACTTTATGTCAAGTTTCGCTTTTGGAAATACTAGATTAAAGCATATATATTTTAACAATATCTGAGACGGACATTATATGACATTCCAACTGTTCATTTGCAGTTTTTAATAACAAATATCACTTATGGTTTTATAAATTCCTACAGAGCATTTTTCGGGTAAAGTGGTTCTTCCGAATTCATTTAATCACTTTTAACTGCATATTTTCGAACTCAAAAGTACACTTCGCAAAAACAAATTGCAAAAACTATGCATGCTGATCTTAATTTTTTCAGAATGTATCAAAATAAGCTTAATTCAATTAAAATCACATCAGCGCCCAACGTGGTTTTTCATTTGACTTCAGAGGAAATACATAAATTGTTAGATCAAATTTAGTAGACTATGACGCAAGTTTATAGATCAGAATACAAAAACTATATTGTTTGATATAAGCATGTGCTAAAAAAGACATTGTAGTGTGTAATATTGTGCATTCATAGCAATTGAGTGAATAAATGATTATCATAAAATTAAGCTTAAATATCGTTTCCATAACGTATTCTCGCCACATCGAACCGTTACACATCATATAATATTTGGATCGGTTAGAGGTCAGCATCACGATTTTAGCATCGTCTTTTAAATGTTATAAAGTGCTATTTATTAGAGTCCTTTGGTTTCAAGTACTCGAATAGTTTTGAATAGAATTTTTTTCGCACTCAATTAAGAATAAAACCTTGACAAAACTAACTACTATAAATGTACCATCGATGTGAAAAATTTTAGTACTTCAGTTTCAAAAAGAATTAAAATAAGTAAATAAAATAAATAAAATAAATAAATCAATAAATAATTATTAATAATATTTTTGAATAGACAATTTATCATCAAATTTCTAGTCCGAAAAAAATATCGGTGATTCGAAAGCGAAAAACCCTAGCGCATTAGAACCGCTAGAAACTCTAATGTTCGAAGAACAGTAAAGGAATTGTGCAGCTTTGGGTTTGTTTTCTACCACTAGCTACTTAAGGACTCCCAAATAATAATAAACACCTAGGCCAATTTAATCTCGATGACTTCATCGAAAGTTACAGCGATAGAAAGGTGTTTGGGGCTGCCATCCAAAAAATGTCCAGACTTTAGAAAATTTAAGCATTTTTAGGGTTTACAGCGGTTGGACCAAATGTGACCTGAACTATAGCGTGGACTAAGTGAATTTAGTTCTAAGGTGTTTACATCGACCTGACCTAAAATTTGGTCAGGTCGAATTTAGTACTCGTTTGTACATACGTGACAGCTGTCATTTAGTTTAATTTTATTTCATATACTGTAACTATCTTTTCATTTGTCTCTCAAACATGATTATTTAAATGATTTTGAGTAAAACGAGACGGCTGCGAGCTTAAATTCAATGTACCTATATTATTAATAGTCGCGCAAAAATCAAGGCTAAGGTCGGGTGTGTTTACAGCGCTATAGTCCACCACCTATTTTAGGCCAGATTGCTTGAAATCGTGTGCTGACTTACTGATTTACAGCAGGTGGACTAAATAGTTTAGGTGGAATTTGGTATATAGTCCGCGGACTAAACGTCTACTGTAAACGCTATCATTGTTTACTTATTCTCTTTACTTATTTTTAAATGTATATGTAAGCATTTATTTATACGGAAATAAAAAAACCCTCGTGCTGGCAACCCTTTGCTATCACCGAAGCCAAAAATATGGCACATTTACCTGACGTTGAAGTCCACCTACGCTGCGAATTTCGTATTGATCCGATGACTGCATTGGAAGTTGTAGGGAAACAATGAAATTTAGGGCTGCCATCCATAAAAGTTTTCAAATTTTCTTAGATCGTAATATTTGTTGTTGATTTTCACTACACGAACACTACGATTTCAAAATTTAATGATAAAATCGCTTAATAAAGATATGTCAAAAAAAAAAACAAAACCAACCTTAGCTGCAACCCTATCCTTTTTTTCCAATTAGATTTCTGCTGAGTATTGCCTACAATTAGTTTAATTTGCCGTATGAATTTCGTTATGATTTCATGACTACACTGGGAGCTTTGGTGTTCAATTTATTAACTCTTAACATGCAAAGAGCTTTATGTTCTTGAGCGAATTTTCAAAGTTCGAAACGCTAAAATTCCCATAGCTGGTAGCACCAACCGAATTTTTCAACCGAATTTCTATCAAAAGTGGTTCAGAGTAGGATTCAGTTACTGTGTGATGGCACCACAAAAAAAGTAAACAACTTACATCCCATTTTTTCAAATTATTTCATCAAACTGTACACCAATCAACTCTTTTCACTAGATGGTGCCAACTATTATGTCACCTAATTTTAAATTAGGAAATCATAATTTTGGACATAAACATGCATGAGTTTAAGGCTTTTTTTATTCCAATGGAAATAAGCAGGAAATATAATTTCCAAACTTTTTTTCTATAAATTTACAGCTGACGTGTTGTGTTCAGCTTCATAGCTACTTGTAATCGAAGTATTTGTCTTTTTTCAATGTTCAAATGTTGTGTTTCATTATTACTTTGAGCTTACTATTAAAGCTGTTGAGTATACTGTACCAAAATGCCTAATTTTTTATTCAAATATTTTAAGTTTGCTATCTTCGTATGTCCTATACAATTTCCTGCTAGCCTAAAACATATAGCGTTCTCCTTCCCATCTGTTAACGACATATCATTTTATAATTTCTTATTTTTAGAATTTATTTGCAAAAATTGCACAACATCCTAAAGAATATCTGTACACACGCCGTCTACATCAGCATTACTTTAATATCATATACCACCATTTATCCACTCGCCAACTATCGCATCACCAAGTCGGTCGTTCCAATACGATGTCCTTGCGTCTACAAGTTTGTTGACTCGGCAATTGCATCGCATTCTATTTATAAATTTGACCTAGTTTGTTTCAGGAAACTTAATCAGTCCTTGAAGCAAACGAAACTGAACTGCTGCCTTCAACCTCCATACATTCTATATGCAAGTACGTGAAACATGACCTCCTCCCATCGCCATCACACCAATGTCCATGTCGCCATTGTGATGTGATTACCTGGAGTGAGTTTCGTTGCACCTTGCAGTTTTCACATCGACTTCAACTACCACTCCTCGTAGCCTAGCACCATAAGCTTCTTCTAGCATCTCAAAAATGACGTCATATTTGCAAGGGGATGCTTGTTGTACGTCATCTCTGTCAGCCCCGAACGGCATATTAAAGTTGGAATTTTATAATTTTCAGGAATCTGAAGTGAATCCATTGAAATTAGAATATTATTTTGAAAAGAATTCATACTGGAAAAGCATATATTGCTAGATTCTTGGAGTATACTAAGAATGTTTTGTTAAGTTTTCAGGAAGTAAACACAAATAAATTGATTGGTATTTTTTAATTTTTCGCTTTGTATAAGAGCCTTTTTGTTATATTTTTGTTTTTAATGAATCGAATAGTGGAAAAATCAAAACACATTTCCGGTATTTTTTTCGAAATTTGATACAGCGTTCAGAATAATATTGGAAAGTGACGTGATTTTTCAATAGCAGGTGAAACGGTAACTGTCATTATTAAATCACTGTGGTTTTAAACAATAATTTTTAAATTGGAATTGTTTTTGCGGGATGATTAAAATTGAAAAAATTTTTTATATATCTTGAAAATTTTATTTGACAAAGTGGTTTCGAAAGCATGCATTGATTCAGTCAGTGGTTTTCGAAAGCATGCATTGATGTAGTCATTTACATTTGATGTAGTCAAAGATATGATGAACAGCACGAAATTTAAAAGTACAAAATAGAAAGATATCAATAACTTTATTCTCAGTAGTCAAACATAGTAAGAATATCTACAAAATGAGCTAAAACTAGAAGTAAATATTTATCACTTATTTATGACAAATATTTTAGTTTCTGAATATGGATTTTCAGAGGGAAAATACATGTAACTGCTAAAAAAAAATTGATTTTTTTTTAAAAAAAAGTTTATAAGCGATATTCGTATTAGTTCTCGAGTTATAGTCAGTTATAGGCAGCATGGCGTTCCCCAGCTGGTTGAGCATATCTGACGCGCGTCCCTGCCTACTTTCTCTTCGGCGCTATGGGCAATTATCTAATTGTGTAACCCTACCATATTCCTGTAAAACTGAAATTCCAAGGAAATATAGATACAGATGTACATCTACACTTGTACATTTTTATAAGTTACAAAGGGGCCTGTATTTATGGACCTTGTAGTAAAAACCGTTAGATTCTGAAAGTGCGACCAGTCTTGTTTTGAATGTGAAACTATAAACATCAGTGCTTCAAATATATTTAGGTATCGAAATGAGCCCCAGCTTATTAAGTTATGTCAAGAGAGCCGACAACGACAGGATAGAACGACAGAACCGTCGAAGTCTTTTCAGCTCAAAAGAAGTCCGAAATGCTTGCTGTGATCTTCTTGATATGCAAGAGAAGACTGAAGAGCTGCTGTATAGACCTGGAATCGCTGACTAACGAGTAAGTTATAATAAAAACTAATAATCAATGATTTTTATCTACCGCAAACTTTAAATGCGTTTTTCTCAAAGTAGTACATTTTCAACTTCTGTACAAAATATCTCAAAAAACATTGAACGGATCCGGCTCAAATTCATGCCACATCTACAAAAGAGTATTGTCTACTCGTTGAACCAACATGTTTTTTGTAATTTTGGAAAAATAATTTGTTTATTAATGTTTAAAACGCGATTTTTTTGAAAAATGTTCGATTTTTTTTTTGTCTAATCTAAAATTAATGTAAAAATTTAATTTTTTTATAAATTTTATTGGTTTACCTATGAACAATACAGCTCATTGGCATATTTTTTTTTCTCTGAATGTTGCTTCTTCCCCGGAAAAAGCGTTGAGTTGTACGAGGTATTTTTTGATGTGTTTAATTCATTCGCTCGCATCGCCCCCCCCCCCCCTTTTGTGTTGGAAAATTATTCAAAAAATATTTTTTTATTTACTTTGAGACATGTACTTTGAGGATTTTATATCAAAATTTTTTTGAATAAACAATATATATTATTTAAATCAATCTGAAGTTAGCATTTTTTTTTAATTTTACATGTATTTCCCCCTTAAGTCAACTCTAGCGCATAGGAACAACTAGAAAGAATGATTTTCGAAGAAAGCAGAGGAAATGTGCAGATTTCGTTCCACATTGAATGGGGTTGAAATGTTTAATGATAACATTTCTCAGTTCACAAGTGACTAAAGTTTCGATGGTGATGATTGCATCGGAAGCTACATAAGCAGATAGACTTTAAAAGCTACTACCCGCCAAAATTTCAATGCATAAGAAATTCAAACATTTGCTGCTTGCTTCGCTTGTAAGATGTTCATCATATGAAAATGTAATGGTTCCCATCTCTTGGTACAATGACAACAAAATGACCAGTTCTAGTAGCCCATAACTAGCACCGACACTTTAAATTGTTTCATGTTGTGAGCATCTTTCTCTGTGTATTTCGTTTTGATCTGATTACTGGATTAAAATTTACAGGCATGAGAAGATTTTGTGGGTTGGCGCCCAAAAAGTTTCGAAATTTAAGAAAAATGAAATATTTACCAAACATGCTGCATCGTTAGTTCTAAGGGTAACACTATTTTTAGCATTGCCGGACGCATTACAATTCATCATTTACTTTATTTACTTAACTTACTTACATTCATTACAGCATAGAGTGGACATCGCACATAAATTGCCAAAAACAAAATACGATTATCGGGACATTTTCTTTTTTAAATTGTCGTCAATATAACAGTATTATGAACAGTAACAATTCTCTGTTGTATTTAATATTTTCAAATTCAAACAATATGTCGGTAAAATGTAATGATCATTCTCTTCTTTCAATTGACCAACACCATCCAGCTTTAGATATCAAGATTTTGTTTCATAAAACTTACAATACTACTGAAAATTTTGTTCTGAACACTTATAATTTTAAAAATGGCGAATATAATTCGGCAAATATTGCTTTGAATTATGTTAACTGCTTGGTAGAATTAAATGTTGTCCCTTTAGATGACTTAGTTAATTAGTTTTATTCTTTTTTAAACAAAATTATTAAGCAGTTAATTTCATTGTCTGACTTTAGACCAATTACTTTCCCTAGTTGGTTTTCCTTGATGTTGAAGAAACTTATTTTAGACAAAAAAGCTGCTCACTTGGAAATTTAAGGAAACTGGTTCTCTGAATGACTATAACTATTTTTCTAGAATTATAGCGAAATGTTTGATTAAGATGGATTCCAACATTTGATTAAGATGGATTCCAAGAAACATTTCTATCGATTAGAATCAGAAATTCCTAAAAATCTCAAATACTTCTGGAATTATGTGAATTCTATTCGAAAACAAAATTCTCTGCCTTCTACCATGCATATAGATGATTTACACACTCAGAAAAATTCCACCACTATATGGCGCCAAATCATATTTGAACATGTTTGAATCAAAAATTTTCAATATGAATTGGCGTCATATACGTTTCTTTTTAATTCAATGATGAAAAATTTTGATTTGAAAATAAAATTTTTATAATAAAGTGGAATTCAAATAAGATTCGCTTTTGATTTCAAAGTGGTTTCAACTTTTGATTTAAATTTGATTCTATTAAATAATATTTTTCTGAGAGCATAGTTCTGATAAAAAAGTTATTGCAGAAATGTTTGCATCTACATTCTTCAAAGTTCACAATGACGTACCTAGCCATTTCTGTCCTCATTCTCGTATAATTTGTATGGCTTTCGGCGCTGACGCTGTAATAGAAAGAACAACGCGTAATTGGTTTCAAAAGTTCGGGTCAGGTGACGAAAGTCTTAAAGATGACCCTAGATCTTGCAGACCATAAGCTTTTGATGACGAGAATTTGAGGACGGCAACTGAAACAAACTCAGATTTAACTTGCATCAATCATAAGTTCCTATCTGCAAATCTTACAGAAAAAGGGGAAGCTGAGCAAATGGGTTCCCTTTAATCTTTCGGTAGAGAATAAGTTACAGCGGCTGACCATTTGCACATCTCATGTGACGCGACATCAAAATGAAGCGTTTCTTGAGCGGATAGTTCCTTGTGATGAAAAATGGATTATTTACTGCCACCACAACAGATCTCATTATTGGTTATCTGCAAATAATCCATTGCCACACACTCCAAAGGGACGCTTGACGCCGAAGAAATTTCTACTGTGTGTTTGGTGGATAGAAAAAAAAATCTTCCGTTTTGAATTCCTGTTATCTGGCCAAACGATTACAGCGGATATCTACTGTCAAAAGCTATCTTCGAAAAAACAAACTGTTTAGATTAGCTGAGAAAAAGTTATTTTCCTCCAGGACAACGCACTATCACATATGGCAAGGACAACTAGTGAAAAAAATCCAGGACCTAGGATGGGAGACTAAGGCAAATCCACCGTATTCTCCTGATCTTTCACCTTCAGACTACCATCTGTTTTTAAGTCCGGACAATCATATGCGCGATAGACAGTTCAGGAATGAAGAGGACCTCAAAATGGAAGTGGCAACTTTTTTCTCGGTCAAATGCAAAGATTTTTACAAATAGGTCACCAGAACGTTGGAAAAAGACTGCAGAAAGTGGTGAAAACTATTTCGAAGAATAAAGTGTTGCTCAAGAAAAAATATCGAATTTTGAATTACCTTATCGGAATCGGCAAACACTTTTCTGGGCACCTGATATTAAGATAATTGTGCCAGCTATGGTAATAATCTTTGTTTTTTTACTAACAGGTGCTAGGCACCAATAAATTTTCAAATGATAAGGATCTTTTTTTAAGAATATATTTCGAATATTCCGATTGTTAACATAATTACTAACCCGAACATTTTTTACTCCTATAGCTCCCAGTGCTGACATCGTATTTAAACAAAATTTGCACAGTAAGTTTGTTTCAACGTGAAGTTGAATTGTTATTCTTTTAGCTGGGGCATTTTTGTTGTTTTTATACTAGCGGACGCTACCGTAAACGAGGAAATATAACTAGCGAATATTTCATATGACTTGAAATGGTGAATATCATAGCCATGGCGTATCTTTTTGCATAGCTGTTGATTTAATCAAATTTTGAAGCTAAAACACTATAAAAATAAATAAAACAATGGTAAGGAAACTTACAAGGAGCTGCACCACTTCTGTTGGGACTACTTTGGGCTGAGCTCTTATGATTTAAACATTCGTTATCTATAGGACAACCCATTGACAGATGGTCCCGGTGGGGAACAAGGCGGATTTATTTGAATGAAATATAAGTCATTCCACCAAATCTACAAGATTATTTATATTTTCAAAAAGGATGCAGATTAACTGCATTCCGTTGACCGTTCGATATCATCCCGGATGAGAATGTGGCCAAAGTCTAATCGTGACTGCCACAGAATGTTGAATTTACTGGGGTTTAATGACAAAATAAACCACATTTCTTCCAGCTAATGACGCATTTGTGTCTTAAACTGATTTAATCCTACACTTGTCGCTCTTAATCAACACTATCTATGAAATAGTGAAATTTTCTCACTGTTTCGGCCACTGAAAATGGTTTAATATGCTCTAAATGAAATTTTTGGCATAGGAATTTTATGCTTTAGTATTTAGATATGTACATACATATGTACATATGATTCAAATTTATAGATGGACTCATGAATTTCGTAAACGAATTGATGATCGGACTAAACAAAAAAAAAAAAATCATAAATATGTACCATACTTTCCATTCGGAAACCCGAATGGCAAAAGAAAAATGTGCATGTTTATTTTTAGCCCTCTCGAGAATTCAAACGGCACTACACGAAATTTTCGGAAATATTTCTATTTGGGTATACAATACAATTTGAAATCGTTTACATTTGTCGATAAATTCGCTCTTCTCACCTGCAATGGCTTCCTCACTTAGCTTTCCATTTGATTGTTTGATGCACCATTGAAAATAAACCAAATCTCAATTACGTCACTGAATAAATTCGGCCGTCATGTTGATTTCGCTTCTGAATAGTTGACATTGGTTCATCTTTGCTAGTGTGTGTTTGCATGCCGATGATGAAAAATTCATTTAGAGTGAAAATTGAATTGCTACCAGTTCATAATTATTCAGGAAAAAAAAATCGAATATAAAATTCATTTCTCCGAGGAAGAGTGAAAACTTTAATGACGATAAATTGCTTTTTGTTATTCATTGCTATCTTCTGACGTCATTGATGCTGCTCCTTGCGCTGCCTCCGCTAGAGTCCTTTCTGTCGATAAATCGTTTTCTAAAAATGGAACATTGTACGCATGGTGCAAAACTTGAGTCTGAGCGGGGTAGATAACCTCGCCGCAGTGAGAGGGTCGACGACAGGATGCGCAATGTCGCAAGGACAAAGGGAGGGAAAAGTGAAAGACGGGTTTCCCCACTGACCTAGTTTTCGTTGGCAATGACGTCAGTCACGTGCACACTTTTGTTTTGGACACACTTCCTTTGAACCATGTTGCATTGTTGTTGTTGCTCCTCCTGGAATTTCGTTGATTCCCGTTCGTTTCAGTCTGGCTCGTTCCTTCCCTGGATAGGCGATTCTTACATACATATGTTTCGAAGCTCGTGGGGCACAACTTCATGCTGATCCTCTATTCGTTTCGAGAAAGAAATCTTAGTGAAAATTCTTCCTGGTTCCTGCTATAGAATTTAGCAGGTAGAAGCACGTGGAAGGCTTCTGAATGTAATGACCTTTGGCAACGTTAAATGCATTGTTCGAATGCGTCTGAATCGCATTCAACTAGAAATAAGATACACTATTTGGAAAACGCACATAAATATGTATGCGTCTCCTCCAATCTCGTTGCATGCAGCACTAGAGCTATTGCAATATGCGACCCAACGCTAGGTGCGAACCAAAAATGACGTTAGTGCAATATTAGACTGACGTCATTCAATGCGGAAGCTATCAAAGTCCTGCATGAATTTTTGTGCTCATTCAGCAATTTTCTCGTTGTCGATGATACGAATGCGCCGATATGCATCCTGGGTGTAGACGTAAGCATACAGGTCTGTGTGCATGTACAAACACCCTTGGGAAAATAATTCAGAATGGAAGCGATACGGCGCGATTTTATATGAATGAAAATGTGTCCTTCAATGTGACCTGCACGCGAATTAGGTCAATGAGAATAACAGCCGATCCGATAGGCAGGACAGTTTCGTTTCAGTGATTTGTATTTTTTTAAAGCTAGACCAGCATTCTAAAAGAGTTCGGGAGCATTAAAGTTTTAAAAAATGGTCCCGGTAGATATTTTGAGTGATTTTACAACTGAGTGGTTATAGTATTGGTCAATTCTTGGACTGTCTTTTATGGATTTAAATCAGTAACAAATCTAATGCTGTCTTACTAAGGTTCTTCAGCAAAATACAGAATCTAGTATACGAATTGATTATTCATTTCGAATCATCTAATGCATGGCGACATTCATTATAAACTTGAGAAACCATCAGTTTGTCACAGTTTCGTATACATGTGAATAGCATATGATTGTTTGGCCATTAATTTTGGTCACATAATAAAAGTAGCAATTTCTAACGAAGCATTCAGTTCTGTCACCAACCATCACAATCAATTTCAATTTCTTCTTAGTTCAACTCAGCCTCAGATATTATTAAATCCGGCAAAGCAAAACCTATAAAAAATTTTTGTCTAATAACAGATACTTTTAAAATTGTTTTAATAATACATTTTAATCTTATGTTTCCGTACACTTTGAATATTTTTTGTATTTAGTCTCGGAAATCCATTTCTGCCACCCACATAAATTTCAAGTTACCAACCAACTGCACCACCCTGAACACATTCCCCAAAAAAACTGCGTTCGAAAAAAGTTTGCTTTCTCTCCATCAAAACAGCCAACAAAAACTGTTTACATCATTCATCGCATCGAAAATAGCTATCAGAAAAACTTGTTGCAACCTACTGTGCCACCATATCTAAAAATAGACTCGCACTATGCAGAGCAAATCGAAATCGAAAATTCAACTAACCGCTTGCCGAGCGTTTTCCTCAGTTTCGTTCCAAGGAGCCAGGGAAAAAGAATCTATCATCATCGTGGCGAGCGGCGTTCGTGTTGGTGGCACAGTTTTAGCAGGTTAAGCAAAGGGCGATATAAGTCATTGGGTAAAAAGTTCACGAGTGCATACATGGAATTTGGGTCGACGCCACCCTTTGCTCACATCGTCACTTACCTGCTGGCATACTGTACTATTCCCGCGTCCACCCTTAAATACTATGAACGATTTACAACTACATCTGCAGACTTTTCTCGGAGGAACTGTAGAAAAGCACCCCCTCGCCCCACACGCGATTCGAGCAACACCATAGTTACCACGGCGAAGAACACCATGCTGATGCCCATGCAAAAAAGCTTTCGTTGGATAAGTTCGTTCTGCTAAGTGCAGCTGCTGGATCAGCAGGTCGACAACCCAGGAGGGTCGATAAACTTGAAATTATGACGTACAGGATTTGCTAGTCCTGAAGGATTTTTCTCAATCCAATTCGATTTATATGGAGGAAAAATCTGTTTTTGGGTTGAATCGTTAGTTCCGCTTGACGAAGGACATAAAGCCAAATAATATGCCATTTCTGCTGTATCCTTGAGATCGCCTTTCCATTTTATGATGTTTCCTGGCGATGACGTCAGAAAAACATTCAAGTGTTCTTCACTAAGTGGTGGCAGGATTTTCATTCATGATAAACTTTGAAGGTGATACAGTGCGCTGAGCTGTGTGCATTGCATCAGTAAGGTCGTTTGCAAGGACTTGATCTGTGATACAGCTATGAATAAAGTTATTTCGTTGTATCTAAAAGTGCAGTATTGTATGAAAGTAAATTAATACGGTACTTGAGGAGCACAGTAAAAATCAGAAGGTTGGAAAATAAGACGATGAGCCGCAATAAATATAATTTGTATCAGCGTTATTGTATTGTATTTTATATGAATTGCTGGGGGTTAAAACTGCCATCCTGATGAGGGTCCAAAGGAGAAACATTATAAGCACCGGTTAAAAATTATTTGGTAATATATGCAAAAACTCTTTTATATCTTACACGAATTCATAGACACAAGAGCAAGTCCACATTTTAAACAGTAAGATTTTTAAGTTGCTACAACCCTTGTCGGGTGAGGGGTTACATATGGCAGAAAATTAATTCGGAATCGATGTGTACAAGTCTGAAGTGATATATTCCACGAATGACTTAGCACCTGATGTAACTCAGTTACGAATTTAGAGCTAGGTTAACTATGATCAAGGTCTATTCTCATCATTTGATCCATGGAGGCAAAGTAAAATAAAGATAATAAAGTTAAATCATAATTTTGATGCCTAAATTATCTTCTTTTTTTATAAAAAAAAAACAATTTCTTCAGAATATTGAAAAAATATATCCTAAAAGATATTCTAAAAGATATGTTGCCTGCTAACTTACTAATTATATATATTTGTTTATTTTACCTTTATAATGAAAATACAAGTAAACAATGATATCTCCCAAAAGAAAAAAGAAAAATTGATACAAAAATTAAATCTTAGAAATTGTTGGTCCAGTCCATTTGGATCGTGTATCGGGATGCAATGAAAAGTTTTAAGAACATGTTACGATTTCTCTACCATCTATGACTGTTTATAGTCCTCCTGGTATAAAAGAACTAGGTTTTCATAATATTTATGGGTGTTATCGTACCACTTCTACTTAATACCAATACATTATGTGAGTTTCAACTGTATCTGACAATTGGGTCGTGAGTTCCCGTAAACATAAATTTTTGATGCTTAAAATATAGGTAAATTGGAAAAGGGCTACCGTTCTTGTCCTTTGTGAAATTTTAAAAGTTTTGCTTTGGTTACAAGGCATAAGATTTCTATATGAGTTGGTTTTTACTGTAAAATACGAAATTTTTGAGGAGAGTCGATGGTTTGCAGGTTTTCTCTTTCAATGCCTGCCGTAGCTGTAGGGTTGCCAGCACATCCATGCAAAACTTCACAAGTCTACAACTTAGTAATACCAATTTGCCTTTTAAGTTTCATAATGGTTTGATAATCTGGTCAAAACTTATCGCAATTCGAAAATTTTCAAATTTTCTCAATCTCATTTTACGCGCCTAGCGCAGACACAGGGTTAAAAATTTCAAAAATGTTATCATATTCACATTAAGAACACGCTCAAAACTTATTTCACAAAGTTTATTTTTGTAAAAGTTATTTGTTGACAGGATAATATTTATATTTAAAATATCACCAAAATGGCCGTCGGCGCCAAAGGGTTTAAAAAAATTTACTTCTTGTGAGACCTGGCAATATTCTACATATACACCAATGTATTCTGAAAATTTCAGTTCAATCGTATGGCACGTTCCTGTAATTTTTTCATTGAAATTTTATATATTCATTGAAATTTTATAGATTTTATATATCAATATATATATATATATATATATATATATATATATATATATATATATATATATATATATATATATATATATATATATATATATATATATATATGTATATATATATATATATATATATATATATATATATATATATACATATATACATAGAAGTGAATTTTTGACCAAAGTGATTTTAATGCTAATGTTCTTCGAACATTAGTAAAAACGTGCCGTGTAAATCGGGGGTTAGGTGTAATTTCATCTTATTGCATCACTTTTCCACTTTTCGGACTCGAATCAAAGAGAGTGTGTCATCTTTTGCATATTTTTCGGAAAAAAATCAAACTCATTTTGCGCTGCACCTGAATTGAATTTTTGAATTGAAAAATATTTTTAACACAAATTATTTGTACAATCTTAACCTAACATACAGTTTAGTTAACAAGAAAAATTACTTAAAATCTAGCGGCTATACTATTTTGACTTGCTGGCTCTTATGGTTTTTTTTTTTTTGGTTTTTTTTTGCATAAATTTTGTTTGTTACACTCTAATGATATTACCCAGCCTGTACAACAGCTGGGATTACACTGTTTATAGTTTCCTTAAACATTACCTTACCTTAAATTACGATCTAACCTATGTCTAATTATAATTACTTTGCCTAATTACATCTAATCTTAATCTAGGTCTTAAATCTAACCCCTTCTGTTTGACGGGTGGCCTGTGTAGTCGAAAAGCGCATCCATAAGCTGCCATTGGAATGCTACAATCGCGGGGCGCATAAATGCCTAATTAGAGCCACCCTTGTGTGCGAATCAGTCCATTCTCATGTCCATCTGTCTGTCCGTAAAATCTTTTCGTTAATTCCACAACTCGGTCCCTAAGTGGCTTCAGGCCCGACTCCTGATACAGGAGAAGGTTCTTCTAGTTACCGGGTTGTAGAACCTGCTAGTGCAGAAGCGAAGGATTCTTCTTTCGAATACCTCCGCTTCTGCCATGACAGTTTTTGAGCAGGTAATCCAGGATGGGGATGCATAAGTCAGGATTTGGCGGATCAGGTTCTGATAGCAAATGGATTTAGCTTTGGTGTTCCTGCCCATCTTTTTGGCAAAAAGAGGTCGGATACGTTGAAATGCAGATTTGGCAGCTTTGATTTTCCGCCGCACAAAGGAATTAAATTTTAAAAATTCCTGGAATGAAAAAAAAAATTCCTTGGACAGCGAGGTTCTTGGTCTTGTTGCGAATAGTTTGAGATCTCCGATACTTGGAGGGATTGCGAAATACGCAAACCTGAGTCTTGCTGCTGTTTGTAGTAAAGATTTAGTTCTACCAAGTAGTATTCCAGGCTCTTCGCTGCTTTGAGCGGATCTTGGTTCGACGCGAGTAAGAGCGTGTTATCGGCATATTGGAGGATTTGGACTTGAGGTTGGCCCACTGGAATAAGAAAGTCAGCGGTGAATATGGTATAAAGAATTGGTTCAGTGACAGAACTTTGGGGCACTCCTGATGTCACAGGTTTAATGATAGAATCTGCTCCATTAACGCTGACATAATAAAATCTGTTGGTAAAAAAGCTTGCGGCGAGTCTTATCACCTTTTCCAAACTTGATCAACTTAAACAGAATGCCTTGGTGCCAGACGGAATCGATAGCCATCTCGAAATCTAAAGCACACACCAAGGTCGGAGTGTTTTGCTCATTCAAGTGAGACACAATTTGATCATGCAAGTATGAGATGGCGTGCTGAGTGCCGTGCTTATGCCTAAAGCCAAACTGGTGTGCGGGAATTCTTGGTGTGAGCTCACAGTAGTTTTTTATTATTTCCATCCAAATTCTCTCAAAAATCTTCCCCAAGTTAGGAAGCAAAGTGATTGGATGGAAATTGCTGGCCTCTTTAGTTTTGCCCTTCTTATGGATGGGAACAATCTTTGCTACTTTCCATGTGTCCGGAAAGTAGCTGTTGCTCAAGGCGTTGTTGAAAACAATTGAAAGAATTCTGAGCATAGAGATTGGTAGATGTTTAATTATGAGATTAGACATTCCATCATGCCCAGAAGATTTCTTACTTTTTATACCGCGCAGCAGTTGCTCCAAGTATTCACTATTGACAAAGTGGAACCGGTCAACGAAGGGTTATTGGCTGAAAATGTGGCCAAAGGCTCATTGTGTGTATTGAGGAAGTGATTAACTTCCTCTTTTACTATTTGGATGTTAAGAGCAGAACTGTCGGGCGGAACGGCATTCAGCTGCGATTGGAATGTCGATGCAAACAACTCTGCCTGACGGTCAGGGTTGCGAACAGCAACATTGTCAATCGTTACCACCATCTCCTGGCTTTTGAATTTGCCAGAAAGCAGATTAATTTCTTTAAACATGTCGGGGTCTGGTCGGATGTCAGCCAGCCGCTGCACAAGACACTCACTGTGAAATTTACCAATCATCTCAGCAATTATTTTACTGAGACAGTTGATATTCGAAAGTAGAGACTTGTACAACGGGTGATCTCTCCCATGCCCATGAAAAATTCGCTTTAACTTACAGCGCCAAATGTGTCTCACTTTCATGTGCTTAACAATTTCCGGCGGTAGCGTGTGATTCTGATATTTGTTAAGTGTGATCAAGCGTGTATTTTGGACAACGGTTTCGTTTATGATACCGTTGATGGACTCTATTATATTATCAGCCTGACGGTTTGTTAAGTTTTCCGTCGAACAAATATCAAGATTTCCGCAACGTCTATGTCGCGCTGAAATTTGCCCCAATCGGTGTTTTTGAAAGATCGGGTTGTCTTTGGGGGTCTTTCCACTAAAGTCGAAGCGGAACTAAAGTCGAAGCTTTACGGCAAAGTGATCAGACATACTAGCATGCGTCCAGCAGTGTGGGGGATCAATACTGCTGCACAGGTCGTCTGACAGGAGAAAAAAGTCAATGGTAGAGTTACTACTTGGTCTGGTTGGTGAGTTCGGAGCAACTACTTGCAAGGGAGGACTGCTTAATTGCAGCCATTCGAGCAACACCCTACCGTTTCCATTGGTCACGCAATCTCCCCATTGTGGGTGTCTCGAGTTCAAATCGGCACCGATAAGCGAATATTTATATTGGGGTATGATTGAGTTAAACACTCCGAAATCATGTAGCAGACTTGACTTTGACGAACTATATCGAACGTACAGAGATGTTACGAGGATATTGCCTATGGTCCGTTGTTTTGACTACAGCCCTAACTAAAGATGAGTCTGCGACCGTAATCCTCTGTCAAAACCGACCGGTTTTAGAGCAAAAAAGGCACTTTTTGACGTACGCAAACATGAGTGAATTTAAGTGCCCATACAACGCATAAGCGAACGTATGTCAAGTCGTATCTCATTACCACTTTACGTACGGACAGCTCATAGTAAAAATTGAACAAAAGGTTGCTTAAGGAGCATGCCACTTTTCTGGCTGTTCGGAAAGTTATGTTTGGGTGCAACATATGCTTTGCGTGGTTTACCTCGGCGCATATGCGCGCGTACGCATGACTAGTTGGACCTTACAGCTGCAGCAAACGTACAGCACTTCAGATCGGGGACCACGGCACTACTGGTTAGATTACTGCTAACCAGTAGTGCCGCGCCACCATTTTGGTGGTCGAAGACAGTGGTAAACCCTCTAAAGCTAACTCTATGGAATTCTGAGAGTCTTGTTTCTCTTATCAACGCAAGATCCAATTTCAACGCATCAATTTGCGCAGCATCCCTATTGTATGACATCACGTGATAGTTTTATGGTGGCAATTTCATAAAGACTTTTTAATAATCAGCTGTATTTTCTATGTTTGATGTTATATGAGCCTCGAAACTGAAACGAACATTTCAATTTTCTTCTTCTTTTGCAAGTTTTAACTTTTTATTTGCCATTTTGAATTTTCGGCAAGTTTTTTCTCATAAAAGAAAATATCTGTTTGTACATATTACTGGTTCAAGTATCAAATTATTAAATCAAATTCGTTTGTTGGCATCAATGTCAGTTTAAATCAATTATATTTTTTTTATTTAAGTCTTAGGTTCACATTTTTACACCTATATCTCATAATTTATGTTTATATATTTATTACGCAAGCCCAAGCATAGTTTGAAAATTATAAATAGCAAGATTAATTTAAGCTTAATGATTTAGAAGAAAAATGTCAAAGTCAATAATTTAGAAAAAAAATATTTTTCACTATATATGAACTATTTGTTTATTTTTTAGAATTTAAATTCTTTGAATTCGGAATACTAAATCCTGTCCTTAGGAATTCGTATTATTTCGCAGCCTTTTTTCTATCTCTTAAATAAACAAATTATGAGTAATTAATAAGTGCATTATTATTACAATTTATTATTACATTATTATTACATACAAATATGAATTCAAATGTATTTGTGCATATTATAATCGTACTAAGTTCTAATTAATGATTTGATGTAAGATTAAATCCACTTTCAGAAAATTCAGTGTAATTTTAAGCATTCACATATTTACCAGCAACGGTCTTTTTTGAACATTTTGAAGAAAACATCTATTCATAATCAGGTACTCACTCTATAAATGATGTTTCAAGGAAAACCAAAAATACTTTAATAGCAACTTGCAATTCTCGACAATAATCAACTTTAGCTATATAATTTGCTGTATCCATGATGACGTAATATCGAATAGCTAACAATTCTGCTGTCTTATCTCCACTAAACACACAGCCCGAACACAACAGAACTTTGCTTCCATCCATTGGGCCTTGTTACACTTGTACTCTTGATACAGTCCTATAACCGGTTATCTGGGCAAGAGGCAGAAGAATCGAGGGGAAATCTCTACAAAAAGTGATGCACTTGGAGAGAATTTTTCCTCACGTTTGAAACTGATTGAAACTGCTGCAAATCACTAACACAACTATAAACATAGTTCACGGTTCAGGAATTTTTCATGAAACACTCAAGTCGAAATGAGAAAACAACAACACGCACACATTCATATGCATAATCGGTATATGAACGCTTCCGTTGCTGATACACACCAAGTGTGGAAATGTTGATTGTGTAAAACCAGTTTCAGGAGTGCGTCAAGAATGCAAGTGTAAAAAGGCCCATTCACGGTACATTTATCATTCAGGGAGGATCTGAAAATGCGGTCAGTGTTCTCCTGCAATCGACGTCATCGAAATGCAATGTTTTGCCGATGCGCTTTCGTGTCTCGTGCTTGTCGTCTTCGACGATGCATGATGTGTCCTCGTCCTGATTGCATCGGTCGCTTTCGGTCTCGTGCTTGCTTTCGCCGTGCCAGTTGCTCCTGCTAACACACTGACCTAGTGCGGTGTAACCTGAATCGGATGCTCGGCGCTGACGCTGACTGTGGAGTGGGAGCAGTTGCCACCACTGCAATGTTGATATTCTGTCGTGCAGCGTAAGGTGGCTGCAGGAGTTTGTTTGGATGTTGCTGGTTGAAATGTGCATGCACTCAGCAGGAAAATCATGAATGACGTACTTTGGTGTGTCCTACTTTCGTAACTGACCTACTGCAACATAGCTTGGACTCAGTGTGCACTGGCTTAGGTATTTAAGCGACAATAGTTAAAGTTTTATTTAAAATTTCAGGGAAATACTAAAGGCGATTTCCAAAGTACAGGTATTATTGTCAAAAATAAATCTTTTTGTCTGTACAAAGCTAAACAAATCGATGCAAATAATAACATTAACATTCCAAGCGGAAGAATAGAAGCCAATTTGAAAGTATTCTGGCATTGTGCCTTTCTCAACGCCAAGATGACTATTCTGAATCGACTGAATGACGTCATACGTTTCCAACCAACCACAGAGCATTTTCATTGAGGAAAACCTTCTTTCTTGTTTTTATTCGATTTTCTCCTGTCGTCGCTCCGCGGAATGGGAGCTCACCACCCAGAGCGCTTGTCGATGTTTCAGTGAAAACTCCATCAGAGCTGCTAGTTAGTACCTTGTACCATTCGTACTTTTCGAAAAATGGGGAGCCATCCAGCCCGAAAATCTCCATTCACAAACTCACCAACACAGCGCAACGTTCAAATCATATCCTTATCCCTGAGAGCGAAACGATGCATAGATCATCTTGTCGGTACGGTGGAGTTGTACCAGACCAGAGTATAGTGTTATTACTCGACGGGGTCACATCGTCCTTCCTCTTAGCTTGGCGGTAGGCGAACGGCGAGCGGAGCATGGAAATGGAATAACGATGTTGGGGCATATCCTTGCCGTGTTCTGTTCTGTATATCCAAAAATCATCTTAACAAGTGATTTGCTGAAACGTTCAGCACTCAGTTCGGTTTTCAAATTCGACCTGGATGGTTCGGTCTTCTGTTCGCAGAGAGTTTCGACCAAGTGTTCTAAAGGATATAGTTAAAATTTGAAGTTTAAAATAAAGTGACAGTTGAATGAAATTGGAAATAACAGCAAAAGTGTTTTGTAGATGGACATTGAATTTTGCGTTTGAGTTCGCTTGAATAGATGTGACTGCTGATAAGGAAGTACAAAAAAGTATAGTTGCAGAAGGAAGGTTAAGGTCAATAGTTTCATTGTTAAGCCTAGTCATCTTCGTATTTCTATAAAATCATCAGCAGGCATTATGATTTCAACAAGTGAATGGGTAAGGTTTGAAAACTCATTTTCAGTTGTTTGAAAGCGAGGAAAATGTAATAGATTTTGTTTTTGTAAATAATATACCAAAATTGAATGCAGCCCAGATATAAGTTTTTGGCATTAAAGGCAAAAATCATTGATTCAAAGATGATGAAACAAAAATGATGAAAAAAGAATTTAAAATACTAAGCATTAATTAATAAATATCTGTTTGTATGCAATTAAAGCAAAAACGTATTCAGATACAATACAATCTAGCATGAAACAATATTATTTTGCAAAAAATTACTTTTTGGTATAAAATTAAAGCTTAAAGCATAAGTACCAAAATATTTTTGCATCCCATTCAATCTAATGTATGAAAAAGACGTCAAGTTGATTGAGTTTAGACAATGTATGTGAAATTCGTTTCACGGGCATTGGTTTCACAAATGAATAACAATAAAAGATGTAAATGCATTTTCAAGCTGTCATTAATAGATAGTTCGGAAATACTTAAACTTATATTGTGTGTAGGTATCGTGTATTCAAAATCTAGTGAGTTAATGCTACAAAACAATAAAAAAAACTGTGTTTTCCTGAGTACACATGAAACAGTAGCAAACTAAATAAATGCACAAACTGAAAATACTACAAACATTTTCGAGGTTATGTTTAAAAAATTTCAAAGTCACTTGTACACAAAAATATGGCATTTTCATGAAATTAACCCAGCATAATATTCACAAAGTGCAAACTGATACTTCCTTATGTCTTCTATCTTTTCTTCATTGCGATTGAAATAAAACCATCCTTCAACATAGGTTTTTACTTTTTTGAGGTAAGCCGTAATTTATTAGAAGGGTTTGGTGCCACTAAATTGAAATTTGGTCGAATCTGGGAATCGTAAAACGAATTTTCGCTTAATTTAAGAAGTGCTTATTTCGTGAATTTTGGTGAAAAACTGTTTAGTGTGATATCCTAAATGTGATATCCTGTATAAGCTTGATCAAACTTTTTACGGTATTCTCTTCTAATGTTGGCTCTCTACTGCGATAGTTGAATCTTGTCTTCTTAATTGGAGTGGTCATCATTTCTATACTGACTCTGCAGTCTGGGTATTGTAGTTTGGCCGTTGCAGTTCTTGGAATACAAACCAGTTTTGAGTCGTATTTTTTTTTACAATCGAGTAATCCAAATGGTACCTTGTTCGATCGAAAATTATGATACAAAAAAAACCAGGAACTATTTTGAAAAAAGATGAATTCAATTCAAAAGTAAATATCGTCCAAAATGGCGGATTTAGGTAAGAAACTTTAACCAGTCCGCACAGTCTCTTTTTTCTATAGCTGAGAGAATGTCTGGCAGTGAGAATTGGCAAATACATGAGAAACACAAGTGAATCTCAAAAGCAAGAGACTAGCACACGCACCAGCTGTTTCCTTGGCATTAGCTGTTTCCTTGGTATCAGCTGTTTGCAAAACGTATCTGGCCTAGTATAGTCGATTTGATTCAATTAAAAATGAATTTCACCCTGCTCGTGATTTGATGTATGGACTTACTGTGTATAACATCAATTCATTCATATAATGGAATACAATTCAATGGAAATCCAGCTTTGTGATACCTGTTTTAAAGTCAGGAGATAGAGCTGACGCTACGAGCTATCGTCTCATATGTATTTTATCTGCTATACCTAAAGTTTTCGTATGCCTTGTCTGTGATTGCATTTCTCCTCTTGTTCGCCCTCTTATTATACTTAATCAGCATGGCTTTTGCAATGGTAAGTCAACCTCTACTAATTTTATATCTTACCATAATTATATTTACAAATCTTTTTTGAATGCATCGCAAGTCCATTCCATATACAGAGACTTCTCTAAAGCTTTCGATAAACTCAATCTCAATCTTCTCTATTAGTAGCTTAGTAATTTTGGTTTTCACGGCTCTTTGCTACATTGCTTGAATGATTATTTAAGAAATAAGTCTTTGGTTATAAATGTTAATAATAATTTCTCTAGGAAAGTTTTTCCTGCTTCAGGTGTTCCTCAAGGCTCACACTTGGGACCACTTTTATTCTTGATTTTTATCAATGACTTATATATGGTTTTCCAGGATATACAATTCTTACTTTTTGCTGACGACTGCAAAATATTTAGGGCAGTTTCTTCTTATGACGACATAATAATCCTGCAGTCTAATTTGGATAGTTTTTACACTTATGTAGAGACACAATACATTGTTTTTAAAAAAACTAGATCAACGTTTCAACATACATACACCATAAATGGAGTACCTTTATCTAAAGTTAATTTGATTAAAGACTTAGGAATTCTAGTGGATTTTTCCTTTAGTTTTACGGATCATATTAATGATATCCCTGAACAAGCGCGCAGAATGTTAGGCTTTATAATTAGGAATACATATCATTTTAACAATAGTCAAGCACTAAAATCTCTATTTTTTTTGCTTGTTCGTAGTAAATTGGAGTACAATTCTGTCATTTGGAATCCTTACTATAAAACTCATTTCATATCAATCGAAAAAGTTCATCTCAAATTTTTACGTTATATTGGGTATAAACTTAACATCTCTACTGAGGCATTTGAGTATCCCAGCATCTTGTCTCTTTTAAAAATGGATACACTCGAGACTTGTAGATTTTACTATGATGCCTCGTTTTTGGTGAACATAGTTAACAGGGTCGTTGATGCTCCTGATATCTTACAGGAAATCTCACTTAGGGTACCAGCAAGAAGTACACGATCTAATGACCTCTTCTACATTCAGAGTTGTAGAACCAATTATGCACAAAACTCACCATTTGAACGGGTGAAAGCTATCGAAAACATTGTTGCTTCTCATCAGGATATATATAATGTAAATAAGGGTAGATTAAAAAGATTTATATTAGATTTGTTTTCATAAACGATTTTCCGTTTTTGACTTAATGTAAAATATCTTTGCTAGTATTAATTTAACTTTAATTTAACATAATCTTCAGCTACTGTATAATAATTTCTATGGACAGTTGTCCATTTATAAATGAATAAATAAATAAATAAATAAATAAATAAATAAATAAATATTAAACAATTATCTTTAAATTGTATCATTGGAGGTATGGCATGCCCAAGAGCATTCCTACAATAGGCAGCAGTAAAACTTTTAGCAAGCTGAGAGGCAAACAAATGTATTAGTTCAATATACCTCTGCACTAAAAAATATTAAGAATCTTATGCAATGAAAGTCGAAACTTTTTTCATCATCGTGAAACATTGAGCATTGACATTTGTTAATTTTGAAATTTGATGTCGCTTAGTAATTTTCTTAATTTATTTAACCATATTTAACTAAGCGTGTTTTTTTAATTCTTGGGCTCTGACATAGTTTTAATATTAGGATATGGTGAGCTTTTCCAGGACTATTGAATTATTTGGGGCTATTACAGGACTAGTGAATTTCATTATTGGAAATAATTCACTCAGCTATCTCCAACGTTTTACCGTTGAGCGGAATATTATTATTCAAGCCATAATTCAGAACAGATTTTGCTTATAAATGTGGTTTTTAGCATTTACCGTCCAAATCATTTGGGTTGCCCATCCAAATTCTTGGTGCTACGTTATTTGCGTTCAGATTTGTTTTTAAATTATGGTTTATATCATTATATAGTCCATCTAGCTTCAGAATAACTAGTGTTATTTGCTGAACTCTCAACTCGTTTCATTCAACAGCAATTATAGCTGCTTTTATATCTCTTTTCGTCTAGTTACCTATTAATCTCTTGTTTAAGTAGCAAGCGATGTCCTAAATTGGAATGCATAAGCCAAAAATAAAAATATCAGGAGCTCCGCAATGTTCTTGTCTAAGCTCTTTCCTCTTTAACTTGGACGTTGCAGATATTCCTGTTGCACCAAGCTGCAGCATTGCTTCCTTTGCAGATTACACAACTATCACTTTACAAGACTAGATCCTGCTTATCTCACAGCTACAATTAATCCATAGCTTTTATTAAAATCTCAAAATTAAAATAAATGAAACTAAAACTCAGGCTATATTTTCACTAAAATAAAGAGTTGAACAATATCTACCACTGCCTACTTGGTAAGCAAGACACTATTGTTGATAAGATGCAAGTTAATTAGCTAAGGGTAGTCCCAAACGTAATACCTTACACGCTAATAAAAAAAACTAATTTGAATTATTCGGATTGACTTTATTTTGGTGATAAGCTCTTGGTATTAACTATAGTCGAAGAAACAGAGTTTTTTTGCTACATTTGCTTGAATTTCATTTGAAAGCAACACTTTTAGTAGATTTTATTTTGGGGAAAACACTAAATCTCTCAAACTTGCCCAAAAAATACTTTTACAAACCTTTAGTAGCTTCAAGTTTCTAGTGTACCTTCACCGAAGAGAATTTTACATTGTGTCAACATCGAAACAACTGTATCCACCTCCATCTCTTTTGGTCCTATGTCTGGAGCTCTGCAAGGATCCATTCTTGTTCCCGTACTGGTTTAAATTATTGTAAATAATTCATCTTGCTTGTTAGATACGGATGACGTCAAGATGTTGATAGTGGCTAACTCACTATGAGTATCTCAAAACATCATAAAATATTTTTCATTTATAAGTAAGCCCCCCGTAGAATTTAATTTTTTTCTGGCTCGTTTTTTGTTGTGGCTTATGAATGTATGGGCCTTGGTGCTGTCTTTGGTTCTGAAATTAAATTTGAGAAGTAAATCAGCCATCTATTTGTCTCGACAATTGTATGTATTTTGCGTGATATTACTATTTCTTAATTAATTTTTATTTTGAATTTATTGAATTTATTTTCTTGAATTTAATTGTCACTATGCGACTAATTATTTCTTGTGCTTAATTTTATTACATCTGTATTTTATAAATTGATTAGACTTTGTTTTATTATATTTTGACAAATAAATTGTAGGTACTATAATATTACATAAGGAATTTTTGGAAACATCGATGGTTAAAGGCAAAACTTGTAGGATGCATTAGCTGAGGTCAAAGCTATGAGCGACTGATTTGACACAGCAGAACATATTCCACCGTTTTGATCACTCCATTTTACAAGCCTATCATGCCTCTCCCATCGAGTGTGGAAGCCGACTCACACACTCAGTCGAACATCTCATAACAGTCGAACATTGGAAGTTGGAAGAACAAGCTGTTGATGCTGATTTTTCAAAGAAAAATTCTTCAGTGATGAAGGCCATTTCTCGCTTTGTGGATACATTAATAAGCAGAACTGTAGAATATGGGACTTGGAAAATCCACAAGTGATCGTAGAGAGGTCATTACATTCAGAAAAAGTCACTGTGTGGTGCGCATTATGGTCTGGTGGCGTGATTGGGCCATATTTTGTTTGAGAACGATCAATGTCGAGCCATCGCCGTCAATTCTGAGCGCTATGGCTTCATATTTACTGATTATTTTTGGATGCAAATCGGGGATTATGATATAAGAGGATAAGTGGTTTCAGCAGAATGGGGCAACAATTTTACAAGATAAATTTCCAGGATGTGTAATTTCACGATTAGCTGATGTGAATTGGCCAGCAAGATCATGCGATTTAACGCCTCTGGATTTAGTTTTGAGAAGGTAGCCAAAAGATCTTGTTTATGCGAATAATCCTCAAACTGTGGACGAACCGAAAGCTAATATTCGTGAAGTCATAGCCGAAATATTGCCCGAAATGTGCCGGAAAGTCATTGAAAATTGCCTCAAAAGGATGAAGTCCTGTAAGAAATCCCGTCGACGACATTTGAACGATAATGTATTTCACATATAATGGCAAAAACCAATCTTTGCAATGAAATAAAAATTACATCACTTTCCGAATCTTTGTATATTTTTTTAAAGTTTTCTTTTTCAAGCATAAAATAGATAACCCTATACTATAAATTGACGTTTCGGTACAATTTTCAATTTTTCGGTACAAAGTTCGTAGCAAAAAATCGCCATCCTCTACTGTTTGGAAATTGTCGGCAGCTATTGTTTCAAAATTACGTGTATGGTGCTACTGCGGACTACACGTTTTATTGCAAGTTATGGCTAATTTTTTTGTCTAAAATGCTAAGTAATGTTAATTTTTATATAAATGAACAAGATAAAATAGATTGTAGTTTTAGAGTAATGCGGAAAATAATTCGTGACCAAACAGTAGAGACCATAACGATGCAACAATTAAGAAACAACATAATGGAATCTTTATAATTCCAAATATTATGCTTAGTTTTTTTCAAAGTTTATTGAATAATTAAAGCTTCATTATATTTTATTGAATAATTAAACGTACATTGTATTTTATTTCTCCTAAGTTTTATAATCTTTCTGTTTTCGCATCAATTACGCCAATTTTTCCGTGACTTATTTCTCGCGCTTTAATTTCTAAATCATATTTAATTTGTATCTATTATTGTAACTGTTTTTTTTCAATCTACCAAAGTACTTTGAGCACATTGTCTTGCAGTTTTGTCTGCTGCTCTAACAAGACCAGCGTTCTGTTTTGTCGTGGCTTTGCATGGTGAAATTACAGCTGACACCGTAAGAATAAATTGATGCCACAGGACTTTCAACGGCACCTGTGGAACGGTCTGTTGATGTTTCTCCGAAAGCTTTGATATCAATCCAAACATGAAAATACGTAGTTCCACGCTGATAACGGAAAAACTTTCAAATTTTTACCTTTAGCCACTCTTTCGGTGATCTTTGTGTAGGTCCTAAGCAGTTTAGCGATAACTCTAACAGCTCCCGAAATTAACGGCTTTCAGCTATCATTTTCCTGAAAACCACTCCATTTCCGATTTGAGAGCTCATCTCCTGCACTAAATGCTTAAATTGACCACATTTGTCCTTTTTAGTCCTGACGAAATAAAATAAATCATAAGTATTTTTATTTACAACAAATTTTATTAAACGCAATACTTAAAATTCAACAGTTCGAGTCGATTTTCATGATATGTCTGTTAATCTTCAAGTTACAGCACTTCGGTAATACATGATCTCTACTAAAGCTTAGTTTTACGCCTAGGATCGCTTTCAGCAAGTGAAATTTCAAGGTATTATATCTAAAAAAAAAAAAAAAAGTTGCTGTCAACTAGGGTATACCTCAATCAAATTATCTTGGCTACTTTCTCTTTACTAATTTTATATCACACCTATCGGAGGTTTTACCTGACATTCCCATATACTGGCGGACGACCTCAAAATAAGTCGTGTCGTCAAGAGTGCGGTTGTGTAGGTGGATTATCTGTTCAGCATTGAGGATTTAGAGGGAAAGTTTGACGGAAAATTTGGGGAGGGTATCGAACTGGAAAGATGGAATGGCTTCAAATATGCCACAATGGGGCATCATCTGATTTTTGGATGACAAATTTAAATATTTTACTGGTATTTGAAAGGAAACAAATGGCACCAAAGCTTTCAGGAATATATAAATTCATATTTTTCTCAAGAATATAAACAATTTAAGCAATCACACGAACGCTGAAAAGTTGATTGTATTCTTTACTGGACCCACCGATTTGATTATTTTTGAGATTTGTGGAAGCCAAATAATGGGAATAGGACCTAATAGGTGTTTAAACTTTTTGTTCAAATGGGACTAATTAGTTTTCATGCCGAACACAACTTTAAAAGAAGTAAGGTCGCGATTTAAAGAAAAAATATTTTTCATTTGAGTATAATCCAACAAAATAGAAGTAAAAGGAGACTTTACCTGAGTTTTGGCTTTTCTAATATTCCAGAACATATAAAATTGGCTGGATAATATAGCTTATATTCAGCGCCCAACGTGGGCTTTGCACTTTTTGAGGCAAATATGTAGAAATACTTTTGGTCTAAATTAGTTCTCATCTTGTCTTCAAAAATGTAACACTGCAAAAATGTTTCGGTTTAGAGAATAAAATAAGCATGCTGAAACAAGCCTGATTGTATTGAACGATTTACATAAATATATAGAATATAATGTTACAACACACAAAAAATCCTTTCTGCAATATATCTTAACACAGAAAATTTAAAAAAAATTTATAATTCAAGGATTGCTTTAGTTTAAAAAAAATCAGATTGGTGTTTGTAAACGTCATATATTTAAATAACATACTAAACTAATGTCATTCCCTTATTTCCCAAGTAAAACTAGAATAATTTTCCACGAATATATAGAACACAAAAATATATTTAATAGAGGTTTAAACATCACTAGGCCTTATATAAGCTTGTGCTTTTTTCCAAAATTGTAGCTCCAGAAACTTTTCTGGTTACAAATAGATATCAAGTATAAATGAAAAAGAAAAATGTTTAAACCGGAGCTACTAAATCGAACAAATCGCTTGGCATATCACAAAGTAATCTGAGAAATGGGTGACCTTTGATAGCGATAACTATTTTTCAACTTGCACCTGATGGTCGCAAGGCTAGATGTTTCCCTTATTTTACTATTTTGTTTTCTTTACCAAACCAAGCGTCAAAATCAAAGGCCACATTTTTCACTTGAATTCCCAGGTTAAATTAAAAAAAACCATAGTATTCCGAACTGTTATTAAAATTCACCAAATATCTCTTCTATATGTCATCAAACACGATCTGTGGATGAAAGTCGATAAAATTGCATAAAGTCTGTAGTCTAAATTTATGAATTAAAATACATATATATATTTTAAACAAAATATATATTTTAAATTTATAAATATCAAAGTATTAAAAAATGCAATTATTTAGCAAACTGCTTCTTATCTGCATGTAACATTCGTTTGACGAGAAGCCAAATTATCTTCAAAATAACCTTTTTTGAACTAACGCACTTCCGTTATATTTTTTCAACTGAGATTTCCCTTCATTATCAACAAATATTTTTTATTTGCATACCCTATCGAAACTCACTTTATTTCACACGTATATCAAAAGCTATATAGGTCATCCAGTTACGTCATACAATATTATACTGACGTCATTGCAATTCTCACTCTACACTTTTCTACATTCGCGAATCACTCTCGCATGCTGCGACGTTTTTGTCATGTTTACGATTGAACGCTCTTCTTATTTCCAATCGATTCACTCGTTTCGACCAGTTGAAAGTTAAATCAAAGCCTGGTCGAATATGATATTTTGAAAAAAACATCAATCGATTATATACAATTAAAGTCCTGTAAAATTATTTTTTCAGTAATTCGTAAAAGGACAAAGCGACGTGGAGTACAACGGTTCCTAAAATTCAAACGTGCGCAAGAGCACTCTTGTTTACAATCCCAGCATCTAACAGCACAAGGCTACATGTCGACATCGAGCATCCTGCGAGTAAAACCGTTCAATGTTGATGTGTACCGTTAGCACGAGGACATTTACCTTGCTGACGTCATTGATGTCCCACCTCCGTCAAACCACTAACCCAAAAACCCCTATTCTCCATTCGACTCGGCGTTGTTCATGATTTAAGCAATAGCCTTTGTGAAACCCGTCATCAGAGGAATGAGTTTTGCCATGATGGGCTTTATATCCTAGCAGCCACCTCCGTCTCCTAGTTGCCAATCTTGAGATTCGTTTCTATCATGTCTAAAAATAGCTCTGGCAAACCATAGTTGTATGAAAATAAATAAAGCATGCTCGCGCTACCCCACACCCAGTTGTCCTTGGAAAACCTGTCTCTGAAGGATGCTTAACAAAAAGCTAGTTGTTGTTGTTGTTGTTGTAAGGACTAAGGCAACGAGCAACGCTTCGAGACTACTGTACCCATTTCAAAAAATATATTTGTGGAGTCAGTTGAATTTCCGCTCTCGCAAATTCATTTTTTAGTATGCCCTCTGGCCCCTTGGCTGGCATCCTTGAGAACGAGAATCTTGCCAATCGTAAACGAGTGCTTTCCTTTCGTCTCCATGTGCTTCAAACCGTACACGCCTAAAAATATCTTCGAGTTGGATACGTGATTCTGTTGTGCTTCTAAAAATAGCTTTGCCTCCTCGAGGGCGAGTTTCCTGCGTCCTTCAGACAGCATTCGAATGTATTCCAACTTCGGGTAGGTTATAAATGCAAACGGGAGGCGAATGCGATCATACATGTATGACAAACCCCCAATCGTCAATGTGTTAGTAGGTCAGCATCGTGCTCTCGCACACCAAACACTCCCGAGAGGCGACCGAACAGCCATCCTGACATCGTCCGTACAGGCCTCCAACCCAGCCCAGTTATGAATGACTCATTCAAGGAATGCCATCGAACACGTGAACTTCGCGCCATGTGCTGTACAATGACGTCCTGTGCCATTCATGCATTACGGCGCATTCGCGCTTAACTGCTGAATATGTTTGTTTGGAAAAAGCTGCTCTTTGCAGATACGGATTTATGGTTGGAATACTTGAGCTTATGCAAGCTTCGATTTTGGCTGGTGAGTGTTTTTGGCATCGGTCACGGACATCGCAGACGCACGAACAAGGAAATTTTTGGGATGGGTCTCGGGAAGGACATTGGGTGCAGAAAATGGGATGTTTTGTGATGACGTTCATCTAGGCATTGAACTATTTGATGAATGGTTTGACCCTGTGTTAAATTTGGAAATAATATTGTTGGTAAACTGGATTATTTTACAGTTTAAATATGAAACATGATGTTTTGTATGTTGGAGGTGAGCTATAAAAAAAAAAATGAGGTCAAAAATTATGCGTTCAATATTTACGATTGCTACACTTACCATACAATGATTGCATCGACAAACTAAACAAAGCTGATATGGAAAGTGGTTCCTGGTGTTTTCATTGTAAATGTGTATTTTTATTTGGAATTCAGTTGCTATGATGTGCTGCTTCGAATTCGGATGAAATTTTCAGAAAATGCTACTAGTTGGATGCAGAAAATATTAATACCATGTTTTACTTCATCGTTGCCCAGGGTTGTTTAATGCAGTTTTCATTGTGGAATATAACCTGGAACAAAATTCTTCGAATTAAAATTTCTGGAACTTGCAATCAACTTTACCACACACATTAGTCCCTATCCCGTAATTGAGATGCTTTTAAATCTAAAGCTATGAATATTTGTAATATAAATATCTATAAGAAATAAATATAAATATCTATAAGAAAGAAAGGGGTTTATCGTATGAAATTGTACTGGTAGTAATCCGTTGGTACAAAAACGATAAAATGGCCGGTTTGAACAGCCCATCGCTGCACTGACTCCAAAAGTGTATCAAATCTGCTTCATATTGAGACCAACTGACTCTGTGGGTTTCGATTCAATCCAGTGCATGAAAACTTTTAGGATTGCCTCCCGTAAAACATTAAAAATTTAAATATGTTTGACTAATATCCACTGCAGCGAGAAACTCGTTTTACCCGCAGGGTCCGAGTGCTGGCTCCAAGCGTGTGAGGTCCCTGGTTCAAATCCAGGTATGCACGAAGGGTGGTGCAACGAGTTTTAAGTCAACCTAGTTTTAATTGGGTAGTGAGGTATGAAATAAAGCTTTCCACACTCGTAAAAATTTCAATTATGCAAATGAGATCTTTACCATGTTATAGTTGGCCAGCATTGGTTTGCATTGCAGCATGATAGTTTATTAAAGAAATGACAAAAATAGTTGCAGTTAGCAACTCTATCCTAATTTTCCAACAAAAAATCTGCCAAGCTTGGCTTATATTATTGGCTTTTTTGCACTTGTGCCGAGTTTAGCCTAGAATAGTAGCATTGCAAACAACAACAACTTCTGACCTAGCGATTTGACTGAGTCGGGTTATCTGAGCAGCATAAGCTCATGGACTCATACTTAAGTGTCAATATGAGCCACATTGGAGAAGCGATTAGAAAACCGCTGCCTATAGCGTGAGCATAAGGTTCGAGTGTTCAAAAAATAGTTTTGGCAATTTTTTTCCACTCTTTTAGAAAGCAGAGTTTTGAAAATTTTAAAATGGAACAAAGCATTTAATTTTCACACCATCTCCTTTTTTTGTGAAACGTGAATTTTTTTTAGTAGCATCAATAGTTTCATGGATTAGCAACAAAGTTTCCTACAGCTTAATACAAATAATAATAATAATAATACACTTATAAAAAAATAATAATACACTTATTTCCATTATGCATATTTAAATACAGAAAAGTAAATAACAAATTATTCCAGTATTTACAGCTCTATTATTATTCTTATTACTAGGGGGCTTCGCCCCCTGCTCGCTTCGCTCACCAGCCCCCAGACCATTCGCGATTTTAAATTGTACATTTTACTGGACGTATGTACTAAAGCCGTGTGAAAATCAATAAAAGTTCACAGTCGCAGTACATATATATACACATATATATATATATATATATATATATATATATATATATATATATATATATATATATATATATATATACATATATATATATATATATATATATATATATATCTATATATATATATATATATATATATATATATATATATATATATATATATATATATATATATATATATATATATATCTATATATATATATATATATATATATATATATATATATATATATATATGTGAAATATATATATTATATATAGCGTTAATTACAGTAGTTTTCAATGAAGAATGAAGCGCTCTTTTTACTAATGTTCGAAGAAGAACATTAGTATTAAAATCACTTTGGCCAAAAATTCGTATTTCTACATATATATATATATATATATATATGTATATATATATATATATATATATATATATATATATATATATATATATATATATATATATATATATATATATATCATCAAAAAATTTCAGTGAAAAAATCTCAGGAACACGCCATCCGATTGAACTGAAATTTTCAGGACACATTGGTGTATATGCAGAATAGTGCCAAGTCTTACAAAAAGTTAATAATCTTTAACCCTTTGGCGCCGGCGTCGATTTTAGTGATAATTTTAATATACCTATTATTCCGTACACAAATAATTTTTGCAAAAATAAAGTTGACGAAATAAATTTCGAACGTGTTTTACATGTGAATCGGATAATGTTGTGGAATTTTTTAACCCCATGTGTGCGCTGGGTGCCTAAAAAGAGAACGGGAAACACAGAGCTATTCAATCACTACGAAATTTTTAGGACATATTGGTATTATTTAGTTGTAGATTTGTGTAGCTTTTGATGAGCGTGCTGACAACTCTGTAGCTAGGGCAGGCACTGAAAGTGAAAACCTCAAAATCATCGTCTCTCTTGAAAAAATGCCGTTTCTTCAAAAAAAAAGTCACTTATATGTAAATCTTGTGCTTTGTTTCCATAAATTTGATATGGTATAACGGGCACGCCCGGTAACCCTTGCCCAATTTACCTATATTTTTAGCATCAAAAACTTCTGTTCACGGAAACTCATGACCCGATGAACAGAATTTATTGAAATTTTCAGAATATATTGGTCTTAAACAGGACCAAGTCTGATAGAAGTGATTTTGAAATGCGGGCGATTCTGTGCCAGTGGTGCCATCTTGAAAAATCACTAAAAAAGATAACTGCTTTTCGCCCTATAAATTCTGATTCAATCGTTCGAACACAGTAGCTGGACCTTACTTTAAGCCACGTTTGGTAGAAATTTGGTTGAAAAATTCGGTTGGAGCTGCCAGTTATAATAATTTTGGTGTCTTAAATTTGAAAAATACAAATATGGAAGTGAAAACATTCGAACCATCGAATATCCTAAAAAATGTCCGTTTCTTACAATAAAACCAATCTGTATAACTACACGTTCAAAGTAAAACTTTGGATATTTCATGTCGGACAAGAACGGTAATCTTTTCCCAGTTAACCTATATTTTTAGCATCAAAAACTTCTGTTCACGGGAACTCACGAATCAATAATCAGATACAATTGAAATTTACAGAATGCATTGGACTTAAGTAGGACCAGGTCTGATAGAAGCGATTTTGAATTATAGGCAACTCTGTACCAGTGGTGCCATCTTGAAAAATTACAAAAAAAAACTGCTTTTTTCCCTATGAAATGTGAATAAGTTACCAGATTTTCATGAAATTGACACAGTAGCTGGACCTTGCTTTAAACTTTGTTCGGTAGAAATTTGGTTGAAAAATTCGATGGGTGCTGCCAGCTATGGTAATTTTTGTGTCTTTGGTTTTGAAAATTCGCTCAGGAAAATAAAACTTTTTGCCCTATAACTTCCAGTGCAGTCATGAAATCAATAAGAATTTCATACAATTAATGGAACCTATTATAAACAGGTTATTCAGGCCAAATTCGGCTGAAAAGCCACGATACGGTTGCCAGCTATTGTTGGTTTTGTGTTTGTTTGCAATATCTTTATTAAGCGGTTTTATCGTAGAATTTTCAATTGGTAATGATATTGTAGTGAAAATAAACAGCAAATATTTAGCGTTTGATTATTTGAAAAAACTCGCTGCAGGTAACCCTAAATTTCTTTATACTCCTATAACTTCGAATGTAATATAACAACGTGAAGCAGATTTGATATATTCTTGGATTTGATACTGGCGAAAGGTTGCCAGCACGAGTCGGTTGTGCTACTTTTGTATCAATAAATGTTTACAGTTAGTATTCATACCGGAAACATTTACAATGAAAATAAATAACCGATGTTTTAATTCCCAAAGTTCTGCAAATTTTTCGGATCACAGCCCCAAACACCAACTTCAGTTACAGTGCTGCAGGCACTGAGCATTTTCTTCATTGATGTTATATGAGATGCTGCTTTCAAAATTTTGTGAAATAAGCAACTGATGACGAATATAATTAACAAGTGTTTTGCTCTCATAAACGTTGAAATTCATGCCAGTGGTAATATCTGAAACCTTCCACCATATGAGTTATAATGCATTCTTGAGACCAAAGTAAAACGTGGCGTTTGAAACAGTTTGGCCGTAATAAGCAGCTCATGTGGTGGAATATGCACTCAAAACCTGCACGATTCTTCTACTGTTCTTCGAACATTAGTGTTTCTAGCGGTTCAGGTGCGCTAGAGTTTTTTTCATATTTATCTTTGATTTGCTTTAAAAGAAACACAGATATACCATCTGCACCAAGATCTTTACTAGTTTCCAGAGAATCTATCACGTTGATTACCTCTTCACCCGAAACTGGTGAATAGCAATTACATTTCCTTCTAATCGTCTTACCCAAATACGTAAAAAATAATGTTAAACTCGGATTTGCCGGAAAGGAATGGCTGAATACAGAGGTGAAGCTTGAAAAATTAAATATCTAAGACGCGGAAGTTGAAATCAGATTTTCGTAATTGAGGGATGTTTTGAGAAAGCTTAATTTTTGTGATTTGCAAGAGCTCATTGGGATATCTATTAAGTTTGAAGGACGGCATTAGGAAAGGTGCAAGTATTGGACCAAAGCCTAAATTTGCAAGTTGGAGGAAGAAATTCAAAGTTTATTTGGGAGCGGCTCAATTGAGACAGGAGCGGCTTGTGCACAGCTGACGAATAATACGATGATTGGAGATTCTCAGCAGCAGGATTGTCAGCAATCAGATGAGTAAAACAAAAGAAGTATATTTCAAATGGAGAGCAAACATAACAAGTAGATAATGAAAAGGTATTACAGTTGGAAAAATAGATATTACAATTGATAGACTTAATTGATAATTTGAACTTAAAGTAAACTACTTCAATTTAAAATGGACTTCATTCTATTTTGTCATTTGGCGTATGCGGTAATTGTAATTTAGTGCATTTTATATAATATTTATACTATACCATTAAATCCCATTTCGAGATTACTGCTGCAATGGCTTCAGAGCACCCTTTCTTACTAAAGACAGTTAATTTCGTATAATTTCCAACTGAAGAAAGTTAGTTTTTTGTTAATTTGTTTCGTATAATTAATTTGGATAGTAAAAATGGACATTCGTGAATAGATCAGGATTTAAAATGATGATTCCTTTCTTTCCCTTCAGTTCCCTATTGTGTGCTCCCATTTGTATGTTTGAAGTGCATTATTTCAAGATGGCTACACATTTGTGACGTCAGAGTGCGGAGCACGAGAGGAATATCTGCCCGAAGACTCACGACCAGGCTGAGCTAGCTGGCGGAGTAGTGTACGCTCGGCTCATGTAAAGATATTCCTCTAAATTCATGCTGCACCGGTGACTGCTCGGTAGAGCAAAAACTAGATCGCATCAGTATTAATACCAGCAAATAATTTAATATTTTCCTTAATATTTGCAATCACGAAAACGCGTTGATAATAATTAAAGGATTGCATATTGAAACAACCTAACCTGAAGGATTACAAACAGAAGGGAAATCTATATTGCTGTCAAGAATATTATTTATAGCTTTCCACTGCGTATTAGGATCGCTCCTGCTATCCTTTATTTGGGTTTACAGAAAGAGAAAGGTATATTTTTCTTGTCAGTTCCTTAACAGTTTGTGCTTGTTACAGCGTTTAATCTTGAATGCTGCTTAATCTATAAATATTTGGAAGACTATTTCTTCCATAAATTTCTCACTGATTTGAAAAAATAAAAATGAAACGTTCACGCGCTTTAAAACAATATATTCAGTAATTGACCTTTATAAAAATAACATTTTGTTCCTTTTGAATCTTAGCCTACAGAGTGATAATTTTGGTGCCAGAATAAATTGTTGGAGAGTTTTGTGTATTTTGGGCAATGATAGTGTATTTTGGATGTGTCCCCACCTGTTCCCACAAATGCATGTCTTTAGTCTACCTAATAGAAAGTCAGATGCTTATGTTCTTCTAAACATTAATGCATTGTATTAATGCATTATTTCTGTCCGGAATTCGAAGTAAATTCGTTGTCTGCTATACCTAAGTTTACAAAGCGTTTTCATAGCCAACCATGAGCAAATAACAATTCATTCGCTTACTGTTTTTTCTCTTGAAATTCTTATTTTTATAAAAATAATGAGACACCTGAAAGTTCACTAAACTGCCCATCGTCATCAAATGGTTAAAGATATCTTAATATCAACCTTCCACAGACCAACTCTTCTTACATCCATATATTCCAAAAATATCAGCTTGACCATATAACGCACAAGTCGGATCATGTGACCACAAACTAACATCTTAATTTTTCTAATTTTATTGGCTCGTTAGATATATAGTGATTTAGTGTTGGCGCATTTAAAAATCAATTTTTCGAAAGTATGCTAGTGGAAATTGCTTAAACTATTTGATTTGATTTATAGGCAACTGAATACTAATAATCATATTATGATTAGATAATCAATACTATCAGAGGCCATCGGTTTATTTCGATTTTTCCGGATTTATTTTGATTTGTCTTTGCAAAAAAAATACGTTACGTTCGATGTTCCATTCTTTGCGCTATTGATCAGCCGTATGTATCCAAACGTATATTCTTGATTATTTATTCTCAAGTCATTGTCCTAAAAGCGTTAACTTCTTCCGTCAACAATCAGTTCATTCCCCGTTCAGAACCAAACCATATTCCAGGAGGCTTTGACACTTTTCAGCTCGCTCAAGACGCATGTGCACAGAAGTGAGCAAAAAAAGATGACCAATTCGTAAGCTACTTTCGATGGCGTTACGAGTCGCTTCAACAAGATACATTTGTTATTGTTCGCATTCCCACTTTTGTATCCCCGCCTCGAATGGTGACGAATAAGTCACTTGTCCCGTGTCAGACAGGAGTCCAAGCGGAAGTCATCCGATACCACTTCGATCAGCTTAGGGATCACTACTATGGCCTCGGGAATGCTCACCATATGAAACTAGTAACAGAGTAACAGCCGTAACTATATACGGGAATACGCTATTGAAATGATGTAATTTACTTACATTTAAGAATTTTTGACTGACAGGACAGGTACTATGTTGTATAGCATGTTGCACTTTGCGTCTGTATTAGCTATGAAGGCATAATTGCGTGCACAGTTATGTCACATATTGTTGATTGAGCTAAAATAATAATCGGTGTATTCAGTTACATTGGTTTATTGTTAGGCTGAGGAATGATTCATTTCGATTCTTTTACCAAGGCATTTTGTTTAATAGTTTTAATTCTAAAAATATTTAACTGTGGACTGTATGTATTTTCAGTCATATTCGAAGTTAATTCCATTTATCACTTATGTACATGTTAAGATCCTAAAGAAAATTTAATGAATAAAAAATTTGTTGCGAATCTCTATAGTTCACATATGAATGGGCTATGTGTATGTTTGAGATTTGATGGCATTTAATGGAATCTTCTACTTAGAAGCTCCTTAGAAGAATTGTAATGCTTCATTTTTATAGAACCGGATATATAACTAGAACCGGAAAAACATTTGATTGATCTTTCAGTTTAAATCTAATGTATATATATGGTCATTATGTCATTCGATATTCGAATTCAATAATTGAATTATGAATAGAATACAATATCATACGAATGACCGGATTGTGTAACAGATACGTGAGCTTTGTATGTTTATTGGAAATAAGTAACTGAGGCGCTCCAAGTTTTCTTTGGATTTCTTCACATCCACCAATACCAACAGCATTTGACCAATGACAAATGCACGAGTGTTTGTCCATAGTGTTGCAGGGCGACAAAAGGCAATAAGCTATTCGACAAGGTAAAACTGTAGACCAAGCATTTCTGGCGGACCAACTCGAACCGATACAAACACTTGTGTTGCTTCTTCGCATGGGTATATCAAATTTAAATCTGTTTTATTGTGGGAAGGTTTCTAAATAGGCATGACCTACCCTAGAATGAAGGTATTGTGCATACGGGACACCTTTTACAACCCATTTTACTGGGTATGATTTGCCGTCTGTGCATTTCTACAATTGTTGTAGTTGCATAACTATTGAATTTGCAACTCGAGACAATATGTAACATAATAAATAAACAAAATTTAATGCACTGTTGGTTTGATTTATGAAATCATATTGTAGTTTTCATTATTTTTAGGGAGTGAAATAAAATATCTGGAGAAACAGGAATATGATTTGCCATAAAGCAAAGCTATTGCGAAGTGCAAGAAAAGCTAAGGAAAAGGTGCGAGAAAAGCTAAGCAAAGCACACCGTGAAGATATACTCAAGCCGAATGGCAACCAGAAAACAAAGTGTTAAACAAATATCACATGAATGAATAAAAATTGTGCAAATGCTTTGAGACAAAAGTCTAATAGAAAATAAGGAAACCAGACTATACTACAAAAGACAAAGAAAACGCTTCCAACGAAAAATGTGCGTCTTCAAATAGAAACATAGCATGGATATCTAAAATGGAAGAGTTCAAAACTAAAACAAAATTAGCACCTGCAAGATCAAGTCGTGAGCTGTGACAAATGAGTCATGTATTTTGAAAGCTAAGGTATTTGAGTTACATATATGGATTGTTTTAATGGTTTTCTTTACAGATCAGAAAGTTATATAAGCTATACTTCCTGATCAGATTAAAATGTAGAAGAGGCACACAATTGTAAAAACAAATGTAAACGGTCGCAATAAGGTCGATAAGCGACATTAAACTGGGATTCAACAGCATTTGACAAGTGCACGAAACGAAGGCACTTCATTTGGGAGCAATATTCAAGAAAGCTTCGAACAGAGGAAATAAGGACCAACACATGTGTCGATATCAGCTTCAATTCAATTCGATATCAGACAAAAAGTAATCAAAAGTACTGGGATCAGGCGTGTTTCAAAAAGACACCACAAAGCACTTGTGAACATTAAGAGTAAGGAAGTTCCATTCACTTAAAATAAAAAGATCCAATTGTAAATAGCTACAATCATTTAGTCAAGTGAAAGCAAGAACAATTTTGAGGTCATCGGCGTATCAAAAAGGATGAGATTTGAAGTTACAAGGAAGGTCGCTGATACACAGAGTGAGAAAGAGGGAGCTAAAGATGGAACCTAGGGAAATGCCAGAAGTAGAAAAGGAAGAACAACCATAAAAAACAACACCATTGGTGCGATTATGCATGTAAGAAGAAAGCCATATTATACGGTTACTAAAAATATCGAAATCAGATTCCTTTTCCAACAATACAGTGCGGTCAACCCTGTCAAATGCTTTCGAAACGTCAATGAAAATCACATCAGCTTATAAACCATTGTCCAAAGTGCACGTGACGAAGCTCGTAAATTCGACTAAATTATTTATTGTTGAACGTTCCTTAATGAATCCATGTTGCTTTTTCGACAATAAGTGACTAAAAGCACTATGATTTCTTTCTGGATCGATCCGCTCAAGCAACTTAAAATAACAAAACGGGACGGCTGTAAGGCAGCAATTGGCAATATTATCAATGTATTCGACTTCAACGTTTCAAAAACCTTTGCAGACGGGACGGCTGGAAGAAAAGACACTTATGTAGGTAGGCAGGTTGAAGTGACAGCCGATCTACAGAGGCCTGACGACCGACACACATAGACACAAGAGAGGCTCGTTGTGATGCCTCAATAATTTTTTGACTCTCTCTTGCTGCTTCCTTTAACGAACCGTACTATCCCCTTTATATTGACTAGGGACAGTTCAGCCAGATTTGAGAGAAAGGGTGTAACAAGTGCCGCTACCATTCTCCTTTCTAAAACCAGGCACAGGCACTTCAGATGGAGGACAGATTCTTCTTCTTCCTCAGAGTCACAACTCCGATAGAAGTCGTTAGACCCTGGGCTCAATCGTTGAGCATGACGCCCTATGAAACAGTGGCCCGTAAGAACGCCCACAGTGCAGCGCAGAGCACTTCGAGTTAAACCTAAAATCTGCCTGATGCGATGCGCATCCATAGTCACTGTCTTGTTATCACACAAGATGATTCAACATCTCAGGACTTCCTAGCGTCCTCAAGATATTTTTGCCTGATGGGCAATTTGACCGATGTCATCGGTATTCCTATTAAGGAGCAAAAGACCTCCGGTAACAAGGTTCCAAGCCTTGCTTGCTCATCGGCCTCACAGTTGTCCTGAAAACTCCTATGTCCAAGTACCTAAATCAATTGAACAACCGAGTGTCTCGCCATCTTGCTAAGAAATGCACGGCATTCAACAACAATCATGGACATTGTACAAGGACCAGCAAGGGACTTAATAGCCGCTTGGCTATCTGTGAGAATCCCAATATTAACCCTGAATATTCGATTATACAAAAGCTAGTCAATAGCCTGCAAAGTAGCCGTAACCTTCACCTGAAATGTCCTGCATCTTGGCCGACCGGGGATCTCATCATTGGGCACCACCTTAACCTTGGCGCCTGGCCAGAGTTCCCCAAAAGACACCTACGAGCAAACTCAAGTTAAATAACATTGACAAAGGAACACATAATGAAAATACAAGATACTTAAAAAACACTTTTGGAATATCGTCAGAGCCACTGTTCGCAGAGAGATCCAACAAGGATATTAAGGTTTTTAGCTTAAGAGGAAATAGTCATCACAACATTCACATAAGAATACAGAGTTGAGGCAGGGTTCACTGAAAAAATGTTAGGGTGTTTCCGAATTCACGTCTTTGTTCTCATCTTCTGCTTGTTATAACAGACTGTGACGTCAGCAGAGTAGCTGAGTCATTCTAACAGTTTGAAGTAGATCAAGACAGGGTGTTCAAAATCGTCCAAGACCAATGCCAAGACGTAGATAACTGAATTCAGACAAGCTCGACTTGGTCTGATGTCACATTCTGTTATAACAAGCTCAAGACGAAGGCAAAGACGTTAATTCAGAAATGTCATTAGATAATGTGGGTAATAGAAGAAGTAATAGGGAAAAAAGGGAACGGACATATGACCAGAAAAACTGCGAGTTATTTGAAGAAAGACACGCTTCAATATGAGCGAAGTATCCACGTTTCGTTTCTTCAACTGTTCTTTTAGTAAGTACTCGCCAAGACTAGCAAAGCTGAAGAGGTTCGCCAGATAAATTATGAAGAAGTTCATTCCAGAACTTATAAATCTCGCGCAAAGCCTCTGAGCTACAGAAAACCAAAGAAGACAAGAACCACGATGAACTCTAGACACAAGAGTAAATCTAGATACAAGAAAATTAAGGGGAGAACAGCAACAAGAAAGACGTTCATTGATTTCGAGCCTTCGAAAAAAAGATAACAGGAGTTCAGAAGTAATTTTTTGATTATCAACTTCAAAAAAAGCGATGAGTTGACGCAGCTCTGCTCTCTATGTGTGGGTTATCCAATTAGCAAAAATTGATGGGGAGAAAATGATGATGAACGTCAAGATGAAAGTAAGGTAAAGATGATGAGGAAAAAAATAGATCAAAAGATGGAAAGTTAATAAAAAACAAAGTCTTACAAATGATTGTTATTATTCGGAAGCAATTAAACTGTGAAATGGAAAAAAAAGAATAAGAGGGAGTGCATTTGAAGACAAAATGATTAAAGACGAGATATCCTACTGAACAGAAGGCAAGTCGAGATCACCACACACAAAATATAAGAATGGTGATAATGAGACAGAATAAATTTGATCAGCTCAATAAAAAAAGTCATACGTGAAAATTCATGTACTTCAAGGCACATATACAGATACTAGTTATAAATAAATGTTATGTGACAGAGAAATACGGACAGAAATGCACTCAACAGGGTGAGACACCACGAAGCTAGCTGAGAGTGTACTAGACAAAGATTTGCGTATTGCAATTAAGACTCCATCACCGTCTGCTTTATTCGACAAATTACGATAGCGATTACAGCTGAAAACGCTATGCTCTCTGCTAATTTTTTTAGCAATGAGTTCTTTCATTTCTAAAAAAACCAACAAAAAACCAAGTTTTTATCAAACAAACAAAATCATCGAAAACTGTCATAGAGGATAGTCTGATTTGGACTAGTTTGGTTCTCTATTAACGAACATTTTGGTAATAGAGGTAAAAACGATTATTTTTTATATGCAGGCAGAAACTCCTTAATAGGGTGAGCCCCGGAACGGAATTAAAAACAAAAAGCACCAACAGATGAAAAATCAAGACACCCGATCATGCTTAGTTTATTCGGAAGCGTCATTAAAAAAGAGCCCACAATACATCCGCTGTCCAAATTTTCTGTGAGTTTCTTGCAATATACTCCTATGTATGTTGGCACGTCTTCCAGACTTCCGAGATATATACTTCTTCAAGTCTTCCTCGGACGTCTCAGTTAAAAAAGAGTGATAACATAAAGTTGAAGAGGAGGTGATACCACTTTAATAAGACTATTATCATCATTATTAGCACTAACAAAATGCAGCGCAGTTCCAACAGACGACACTGACGACACCATTGGAAAATGAGCTGCCGAGATAGCTGTTATTACAATTGTTTCATCAAGATGCTTCGAATTAGGGATTGAAGAATTATATTTTAAAAATTGAATATATGATCAAAAGAGATGTTGTTGATTAGAGCAGATTGAAGTTTTGATGTTCAAAATGTAATCCCGCATTGCCTGCTTGATTATTTCTTTATTTTCCGTTTGTAAACAACAAGTTTTTGAAAATCCATATGAGGCCAGCCTTTTTCAAATTTTTCGCAAGCTTTTTACTTTGCTTTAATAGAGAAACTTTTATTGTGAACCAAGGCGAACTATTTAATTTAATAGAACGGTAGATTAGAGTGAAGTGAAGAATGAGATTAAAAACAAAAGCATAAATCGTAGCCAATTCACAATTCACATTCATACCTCTGAAAGTCAATAAGACTAATTTCTGAAGGGTTTTCCTGCAATTCAGCTTTGTGGGAGTTATATCGAGAGATGGAAGGACGTTTATTACTTAGCTGTAATTTAAGATCAACATCAACGTGAAGCTGAAGGTGAAAATGAGATTCCACCTAAAGAAAAGGGGCTGGAAAAATAGAGAGAAAGAACTAAGTGTAAAATGATGTTATTGGTATTGCAAAAATAATTGAATTCAGAACAAGAGCAAAAAGAAAGAAAAGATAAAGTTAGAGCAGAGATTTGAGATCTTCAAGATTCCATTTAACAGATACCATGTCAAAATCACCAGAGATTAGGAGAGGAGCTAATAGATATTGGGTAAGAATGACACAAGACAAACTCCGGGAAAGAAATAGTTTCAAAGTAGCAAATTACATTTTTTCACAGGCAAAATAAACCTTACTTTGCGCCTTTCCGAATTGAAGTTCTCGTGTTCACCTTCAGCTTGTTATAACAGAATGTGACTTCAAATCAAGTCGAACCTGTCCGAATTCAATTATCTACGGCTTGTCATTGCTCTCCTGTATAACAGCTGACAAAGTCACGTTCTGACTTGACTTTTCGTTGGCTTGATGGTGCTATGAGGCAAATTACGAAGCAAAGCCATAGATTTCGGATACCTCGTCTTGGTCTGCTTCAAACTATTAGAAAAGCTGAGCTACTCTGCTGACGTCCCAATCTATCATAACAAACTGAAGATGAGGACGAAGACGCGAATTCCGAAAGGCCCTTAGAGTGATTCCCCAATCTTTTTTAGATTAACGGAATCACGTATCTTCCTATTGTTTACGTCTAGCTAAATTCTAATGCAATTTATTCGAGTTAAACTGTAGATGTCAATTTTAATGAATTAACGAATGTTTATATTATGCCAAAGACTATAGAACATCTGTTTGCTCTGTTTTCTTATTTTTCTTTGTTAGGCAGAATTAGTTTTCAAAAATATTATTTTCACTCTTCTAAATAAGAGTAAAATCTCTTGTATAAGCTCCCGGAAAATCCTCAAGATACTATAATATCTGATGTTTAGTGTTAATCGCCGAAAGAAGAAAACTAAACTATCTGAAGTCTGCTGGTTCGACTTATCAATCAACCTTAAATGTAATCAAACATTATTCTTTTACTTCAGTATCGCTCCAATTGTAGATACTTTATTTATTTATTCACCAATCAAGGCTACAATGTTAAACAAATATGAAAAGTATGTATGTATATGGCAAACAAGCATGAAACAAATATAAAAGTAAACATAAAACTAAATCTCTAGCGCATGGGTGTCGCTAGAAAGGCAAATTTTTGAAGAAAAGTTGAGAACTTGAGCAGATTTTGAACACATGTTCTACAAAACGTCCTCCTTATTAAAGCCAACCAGTATCGAAGGTTACGTACCAGTTTGATCTATTGGCTGCAGAAGTAGCCATAGAGCAGAATGATTTCCAGTGAGTGCTACCATTCGGAACTGTTTCAAAATTTGTAAATTAGATGGAAGCAATGCAACTAAAAGTATACGAAAACGATTTATATCCACGTCAAGATGAACAAACCCAGTAAATTTCATTGTCTTTTAATGACTGCATCGGAAAATACAGGGATGTAAAAATGTTTGTGGTTACCACTCGTAATATTTTCAAAACTTGGAAAATTTGATTTCAAAATACAAATCTTGATGATTCAACGTCTGATTTTAATAGAACTGCCTTTTTCACACGATTTTATTACCACAACTTTTCACAAAGCTAAGAATTTTGAATACTTTCAATCGAAAATAAATCTTTTAGGCACTTCTGCAATCAAAAGTCGTATGTAATTGGATGACCCAAAAAACAAGTGGCACCTTTCATTCTATTTCTGTTCACCTTTCTCTCTGACTATATATGTATATACTCTGATTTCCCATAATCTGCTGACTTACCTCTGCAACAACACCTGCAACTGTAGTATTTATCACATTCCTTTTGAGCTATAATGATAATCATATTAAATCGATTCGCCAAACTATTTCACGTGGTCTGAAAAAATTTTCGTGTACTTGTTCTCAACACGACCAGCATTTACTTATTCACACAAACATGTCCATTTAAAGCATTGTCACTTGGTCATACTCAACCCACTTTAAAATACCGCCACTATTGCATTAGGGGTAAGAGATACCTTGCAAGTAGTAGCCACTAGTATATTTTGTAGGATAGCATAAATACTTCTTAGCTATAAGTACTTTAAACATAAATCCCGTTAACTTTACAGGTATCCTCCACCGGACAGCAGGCGACCACGGCGGCTATACGAAAACGGAGCCAAACAACGAAAAAAAAAAATAACGAAAGGTGTATGTGATGTGTGAGTGTGAATAATAGAATTCCTTCGATATTGGAAATATACATATTCATGTCAATTACCCCTCGAAAAGACAAAACAAAAAATTAAAAATTGTGTAGTGTTGCGGGGGTTGAACGCGAGTGAATATAAAAAGATGATACAGTTTTAGTTTGGCAATCAGTTGAAATGGAAATTGCATCAAATCATCATTGGTTCGAGTGACAAGTGCATTTGAATAGTTTATGCTGTAGGGATGTTACAACAGTTGACTATGCGGATATCAAGTACAGGAAAAGGACTAAGAACTAGTGCATTACTGGACATATGAAAAAAGTGATTTTAAATTGACAGTGTGATCAGTATGCGATTTATGTTTGGCAGTTTAGTGTGATCAGTGAATCGAGCCTGAGTAAGTTAATAGTGTTGGTTGAATATCGAAAAATTGAATTGGATAATACATTTGGCAATAGAGCAGTGATACGCCAAGTGATATGTTGTTAAAAAGAGGATTTAAAACAAATAACTTGAAAAATGGAAATAGTGCTACGAAGGAAATCCTTTAGCGAAAATTCCACTATGCATGATTTTGAAATCAATGTATTTTAAGGACCGTATATTAGTTGAACGGTTGCATCAATGGTCAATTGTGATAATTAATTGATTTGCAACAATGAGATTGTTGAAAACTAGTAACTAACCACTAATTTTTAGTTAGTAACGCGAATGTTAGGAACGGCTGTGAAATGAAAAAAAAATTTCGATTATTTTTTGACGCTTTTGTATGGCTTCAGTAAACGAATACTAAGATTCCGTTAGCATAGGATGTCAGAATATCTTTCAATTGAAAAAATAGTAGCCAAGCCTATCAGATTTTAATATCGTTATGATGCATTATAAAATAAAGTCCACGAAAATAGAAATATATCACTGTCGAGCTATCATTACTAAATGATCAATAAAATATTTCTTTGACAAATTAATAATTCAAATAACTTTGAGCTGTCACGTGCACGATCCAATTGAGAACTTCATCGCTCGAATTTCGACTCGACGAAATCGAAAACGTTTAATTTCAGCGGAAAAGAATACTAAAGAAAACAATAACACAATCATTACGGATCGCAATGAAAATATTTTTCACTTCATAGGTACGAAAACAGTCAAAAGCCACTAAAAAATTCGTTTTTTATTATTTAAGGGGTTATTCTACTGTTAAACGGGTAAAAAGCAGTATCATTTTAAAAGTGTTGTAAAAAAAAACTATTAGATTTATCAATGAAAAATATTGCATGCATCTTTATTAACAAAAAAAGTATAAAATCGCATAGTTGAATTTTCCAATAAAACAAAATGGCGGCTTTATGTATGCAATTGATGGAGCGCGCGCTGATGGCCAGAGTCGATTGCGCGGCACATTGCCCAGGTCGTCCAGGTGATCTGCAATCAATTTAACGATGAAATTCTATTAGTTTAGCTACAAACACACAAAGTGAACCTAAATTGAGCCATAAAAATTGAAATTTGGTTATTTGGGAGCACTTTTTTCATCGAAAAAAACGTCCAAAATCAAGCATGCTATTTTCCAACACTTGCCAAATCGCGAAAATTTAATATTTATGTCTCAATTTAGGTTCACTTTGTGTGTTTTTAGCTAAACTTATAGAATTTCATCGTTAAATTGATTGCAGATCACCTGGACGACCTGTGCAATGTGCCGCGCAATCGACTCTGGCCGTCAGCGCGCGCTCCATCAATTGCACACAGAAGCCGCCATTTTGTTTTTTTGAAAAACTCAACTATGCGACTTTATACTATTTTTGTTAATAAAGATGCATGCAAAATTTCAAATTGATATCTTTAATAGTTTTTTTTATACAACACTTTTAAAATGATACTGCTTTTTACCCGTTTAACAGTAGAATAACCCCTTAATTAAATGGTTTACAAGCTTAATCTTCTTGCGAATAGTTTTTTGAGAGATAAATGCACGTACATCCTATAGTGACTTTCACATATACTTTCAAATATAAATGGTTTAAACTTTTTTCAAACGCTTTCTTCTAGTTTCAAACTGAATCAAATCATCTTTTACTGTGAAGAGAATCCAACTTCTTTTGAATAATTTGCGTTAGATTATGTAGGATTTTGCGGTATACTTCCATATTTGCAATGCATTTTACAGCATTTAGTTTAGGTGAAGATTTGATTTTTGATTACGATTTCAAAGTTTTTGGCAGGAAAAATCATATTGTATCTTTAAATGCACCATAACTTACTTATTCGAAATGTAACATCAAGAATTGATGTAAATATTTTCCGCGCCCAACGTGGGTTGAATGTCATATATGTTTTCTGTCTTGCTGTTATTACTAATATCATTTTTTTTTTGTTCGTCTTAAACTCTGCTATCGAAATTCGACTAGGTTAAGCTTATAATACCATTGATTTAATTTCACTATTTACTTAAGTACGGCAAGCGACTGAAAAATTTAAATTAATTTTGAGTTTTGCTGTTTTTTTTTGTGCCAAAAAATAATCAAAGCAGTTTCGTAGAGTTTTTGTTTGTTGTAAAATAATTTATATATGGCTATATTTCAACTTGGAAAATTTTATATACTCAAATTATTGAAGCTGACTGCAATGTTTACTCAAATTATTGAAGCTGAATGCAGAATTTTGAAAAAAAATATACACCACTGATTTTTAAAATAGGCTTGTATTGAAAACTTGGTTTTCGTATGAACTGAATATAGTATATAACCTTTTCTCAATGGAATTTCGTATGCATCTAGCCAAAGTTATACTAGTTAAACAAAATTCTTATATTTCGAATTTTCATGTTTACTGCTATTACGTAATTTATACTAAATGCACAAGAGCATATGGAGTTTACATTTCGTAGCATGTATGAAAAATAGGCATTGCGATTATGCCCTAAGTTCTGCAAATGGATGAATATTAGAATATCCGCTGCTTATTCAGTATTAACATTCACTGGTTCCTTAACATTATTGAAAACAACATTTGAATCGCAACACAAAGTGCCTTCACTGAAAAATCAAAATTTCGAGAAAACTCGAATCAAGATTTTCTTACACACTACGTACATCGTATTAATTTCGTTAAAGGTCAAAGGTTATCCCTTATAAACTTACAATATTCCAGCATTGACTATCATACTTGCCGACGACTGTCATCGTCGTCAGTCCGTCACTGTAGTCGAACACATTTCTTCGCCATTTTCGGCAAAATGGCGCACGACGGCAATGGTACAGCGTTGCCGGTGACCGGGTTGACGCTTGTGGTGGCGGTAGTGACAAATTGTATTTTTTTCATTCGCAGAGTGTATTCTATTTTCGTTTTGTGAATTGGTGTGTACTTGATAGATATTAGCATTCATTCGATAGGCAAATGTCATGGAGTTTTTCCAAGATGGAATCCTGGTTGGATGGAGTTGATTTTTACAATTAGGACCTCCTGATTGTTACGAGTTCGAGGCAGATTGTTTGTTGGTGGTTTTCAAGTGAGTGTGTTGAATGAGGTTTCTTAAAAACGGTTTGTTGAAAATGATATAGTAGGAAGTGAATGAGTTCATGTTGTCAGTGGTAGATTTGTAGGTTAGGATTGAGTGGAAACGATACAGGTTCAACAGTTAATGTCGATTAAACATAAAAAGTTCGAAGAGTTTAAAATTATTAGTGGCCTTCGAAAGTGTGAAGTATGTGCTCAACTACTGAAATACGTTCGATGATGCATTTATTAATACATCCCAAATTACATTTGTAGAATCAAAAAAAAACAAGATCGAAATTTTTTTCGCGACTTTGAGATGACACTCATGTTCCTATTTTTTTAACCACAAGCCATTAATTGTCTCCTAAAATAATAAATATGCTTTAAGCGACCCTTTTCGATCAATATCCTTTCAATTACAGAACACATTTTATTTTATTTATTATTATGTTTGAATTCGCAAAACATTAGGAATAAATGTCTATCTTCGCTCTTACAATGAATTCTTATCTTTGATCTAGCAGATGAATCATGCAAAAAGGACATACAAAAACAACTAAGTCGGTTTGCTTCATCAAAACTCAGCTAAAAAGAATCTTGTACGTACTACTCAAAATCACAAATTTTGTTCAAAATCGATTAGTTATTTGTCAGTAATATATTATTTGCTATGACAATAATCGGTTAAGTTGTTTCCTGATTGTGATTGCTGGGTCAAAATTAATAAAATATACAACTGACAATCTATCAATAGAGTCAATAGAGAAGATTTATGAGCATCAAATAGAGCTATTGAAAAAAAACTGTGTAAGTGATGGAACACTGAGTTCATTTCGGTGATAGGTTTTTGACAGCTTAATATATAACAAAAAATTCAGATTTTCATGCTAAACTCTTTATATAGCCATTACTTGTTGTTTATTGTGTATAGTAGTATTCATCATTCGAACGAATATTATAATTTGTTGGTATAATTGATTTGTGGGAAAACATTGTTTTAATACTATTACAACGTTGTTGTTATACTATTACAACAATGTTTGGAGTCTATATATGTTATTTCATACTTCTTATGAAATAGCTGAACAAGGTTTCATAAAATTATTTGACTTATATTAGCTACGGCATTTTATTTGGAAATGTTGTGTGTTTTCTGTTCTTCATGTAAAATGTTTCCGAATATTGACGAATATTTTTATTTAATTTCTTTAGCAGAACTAGTAGAGCTTTCCCTTTTTTTCTTTCTTCTTCTTAAACTATTAACACAATTTCTAGTATTTTCAATCCATGACGTTATTGCTTCACCACAAAAAATATATTGCGTCTGTTAGAACAGATATAGGCAATACCGCGAAAAGCAGACCAGTGTCTTGTCGCACTCCCAGGATACTTTGTGCTGCACAAATCATTATGTTTGAGATCTGTCGTTTACAATGCCTTTTATGGTTTTTTCCCAACTTCCCACTGTAAAAGTTTGCGGTGTGTTCGGTGCGTTTTAAACCATCTCTAGTTAAAAGTTAACAATTGGTTTTATATGAAATTGAAAATTCTTTTAGTTTTTTTATATAACCAGCATCTCACAGTTTTTAGAAGTGGATAGAATGGTAAATCACAGGCTGCCTGCATGTGTGCCCCTTATGTAAAATCTATTCATGATTGCACACCAGGCTTTAAGCTGGCCTAGCAGTAATTAGGTACCTGAGTTAAGCAAATTATTTTGCTCCAACAAGAGGATGGTCTGTTTCCTCTTCAGCCTGGCGTTGGTGAAAGCTACCCGAGACTTTGGCACATCAACGAGAGAGACTTTTGTCACCAAGTCCACCAAGTTATACAGATCGTTTAGACATTATTAAAAGAACTGAACTAGCTAAACGAGACTGAGAGTGGGTGGCACAAAAACTGGGACTACATATAAATGAAAAAAAGATCACCAGAGTAGTGGAGCATAGATTTGGATTAGTGCAATTGATCAACTACCTTGGGTCAGTAGTTGTAGCCGATAACAATAGATAAGTAGAAATACGCGGGTGCCTGCTCAAATCCGACAAAGCCTACTACAGTCTGTCAAGGCTCTTCAAATCTCCAAATCTCACCAAAGCATCAAATACATGGTCTTGCCAACACTTACGTATAGATCCGATACTTATGTGCTCAGCAAAAGACACTTTAACCTCTTAGCCGCGTTCGAGAGGAAAGTCTTACGGAAAATCATTGGCCCCATATGTGGAGAAGGGCAATTCTGGCTACGCTACAACCATGAGTGCTACACTATCTACTTAGAAGCAGATATAATTACCAAATAAAGCTTGGCAGACTCCTCTTGGTTGAGCACCTAACTCGAGTGAAAGAAAAGAAACCTGTACGAAAAACCCTTTGCGACAGGTTTTACAGCACACGACAGCAGTGGAAAATTTGTTTACGCTGAAGGGATGGCGTTGTACAAAAGTTTCAGAGCTTATGGGTGCCTATTTGTATGACATCGGCTCGCGATTGCGATTAATGATTGTTGAAGAAAGACAGGACTGGACGCCGGTTGTAGCATCAATGATGATCATAGAGACCAATAAGACCGGTGGATGAAATTTGGACATAATAGAGTTGAGGGATGTACGTAATACCATAATACTGACACACTAAACTATAAGATATTGTAGTGTGAATAGAAGTAAAGTAATCCCATGAAAACCCTTGTACGGCCCCAGTGGGTAAACTTGGTAGAGACCTTCATTACAAATTTACAATCAATGTGAATACGACTCACTTTACCCCTGATTAATGCGGGTACCTATTTAGAGCTAGGTGTACTGAAAGCTTAGTGTGCGGATCCCCGTCCAAACCTGGATTCGAACCAGGGGTCTCATTCACAAGAAGCCAGTGCTCTACCCACTAGACTACTCAAGCTTCATTATAGTGTGAATAGTCTCGGTTTAATACGATCTCGGTCTAATACTCCTGAAATATATTTGGTCAATGGCTCAAAAATAGCTTTCACAGGTCAACCTGAAGTTGTACATATGTGTAATATACCCCAATACGAGTTAAATAAATATTAACATACAAACGAATCCGAGAAAGCGAAGGTGGCTCATCGACGGTACATGCATTGAAACTGCAGACACTACATACTTCTACAAAGTGGTCCTTTCATAAGACTGCATTTACTCAGAACTGCAATTGAATAATCTGTACAATAGCTATGAATAAACAAACAATGATTCTCATTGCATAGTTGCTTAAGCATGAACCGAAATATTAATTCTACGTTTGACACACTAGTCGATTTAAAAAAGCACTCGAACTACAAATAACCTAAAAAGATCTTTTTGATACTTTTTCTCGAAGGTGGATGAAGTCAGAAACTTCAAACTATGGTCGTTGAAGAGCAAACTACTTAGAAGATTGAACATTTGACAAAGTTGTCAAACACTGGAGAAAGACTATAATCGAATCTCGTTGAGCTTTTACCTATACAAAATTAAGGTCATCATTCTAACCAAAAAAAGAGATCGGGAATCTTAGCTCTGTGCATATCGGTAAAGAAGTGTACAAAGTAAACCAGCAGTGGAATATTTAGGTGTAAGTTGAGTTTTTTTTTGAACTAAACAAGAAAAATAACAGAGTAAGAAGCTGATGGTATCCCTGTACTAAGTAGAATGAGGACTAATGTGGGTTGGTCTGCTGATAAATGCAGTCGCCTTGGGTATCTTATATGGGGTAGAGATAAGTGCTAAGGCATTGATGTACCGCCAGAAACTAGATCTAGTGTAAAAACAAGAAGCGCTTAAAGAAGCCACACTATCTCAAAACCTGCTATATGTGTTATCACTGAAGATATTCTGATCGACCCTTTTTGAGCGAAAAAGATCGATATTTCTCAGGAGACATGAGCACAATAGCGAGACGGTGAGTCTAGAAGAAAGAACATAATCCCATGATCCAAGTATAGCGATACTCTTGGGGACATTAGACGACATGCTCGCAGACAGCGCATCTCATCTAAATTTAAAGCCGTAGTTGGAAAGAAAACACGGAAATATCGGTTATCATGTAGTGCAATTCTTCAGCGAGCACTAGTATTTTCGTTACTTTTTAAAGAAGCCAAGTAAAACCTCGTTCAATGAATGCCTATATTGCCGAGGGCTTCATGAAGACACTGAACACACATTTTTAAAATGTAGTAAGCAGGCACTTCTTAAAACACAGCTGGCTACAATTATTCATCAAATCTCTCCTAACATCAGATCACTATGCTGCAGGCGAAAATGAATTTGGGCAAGTATTTCGTTTGGTCGGTGCCTTAATGGACATGAAGACTCCTATAGAGCAAGATAAATGAACCTGAAGTAATGCATTAACCGGTTTTCGCTTAGTTTCGAGTATGACAGCGGGGGCTTTTAGCTGGTGCCCCAGGTCGGTAAACCCATTAAAACAGAAACAAAGGTATTTTGATGTCGAAAAGCTTAACCTCATGGCTACACAATGATGTCATAAAACAAGGTTTAAAATGACAATTGGTATCTAAAAAAAATACGAGGTTAGTTTACAAAAAATAATGTGCTAGACTCACAAAATAGAAAACAAAATACAGCCCAAAACTACAAAGCATATCAAATTGACAGAAGCTATAGAGAAATATCAAACTTCTGTGAAACCAACATAAATTTGCAGAGAAAACCGACACTTATCTGCAAAGAAGTCCTTACACTTAGTTGTCACACAATTTGGTCAAAGATGGGGGCTAAATAATTTGCGTGCAGAGTGGCCATTTCACATTAAATAAAACTTGTTGGCTCCGTTTTGAACTTCAATTATGATCTATAATCTACGCTCTCTAAGCAATGATGATTTACGAACTTTCGTATTGTGAATATTGCAAAATGCCAAATATCTTTGACATGTAACTTCTCTTCTCTTCGACTTTTCTGCAATTTAGGCACACTTATTATTTTCGATTCTTATCATATCTCCAATGAGCATATAATACACGAGGAGCATTCAAATATAAACGAGCCTTTTACTTTTGAGGACTTAGGAAGCGTGTCGAAGATAAGCAGAGCGTCAGGAATGGTAGGGTGGAACCCGTCTAGATGACTTAAAGATAAGTTGAACACCTGACCGGTTTGTTTAGTTGTCGTCACAATGAGCGAAAGAGAGGTTCATCCTTCAGTTGCGCAACGCATTATAAAAAAATTTTTTTGGGAACGAAAGCGTTAAATCAGCCGGAATTCGGGACCGAGTCCGTGCACAGTTTGGAGATAATGCACTTTAATGGCAACAAGTGAAAGCTTGGTGTGCCGAGTTCAAAGAGGGTCGTGAAAAAGTGATACTGTGAATTTTGCATTACGCCCTTTAACTTCGCAGTAGTTCGCGAGCTCATTGAAAGAGATCGTCGCTCCACTGAAGCAGCAATCAGTAAATCAGTGTTGAAAATGTACAAACCATTATCCGAGACCACCTCGAACTCCGAAAATCTCGGCGAGGTGGGTTCTACGTCTGCTTACGCAAGGGAAGAAAAATGTGAGAGTTCAAGTTTGTCAAACGATTCTTGCTGGTTTTTAAAATGAAAGGTAGGCTTTTTTGCAACGTACGGTGACGTTCGATAAAATTTGAGCTCACCACTGCACTCCCGAATCAAAAAAGACCAAATGGAGTGAACAAAATAAGAGAGCCAGGAACAGCAAAAGGCAAAACTCCCTTGTCAGCCGGTAATGTGATGTCAACGATTTTTCGGGACTCTCAAGAAGTTTTACCCGTTGATTTCCTTCATAATCGTCGCACAATAAACACTACTTACTACTGTGAGCTTCTTGACCAGGTTCGACCTCCATATCGGTCAAAACTGCGCCGTCAGCCCATCCGAGACACACTGCAGCCCTAACAAACCCAAAAATTGGATTAAATGAATTGTACTACACTTAAGTATCCTCCTTACAGGCTTGACCTTTCATCTTGCGATTTCCATGTGTTTAGGCCTCTCAAGGAAGCACTTGGAGGAGAGCATTTTGCGAACGATCAACAGGTTGAACAGTTTGTGCGCCATTAGTTTGATACCAGCCCGAAGCCATTCTTCGAAAACGGCGAAAACCTGTTCGATGGGGGAAATGCATTACTAAGGAGAATAACTATTTAGAAAAATAACTATAAAGAGTGTTTTCTTCTTAAATGCGAAATAAATTTCTTTTTGCAAAAGGCTCGTTTGTATTTGAATGCCCCTCGTACATGTATCACTGTCAAAACGCCTACGGTCTTGAAATTCCTTAAAAAAAACTGTTAAGTATTTTATAAATAAAGCAAACTTGTCCCGCTCAAATTTTTTTGGGATGATTGGAAGTGAAGATGATAGAGATTCCATTTTCAGAATCAAAATATTCACGAGAGTCAAATCATGGGCAAAGTGAGTGAGATCTCACTCACTTTGCCCATGATTTGACTCAAACTTGGATTCGCGGCTCCCTACTCGCATCTAGATTCGAATTAAGGACCCGACACGTCAGGAGCCACTACTTTACTCACTTTTTTTCTTCCTCGTTTGAATACGATTGTAGTACTAATATTTTTGGTAAATACTTTATCAATCAGGTTGAATCTGTCCACCGCATGTTGGCTCGCTGAGTTTTGTGTAAATTTAAACTATCGCTAGTGCAATACGAAGCTTATAGTTATGGAAGATATATTTCTCAAACCACGTGAACGATGCTGTTTTTTTTATTCAAATTACACAGTCCAGTTATGTCATCTCACCTCTGAAAGAGGATTCCTATTCAGGTATCGCTTTGTTCAAATAGTTCCATTTGCTATGGACAGATAAATAAATAAATAAACACCCTGTAATCATTGCTTTTGTTGATGATTTAACCATTTTATTAACAAATTCTACCATTTCAGTGTGTGAAATAGTTTGGGAAAATCAGAAGAAAAAAAATAGCTTACGGAAATACACGCCACGATTATTCTCGAAGAGAGTAATTTCAAATCCATAGTCACTAAATGTAGACAAAAGAAATGGACTGATAGGTGAAATGGATTAAGATGCATTATGCTGTTTGCAAAATAGTTCAAAGAAACATTTTAGTCCATGCAAATCACGAAAATAAATTTTCAAAAATACAATGAAACTTTGCGACCGCTCTGGAGGAGAACACAGTAAAAATTGACAATAATTTGTTCCTAGTGTTAAATTATTAGAGCCAAGTCAAAAATCGCTGAAGGTTACGATCCAATATCTGTCAATCGATAATTGAAGTCTAACTGTAAAAATTGCAATGTCAGTGTCCTTTTTCACAGAAAAGTCTATTCGATATGCGAAAATAATTTTTTCACTACTCATGAGAAATTTCTTTCCTAACTTGTTTTCTTTGCTAAACTTCAGTGCATCGTTGGGTACCTCAATTTTGCATCGTAGAGCATACTGTGCACTATTTGAAAACTGCATCGCCTGCAAAACTCATACTTAAGTATTCTCAGCTTAGTGAAAGTATAGATAGCATGCCTTCATTTTAATCCCCTTGTTTCAACTTCGCGCATGACACGTAATCGATCCTCTAAGCCTTAACGGCGAAGCCAAAGAAATTTTGAAGCAAAGCCTGTTAGCATATGCATAGCACAAACGGCTAAGTGAATAACATCAACCTGAATTGAATATGTTTCACTCATGAGGAAGTTACACATCAGCAGTGTCGCTATCGTCTTGCCATAGCAATCAGATTGTCTATTGACCATTCCGCAGTTCGGGGATTCAGATTGCGACAACAGTGCGTTACAGTTACTTGAATAGCTCACAGAAGAAGAACTTGGTCCTTAAAGTTAACTTATTTTGAATTTAAGCCGAAATGAAAGTGTTTCATGAAATCAAAAGTGTATTTCCGACTTTGCTTTGGTATTATATAGAACAACTACAACTACAGGACTCTGCCTTAAAATCACCTTGATGCATTCATTTTTAATGTAACTTTCAATAATTACCGAGTTCGGAGCGGTACAAGGGAGTCAAGGTGGAATGTCGATGGCTTCAGGAAAACTATCGGGCATTCAACATATGGACTATGAATATTTAACGTAAAATTCAACTTAGACTTGTTTTCAAGAATCGGAGCGGTAGTGGCGTATCAACTGTTGGCTGTTGGCAGGTGAGTATATGTTGCTTACAATTACATGAAGAATGCACTTTACAGGGGGCGCGACTTATCAGTGGTACTCATTGCAGCTGCTGGCCACTGCACAAGATTAGAAATTAGACTCTTGTGCGTGTGACAGCGGCTATTGTGGGATATCCTATTCATCGATTGAAACTTTGAATCAATGTGAATATCATAACTTATTTAATTCTTGACTTACCCTTGTTTCAAACTTTTGAAAAATTATAACTAATTGATAAATAAATATATAATTAATGAAAAATGCATTATAAGGATAACGTCCTCTTCATATTGATCCTTCAATAGCTGCAGCACCACCACGTAAATTCAGTGGAGTGAATTATTTTGAACAATGTCAGCCATATAGCAAAAAAATATTTTGAACAGCTAGTTGGGGTGAAATATTGAACAACTTGAAACATAAGTTTCACCTGCAATATTAAACAATCATGTATAATTCAAATAAAATTATTATTATTATTTAACGGACGCGATACATGTAAAATGTTCAAACATTCGAATTTCTTTTTTTTTTTTGCATAAATAGTTAAATTAACATCTAAAAAATATGTTTGTAAAGTTTTAGAATGACCTTCGCATTATTTATCGATTAAAAACTCATTTAAGTGCTCCGCCTCAACTCGACGCTCGAGCGCTATTGAATCCGTACTGGAGCGCTCGAACCTCGCTAGTGAGTCGAGAAAATTGCCGCAGCTCTTTGACAACTGAAAAGTCTAGCGCATCAGAACCGCTAGAAAACTAATTTTCAAAGAAGTTATCTTTGAGGGATTTAAAAATGTGTGAAGACGTTATACACTTCTTTGTAGTATCATATCAACCATTTCTTACTCCAAGGAACAAATATCATTTTCTGACAGCATTTCCTATAACACAAATGATGAAAATGTTCAGTGTTGGCAGCATTTGTCCAGCACAGCAGCATAAAATCTACCATGACATGCTCGTGCTTAATCAACCTGTCCTTTGAATTTCGTTTTCATCCAAGGATATCATCGAAAGTTACAGCGATTAAACTATGTCTGGGGTTGCCATCCGAAAAATTTCCAAAACTCGGAAAATTTAAATATCGGTTGCTTATTTTATTGTGAATGCTTTGCTTATGAATACAAAATGGAAGCATCTGTTGGTGCAATATTTACGAAATGGTCTGGTACTAGCAATCATGTGCTAGCACCATAGCTGCTTCACGTTGTGTTAAACCCACCCTATAAATTTCGTTTCGATTGAATGGCTGCGCTGTAAGTTATAGGAGTGAATATAATTTTAAGGTTACCACCGTCCAAACTTTTTAAATTTTGGAAACGTAAATATTTGTTGTTAATTGTCATTGCAGGATCATTCCCATTTGGAAATTTTGTGACAACATTGCTCGATAAAGAAATATAAATATATTACAAAATTCATCATATCTGGCAACCCTTTCACGATTTTTCACCGAAATTCCTACACAATTAAAAATGCAACAAAATTCACATAACACTTGAATTTCGTTTTGATTTCGTAACTGCATCGGGAGTTATAGGGAAAAGACCTTTATTTTCCTGAGCAAATTTACAATATTTAGGAGACAAAAAATCGGAAGCTATAGGCCAAAAAAAGAGTTTTTTTTGTCAGCGATTTTTCCAAATGCACCACTGCCACAGTGTTGCCCATATTTCTCACATCACACTTCTATCAGACATGGTCCTAGCTAATTCCAACATGTCCTGTAAATTTCACATTGATCACATTATCCAATCGTCAGTTCTCGTAAACATAAGTTTTGAGTGCTGAAAATAGAGGTAATTTGATCACGGATTGCCGTTCTTGTTAACCGCGGGATTTTGAAATTTTTTATTTGATTTGGTGGGCAAAAATCAAAATTTATCAAAAATTTGAATTTATTTTCAAAAATCAAAAACTTTTCAGGAAGGTTGATGATTTGAAGGATTTTTGTTCAGGAGCCTGCTGTAGCTACAGACACGCTCGCACAGTCTCGAAAACCCATATATGCTAAATTCTAGTCTACATCAATACGCTCTGAAAATTTCACGATGATCCATTGTTTTTCTTAGAAGTTATGACAAATCGATATTTGAAAAAAAAATCCTTGTCTACTTTTAGGCTCTCACCACTTACACAAGGCTCAAAATTTCCAATTCTTTGTCATAAACAAACTAAAAACATAACAAGTTTTCATTCTTTATACTTTAACAAAAATTTACACTGCTTGGAAATATAGGAGCACCTGAAAATTCACTTAAATGCCCGCCGCCGCCAAAAGGTTTAAGATATCTGAATTCTTGCCTACCTACCATACACATCTATGTCCTCCGAAAATTATAATATATATATATATATATATATATATATATATATATATATATATATATATATATATATATATATATATATATATATACATATATATATATATATATATATATATATATATATATATATATATATATATATATATATATATATATATATATATATATAGTGCCGAGAAAAAGTGATACAAAAGCTCATATTTAAGAAATTCTTTGGGTTAACTTTTTCATATTTTTGAAGGTAGTGAATAAAAAGTCCGTTGGTTTTTTTCTTGCTATTAAGGGGTTACCCCCACTTGTAACTTTGAAGTTTTTCGTTTTTTTTTTGTTGCATTTTTTCTAAGTATAACTATCTGAGAATACGTCCTTCAAATTTCTAGTCGATCCGAACATAATTGACCGAGATATGAACGTTGAAAGAGAACAAACTGTTACTTAAACAACCGTTACTTATACTTATAAACGCGTTTTTCTCGAAATGACATTTTTTAAGTCGGTGACCAAAATTACTCGAAAACTACTGAACCGATCTTTTTGAAACTTAGCAGGCTTATTTAATACATAAAAATGTAGTGTTTGATCGTTCAATTTTTTTTTTTAAATAAAAAATGGCCGTTTTATAGCCAAAAGACGACCATTTTTTTAAGTGAAAATCGAAATATTATCTTTGACTGTCCGCCATTTTGTGAAAAATAGATATTGTTTTAAATCCTTCGATCAAACACTAGTTTATACTGTTATTTAACTAAGTCCATCGCTATTTTTTGTTTCAGATGATCCAGTTCGACACAATTTTGGTCACCGCAACAGGTGAAAATTAAAATTCCATTGTTTTGACGGCCATTTGTAATTAAATCATGTAATATTTTTCAATAAAAAAATTACTGAGAGGTGTTCAAAGTATGTACTTTAAGAAAATATAACAGTCGTTTAAAAACATTTCGTAGTTTTGTAAAAAAAAATTCATGAAAATGACCTATTTTATTGCGCTACAAGTGGGGGTAACCCCTTAATATATCTCCAAACAGTGATTAAATATTAAAAAATATAAAAAAAAAATTACTTTTCTCTTTCTTTTCTTCAAAAATTAAAAAGTAAATCAATTCATTTTTGGCTACCGAGAAAAAGTGATGCAAAAATTACACCTCGATCATATTCTACCAACTGTATTGGGTAACTGATAGCAATCAATGGTTTTTAATATTTGGTAGGATTTCCTTTTCGATCTATGACAGCTTGAACCCTTCTTGGCATAGATGAAACCAACATAGCGCAGTATTCTTGAGTGATCTTGCCCCACTCTTCTTTTATTATTTCCTTAAGCGCGGATTTGCTGCGGATGTTATGTGTTGCAAGTCGACGCGACAGTTCTTCCCAAACATGCTCAATTGGATTGAGATCAGGTGATTGTGGGGGCCATTTCAAGTAATTTGGAATATTATAAAGTATCCACATTCGAGTTTGGTGGGCAGTATGCGTAGGATCATTGTCTTGCATGAGTATGTAGTTTGTTCCCTAATTCAACTTTTGAACGCTAGCTGCTAGCCGATCCTTTAAAATCTGGATATAGTCTTTGTGATCCATCATTTTTTCTTCTATTATATGAAGTTCGCCAACTCCATTGAAAGCTATACATCCTCATACCACAATAGAACCACCACCGTGCTTCACAGTTTCTATCATATTTTTCGTATCTAGCTCCGTAAGAGGCACTTTTGCTCGTCCATCGTGAGAAAACACATTAAACTTGCTTTCATCCATGAATAAGACGCGTTTCCGAAATTCGACATCCTTATTCAAATGTTCTTTTTCGAAATTTAATCTTTTTTCACGGTTTATGTCGCTAACGAAAAATTTCTTTAACCCAATTTCCTTAAATGATTTCTGACTGTATGAACGCTAAAATCTTTTTTATAAATAGTTTTTAGTATTGTTTTGATTTTCGTCACCGGTATAAAAGGATCCTTCTTGACTTTTTGTTCGATTATTCGCATATCACGTCTTGATAATATTTTCTTCCTCTCTGAGCGCTTATTATTTTCTAAGCTTTTATTTTTGCAGAACCTGTCTATTATCCTCCAAACAGTGGAAATGGGTCTATTAACGATGAATGCGATTTCCTTGTATGGAACGGTCTGGTTATGAAGCTGAAGAATAATTTTTGTTTCATCTATAGAAGTCTCTTTTCTCATGTTGATCGACTGAAAATTGGTTAAGTAGTAATATTAATGAAAACCTTAACCTGAGGATTCAGAAATTACTTTTTTTTACGAATGTTTTCCTCCAATCGCCTCTAAAATCAATTTTCAATTATGAAAACAACTAACAATGGACTGCAATCGCTAATAAAATGACAAATTTTCAGTGAAAAGCAATTATTGCATCACTTTTTCTCGGTAGGAATAAATGTAACGAATAAATAATATAATAAATGAATAATAAATGAATAAATGCTAGAGGTTAATCTGGAAGCGTAAACAAACTTTCATAAACCGGTTCTTGGGAAAATGATGAAGAAATTTTAGCTATGGCACATAGAACCATACTCCGAAATATCAATTTTGCCGATATTACTTTTGAGAGTTCGCAAATAAGCTATCAAAGCCGAAATTTTGTATATTTTCATCTTTTTGCATCACTTCTTCTCGGCACTGTATATAAATCACGAATTTTCGGCGAAGCGAGTTTAATACTAATTTTCTTCGAAAATTAGTAAAAAGCTCGTCAAGCATGTCAAGAAGAGCTGAGAAAAAAAACGAGTTCTATGAACGTACTGAAGGACTTCTGTTTGGGCCTAGAATCGCTGATTAGTTGATAAGTCGCTGTAATAATAGAGTTTCTGTGTGTCAAAACTATGCGTTTTTCTCGAAACGACTTTTTTTTAAATTGGTGGGCAAGATAACTCAAAAAGTTCTCAACCGATTCTTATGAAAGTTCGCACATGTTTTCTCTATAGTATAAGCTTCTAGCTGAATTTCAATAATGCTAAAATAAATTTCAAAATCTAGCATTTTTGAACCAAAAACTGTGGAAAAAAGGGTTAAAAATCGTACTTTTTTATGAGGCGTGCTAATTCACGATTTTTTGACTTTTTTTTCTTGGTTCAACTAGAAGATACATGTTTAATAAACACATTCCAACCCATTTTTTTGATTTCAAATTGCTGTAACTGATGCTAAAAATCTCGCCGATTGATGCCTTTCGCCACGAGGATCTCAGGAGATTGGTTACTGCGGCAGCCATTTTGAAAAAAAAATTAAATAAAATCAGGTTCTTGTATTTTAATATGTAATGAAAAAACATGATCACTTTCAACACGTTACATTTATTCCTTCTATCAAATAAGCCTCTGAAAAACAGTCTAAGTTCAGGCGTTTACATATCTTGCCGGCCTTAAGTTACTTCGCAAAAAAACAACAAAATACCAAATAAGACGAAATGGAAACTAATTCAATTTATTTAAGGTATCTTTTTTAATAAGCTTAAGGAGCTTTTACTAATTAAAAACTTCTGAATACGTTTCGAGCTAATAAATTATAATTCATTTAAAAAAAAATTACTTAAAGATTAAGACTTTTAAAAAATAAGATTGCATTATGCATTTAATGCAAGTTTTAAATTGATAATTTTAAGGTAGTGAGCAAGTAATTCAAGTAATTTCCGATTATATTTAGGTTGAGATGAAGAAATCCATATCTTTATATGAAATATTATCAATGCACTGCATAATAGCTCTCGGTACCACGCCTCATACGACTTGTATGTATTGAAATTCACTTACCTCCTAAGCTACAGGCCATCCCATTCTAAAACTTTTATTATAAAATAAGTACACTATAAGCTTTGCGTTGATATACAAATAAACAAAATTAACCTGATCCAAATCATTCAAACAACGAATTGAAGTGTTCATTTCCGGTTTTCCACAGGAAAAACAATTGATTTTCAAATCTAATTTCGAAATTAAACAGAACAGTTAGTTTTTTTAACAATCATTATATATAATGTTTTTCAGATTTTTTTCGAGTCTCAGAATCGGCTTCCAAAAAAACCTTTCTTAAATTTTGTCAATTATTCAAAAGCCAATAGCTCGGCAACTAAACTTCAAAGGAAAAGGGAATTGCGTACCCACGTTCATATTCTCTAGAAATACCAGTATGCAAATAATAGTAAATAAATTTTACCTTCAGTTGAATAATAAAAGCATGAAAGCAACAATAGACAATTACTAATAGTTTGCCCCCTTCTCTTAGGGTAGCTAAAACATGCGTCGCGATATTGACAGGATCAGATTCTCTTGCTCACTTTGTGGAGTCGAGGACCATGTTTCTTATATCGCAATTTTTCATTCTTGACTGTTGTGGTGAAATTGGCGTCCATTGGCATAAACACGCCTTGCAATAATCCTCCAGAGATTTTCAAAGGGATTGAGATCTGGACTCCTTGAAGATTAATCAAGTTTCGCGATTTGTTTTTAAATTAGCCATGAGCTAATGAAGTCAGTGCCGCAAATTTCATCAGCGTACTCAACCATCACTTCCTCTAACTTCTCGCTCAACGTTTCTGCGTACATTTCTTGAGGAATATCGGCAATGTCAGTTTTATCGTTTGCTGTAAATCCAGCAAAAATTATAACACTGTCTACGCCGAAATTGCGATTAATGCTCACCTCTCCCTGAAGATGGAGGTAGTAGACAATGGAGTGGCCCTTCACATTTAAAATGTATTGGAGGGGACGAAACCATGAGGTAAGGGGAATGCGATGTTTTGTCTCCTTATTGCCGATGTTTTGTTTCCCTCTTGCTCGTATATCTCATCCGAAATTTTATGTTATATGATCACCACGTGCAAAATTTCTTGTCAAGTTGATAGATGAGACGTTTGGTAAAAGTCGCAAGGGTAGATGCAAAGCAGTCGTCTCACATGCGCAACTCTACTATTCTATCTATGCTGAGGCCTCTTATCATGCCAATAATACTAAAAGCCATCTGGACCGTCTGGGTAAAACTTCTTTTCGTCAGTGAAAATAACTTTTCGCCACTCCGTTATCCAGATCGTATGATTTTCAGCAAATTTTAATCAGGATTCTTTATGTACTGTAGTTGGAGGGGTTATCTGACTCTTTTCTTGAATTACATGTTCTGATTTTCAATTAAAATTTGTCACACGCGTTGGGTACTGACAAGTTTAATTTATTCACAATTTTTAATGAAAATATTTTATTTACTGCTGCTCCACGGACGATCAACCGATAATACATGTCTGTATTTTTCACATTAAAAAAATTAAAAAAAAAACTATATTTAACCAGAGGTAATATTATTACCTTTTAAAAGTAGTTCCAGGAATTTTTTCGCTACTATTAACCAACTTTAAAATGCACTGTTTTTATATAATTCACCATTCACGTATCCTGCAAATATTGTAATAATACAAAAACTGAAATTAACAATAGTATGTATTTGTCACCAAACGACTAAACTCGAATCTGATATCTGTAAAAAAAATTATATATCTTTTGTTGAATGCTTTGTTATATTTTTCAAATAGATGTTTTCCTGGATTTCCACGTCGTTTACGCAACCATTTTCAATAGCTGTAGAAGTGAAATCGGAAATTAGAATCATTTTCGAACTAAATAACACGATGGTTTTTCGGATTTTTCCTAGTCAAAAACTTGCTGCGTTTTTTGCACAAAGAAAAACAATTAATTACATTTTAGTACACATCGTAATCTGCGTTGGTACCAAATTACACTATGCAGTACGATTTCTATGTAATGTGCTTTCCTCCGAATTTTCCTGCTTTTGACTTTCAAGAAAAGCTACACCATGGTTATAGGAAAACAGCTTACTTATGTTAGCACATGTCCGAGACCAACTTAAAGCTTTTCCTTGAAACTTTCGGGGTGGTCTGTACATTAAATAGTATAAATATATTATCCAAGATATTCTTTGAGCTTTAATTGAGCTTATGAGTATTTTCCAAATAGATGTCGGTTGGAAAATTATTCAAGTGCTGCCAAGAGGTCTGTTCCCGTACTTCAGCAAACTGCAGCAGTAAACAGAATTTGCTGGCTTCTTTTTGCTGCAAAATTTGGCTTGCATTGGCTTGCAGCAAAAGTACGAAAACGACTTGCTGCGAATCTATTTTAATATATTATAATAGATTCAAGTACGGGAACAGACCTAAGGTAAAGGTAAAATACATGCACATAACACAAAAAATTAAATTTAAAATCGATATGTGTGAAAAAAATCGAAATTTTATGATATTTTCTTTGATATTTCCTTTTTTTTTTTGGTTATGAAAAATTTAACATTCATATCATTCAATATTGAAATATTTTGACCAGCATGCATGATTTAGAGCTAAACACAAATGACATTTACACAAAAGTTAGCTCCAAACGAGTACTATTAATTTACTTTTTGTTCTACCAACCAAGGTATAATTATAAATAATACTTTTACAATAATATGGTGCAAATACCACTTTGAAAAACAGCTTTAAATTACGGGGTAGAAAGTTCGATAAAGGAAAGATACTTTGGAAGTTCTTAGAGAATAAAGTTTGCAAGTGCTGCTGAATATCCTGCTACTTCTTTTTACAGGCGCATATTCCTTGAGGAAATGATTGGATCTCATGTTCCTTGTAATGGTAGCTATCAGTTATTGATGACTTAATAATATAACTTTGATAAAACCTCTAATTTCGTCAAACGTGAAGGACACTGATATCACTATTCTTATGGACGCAAGTGGCAGCAAACTTAACAGGCTGCCTCCACTATCCATTTCCCATGGCATGCCATTCGACTTGCCATGGAAATGGTTAGTGGAGGCGTTCTGTGGCATACCACATTGGATGGCATACCATAAACGGCAGGTGATATGGTATGCCATTTGCTTGGCCATCAGCCTGGCCATATTTTGACAGTTCTTGATATTCAAAATGGCGATGAACCGTGGTCATGTTACGTTTCTTAAAAGTAAATGTTGGAATTCTGAATTTACAGGGATTTTATGATCTCGTTGAGTAATCAAAATAGTTTATAGAATATGGAATGGTGGGAAATTGCGAAAAATTAAAATTAGGATGCGGAAATTTTGAATAATAAAACTAAATACTTATTATTTTTTAGAAAGAGAAGAGAAATAATGTAAATTTTGAAGTATGAGTAGCTAAATGGAACTGCCAATTAATGATCGGTGGTTTTTTAATGACTTCTACCCCATCCCCGTTCGTACCCCAGCAAATAATATAATAGTTTCACTTTCATCTGAAATTTCATCACCTTATCAAAGAAACGGATTTATCCTACACGCGGAGTTTTAGTCCATTTAGTTTAGAATTCCTTCGCTCTCCACTTCAAATAACTTTGTACGCGCATTCAACGCTCATATGAAGCACATGTCCCCACCGTTCAGATGCATTTTCGAAATGATATGGCATACGGAATTGCACACGCATCAGATGGCATGCCATAAATTGACACTCGTTGCCATTGATTATGGCAGGGAAAATAGCTGGTCGAGTCTCAGTGTAAAAGAAAAATCAAAATTTATAAGAGGGTAAATTATTGTAGTCGTAAGGGTCGTATATTCTTTTCAAAGCGAAAGCTAAAAACTAGTTTTTTTACGGACGCGATCGATTTTATAAGATTCTTTAGATTAGAGAAAGGATGCATCGGAAATGCAAATGTATGAAAAATATTGACCGAAATTTCCTACTTTTTATCAACGCAGCTTTGAAATTGACCGATCGTGTTTAGCGATGGACCGCTTTGGCTGGGACGGAAATGTTTTCGAGCCCTGCTACATCAGCTGAGCTAATCAAAAGTCAACTTACTTAACCAAGTCAAGAAGAGGTTAAAACGATAATTTTGGGACCACGATCTCTAGCTTGCATTCCTGAAGACAGAGAGAATCCTGCTGGAAAGCAGACAAAACCGGCTGTCACCCATATGGCAGTGGATTTCGTTGAAATCCTGCTCAACAAGTCGTCAGCCTCCGTAAGGTATGTGATAAGGCTTTGGGAAACGGGTTCTAGGTGGTCGCAAACATTGGCAGCCCCAGCGGAACAAGACAGAGGTTGCTGATGGCGATTACTAACTCTTTCTTGCTGTACGGGGTGGTAATATGGGCTGACACACTCCAACTAAGAAACTTAGAGTCTGGATGGACAGCATCCTGCACATAGGTGAGCTGCGTATCGTTTCTAGTTTCCGCATGGTATCGGAAGATGCTGTGATGATGAAGAGTCGGGAGTGGTCCCGATATACTTACTAGCGCAAGAACGTCAGGAAAGATGCCTCATCCGCTACATAATAGGAAATACTGGGGCTCTAGCATGGGCTGGGAACTCATAATTCTCCTGGCAACTCATAAATCTCTCTCGGTTCCTGACGGGAAACGATTATTTCAGCAAATATCTGCACCGAATAGGTAAGGTGGGCGCACCGTTCTGCTGGTACTGCATGTTTGAATAAGATGATGCTAATTACACACTCTGTATTTGCAGTTGGCTTCCAAGATTTTGAAGTCCCCTTGAGTTTAATCGTAGTCCGTTCTCGCTGGATTCGATCGTGGAGGCGATTTTACACAAGAATGACAGCTGGTGCACAACGTGGGAGAAGAGTTGCCCTACCAACCTACAAGCTGCGTAGCTTTTGAAGTACTCTTCCAGCACGACCAGGTGGAAGCAATGCGAAAACGGATTCCGACCCGAAGCCGAGAGTATTTTATGAAAATTTTTCTGAACAAAAAAAGTAGATTACATCAAGATATAATCTTTTTTACCTCTCATACTACCACAAATGTAATAGAAAAGTTTGAGGCTGTTATGTGTCTTATTAAAAAATGACCAAAAAAAATGTGCTATGAGATTATGTTTAATCATATTATTTATAGTGCATTTACGATATTTCCAATTTTTCTCTTGTGAAAAAAATATCAATGTCAATATTAGGGCATGCGATCCCGAGATTTCGGGTTCTCGGGATATAGGGATTCCGATACATTTTGGACATGTTCGGGATTCCGAATTTTTTATCGGGACTCCCGAGATTTCGGGATTGATAAAATTCAACCCATTTGGAGAATTCGAAAAATTTCGTCATCACGACATGAGCGAACAACCCAGCACTTAATACTAAAAGAAATATAGTTTTATGAAAGCGGAGGCACTAAGGGCTCATTATTACAACTGGCGTATATCCCACCAAAAAGTGTAGAGCCCGAAATATATTTTCCAGCAGCTGGATATATGTGCAGCAAAATCAGGTCCAGTTTAAATTTTGAAACTCTAGACGAATAATGTTTATTAAGAGCATACTTTCAAAATGATTCAGCAGTTTGAACCAATCGAAAATTTTAATCCAGAATTTTGGGGATGTTAATACACAAATCACTTATTTTATGATTCCAAATAACATCATCTTGTTTAAGAATTGCAGCCAGTCAGCATTTCATACAGTGCATAGCATGAAGGACTATGATTTATAAAATACGTATATAATAAAATTATACTTATTTTCACTCCTCTAGCCACAAACCAGATATTTTTTCAATTTTAATTTACAAAATATGTTTCTCTTAACATTAGTAGCAAATATGAAAGATTTTGGATCATGCATCGTTTGCGTCTGAAATTTGAAAGAAAAAGTTTTAAGATATTGTCGCCTGAATTCAATCCGGCAATGATTCGGCTATGTTTAGTATTTCAACGTCATCAGCCTATATAATCTCTCGTAGCCTCTCCAGGAAATATACACATGCTAGAAAAAGTCTGCGTTCACCTACTGTCAATCAGTTTGTAACTTTAAAAAATCAAAAACAAACAAATATTTTCCAGATTTTGTTTGACATATATTTATTAAGTATTTCTTATTTAGTTGACACATGTAAGTTCATTTATTTCGCTTTTACTGTCTTTGAGATAAAAAATATCTCAAAGCTCTTTTCGGAAAAAATATCTCAAAGCGAGGCAGAAAAAGTCTGCGTTCACATGTAATAAAAATAATAAAATAGAAAATAGTAAAATATATTTATTACCTCACAGAGCCTTTTTGACATCGAAGTGACGAGCTTCGCTGTCTCTTCAGCACTTTTTTTCTCCCATTCCTCTGTGAAAACAGATTTCAACATTTCCTTGCTAGTTAGTGAGTGTTGTCAAATTTTCTTCTCTAGCGAATCCCATAAGTGTTCGATGGGGTTTAGGTCTGGTGATTGTGGGGGTGTATGTTGCTGTTTTGTGGCATGAGAGAGTAACCAGAGCCTCACTATCTTGGCTGTATGCTTCGGATCACGATCATGTTGGAAGTAAAAATCAATGTATTTTTCAAAATGTTGAGATATTCAAATATATCCATCGTCGATTCGATAAACTCCAACTTCCCAACGCCAGAACTCTCCATACACCCCCACACCATTATTCCACCACCACAATGTTTTGCAGTGGGTAAGAGGTTTTCTTTTCGGAATGCTTTTCCAGACTTCCTCCATACTAACTTGCGTCCTTTTATGCCAAAAATGCAAAATTTACTTTCATCAGAAAGTATTACATTCTTCCAAAACTCTATTGGCTCATCTATGTGCTGCTTGGTCAATGCAATGCGCTTTTGTCGGTTGACCGGTGAAATGTACGGTTTCTTCCGAGCAACCCGTCCGTGGTATCCAGCCTTTTTGAGAATTTATCATGTAGTATCACAACAAATATTTTTCTTGAATTATTCTTTGATTTCAGTTGCTATTTGGAATGCAGTCAGCCGTGGATTTGTTTTAATAGTGACAAGATATGTCGTTTTTTGCTGCAGGAAAACTTTGATGGACGACCGGTTTGGCCGTCCGTCAAGGTTTGGATGTGAGTTCTCCTGTCGATTTGAAATTATTTATAACCCTTTGGACTGACGAATATTGTCTTCCTACTAATTTTGGGTACTTTTCTGTTTCCCCCCTCCATTTTTTTCAATTTTTGTTGTTGCAATGCTTCTAAAATTGATTAGAAAGTAGTAATTAACCAAAATTATGATGGAAAAACACGTTTAAAAGAAAAAAAAATTTTTTTTTAATATTTTAATTTGTTTTGCAAACACATTAACATTTTTCAAACAAACATATTAACTTTTAAAAACTCATTTTGCCGCATAAAAATGAAAATCAAATCAAATCGGTAATTTTTTTTTAAATGCATTTTTCCATATCAATTTTTGTGGAGTAACACTTTTTAACCCATTTCGAGCAGTTTTCATTAAAAAAAAAATTGAAAAAATTAGAAGGGAAAAAACAGAAAAGTACGTAATATTGTTGTTTCTCTGTTTGCTGTTCCCTTCTTTCCATAATTTTTTGATAAATTTTCTTTCACCCACACTGAGCTCTTTTCTTTTATCTTCCATTGCGAAAAAAAAATATTCACAACACAAACTCTGCAAGAAACTATTTAACCACTCGCCAGAAAAGCTAGTAATGAATAATAAATACAATAAAACACTAAAAGAGTGTATTTGAAACGGATTATTCCTTCCACTTCATCAAGTGAACGCAGACTTTTTCTGCCTCGCTTTTGTACGTTTTTTCTGAAAAATCCCGTTATCTCAAAAACAGTAAAAGCGACTCAAATGAACTAACATGTGTCGACTTCTTAAGAAATACTTGATAAATATATGAAACCAAATCTGGAAAATGTTTGTTAGTTTTTGATTTTTTAAAGTACGCACCAGCAAAATATCAGTATAGCAGCTAAATCGAAAAATGCTATTCTCACTTCATAATAGTTTCTTCCACTTGCCTTAGTTTTACCAGCTATTTATGTCGGCATTGTTATTATGATTGTAAAATACTACGGAATATGACGTGGTTTTCTTGGAAATTTTAAATATGCCACTTGTTTGCTGTTTACTCATGTGTGATGCAAATAAACACTTTTTGAGCAGCTTACATTCGCAGCACAACTCTACACTACATGGGCAACCGAATCTCAAGTAATCCAATCCTCAACAAAAAATATCTGCAAACGTACAAATATCTTTACCATTCTCACTCCTTGCAAGGCTTCATTTTTCACATCAGATACGTACATACATTTGTGCCTACACCTAGATACGTAAAAATGCAAAAACACATAGCTTTAAATACAATATGCCATTCGAAAGTAAATGCCCAGACCTTATTAACTGCGCTATAAACAAATCCATGTTTTTCCATAGATCACTGGCCTAGTGCCTTCGAAATCTCATACTCGTAAACATCCTTTCCACCGAAGCTCCTTTTCGCATTCGCTCATTTTCGCCACGGTCACGGAGATTCGTCAGTAAGAGCCAACGGCAATGCGCAAAATCACCATTTTTTGCTTACTCCAAATCTGTTGAATATCCTTGAAAGCTTCGTCTGCCACAGGATCAACTGAAAAGCTATTGGCATACGAAACACGCGAGTCATTCCTCAATAGATAGTATCGGGACGGGAAAGCGTGCAGTCGGATAAGTTCAGTTCAGCTCCGCTAAGTGTTTCAAAAAAATTGTTGCAAATTTTCCTAATTGCTTGCCTCACAGACAACCTTCATTAGTGGCAAACATGAGTCTGTCGGAACTTTTGTAATAATGAAAGGAATTCGTTGTGATATCGCTGTTCATGCACGTGGAATTAATTCTAGCTCCTGCCCTTGAAAGTGTACGATTCTATGGACGATTGTTGTTTGTGCGTCTGTGAAGAAGAACTAGGAAGTGAATTTTGCCCGAGAAAACTCAAAAAAAGACGCTAGTATTTTGTTTCTAGGTACGGTATCTAACTATGTCGCTGGCATTCTTTTTCAAAAAAGTATTCGTTTGATATTCGTTGGTCATACCTGGTGTGTGTCGTCAGTTTCGTTGTTTTGTATCTCTATCACTGCATTTTAAAGTGTGCCAAGACCAATCTGTGCGTTTTATTATCTGCATGCTACACATGCAAAACCAACCGCATTCCCCGCCTCCTGTGAATGAGTGATGCAGAATATGTTAATGAGACAAGGATTCACAAAATTCAATTCATAGTAGAATATGCAGCTTTAAAATTTGGACCATAATCATTGGAAAAGAGGTAATTTTATTGCATGTAGGCACTCACTACTTAAGTAGATTTTATGTTTATGTTTAGGTATTTATTGAAATTGAAATGAAATGAAATTCGTCAGTAGATACGCCACCAAAGTACGAGGCAATGCTTGCGAGGAAAATGAGTATCCATGACCTGTTTTCACAAATTGGTTTCTAGCCTCGCTACATGCTAGGGACAGTGGGACTTGAGCTTGGTTCGCAAAATTTTGAGTAAATTCTCAAGGTTGACGTTTAATGATTTCGTATTTTGTGAGAAGAATCAAAGCGGTAGTAGTTTGGGGTAGGTTTCCTAGGTGAAAGCAAGTTTACGGCAACAGACAAATTTCAGCAGAAAATTTCTTTCTTCCACTCAAATTGGAATTGACAATTAGAAAAGCTTTAGTTGGTACTATTAAAATAATAGGGATTCGAAAATATTTTAATGAGCACAATAATTTCACGAATATTAGTAATTAGTTGATTGAATTTTTAATCTAATTATAATTGGAAACAGTTTCACTATTGCAAAAAAATTCAAACTTTCGAATAATTGAATTTTTCATCCCCCATTTCATTCGTTTAACTAGTCATACTTAGTTTAACTCATCACGGCGTGGAAACATGGCTGGGAACTCCTCATTATCTTCTGCACTTGGGGCTATCATAATGAACATATCTTTGTTCCCAGTCACAATGTGATGCTCAAGCAACATCCGTCTTTGCCATTCAAGCAGCTGTTCACCATTCATCATTTCACAGTTCCATCTCGTATGGCACCCAATTTCTTTGCTTCTGTGTTACCTCGAAATGGCTTTGCTCTGCCACTTTCAAGAACCCTGTAAATTTGCCATGCATTTGACATGAGTATTGATAAAGTAATGCCTCTAGTTTTGCACTTTCGAAAGCCTTCTATCTTCCAACGGCATGCCGATCTTCGACGTCAAAATCACGTGCCTTTACAGGAAACAGCTCCACCATAAGTAATTGAGAGCATTTGGTGAGCCTCACCAGCAGATTTCTTCACATTGAAGCAGAAAATTAAAACCTGCCCCAATGACGAGAATTTGGCTTGCAAACTGTCATTTTCAGTTGAAAATAACTTTATGATGCAGACACAAGCCGACTAACGTTTCGATGTTGCTAGGTTGACAGATGTTTAAGCTTTGGTCCGATGACTGCATCGAAATCCGCAGGGTAGAAAGATTTCCAGGGCTACCACTCGGAAGGCTTATAAAATTTAGGAAAACAAAACACTCGTTACTTATTTTCATCAGAAGTAGCTTATTATATTAAAATTTGATGGCAACGTCTCTTAGCACAAAAAAAAAGATGAAAATGTTCAGTACTGGCAATACTTAATCCTTAGCCCTTAATCATATATGTTTCAAGTTAAAGCTAACTCACTTTCACTTTTACTTTTCATCCGATGATTCCATTGAAAGTTACAGAGATAGAAAAATATTTAGGGCTGCCATCCGAACAATTTTCCAAAACTTTGAAAATTTAGACATTGGTTGCTTATTTTCATTGTAGATGTTAAACACATGACTTTTTTAATGTTACCATCTGTTGCAAAAAGTATACCATATCTGAATCGCGTTGATATCAAACAAGCCTGTGAATTTCGTTTCGATCCTATGACTCAGTTGGAAGTTATAGGAACATTTCCTCAATGATATCATCTCCTAGTGTAAGCTGGTAGTTCTATACTAATTTTTCAGCCAAATGTCTGTTTATAAATGTCTGTCTAAAGAAATGAAAATAGCTGTGAGAAGTGAAGCAATTTGCTTGAATCAGAGCGTTAGTAGTAGTAAAGGAAAACTATGGGCAAATTTGACAGACTTTTACTTGGCAAAAAGGAAGATAGAGAAAGAGATAGTAGGCCATTTGACACGTATAACCAAAAGTTCGTAGATCTTACGTATTGGAGACACCAAAATCTGTATCTGAGGTAGTAATTCTATTGATATTTTCTAATTATTGCTTCAATAAACTTTGTATAGGTATGCGCTTATTTCATTTCCTTAAACCTGAACTTATAATAAGGTCATTCTATAGTGTAAATCTCGTTAAAATCTCATGGCTACATCGGAAGTTATATCACATAGCTACTGAAGCATAATGTGCAGCGGTGTCCTGCTGCGGACGCTGTCATCTACGCTGCTGTCAGTGCTGCAGCCAGGCACTGTAGCTAATTTCAAACACAGAAGCTTGCATTTGAAGCTGATAATCGTCAAAGTTTGATTGTCTTTAAATATTTCGTTTTTCAACGAGACTAAAACAGGAACTTTAAAAGCTTTAATCGGTTCTTTACACTGTTTACTCATTGAATGTCAAAATTTCCATTTCCGCCAGTAATTTTTCAAAATTCCATAACCACAACAGGTCATATACCATTTGTCAAATTTGTAGCCAGGTAAAAAAGTAGAATGTTGATCTACTTCGGCCACAGTCACGGTGTCGTGGGCTAGTCATTGTAACAGGTCCAATGCAATCCTGTGCTTTCAACTTTTTGACAGCTTCTGGCTGCAACGCTGCGGGCCACAACCATTGTGTTTCAGCAATAAAGCATTTATTTTGGGGGCAATTTTTTCAGATAACACCATTACCTCATGCAACTACTTATATCAAACTTGCTCCTATTTTATATTCACACTTCCTGCGAATTGATCTGATGTTGTGGTCGTAAGTTCTTTTGAACAGAAGTTTGGAGTGCTGAAAATTGAGGTTATATGGTGATGGGCTGTCGTTCTTTTGTAACGTGGAATTTTGAAAATGTTAATTGGACTGCTTGCACAAAGGATGGAAAAGCAAACATTTTTCAATAGGGTCGACGATATGAAGGATTTTTATATGCTTTCTGTATCTACAGATTTGCCCGTTTCTATAGTTTCATTCGACATAAATATAGCTTTCTAATTTTGTGATGATCCGATGTTTTTGTCAGAAACTATGACAAATTGAAATTTGAAAAAATGTTCTTGCCTACTTCTAGTTACACAGCGCCTACATAGGGTTCAAAATTATTTCAAAAGGTTCGGGCACGAGACCAGCCGCTACTCAGCTCGTTCCAAAAGAACTGAATGTTTTCCAAAAATAATATCGTTACCAAGTCTCGTTAGACTCGACACGTCAAAATCACACACAATTCAAGAAAGACCTCACTATTTTCTTTGATAATCATGATTTGGTGAACAAAGATTTCATGTCAGAAACACAAACGATCAATAAAAAGTACTATTTACCATGAGAGAAGAAAACTAAGGAGGAGTGGAACATCAATCAAGGGGAGAAGTCCATGTAAAAATTTTAAAAAATCGATTTTTAGTTTCCCCCATAATTTGAAAATATAGTATGTTGAGCGTGTACTGACGAGAGGAAAATTTGTTTTTTTTTTAATATATGCGAAGTTATAGGTAATATGATCGAGCGCGCCAGAGTGCGAAGTCATACTGTACTAAAACTACAAACGCAATTATCGCGAAACTGCTCGTGTTGTAACTCAAAAAGTTATTAACCGATTTGTCTGACATTTTTAGAGGCTTTTTTCTACAGTATTATTGGAAGAATGAATATAAAATTTCAGGTATTTCATGTTATTAAAATACTTTTTGGGGGTCAAAAATGTCGAAAAAAAAATAGCCCAAAATTCGGAATTATTTTTCAAAGGCTTATTTTATTTTGAATTTTATGGTTTTTTGTTAGTGTTATAGGGTTATCCTTCTCATTAATATGTTATAAAAAGAAAACAATTTAATTCTTTGTTTTAAATCAACGGTTAATATGTGCTTGGGACAAAACTTTCTCATAAAGTTTTCACAGAGTGAATAAAATTTAAGCACTATACATTTTATTACTGCCTGAAGTTTTGAAATTCAATAGAGTTTTCAAATGCTGTCACAATGCTCATATGTAACTGTCAGGTAGTATAAGTGTTTTCTGAATTGCACCTAAACAGCATGTTTTTCTTGTTTGAAAATATGCAACAAAAGGATAACGTGCACAAATTCTAAAATTTGTAACCCTTCTCTACCTTTTGCAACCCGGGCTTATAACCGGCTTCGGCGGAGTTAGTTCATTTTTTTATTTCAACCTCGTTAGTTTTACTCCTCACATGTGTATTAAATATCGAAACTTCTGAAAACTAATCAAACATTTTATTACATATCTGTTTGATTTTTATTTTTACAAATTTAGTGACTTACCTAATTTTATTCTGGCTTCTTAAAGATAAAATGAGCTACGCCTCTGACCGAAACCATAGTAACTATGGCAATGCAAAAGTCATTTAACAATCAACCGATGTACAAGCTTTTCTCTCACTTTACAGGAAACTTGCGAAATTTTTGCAGATTTTTTGCTCGCTGAGCTAAATTTAGCCTGTTTTAGAAACTTAGGGAATAATTTTTCTGTGAAAAGAAATGCCAATTGCGCTGGAACCTATCTTATTTGAGCAAGATAGACACTAGGCACTTCTATCTCATTTTATTGTCCACATTTTCATCTATTTTGTAATTTACGCACTAAAACAAAAAACCGAATCTGATTGTAAGCCGAAACCACTAATTAAGTTTAAAATCACTGCAAAACTACACAATTATTCACGTTTTAAATAACTTCCACAAACGACAACCGACGGCGCGTACATTTGACGACGACTTTTGAGAACTAAGCCCAACCAGGCCCAAGCCAGAGAGAATAAAATAGCGAGTTTTTGTCCTATTTCACAGACAAAACTAGAGGGCCAGCCAGAAGAGTGGGGTAGACTGTCCCTATTAGTTTTCTACTCTCATTATTTTGCCGAACTGAGGCGTTTTCATGAGAAAAATGGTCGAAAAACGTTTACCTAAAATTATAATTATGACCGCATTTAAGATCGAAAATGCAACAAATACCATTTGACAACTACCATTGCTCCTATTTTTAACTCCTTGTGATTTCTTTTTACCCCGTGGAATCCGTTTGAAATCGATTGAAGCTATAAAACAAAATTCGTTGAACCAACTGAAAGCCATCCCGGAAAGCACCAATAAAAAATGTTTCCAAGATTGAAAATCGGTGGCAGAATTTGTTTAAAATAAATCAGTTGCAATAATTGAATGTTGTGTGCTATATTTAACGAATAACGGTACTTTTTTGACGGAATATAGTTTTCAAGCCGTATTGATTTGATATAAAAACTGTGACATGTAGGCTGAACATAAATAACAAAGTCTGATGCTGATTTTTGAAAGATGGCAGTTTCTTATACTATCCCCCGAACGATTTTTGGTTGGAAAATTATCTGATTAAAATATAGAATTACGTTTGAGGTCTTTATTTCATAAAACAAAATAATAAATCCATGGAGATAGTAAAAACAACAATTAGCATACAAAAATACAACTTTATTCGCTCGCATTCGCAGCGACGTGAAATCGAATTGCGGCAGGATTTTGAATTTGTATTTTGATCAAAGCTAGCCACGTGAGGTATAATATATGAAACAGAGGAATGTTTAGTTTTGAGTTGTCAAAAAAAATAAAATATTGTTTGGTGTTACAATGCAGCATAATTTAGAGTTTTTACTTTTTTATACAAGATGGAGTTTCTGATTCAATCAGAGGTAAGATCAGTAGTGAGAGACTCAACAAATTCTTCGAAAATAACCTCTCACAGAAACGTGTGCAACGAATCCTAACATTTTCAACATTATCTGAAAGAGCCAAAGATATACTTATTTCCTTTCAGACCACTAAGTAAGCGGACATGATGTTCTTTCTTGATTAAGCTCTTAAAAATATTTTTTGCACTCAGTCGTTCTTGTAGTATCGATGTCATGTTAAGGTCTTACGACGTTTATCCTTTCGTCAAAGCTCTTACAAAGTTTAAGTATTTACAAAACGCCATTTCAACCACGCTAAAAACATTACCAATTTTCATAGAAATAGAGTAGAAATTTTCATAGAAATAGAGTGGTAAAGCCATTCTCTAAAATGACATTCTCTACGATGCACAAAAGGGTTGAAAATACCCATATTAAAATCCCGCAATGTCTACAACTCATATCTGTCAATGACCTCCGGAAATCTCCGTCTATCCACAACCACTACCTTGTTTTACGGAATTCTCTACGCAAATGATTGCTGATGTCAATTAATTGACTCATTCCTGGGCACCAAAAAAGTGTCGATCAAAGGCAATAAGCTCATAATTACAACAATTATTTGCTTTAGTTGATAACCTCGTTCAAGTGCTACCTATCTATAATGGGCGCATACTAAAGTGTCGACAACAAGGAACAACACATGGTGACAACATCTAAAGATTGTGAGGCAACTCGCCCAGAACAAAGTGTGTCAACACACGTGTTGTGTCTCTGTGATTGAATTCATTTGATTGCTTCACTCATGTTCTACCCATATATATTTAATATTAATGTGCAAATAAAGTAGACGGCGTACTCCTTAAAAATTTTCAATTTTCTTCCTGAAAATTAACAAAGAATTGAGAAGAAATAAAAACTTTGTCGAAACGAAATCCAATTATTTCGGCATTTCATAAATAGTAATAGTCATAGAACTTTTTTCGGAATGCATAATTCGTTACAATAGCCATATTTGGGCGTGTCTATCATATCGCATGAAACTTCACAAAATATATGTGTTTCACATGGCTTTTATATAGTAAATAAAATATTTTTAATATATTAAATAAAATATTTTACTCTGTACCTTCTGGAAAATTAAAAAACTAATCCAAATCCTTTTTTCCGAGAATAATAACAAGATACACGCCAGATGCTGCCCACGTTCCGCACTAACTATAAATTTCATTCAATGAATTGACGTAATACCTGCTCTGAATCCTATCAACCGCAAGCATGCCTCTTGTGTGGAGAGCTTCAGCTTCGCGACCGCAACAATCCTAAGGAGCATTTCCATTTCAATTAAAGATACAATAGACGGCGTGGGTTGTGCTTTTTACATTCTCCTTCAATGAGACTATAAAATCCTGAAAGTTTTCCTTTTTCCACAGCAAAAATTTACACATTTTTCATCTATGTATTTACTTCCAATGCCAAAATGGTTTTCTCTTATACGCAGTCCTCCAGCATAATCCATCTTAATAGTTGACTATCTCTTCGAAACGAAATCAAGATTAACAACAATCAATTTTCAGTTTTGTCCTTCCTGTGATAGCTGGCACGCCTGCTTGACGGTCGGCCGTTGCCAAGAAAGGTATGATTGACAACAGCGAATTAACTATAATATTTGCCATCACTTACATCAATTTCGGAGGACGACGTGAAATATTTTCTCTGGGGCAGGTTTCCCATATAATCGAAATATTTTTTTTGGTATCCGTGATGATGAATACAAAAAAGATTTTTCTATTTTGGACGTTAAGACCCCTTAGCTCCAGGCGAAAGAATGGATCCTGACTGCAAGAATATTAAGTATGTATAAAAAAAAGTGTGCACATGTTGAATCTATCACGCTAGAGTACTTGTCTCAATTCGCAAGCTTATAAATAATATTCAGTTTGCGAAAACGGATCTATCTGGCAATGCAATAATGAATTCTTATGAAATATTAATGTGGCCCAGTGAGTACACATGGCTTAACTAAACAGATAAGTGTCATCGCTTGTCTGTTTTCGAAGAACCATAATCTTCGGTTTTTTTCCACTGAGTTTATTTTTGCTTCAACAGATCCTGCGGCATGGATTAATGTTAGCTGTATCTGCTAAGCTGATAGCTTGTTGGTATAGCTTCGCAATATAACAAGAAAAGTTAATTACATTCCTCCCACCGCATAAATTCATGTACATCGCCATATTCAAGACTTTGGAATCAACATTAAGTTTTGAATGCAGGTGTCAGCATGAAATACACAAAATGGAAAATCTTTTGTAATCCGGATCATTAAATGATTAAAAACCCTCGTTATCTTTTCAATCAAGTACACGCGCCATACTTGAATAAATAAGGTTTTCCTTGCAAAACTTGCCCTCAATTAGTTTCTATGACAAATTGACATCGGATTTTGATAAATCTGATAATAATACGAAAAAAATACAATTCCGAAAACTTTTTCGTAGCCTCGTACTGAGTATTATGAGATATTTTTTGATTTTTATGATTTACGCAATCGAATATGTCTCGTCATTGTCTCAAGGCGTAAATGATTCACTGGAAATGTGATGTATTACTTGTAGCACGTGTCAGCAGAAAGCTTTCAATATTTCTTAAATTCCAATAATTATAATTGTGCTTACAGTCCGGTTCTCTGCAAATGAAACAGACCTCAGAAGAGAGAGATATAAGGAAATGAAAATGGCAGTGAGAAGTGAAGCAATTTGCCTGATGCTGAGCGTTGGTAGTAGTGAGGGAAACTGACATTCACTTACTCCGCGAACAGAAAGATAGAGTGAGATAGAGAAAGAAATGGATAGAGAAAGATAGTAGGCCATGTGTTTGCGAATATGACAATTAGTAAACTCAGTAACAACTAAAAGCTCGTAGATCTAAGGTATCGGGAAAACCAAGGGGAATATCTGAAGTAGCAATTCTCTCGATTTGTTCTATTTATAGGTTTTACCTTTGTAGTAAAATTACTTCAGTAAATTACGTAAATGTACATATACACTTGTTTCATTTCCTTAGGTCTCTCTGTTCTGAGAAACAGACAAACAAACTCTCTTCGATTATGTAGTTTGATTTCTGAGAAAATAGTCTCGAACTGCGTCAAAAGAAACTTAAAATTCCAAGAAAAATTCGATCCTTCCCTAATGGGTTGACACTAGGGTTGCCAACTCTCCCGGAATCCCGGGATTCTCCCGGAAAAATACAGTTCACTTAAAAAATCTCCCGGCTCCCGGAATGCAGTTAGTTTCTCCCGGAAATTTAACAAAAATTAAAAAAAAATAAGAGAAGCAATAAGGACATGGTGCCTTCGAAAAATAAAAAAAAAATAAGAGAAGCAATAAGGACATGGTGCCCACGCATGACGTAAGCGATGATCTTTGAACTAATAAACAGCTCAACTGGGCTTTTAGCTTAACAGGGTTGTTTATCAGTTCAACTACCCTATTTATCAGCCCAACTGAGCTGGCAGCTCAACAAGGTTCTTTATTAGCTCAACAGGGTTGCTTATCAGTTCAGCTAGGCTGTTTATCAGCTCAACTGGACTGTTTATTTTTTTATTTTCCTCCCGGATTTCCGATCCACTGAGTTGGCAGCCCTAGTTGACACTATAGGGCTAACAATAAGAAGCCAGAGACATCATTCAACAGAATAATATTCCGAGGAAATATATACCCATACCCTTTTTAAAGTTTTATTGTCTCAAATTCATTTTGGCTGACTAAAGAACAGTCTAGACACATGCAGAAAATTAATGGCTGAACGCAGAAAAGTATAGGAAGAGTTAAATATACGCCTAAAATAATGAAAACCTGCAACAAATTTTAATCAAATAAGTTGTTGATGGTTAAAAATGAGGAGTATGGAGGTAGAATAATAGAGGCCAACAGAAGTAACATATTTTTTATTGACTGAGTGAAAAACATTTTTTTAGCGTTTTTTAGTACCTCTAGGATAGTAGCATTCAAAACAAAATTAAAATCCTGCCTCAGTGATCTCACTGAGGGGGAGTAAAAGCTCAAATTCAAACAATTTTTTATAGTGGTAATTGCTACTACTAATTCTGGCGGTTGACTCAGCCAATGATGATTTACAGACTGACGATAAAATTTAAACATAGATTTGAAATTATTTATATCACATCGTTAGGCTCCTTTCACATTATCCGGTTCCGACCGTACGGCAAAAAACCGTACGGCGATATTTTTCTAGTGGTGTGAAGAAGAGTATAGCCTCATTCACATTTTACGGTTACGGCAAAATGCCGTGGCCGTACCGTGTAGCAGCCGTACACTGCCACTGCAATCCACGGTGCCCGAACGGCGACCGGACACTCAGTGGTGCACGCGACCAAGTGCATGCTTTCACATTAGACGGTTTCAAACCGTACGGTCAATCAATCTCGAGCCAATTTAGTTGCAGTTTAGCAAAGTGTAAAATGTAAAGTGACAAAAGAATAATGACAGATATAGATGCAGAAGTTTTGCTTACATTTGTGGAGGCCAGACCTGAGCTGTGGGATAAATTTCTGGACACCTACAAAGACAGAAATGCAACGAAAGATGCCTGGCATGAAGTCTGCATAGAAATGCACCCATATTTTGGTGCTCTTAATGCCATAGATAAAAATGAGTTTGGTAAGTAAATTAAATTTTACCTTCTTTTCTTACATAGGTTCGCACTTATTTCCTTGAAAGATAGAATTAATGTAGAAATACCCTTTTCCGTGTTTAATTTACAGTTTATTTTGTACAGTTTGTATTTTTGCCATTTGCCATGGCACACTTCCGGCATTAGAAACGAAATAATTACAAAGTACATTTCTAATATTGTTTGCAGTCAGTCCTCCTCTTATGGTTGCGTCTTGTGGTAACTCTTCCAAACCTGTGATCGACATTGTATCTACATCGCTATATCCGTCTCTTTGAAGCACATAATTATGTAATACAATACAAGCATTTACAATAATGACAGCATAGTCTGGTTGCACATTAATTATAATATTTATAAAAAAAAAATATTTGAGCATTAAACAGCACACCTTTTAATCACAAATTGAGCTTGTGACGAAAAAAAACCGCGCATAAACCGTATAGTGTGAACATGTTGCTCATTCGAATTTTCACCGTACGGTTTTTTGCCGTACGGTCGGAACCGTATAATGTGAAAGAAGCCTTAGGCAACTACCTGCCGAATAACCGTCCTATAAGTGTTAAATTATCAAATTGACAGTCTTGTAATTTGTCTCAATTTGGTGCAACCGCTACAGATAGTGGTGGCACCAATAACTTCAAAAACTCATCCTCAATTTCCCACTATATTGTGAACTCTGATGAGCTTTTACTCAAACGGTTTTGCTGCCTTGATATTGCTTCTCTGTGCAATCTCTGGTTCATGATTGTTGTTGATTTCAATGCTACTAATCTAACTAGAACTAGATATCAGTGCAACAAACGCAACTTTAATTTAGTTCTTGTTTTCTAGCTGTATGTTTTCATATAACCTAAATAACAAGAAGCAAAACATTAACCGGTATAATCTACAAAATTTGCTCAAGTCTTTCCACTAGCCCACTAATTTTAGCAAAAAATAGGTCAATCTGGTTTTTCAGCGGGCTCATCTTTATTGTTTTATCCGAAACACTGCGTGGAAAAATCCATTAGAGAATTGTGTGCACAAAAAAAATTCTCAAGGTCAAATGTCACGAAAGTCAGCTTTTCTGGCTTTCGTGACATTTGATCTGGAGCAACTTGTTTTTTAACGAAAACCTGAGGCATGACAAAAACAGTCAAACTGACAAAAAATGACCAATAATTCGGAACAGCTGAAGGTAACAATAAATATCCTCACCGAACAAAGACGTGTTAACTCCTATTTAATGGAGCAGAACAACCACCTACTCCAAGAGCTCACCGAAAAGTAAGCTAATCCGAAACAAACCAAAATTCAGTTTAGCAAAAGAAAAAGTAAATGCCCATCTCGTTTCCGACCCCGAACTTCTCCTCTTTGAGTGTGGGCAATGCAGACTGAACAGAGGACAAAGTCCAACTTAAAGATGACGCAAAGCCGACAGATATCGAACCAAAAGCCGTAATAGAGAAGAATGTAATTGATCCTCAATCGTACACAAAAAATATAAGTCTGACGGAATATCCTAACCTCACTTCACCATCACTACCAGGTCTAGGCCCAGAAACCATGTGGGCATTGACTCAATGCCACGAATTGAGCACTCATCCAGTTATTGTCAAAACCAAGCTCGATGCATAAGATCTGATGAGCTCCACCGCTTTCAAGACTGCAAGAAGTTTCGCAGAATTTGTCAGTTTTGAGAAGAAAGAGCATATAGACAAGTCATTAAGCATTAAGCATTAAACAAAAACAGCTTGAAGGTATGATGCAAGATATGGTCCAGGCAATGCTGATAGTGCAAACAACACAAATTTCCAGCCAAAAATAAATCCCACCCCTTAAATTGCTATTCTCACTTGGAATGCGAGTTTCATCCTCAATAAACGAGATGAGCTGTTAAAGTTTCTGCTTGACTTCAAAGTCAGGTGTTTTGTCCAAACAAGAATAGGTTTTCCAGATATTTCCATCATCAAACCTGACATCCATGACTGGTGGAGAATACAGCATCTCCGCTATTGTAAAAAAGAGCGTTAAACCAAACCTTATTTTGACTCCTAACCACAGTAGATCAGAAGCCATCATCATAGAAGGACAAAGTGTTTTTCCTGAGTTCACTGTGGACCTTCAAGCATTCTTTGATATCAAAAGGGTAGTATTTATTGCAAGTGACCTTAACGCTTGCGACTATCATTAGGGAACTGTGAGAAGCAACCATTCTGCGACCGAACTAAAGAAGTTCATCACAGAAAACATTGCTAACTGCATATCTCCAATGAACCAACCGATTTTGACCCTAGAAAGAGCTGTAGACTAAACATCGGGCAATCACATACAGCACTTCATAATGTGCTTATCAACATCCTCGACAATTTGTCTTTGGATCATAAGACGGTACACTTTCGCATTGACAAAGTTTTTATGGTCGACTGACCCAGGCAAAATAGCTGGGAATCTCATCAAGCTCCACTGACTGGAGCAAGCAGACAAAGAATAACTGAAACTGCTAATGACCTAGAGCAATCACTAGTCGACATGGTCCTAGTCGCGGTTAAGGATGATCGCAGTACTTACAAACTTTTCAAGTTAATAAAAGTACTCTTATGGAGGTCCAGACATTCAGGAACCTCAAGGCCTGAAAAGTAAAGCCTTTGCTGATACCCTGGGGCTGCAGTTCTAGTAAAACATTGCATCAGACGATAACCTGGCCGAACAACATGTCATCAAGAGTGCAGCCAGAAGAGCTCTCGCCCCAAATTCCTGGAAGTAGTGACATTAGGACAGATAGTAGAAAATCTTGCTGAATGGGTTTAATCGACATAAATCACCTGGGATAGAAAATACTAACAGCCTCTGCCTAATTGCTTCAAGTGACTACATACCACAGATACTAAAAGCTATAATAAATAGTGTTTTTCGTTAATTATTACTGTTTTGCGTTTCACTCGCAGAACAAAGCAGCTATCATAGTTTTTTCTAAACTATACCACAGTTCCAGCTTATCATGAAATTGAAGGCCAATCAGCCTACATTTTTTGCCAAAGTAGCAGAAACACCTAAATTTTCTGTCTTAAGCATAGTACTGAGTTCGATTTCACGTGAAATTTTCATACAAAATTTCACGTGAAATCTGTTTCGGCGAAAATTTGGCTTGAAAATAAGTTAAAGTTGCTTTGAAGTTGCTTTCGCTTTGAAAATGCAGATGGCACTGACACATGTCTCCAATCATTTCACGCCAATTAAGTTTGCGCAGTTCATTCTTTCGAACTAAAAAGTGACATTTGGTGTTTCAATTTGAAAATTGAATTATGCAAATGTCTTTCCAATAAGAAAATCGATCGAAAATTGAAATTCTTGACATTTTATCCGTCAAGAATGAGGAGTGCCTCTGCTTTTCTCCATTGCCAAAATTTTCGCTCGAAAGAATGACCAGATAATGGAGACATGTCAAAATTTAGCTTCACGGTTAACTCAGTACCAGCCTTTAAGCGAAAAGACGAGTAAAAACAGCATTCTTCCAAAAGAGCAGTTTGGCTTCAAGACATCTCATTTCACAGAGCTCCAGGTAGTGAGGTTATGTTTGAAGTAACCCAGATGTTAGACAAATTCATGCAAGACCTGTATTTTCTCATTCAGCTTATCCAACTGGTTGGATCCTTTCTAAAAGACAGACCTTTCCCTGTAAAAATACACAAACATCTTTTATGTAGCCTAGTTTTATTTCAACTCCACACCATTTTAAAAACACACTTCTGCAAATATTCCGAATATTGAACATGAAGATAAACACTAACAAAACAAAGCTGATCTCCGTCACAAGCAAAGGACAACAATCATAAAAAAAACTGAATGTTAACGGCCAAACAATAGACCGGCATCGGTCGTTCGCATACGTGGGAGTGCATTTCAATCACAAACTGCCTTAAAGAGCACATATTGAGCGTAAACGAGCTGCTGGCAATCAATTCCTTTAATTCCTATTGCCATTGAAAAAACCAAAAATTCAAACTTCAAAAATCAGCTACTAATCTACAAGCACAAAGCACTTTCACTACAATACGGCACAACAATATGGCATTTAGCTCATCTTTAAAATTCCATGGCACGCCTAGAACGTAGACATACTCAAAGACCTGAGAGTGAAAACGGTTGAAAAAAATTCACCGAAATCTAAGAACAACAGCCGACACCAAACTTATCCTCATATCACACGACTAGAGTATAGCAGGAAGATTATAAGAAAAAACAATTTTTCACGAATATAACGAAAAAAATAAGAAAAAGCTAATCCCTAAAATATTATGGTTCCTCGATTCACCCACGCTGGGCGCATTATTTGAGTGTGCGAAACTCAATCAAACTGTATTAATTAACTTCTCAACTTTAAGAAAAATAAATTTGCTAGCAATAATTTTGCCACCACATACCACCACAAACTTATGTTACATCGTATAGAGTGTATAACGGTCCATATATACTCGTATGTGCCTCTTTCAATTATTATACTCTTCGCTGATTTTCTAATAACTGCGTTCGAGCAAAGCTGATGGCAATGGCTATATTTTTTTTAATATAACTCAAAAAATATGTTCTTGTCTCATAGAATAGAAGCATACATTTGCAGCTTTTTTTCATACACCACTTTATTTTTCAACGCAAGAGTTATAACCAAGGATCGATCATTCATTTGACGTTGTAACCATCTTATTACGACATCCATATTCCACACTCATAAAATTAACTGTTTCGCTTCACGAATATTATCAAATTGTAACTATATTTTATAGCTTTTATCATAAAAATTAAAGCTTTTCACTTCAATCCTAAATATAAACACCCAGTTTTATGTGCCTTCTCCGTCTCCTCTCAGCCTAAAACATTGTAATTATGACTATTTTATGACTCGTGACGCGAATAATAGAATTTTTCATGGTATTAGTACACTGATACATATCCATTAAATCATAAATATAGCGCAATATGTGCTTACGATGTGTTTTCTGCTTTGATGTTATGTGATTTGAATATATTTCGGCCATTTGTGGCATGCGATTATCAGGTGAGAGCTGTTATCATCGGATGGAGAGTTGAAGCCAAGCAGAGAACGTTGGTTGAATAATGCATGTCGCTTGAGGATTTGAATTTTCCTTGAAAATACGTGCCATCTGGATTTATTTTAAATGCTCAAAGAAGGAGTTTCCACGGGCACGAGACGAGACAGCATCGTTCAAATGTGAATCTGCAATAATTTTCACGAGCACCCGAAGAGGTTTCGGGTATTTTACATTATATCCTTACCATATGAGCTTGATAGATATAAGCTATTATAATACCCCTAAGCCTTATACTCTTTTGATGAGTCAAAATTTAAATTATAGTTAATTAATATTCATTCCGCAGCCCACGTAGAAGCAAAATTCAAAATCATTAGGACTAACGAGATGCAACGTAACACCCTTAGACATAATTTAATGAATCCTCGCGAGGCAATCACGGTAGCTTTATACAAGCCGGGAGCGATCTAAAGGACTCCGCAGCATCAATCAATTAAATAACCCACATCAAAAACAGTGTGAGTAAATCACGACACAGCACGTTGCCGCCAAATCAAAATATTGAGGTTATGAAAAATTGACTCCGCGATAATTGAAATAACGAAATTATATCATCGTGAACGCGGAGATTAAATGGGACTTGCCGTTGTTGGCCAATAAAGTACACCATTTCCCTCGAGGCTTATTTGTTGACCTTTCAGCACTTAACTGGGGCGAATAGTGGCACTATTCGCTAACCCTCTATTGTTTTCCACGGTGATTTGTCTGCATGCAATTTGTGTCGTCGGTATAACATGATTACTCAGTTAGGCTAGCAATCTGGTTGCACTTTATAAACATGTGGAATGCCACGCAGTGACCCACTTGAGTAAACAGATTTAAATTGAGTGCGATTTTATAAAGGTGACGTTCAGCCGGAGCTCAGGTGATTGCGATTCTTTTAAGTTTATTTGAAAATCATCACTCAATTACTTTGCCGTTAGTGTCAACATTCTTCGGTGATGCTGCTCAGTGAAGAACATTCCCACCAATCCTCCAAGTCACACTTCTGGGTAATACAAGTGGGGTTCAAGTGTTTGTCATGTGATTCGAAATGTGAAACTTGAGCGATGTCAAGCTGCTGCTCCGTAAACCTGTTCTGCATACATTTTTTTTCGGAGCTATAGAAAAGTTCGTAAGTTGACACAGAAACTGTCGCGTATTTCCATGTATAATTCATGGTATATTTGCAAACGAATATTGACTGATGACGTTTTGAGTCGAGTTGAGTTCATACCGTTCGTTTATAGCAGTCTGCTGCCGTATATTATAGTTATGTAAGATGATGTTTGATAATATTCGTAAATGTGTTGGATGGAGGAGTCAAATGTTTTCATAACCTTTTGTTTAAAAAAAAAGTCTAGCGCATCAGAACCGCTACAAAACTGATTTTCGAAGAAATTATTTTTGAGTGACTTAAAAATGTATGTAAAACCCTTCTCTGTAGTATCATATCACCAGCAATAAGTCTACCATACATAATATGCTTGTGATTGATCAACCTATCTTTTCAATTTCGTTTTCATCCAAGGAAGCGTCTGTTGGTGCAATATTTACGAAATTTTCTGGTGCTGGCAATCATGCGTTAGCACCATAGCTGCTTCACGTTGAGTTAAACCCACCCTGTGAATTTCGTTTCGATTGAATGTCTGCGCTGGAAGTTTTAGGAGTGAATAGAATTTTATGAATTTTATGAAATTCCTACAAAATTAGTAATGTAGCAAGATCCGCTTATCACGTGAATTTCGTTTTGATTTCGTTTCTGTATCGAAAGCTATAGAGAAAAAACCTTTATTTTTCTGAGCAAATTTACAATATTTAGGAGACTTAAATTGCCATACCTGGCAACCCTATACTAAGTTTTCAATCAAATTTCAACGTAATCTGTCTTAGAGTAAGGCTCAACTACTGCGTGAATTTGGTTAAAATCTGGTAACTAAATCGGAAGTTGATGGCACCACTGCCATAGTGTTGAATGTATTTCAAAATCACTTCTATCAGACTTGGTCCTAGCTAATTCCAACAGATCCTGTAATTTTCTTATTGATCGCATTATCTGATCGTCAGTTCTCGTGAACAGAAGTTTTGAGTGCTGAAAGTAGAGGTAACTTGATCATGGGTTGCCGTTTTTGTTTACCGCGGAATTTTGAAAATTTTAATTTGACTAGTTGGACAAAAGTTCAAATTTGCCAATAAAATGAATTTATTTTCAATAATCAAAAAAATTTCAAGAACGTCGATGATTTGACGGTTTTTTTTTAGGAGCCTGCCGTAGCTACAGAATTGCCCGCACAGTCTAGAAAGTCCATGTGTGCAAAGTTTTGAATAAGCAACAATACGCTCTGCAATCGAGGATCCATTGTTTAAATCAGAAGTTATAACAAATTGAAATTTGGAAAAAAAATTTGCATACTTTTAGGCACTCAGCACACAGACAAAGCCCAACATTTCCAACTTTTTACCATGAACAAGCATAAAACATAATAAGTTTTTATCTTCAATATTTAGTTTTAGCGAAAATGTGCCCTGCATGGAAATATAAGGGTACCTGTAAATTTACTAAAAAGCCCGACGCCGCCAAAAGGTTAAAGACATCTGAGGTCTAACAAGTCATGGACCTACCTGTTATATACATCTATGTTCTCTGAAAGTTCCAGCTCATTTGGATCGGCCACTCCAGAGAATATCTCCCTTAATCATTTTGCTGATATATATATATATATATATATATATATATATATATATATATATATATATATATATATATATATATATATATATATATATATATATATATATATATATATATATATATATATATATATGTTGTATGTATGATCTTTCAGTATGATCTTTAATTTTTCTGAAGATCTACACAAACGGCTATGGGAAAAACTTCAAAGCAATGTAATTTAAAATGAAAATCGAATAATATAATTAAATCAACTGAAACCATTCCGCGCCAATAGCTTCTAGTGTAATTATTCCGAGCGAAAACAATTCATTTCATTTCCATACTAAAATATACTGTTGAAACAATCTCCCACAATCCAAGCACATAAAAGACGACATTTGATACTAAAACGTTTCACTAATTTACGTTGCTAATTCACCACATGATTATCTTCATCTGCCGGCATTTAACACGTTCTGACAGTGGTTTATCCCAATCGTATACAAAACCGCCAGGCGAACCACTTACAATGGTTTCAGATGATGCTGCTTTCGTTTTACTTTACTTCAGCATCAACATCTGTAAGTATCTGACTCACAAGTGCGAATTGTTTCGCTGACATCATCCCGAAAATTCAACTGACAATTTTTAGATTGCATGAAAATTCGATGGCTTTGTCATATACGCTTTTTAAACACTTAACACACTCAGGAAAGGTAACTTGAGATGTCTCTGTGAAGTGACAAAGTAGACGAAAAATAATCAAAATCTAGTCGATTCTGCAAAAAAAATTGAATTTTTCCGACGGTCCAAATTACCCCAATCCGAACGTGTGTCACATGTTAGAGAGTTCTCTCTCCCATCAGATACAAACACCTATTGTCGAGAAAATATATATTTTTGTTTCAGATTTTCCGTTTTTTCGTGGAAGCCTCAAAGTTTCAGATTTTTTTGATGATGGCGTTAAAAGCTAACAGGTATTCGAGAAAATTTTTATTTTTAGTCGGTGAGTTTATTCTCTATTAAAAGTAACAAAATGTTTCAATGCGACTATTTTCAGGGTAGAGTTGTGAGTATAAGCCCGGGGGAATTTTAAGTGATACAAAATATTCAGTTCTATAGAAAAACTTTGTCAGGTGTTGCGAATTTCACATTATTATTACATCTACTTATATGCTTAACTCATTCAATATTATACAATAATGCTGACATTAGTCAACTAGACTTTCTTAAAGTTCCAAGGGGTAAATAATATTAATGGTATTACGTCTTCCAATTCTTTTGGCATATGTTATGAAAAACAAAATTATCTATTTCTTTATGTATTTTTCCAAACTTGTGGAAGAATTCTTCTATCACTCCTATCAGCAAAAAAAAAGGAATGTGTCGCCGAGTTCTTTGACGCGATAATTGGCGAAGTATTATCGTTCCACTTAAGTGGGTATTCTGGTCTAGAAATTTGATCAAATCGGTTTTTTTTCGTTTGCATATTTTCAAAGTTTAGACCTTTAAGAATAAACTTTTAAAAGGATTTTCGGAAATTCGAATTATTTTTGGAGTTACAGTTATTTTTATGACACGCCAACTAAACCAACAAACGCGATCAACAACGAATGAACCGCTCCGAGCTTCTCAAACTTCTAAAGTAGTTCGAACTGCTTCAATGGCTGAAAGAGCTCTCGAAAATCTCGCTTTTGAAGTTGAAAAAGGAACATTGCATGAGACGGGGATCGCTGATTTAAAAAATCGAAGTATTACATACCATTTAACGACTCAGATTGCTCGAAACGAAACTCCAAGCTTTAAACGCGTTTATCTCGAAACTACTTTTTCGATACGGTTGACATGATATCTCTATTTATAATGATCGATTTACGTGAAATTTTGCACAAACCATTTTAACACTATAAAATTTGGTCTGACGTAGGGCTTTTTCTAATTTTTTTTTCTACTATTTATTGAAAATTCCCAAAATTGAAAAAATGAGGAGAAAAAACGACTTTTTTTACATGGACGCCATTTTGGAAAAAAAAAATTTTCATATTGCCTGCGTCAGGCGAATTCTGCATTCTGCTTTTTAGAGAATTCACCAAAAAATGGATATTTCAGACCACCAGAAAGGTTGGAATCATGTCAACCATTAGAAAAGTTTTTTTTATACTTCACTTCGCCAGCTTGTATCTACATCAATTGTTATTTTTTAATTTTTTTAATACATTTTTATACTTTTGAAATGTTAATAAAAAAACTGATCAAAAAATATATACCAAAAATTTTTCTGGTTTTTTTTTATTGCGTCCGTATAATCACCTCAAAATCGAGCCTCTAGACCAGAATACTGCCTTAAAACCTTTGTAATTTCACCTTACCACCATGGATACATCAAGGTAAGTACACTGCTACTAATCTATTGGAACTTTCTAATCTAATGAATGCTGCCGTCAAAAAGGGTAAACAATAGTCGACATTTACACCGAATTCAAGAAGTCTTTTCATAAGCTTGTCTTTTTATAATAACATCCTTGCCTGTAATTTACATTTTTGTGCAGTATGCCTAATTCTGCGGCGCAATATCCACTGACATAACGACAACATCTGATGCACCAGAAGGCAGTCACTTTGGTCCCATTCCATTCGGTACATACATATATCAAAAACATAACTGCTTCTTGTTCTGAAGCCCTGTAAAATTAAAAGAAACGAAAATATATCAAAATATATCAAAACTAAATTATATTTTAATTTTTGTAAATAATGTCAATGTTCATACAAGCGCTATGGTATGTTTAGCCTTTGTTAGTCATACCCTTACTAGTCACGTTCTTGGCTTGATTAATATAATGTATTGGAAATCTTTCAATCCCGCGGTAGCACTAAATGCTTAAAAGTAGGCTGGGAAAATTTCGAATAATGAAAGCTTTCCACTTAGTTAGCATATCACAACGCAATTTACAGAGCACACTGATAAGCGTATGAAACACACTTGTGTGGGTTTTGAGGAATATGCGGGTAAATTAATAGCTACGGCAAGCACGTAAGCATAAATCTTTCAAATCACTGCGCCTGCTGAAAAAAGTGCTCCTTATTAAAATTCCTGTTTGCAAGAACTCACAACCCTAGAGTCCAATCAAGTAGAGAGTCACAAAATTTGTTGGCATTTAGACGGGGTACATAGATCTGATAGAAGCTCTCTGAATATTCTGGCAATAATTTTTTTTATGGCCTATAGCTTCTGATGCAGTCCTCAGATTAAAACAAATTTCACATAGTAAGTTTACCTTAACACAAACTGAATTTGTAAAATTTGAATTTAACTGCCATACCAGCTACGATTAAATGTTTTAATGATAACAATATCTTAGTAAATTTAAACGACGAATGTTTCAATTTCGAAAATTTTTAGAGTTTTGCAGGAGTAGCAAGATGTTTTGTGATTTTTGTGACTTTTGGATTTGGACGTTTAACAATTATTTTGCGCACCCGAGCTCATAATGGGCTGATCCAAGTTGTGTTTCTCATTCTTCTCATTCTCTTTTCTCAAGCCTAATTTTGCTGGAAAACTGCATTGGATTAGCAGAAAACCCTTTTTTGTTTAAAAATGACTGGGCTCAAGCCACCGCTCAAACGACATGAGAAACGAACTCTTATTTTTCTTGTCAGTGTGTCAATAGGCTATCGCTATCAATTAACAAATAGTTCTGTGGAAACAGACTCTTTGCTGTAGTTTAAATGTGAAGAATACGTCAACGCGTCAAGCATCAACTTGCTTCCGAATGTAGTTCCAATGTATGAAATACAAAGGTTTATCATCTATCGAAAAGCTGAACACTCATTACCAGAAACGGAAGGGATCATAATCATCGATGGCGCGACAGCCCAAGTCGCCCTTTAGCCTCCAGTAACGTCCGCCTCCAATCGTCTCGATCCTGCAACCTGGTTCTCCAATTATTTTTTAGGTAGTCTATTATTTTTTTTTTATTTTTTAGGTAGTCAATTATTTTTTAGGTAGTCTATCTCCATCCTCTCGACGTGGCCAGCCCATTGTAACTTTCGTAATTGAATGCATGTGAGGGGAAGGGATAGGACTGCTGTAATAGTTGCGTAGCTATTAGGTAACACATACTTATAAAACAAAACACATAATATGCAGCATCTCCTCCTTCAGAAGCTATTGTTCACAATATGTTGCTTGAACTATTCAGCTGGCTTGATATAAAACATTACTTCGAATCTACTACACCGTTTATTCTAAAAATCTACCGAAACCGAACGATATCAACAAAGTCGAAGATTTGAGCAGAAAAATAATTATTGTAACAAAGCTTTCACGAAACCAATTGTCCAGAATCATCATTTCCTTTTTTCTCTACATCAGTCCTCAAGTATCTCGATTTGTATTGCAATAGTCTGAATGGTACTAGCAAGATAACTACAATATACCATAACTACCCCAATTTCCTATTACCATATTGCCCATATTTTATCCCTGGCAAATAACTTCCGCACTACCAACGAAAGGTATAATTCGAAAGTTCTCTGACTGTAAAACAGAAACAGTTCAAATACAATTAAATCTCCTGCCACCAACGATAAGAATACAGAAAATCGTTGAGTCGACTAAAACTTCACACATCCTGCGCAAACTTTATTAGGCGGAAAGTTAGTCTCTAAATCATCGTACGAATGAATTAAATAGCCAGTGAATTTTACTCTGAACCTACTTCATTCCACGCTCGAAAGTCGGCACGACCTTCTAGTATCATCTATGCTCTGTTGAACTTCATACCCTTGGCTACGACTGCTAGCACTTTGTTCCCCATTGTGTTACAGCAGCAGTAGCAGCAGCCACCAGAGCAGGAATAATGGATCCCAGAAGACTTTTGAAAGGCACTTATCCTCAAAACTGCAGCAAAGTAAATGTGGTCGCACATCGAGGACTCTCATGTATGCTCTTGCAATGCCATAACTCAAACCGAATCGAAGTTTCGTAGTTTTGAGCTCAAAGTCGAGATGCATATAGACTAGTTTCTGAGAAGACGTTGAAGTATGTATGTCAGTGAAATCGCAGAAAGTTTTGAAAGCAGTTTCAAGGCTGTACGGGAAAGTATCAAAGCACTCATATAAACTACACAGTAAACGAATATGGTGGCTTGGTGCCGTCACTGATAAGAAGCAACGTCTGAACGACTACATTAAAGTTTTGAAAAAAGCATTTATTTCATACAAGCCCAGGGATATGAAAAATCTTTCAAGAGGAACGTCCTTCGTAACTGAAAGCGAAATTAAGTCGCAGGGATTTCTGGGGCACAGTGTTGGAGCTCTGAAATGTTCAGATTAGTTTTAGGTATCAATTATATGTTGTGATTTCGCATGAGAGTTGTAGATTCAGAGAAGTAAGCTCCCATACCCTTCTTCCTCGGTACCTCGTATATGTGTGAAGGAGCATGAATTTTTGACTCTTTTTTTTTTTTAATTGTGCACTTTAACTTTTTGGGGATGTTTTAATGCATTTATTTACATCACGATGCATAAACGATAGTGAATTTCGTGCATTTACTCAAGCTCTTATTTCAAGAAATGTTAACGGCTCTATGACTAATTTCACCTTCTCTACAGGTTTTTGTTCATAGTTTTGTGTATCTAACATCGACATTGCTCTAGAAAGTTATATATGTAAAAAAAACTTGGCTATAAGCCACATATCTGGATCATAACTGTTTGTAGTTTTGTTTTAAGTAGGAAATGTCGTTAGAATTTGAAAAGTATGTGGTAACGACCCTGACGATGATGAGGTTGAGCGCCATCAAGCCACAACTATTGCGATTGACATAGAGTGCGTTTATGCCGTAGCGAAATTAGTGAGCTCTGCTTATTTAGCAGCGGTATAAACCACTTTTAAACTAACCGAGTTTGCTATTTTGGCTACGTTACTTTAGCGCTGCTGAAATTTAGCTCTGTCATAAGTGTGAAGGTAGCAGTGATATAAGCACTATAACATCGCTATTTCGTTGTCAGAAGTGTCACAAATAGGATTTCTAGTTTCGAGTGACATTCGCAATCTGGAAGCATTGGTGCAAGGGTGTTTTTGCTCTTAGTATTGAGCTCCTTTCAGATATTACGCCATTTTTGCTTTGGTTAATAAGTTGTACGGTGTAAACGCTACTACTATAGCAGCGCCATTTTGGCAACGCTGTTTTAGCTACGGCATAAACAAGACCATAGACAGCAAGACCCATAATCACCGTGACGCAGAAGCACAGATATAAGAGAGAATGGATTAGAAATCAACCGAGAGAAATGTGCTAATTTTCGACTTTTCACTTACTGGTGTGAGAATGAGGTACGGGCATGTGCCCTACACAGTTCATATGGTAACAAAAAGCAGGAGCGATCGCCATTTTGACATTTGACATTTCTTTCCTCGAACCGGCTAGCTGAGATTAAAATGCTTTCTGCGAATGAAATTAATTATGATTCAACTCAAAAACCATTAGAAGTTGATGCCAAAGATTAATTTTACTCACCCGAAATTCGATATTCCCCGCGAAGCACTTCGGTAGCTACTTTTGCAGCCTGGAACGCGGTACTTCATTATCGCACTATTTTATAATTTTTTACCGCTAATTCACTCGTAAAACCGACACAAATGATTGCGCACAAACGTAGATGTACGTTTCCACCGAATTCGCCGAAAAATTACCATATTATATTTGAAAAATTTTGACTGAAAGTCAATGCTCTCAGTCCCCGACACAAATCAAACTGACATTGACGTTTCTTTCCGTGTTGCCCGTTGTACGCTTTTACACCGATCTGGTGCTCCCAGCACTAAGGCTTTTCGGTTGTGAGTGCGGTAGAAAGGGGCGCACTGAGCGGAATTTTTGTGAGAGAGCAATGTTGTGCGTGTATTAAAAAAAGGCACAGTCACGTATGGGGACACGGATAGCCATTTCGTATCCATGATCTTTCATATTTGTGCCCAGAAGCGAGCACTGCGTTCAATTAGCCATGGTCGCCATATTGAAGGGCCTACCCCGTCACTTCCAGCAATAGCCGCAGGTACTAGCGACAATACCACTTTGAACAAAAGATGCGTGCCACATCGATCGTCGAACGACTGCAAAATGAAAAGTGATACCGATTCGACGTCATCGTTCACAAGCTGTATGTTATCTCCCAGGCTAAATAAATGTGAAGTATGCAATTATACAGAAGCAAGATATACCTGTTCAAAGTGCGAAGTTAAAAAGTGCTGCATCAGTTGCATAAATATTCATAAAAAAATAGAATTGAACTGTGACGGTATTCGTGATCGTACCAAATTCATGACGTCAAAACAAAAGACCAAACTAGATTTGAGGAATGACTATTATGTACTCGTTGCGTTGAAGATCGTAAAACCGATAAAATTAAACGGCACACCAGATACAATAAAACGTTACCGACCAATTTATTGAAACTATGTCATGTAAAGGCTGGTACAGAACTAATCGTGAACCTAAATTTTGACACGTCTCCATTATCTGGTCATTATTTGGAGTGAACATTTTGAAAATGGAGAAAAACGGAAACGTTGCTCATATCTGACGGATGAAATGCTAAGAATTTTAATTTTCAATCGATTTTGCTATTGAAAAGACATTTACAAAACTTGACTTTCAAATTCAAACACCAAATGTCACTTTTTAGCTCGAACGAATGAGCTGCACATGCTTAACTGTCGTGAAATGATAAGAGACATGTGTCAATGCCATGTGCATTTCAATTCCGAAAGCAACTGTTGACAGAAAAAAGCAAATTTTCACACTAAGAAGTGAGTACAACTCTTGTTTATTTTCAAGCTAAATTTTCGCCGAAACAAATTTCACGATCCGCCCAGGCATAATGGTGCTTCTTGGTTTACTGAGAGAGTTAAACTCGCCCTAAATAATGAAAAAGCGGCCCAAATAACAATTTTTAAACTCTCAGAATTGTGCAGATTTTTCTCACTTACAGTTTTCAGCTAAGTATAAAATAAGAAATAATAGTAAGTATATATGTCACTCTTTTTTATACATTGAATCTTGTCTGTCCTAAAAACTTCTGGTTTTTTTTCACGCTTTAGAGTCCTCTATTGCTCTAACTGGCTCTCACTCCTTTAATAGCTTTGCTGATACTAAAGCTTAAGAAGATTATGATCTCAACGTACCTCAGTATATCCTGGTTCATTTAATTCTCCAGCTAATAACGTTTCTTTCAAGTTTTCCCCTTGTCTCTTCTCTTTTGTAACCAACCCTCACGAAGTTGAGCTGTTTATATCTTCTTTTTTTACTGCAATTCCTGCCCAGGTCCTGATATTATTCCTAACTTTTTTATGAAAAGTCCTGTACCTTCTCCAACGATTCTTCTGGTGTACTCCAGAGATCTCTTTGTAGATATATTTTATTCAACTTATTCATCAGAGATCTTACTATACTATTTTATCATTATCCTGCTTACTCTATACTAATGTTCTAAAAATAGTTTGTGTTCCGTAGGATTTGTATCAGGAGATATATATTGTCCAATACCATTGTCAATGTATTCAATATGCTGCTTTCTATCTAAGGGAGGAGCAAAAGCCTGGTTGGGCAGCCTCAACTAGAATCAGCAGAATATGCAAAAATAAAACATCCACTTGACAACTTGACAGCATTGGAATAGTCAAAATCTGTGATTATTCACCGCAATGTTATTCAACTGCCGAATAGTCTCCAAATCAGCTGCTGACAAAGGCTAACCGAACGGACGATATATCAGAGAAACTTTCCTGGTCGGAAAAATATGGCGAAATTTGGATGAACACCAATATTGCATGTGCTGCAAAAGATATTCAAGCAACAAAAAAACCGGAAAATGCGAAGGGGGTGCTGGAAATTTAAAGAAGAAGATGGGTGGGGACTTTATCGAAAATATCTGGAGATGCCATATTTACACTGAACATTTAATTCATTCACTTGATTTCTTACCAAAGCTCAATTTTAGTCATTATAATTTTCTTAAAAAAGCTATAATACGTTTAACATAAAATCATTTAAATTACTAATTTACTCTCTTGAACGGTATTTTCATTCAGTATATTAAATTAGCATGCTCCGTTTTGTACTGTATTGTATATTTCGGATTTCACGTTCATTTGCCCTAATCCAACAGACTCACGAAAATTTACTTGAAGCATAGAATCTACATACATAACGTAATAAGCTTATTTTTACTAAACCGTACAAATTGCTTTCCTTCCAAGAGCTGACACGTATACCTTGATCTTTTTTTATTTTTGTAGAAGTTCAATTCAACTCATAATTCAAGCATTCACAACGGGTTCAAAAACCTGCTTTGCCGTCGAAGAAAGCCTTCTCCAATGGATTCAGTTTCTTAGATACTTTCTTCGTTCGAATGATTACAGCAATTGTTGCTGGATATTATGTCGACTTCAGAAAATCCCGCTATAAGTCAACAGATCGAAATATGAGAAGGCAACTCCCGCAAGCATTCGGTTCTCCTCCCACGCAAAATGCGTGCCTAGAAAGCAGGTTCAACACAATTAGAGGACGTAGAGTATGAAAATCATTTCTACATCTATACTAGCAATCTACTATATTTTTCAGTCGACTTTTCACTCAGAACTTCTTGTACGTCTCGTGAGACTTGAATCGATTGAAATGCTTCTCTAATATTTCATATACATGGCTTGGCAGTGAGAAGAGAGGGACATCCATAATTCTATTTTAAAGGACATTGTTACTTCGGATTCCTTTCGAATACAAGAACCGCCTAATGGTTAATATAACAAGCCCATTTTTCTCTACCGAGAGCTGTGCCTCGTCTTCGTTATGCGACAATAACATATTTGGCAAAAAAATTTCATTTTCACATGCTTGTTGTACGTGGTTAACTCGAAATGGAATCGATAATTGAAATTCTCTCGCAAGACACATATTTTTTCCCAAATCGATTGCGAAACAGTAGATATATTACTGTTTTTTATGTTTTTCTTTTTTGCTGCCAAAAGGCAGAATGTGAATTTACAGAAGAAAAAAATCGTGCAATGACTTCAAAATTGAAAGAGAATTTGAAGTGGATTTGAAACCGGGACTTAAGTTGAAAGAATACCAGAAAAATTCCATAAGAAGATGTTCAAAATAAACTGTCAAGGGTTCCGAAAAAGTAAAGGAAACGAGTGTTGATAGATTTTATTATATTTTCGTTAAACATTCCAAGTATATGTTAATTTTAGACAACAGTAGTTTAAACAGTGAACGAAAATTCAACTTCGTCTCTTTTCCTTCAATTTATTACTTCATAACGAAACAGAAACGCTTTATTTAATGCTTCTGCTTCTTAATGCTCCGCTTCTTTATTTGATGGTTTACTTAGTTATTTTTATTAGATTCAAATATGTTATTCAAAACGCACTTAAATTATATTTAATTAGTAATTTCCATGTAATTAGTTATTTCCATGTAATTAGTTATTTCCAATTAATTTCAATGCTGAAATGTGAAACAATTATTTATTCAAAAGCAACTGTTCTTATAACAACAGAAAATTTGAAATTCAAAATTATATTTATTGAACTACATACATAGATTAAATTGTAAATAATTTATATTTTTCATATGAAAAATCTTTTTCATATGAAAAATTTGAACGATTTCAGCAAAGACGAGGATAATTTTCATTAGTGCTGCAATAGGTTACCGTTTTTTTAGGGAATTATTGTGCAACTGTTTATTGATTTATTTTTATCATATTTTTACATAACATTCGAAGCACTGTTAACCTCCTTATTTTATACACTAGCTTAGCTTTCTTGGCTAGTAAATATTTACTTGTTTTTTAAATTGGAGAAAGGTGAAATATTTCTTTAGATGTTTTGTATCAGTTACTGAAAGTTGAAATCTCTAAAAGTGTCGAAAACAGGCTCATTAAATTCAGTTCAAGAATCCTTGAGACCAGTTACTTTTCCATACAAAGTTTTTCGTTCATAACTTATTCATAGATTTATTCATTCACAAATGGCTTGAGTCCGTTTGATTTAAGTCCAATATTAAGAAACTTAAGTCCAATATATAGAAAACTAATTTTCAAAGAAATTATCTTTGAAGGATTTAAAACATAATACACTTCTTTGTAGTATCATATCAACCATTTCTCACTCAAAGGAACAAATATCATTTTCTGACAGCATTTCCTATAACACGAATGATTAAAATGTTCAATGCCGGCAACATTTGTCCAACACAGCAGCATAAAATCTACCATAACATGCTCGTGCTTAATCAGCCTATCCTTTGAATTTCGTTTTCATCCAAGGATGTCATCGAAAGTTTCAGCGATTAAACTATGTCTGGGGCTTCCATCCGAAAAATTTCCAAAATTCGGAAAATTTCAATATCGGTTGCTTATTTTATTGTAAATGCTTTGCTTATGAATACAAAATGGAAGCATCTGTTGGTGAAATATTTGCGAAATTGTCTGATGCTGGCAATCATGCATTTGCAGCATAGCTGCTTCACGTTGAGTCAAATCCACCCTGTGAATTTCCTTTCGATTGGATGGCTGCGCTGGAAGTTATAGGAGTGAATAGAATTTTATAGTAATCATCCTTAAATTTTTCACATTTTCGAAACTTAAATATTTGTTGTTAACTGTCATTGCAGAATCATTCCCATTTGGAAATTGTATGACAACATCGGTCGATAAAGAAATGTCAATAAATTACGAAATTCACCATAGCTGGCAGCCCTTTAATGATTTTTCATCGAAATTTCTACAGAGTTAGAAATACAGCAAGATCCACTTATTACATGAGTTTCGTTTTGATTTCGTTACTGCATCGGAAGTTCTAAGGAGAAACCCTTTATTTTCCTGGGAAAATTTAAAATATTTAGAAGACAAAAATTGCCATAGCTGGCAAGCCTATACGAATTTTTCAATCAAATTTCTATGTAATTTGTCTTAGCGTAAGGTTTACCTACTGCGTGAATTTCGTTAAAATCTGATGGCTAAATCGGAAGCTTTCGGCCAAAAACCAGTTTTTTTTTCTCGGCGATTTTTCCAAATGGCATCACTGCCACAGTATTGCCCGTGTTTTCTCAAAATCATTTCTATCAGACTTGGTCCTAGCTAATTCTAACATGTCCTGTAAATTTCATATTGATCACATTATCCGATCGTCAGTTCTCATGAACAGAAGTTTTGAGTGCTGAAAATAGAGGTAATTTGATCACGGGTTGCCGTTCTTGTTTACTGCGGAATTTTAAAAAATTTTATTTGAAAAGGTCAAAAAAATTTTATTTGAAAAAGTCAAAACTTATCAATAATTTGAAAACATTTTCAAAACTCAAAAATTTTTCTGGAGGGTCGATTTATTTGAAGGATTTTTTTCAGGAGCGTGCTGTACCTATAGAGTTGCCCGCACAGTCTTGAATGTCAATGTGTGTTAAATCTTAGTCTACATCAATACGCTTTGCAAATTTCACGATGATCCATTGTTTTTCTTAGAAGTTATGACAAATCGAACTTTGAAAAAAAATCCTACTTTTAGGCACTCAGCACCTACACAAGGCTCAAAATTTCCAATTTTTTATCATAGACAAGCTTAAAACATAATAGGTTTTCGTTCCCAATACTTTTTTTAACAAAAATTTACACTGCTTGGAAATATAGGAGCACCTGAAAATTCACCAAAATGCCCGCCGCCGTCAAAGGGTTAAAGATGTCTTAATTCTAGCAAGTCATGGACCTACCCATTATTTACATCTACGTCCTTCGAAAATTTCAGCTCAATCGGATTGGCAACTCCAGAGATTATCTCCCTTAATCATTTTGCTGATATATACCTGTATATATATACATATATGTATATATATATTTTTGTCGAAAAGCAGTCGATAAACGATGCTTATCGAATCGACTATCGTTCGTCGATTGTGAAGTTCGGTATTGTGAATGACCATTGAGATCGATAAGTGTCGATTTGACAGACGATTCTTATCGATGATAATTTACATGGATCACAAACGCGTCTGATTTACGCTGTCAACAAGTGCCAAATACAAAATATTCAGAAGCTCTTATATCTAAATTCACAATAATATACATATTTGTCACACAATACCAAACCAAATTTTATTGTTTCGAACGACAGCAGTCGAATGGTCATCCAATCGACAATCGCAATAGACACCCATACTTAATAATTATCCATCTGCTTTTAAAGTAATATCATGAACCAGGGGCTCAACACTGGCAGCTCTATGTACTTACTACTAGGTGATATCCCAAAATGTTTTGTGAATGAATAAACCCGTGATGCTCAAGCCTATACTCACGGGTAAATGGGCTTTTAAGCTTTCATATATGTATATTATCCCACTTTTAAAGAGTATCCCAACGGGAATCGCGGTAATGTATGCTGGCGTAATGCATGAATCAAACAATGCTGGTAATGCACATTTCCGATTTCCAAAGCTATTTTCCAGCAATTATAAGATATACTCGTAAACATGACTTGGAGCATGGAAAATGCTGCAAGGGAGAAAGCTCATATGTTATAAGTCCAAGACTGGCCAATGAAATTCACTCGCAGAAACAAGGGGAAAATAACTTGCGAGCATGCATCGGTTATGGGTAGTCTGCTATATAAAGCGGAAAGATGAAAATTTCGAAGCATTTCAAATCATCACGCGCGGGTAAGTAAAATGTATGAAGACAATTCCCCCTAGTAGCAAAGAGCATGCACTATTGGAATTTCCAATGAGCGTGAGCATGCAAAAACCACACATGCAGAGATACGACCGGCCGCCGGCCAAAGCTTTCACTCATATTGAGGCGTATAAATGCGAGAATACGATGTCGTACTTTCCAAAAAGCTCTTATACATAAAGCTATAGAGCTAAAAGCATGAGGTTCCCCTTGTATAAATCTTCCCAGCCTAGGACATGCAATGTTAATAAGAAACAACGCGTAATGGTCCGGTAATGCTTACACGCATTACGCGAAATGCTTACCGAATATATCCGTAAGCATTATTTTCCCCGTTGGGTATCTTATCAATCTTATGTGTTATTATTGTAAAAACAGTTGTTGTTGAGTTGAGCTTTAACAAGAATGCAAATTTTGGGTTGTGTGAGTTTTGGCATCACTGGAATAAACACAAACAAATCGATGTTCAATGTGTGAGGAGGGCATTTGAATTTCTTCTGTTTCTATTTGAAACGCACGGCCGGGACGGCATTTCTGCTCGGGATTATCCTAGTCGCTCAGAAAAAAGGAAAAAAGCTGTTCAACAGAAAGAAACAATTGGTAAATTACCAAAATCAAATTCATATTTTACGCCAAGAACTTATGCGAGCAGTAACCAAATCATAAACCATCCACATAATGAATTATACCAACAACAGATTTCAGGTAAGTTTCAAAGTAGAAACTTTTATTCCCATAATTGATTCCCTGAGCGTTCATCTAAAATAGCGATTGAATTCGTACAAGGAAATAAGTCATCGGTTCGATTTTTTATCTCGCTTGAAAATTTTGAGTCCCAAGGAGTTGAGACAAAGTCGCGAAGAATTCACTCGAATCTATCATAACAACTGCATCTAACAGAATACTTGAAAAGTGTTCAAACGAATGAAAATGAAGAAACTAATAATATTTCAGAAATATATCATCTTTTGAAAGAAGACAAAATTGAAGACATATTTCCAAATGTAGAAATTGGATAGAGAATCTTTTTATGCATGATGGAAACGAACTGCAGTGAGGAACGCTCCTTTTCAAAATTGAAAAAAAAATAAAAAAAAATGTACCAAAAATAAGCACAATGCTTCAAGAAAGATTGACCAGTTTGTCATTAATGTCCATAGAATGTGATGTGCTCAAAGAGGTAGACTTTGAAGAAATGACTAATGAATTTGTTTGTCTAAAATCTAGCAAAGTACCCCTTCAATCAACATAGACTTTTTAATTACTAACCTGCGTATAATGGTTGAAGAGTTACTTTCCCGGTTTATGTTACCTATTAATTTAATGTGACTTTGAATATATAAAAATAACAGATAAATATATCTAGAATTTTGCAAACCTGCTCTTGTTCTTCTCTATTGTCTGTTGTTAACAGCTCTCTTTCTTAGGGGCCGCATTTATCTTAAAGGGCCCAGGGCCCCAAATTGATTTACGACGGCTCTGGCGATATGGAACTAAGCATCAGATTGATACGATGCTGAACTTTTTTCATTCTCTCGATTGGTTTTTGCTCGTGGCTAATTTTCACACTGTTACGTTTTTATTTTGGTGTTTTTATTTCATTTTTAAATATCGGTTTATTTTCAATTATCTGCTTCATGAATGAATTTTATGTTGTCTCATTCCAACAGCCCAATTAATTGTCATGCAGGTTTCTTAAAGTTAAGCTGTAATAAAATGTTTGGGCTCAAAAGCACTTCAATGCAATAGATAAATTTATTGATAAATATTACAGGTGAACGTTTGTGTATTGTGTAATGGCTCAGAATAAAATTTGTGAAGAAATTAAATTTAGTAGTAGATTATGTGCGCAACAAATACTTCCGCATCCTACACTTACAACAATTACCTAATATCAACTTCCCTAAAAACATGCAATAACCGTCGCAGACATCAAAAGTTTTTCCCGAATGCCGTCAAACGACGACATCGAACAAAGTATAAAGATGTTCAACCAGAACAATTTCGCATAATGATTACCGCTTTTATAGACAAAGAGTGAAGACACAGGAAGAATCGGACGTGTTTTGTTCGATCGTGAATAAATAAAAACCCGTTAGGTCATATCCGGTGTCAGTGGATGGGACGATGAAAAACAAAATTTTGTGAAAATAGTTATTGAAACAATTGGAAAGACCCGTTAAGGGACATTCAACGCAAGTGAATGTGACATTGAAATACTAAATAAAAACAGGGTGAAAGTGAAAACACAAAACAGGGTGATAGTGAAAGTGTGTAATTAATTAAATATAAACATTGTGACAATTAAACAAAATTAAAAAATAGTGACTATAAATACAGTTGTGTGAAATAATAATTAATAATAAAAATTAAAAGAAAACTGTACAAACTGTGAAAACAGAGTTAGGAGCTACGTGACTGGAAGCACAAAGCTCTCTTCCAACAGGTGAGTGGCAATTTGGTTCAATAATAAATTCAAACCCAAAGCAAAAGATTAGTCACAAATCCGAGCTGCCGAGGATTGCTGATTCTCTTGATAGATACGTGATATATATATATTAATTAAACAAAAGAGCGAGGAAGACGAAACAAAATATGGCGGACGACGGAACTATCTCTGAGATAGAGCCAGAAGACGCTATAGACAGCACAGACGAGGAAGAAGAAGAAGAAGAAATGAGCTCTGACAGAGACGACCAGACAGCACAACTACTCGAACAGATCAAACGATCCAACGAAACTTTAAATAGAATAATTAAGCAGCTGGAGGACACTCAGGCAGAACTCCTCGCGCAGCGTAGACAAAACGAAGAGCTCATCAGACAAAACAAAGAGCTCACAGATAGAATTTTCAACATGACTGATAATACGGAAAAGACACAACTGAAAAGAAAACTTGCAACATCACCGACACTTTCAACTAACATGGACAAAAAGAAGACGAAAACCAAGGGTATAGTACAAACTTCAATGTCATCAGCGGCGGAAGACACGGAAGATGAAAATAATAGCTTATCATCAGTAGAAATGGAGGTTGAGGATGCTCTTCCATCAACCAGTGAATTAAGGCCTGAAGAAGAGTATCCAGCACTTCCACTTCCAAAACCTGTCAAGGCAATGAAACCGCTGACGACACACAACACAGCCACGACCTCACAAAAAACAAAAACAAAAGACAAAACAGACCAAGCACAGACAAATAACCCCGAACAGAAGAAGACGACAGTACCTGTAATTATACGAGAACCAAACAAGTGGACACAAATAAGTAGATCTCTGAAAGATCTAAAAATAAATTATGAATCTGCTAAGAGAGTATTTTTAGGTATCCAGGTGATTCCCTCTACACCACTAGACCACAAAAAACTGACGAAGTTCCTCACAGGTGAGAAAGTGCAGTACCACACGTACTTTCTCCCAGAGGAAAAGAATCTGAACGTGGTGATTCGAGGTCTTCATGGCCTCACACCAGAGGAAATCAAGGAGGATCTGCAGACTCAGGGCTTCCACCCGCTAGAGGTCTTCTTCCTCAAATTGAGGAATGGGACATCAAAGCTTGTCAAGATCCTTCTCCCGAGGGCGGAAACTAATATCTATAATATAAAAGCAGTATGTCACCTCATCTGCAAAGTTGAAGCTCAGCGACCAAGGGGAGGGCAATCGCAGTGCCACAATTGCCAGCAGTTTGGTCATGCAGCCAATAACTGTCACGCACAGGCGAAATGTGTCAAATGCGAAGGGGAACACCACTTCTCCCAATGCAAGAAACAACGCGAAGAAATTGCCAAGTGTGTGAACTGTGGCGGTGATCACCCGGCCAGCTATGGGGGATGTCCTAGGAATCCCAAGAACCTGAGGAAGACGTTTGCACAGGTGGCAAAAACGAGCCTCCCATCCCCATTACCCTCGCCCACAAACCAGCCCCCCAAACCCAAATTTAACAAGATTGCAGCGCAGCAGACCCTGCCCAACGTCCCACAGCCGGCTATCATGGCTCAAATGTTTTGCAATATGCAAGAGCAGTTTCAAGCCATGATGAAGGACATGATGGAGAAAATGGTGCAGGGAATGCTCGCGACATTTCCAGCCCCAAAATCTAACAAAAAACATTAATGTCATTCCCCAACCACATGACCATTCTCACCTGGAACGCAAATTCCATCATCAGCAAGACTGGAGAGCTGAGGCAATTTCTATATGATTATAGAGTTGATATCATGCTCATCCAGGAAACTTTTTTAAAACCAGCTGATCGCCTCCACATCTCTAACTACAATCTATACCGTAGTGATAGATTGTCAGGTAGAGGTGGAGGCACTGCAATCCTGGTGAGAAGGGGCATAAACCACCTTCACCTCCAAATTCCCACCCTCCAACAAATGGAAGCGACTGCCATCAAAGTGCACACGGATTCCTTTGAATTCGTGGTGACTTCTGTGTACATCCCTCCTAGAAACACCAACTTTGGCCCGGACTTAAATAAACTATTCGAAAGTGAAGGTCCTGTCTTTGTGGCAGGAGACTTAAACGCTTATCACCGCCACTGGGGAGACGTGAGAAGCAATCAAGCTGGAATCGAGCTACAAAGATTCATCACGGATAACTGCATAAGCCTGCATCTCCCCGATGAGCCCACACACTTTGGTACAGTTCATAGTCATGTCCTAGATATAGGACTCTCGCAAAATTTCCACCATAACTTGCGACTGACTGTCCTCGATGAACTGTCATCTGACCACAAGCCGGTACTATTCATCATAGAAGATGTGTATATTGACGAGCCTCTTCGAATGATGAAGAGAACAAATTGGAACGCTTTCCGTGACGCAATGGCGAACGAATATTTCGAAGAAACACTCGAAACCGCCAGCGATATTAACAGAGCTATTAACACACTGACTGAAAAAATAAAGCAGGCAAAAGAGGACAACACGATTCAAACTCCGACAAAGGGACATAACCCTTACGAACTCCCAAGAAATATAAAAGATCTCATAAGGAGGAGGAACAGAGTTCGGAGAAGAGCTAGGCGTACGGGTGACCCTAGCATAAGAATGGAAGCAAACCGGCTCACAAATATCATCAGCTGTCAGATCGCATTGTTCCGCAACGAAAAGTGGGGTGACTTTTTGCATAGCATGGAACCTGGTGATAACAACTACTGGCGCATGACTAAATATTTTAGGCACAAAAACAGAATAGCGGTGCCACCAATCCATGGACCAAATGGACTGAAATTTGACGGCGCTGGCAAGGCGGAGGCCTTCGCTGAGGTACTAGAGCTTCAATTTCAGGAAAACCGCTCCCCGGAGGATGATATTGACGAGGAAGAAGAGGTTTGTGAGTCTGTAGATCAAATTCTTGCCTCTGTGCCAACAGAAAACTATCAAATCAGACCAACAAACTTCGAAGAGGTCAAACAACTCATTAGCGGACTTAATAAGCGGAAATCACCTGGACCTGATTCAATAGGGAACTTATGGTTGACACAACTTCCTGACAATACATTGACAACAGTTACTGACATTATTAACGCTATATTTCGAACGAAGAGCTTCCCTGAGGTCTGAAAAACAGCGATTATAACAGTTGTACCTAAACCAGGTAAAGACCTCCACTTTCCACAAAATTGGAGACCAATAAGTCTCCTATCCTCCGTAGGAAAAATCGCTGAGCGTCTTCTTCTCGACCGGCTTAATGAAATCATAGAGGAAAAATCCATTATCCCGGAGGTACAATTTGGCTTTAAGCCACTACATTCTACTGAGCTCCAGCTTGCAAGAGTGGTGCAGCACATACGTACAGGGTTCAACAAAAAAAAGTCAACGGGCTTGGTCATGTTTGATGTGGCCAAAGCATTTGACAAAGTCTGGCATGCAGGACTAATCTTCAAAATGCATACATTTCAAATTCCATTACCTTTCATACAGCTAATTGCTTCCTTTCTCCAGGGCAGAACTTTCTGTGTCAGAATTGACAACCACCTCTCCACAATGCGTTCAATAGAAGCTGGAGTCCCACAAGGTTCACCACTCTCCCCGATATTGTATAGCTTATACACCTCAGACATCCCCAATATGCCCAACACAAAATTAGCCTTGTACGCAGATGACACATGCATCTTTTATACCTCGAAGCATGCAGAAGCTATATCTTCAAAGCTGCAATCCTACATAAACATGTTATTGGAATATTTCCAGAAATGGAAAATTCAAATAAACGCCGAGAAGACGCAAGCTATCTTCGTAACGAGACGACGAAGACAACAACCACCCCAACTTACAGTTAACAATCAGACAATAGAATGGCAACGGACAGCCAAATACTTGGGACTTACATTTGACAACAGATTAACGTGGACTACACACATAAAAAACAAGAGACAAGCCATAAACGGAGTACTGAGCAGACTACAACCCATGACCAGACCAGACAAACTGAATATGACCAACAAAACGCTCCTCTACAAACAAATCATACGACCCATACTGACATATGGTAGCACTGCCTACTACCAGACGTGCAAGACTAACAAACAACAACTGCAGATATGCCAAAACCTCGCTCTTAGAAAAATATTCAGAGTTCCATGGTATGTTAGGAATACGGACATACACAGAGAACTAAGGGTTGAGACAATAGACATATACATACGGGACAAAACGTTAAAACTATTTGACAGACTAGAACAACATCCTAACAGTACCATGGAACATCTGAAAAACACCATAGCCCGTTCTAACGAGAGATATCCAAGCCTCAGACAGCTAACGGAATAGTGCGGAACAACTGCACTAAGTGACATAATTGCTTTGGGAGAGAAGTGAGTTGGGCCGAGGAGTCGCCCACCCAGAAGAGGGGAGTCAAAGTGCTGAAAGCACTAGCTCCAGTAAATCACAGTTCTAAGAATTTCGCATTTACTCGACCAACGCACATATAGCCGAAATAGGACTACAAGTCTATAGAGCTCTTAGCATCCATAGATACCAAGCTTTTCATGAACGACACCTCCATTCTTCGCATACAAACCATTTTCAACGACATAGAATCTGCCAGCCAAAGGGAATTACCTTCTCCGTGATGAATTCCTTGGCAATATAGTCCATTGAGCAATCTTTGATGGGACTCTCAGAAGTCGAACCTGGCCAAGTACGATACATGCTTTATAAATTCAGCATGCTGAAAGCAAAAGCAAGCATCCAAATCACTGCGTAATATCACTGGGCAACTGACTATATTGTTGTATAGTATGTTACCGCTGAGGCTCGTTCAAATGTATTGATGATGGCATTTCAGGGAGCCAGCCGAACCATGTCCATTGAATGTGTTTACTTTCACACAATAAATCTGGAATCGGAACCCGAAAAAATGATTTCTATAAGTTAAGTCAGAATTTTTGCTAACTTGCAGCTCTATTTGAAATGAGCACTCAGAGATAATGAAATACGCTCCGAAAAGGACGGGCTTTTGTCAATGCATTTCTTGATAACAGTGTTGATGTAAAAATGTTTGATGAAGTATGTGTAGTGCTGACTTCATTCAGAGAGTTTATGGAAAAATAATCATAAGTTTCTGGCAAATACGTTTTGTTTGAAAAGTAATAGAAAGTATGTGATACGATGTTTCATTTATAACCACGTTATAAATTCTCTTCATTAAAACACAATAATGCGTATTCTCTGTACCTCAGTAAATACAGTGGGTAAAAAAAGTTAACGCGCGAACTCTTAGTATAAATAAAAAACCTATTTTTAATGCGACTTTAATAATAAATGATGATGTTTTCGCATTTTGCATGTTTACTTTAAGACCAATATAAAAAAAAACCGGTAACGAAGCAAATTTCACAACATTAACGTAATATTTTTCGCTAAAGTTTCAAAATAGCGCAAAAAAAGTTAAGGCACAGCGCAGTTTTATCGGAAATTATTTGTAATTCCTGGAAAAAAAATACCGTTAAATGTACTTAAAATCATTAAATATGATATTTTTACTCAGTCTAGCTTGAAAAGTGTTTTGAAAAAATAATCTTATTAAGGGTGTTGTTAAAAATTAGTGTGAAAAGGAAATCGGTAGGTGCAGAAATCCGTGAATATTTTTTGCGACGTAAGAAAACATTAATGGCGTAATCTGAGATTGGAATACTAATGGGAAAATCGAGCTATACAGTGGGAAATGTAATAACAAAATATAAATCAACCAAATCGTTTGAAACAAAGCATCGGTCAGAAGAGACTAAAATCTTATATGAGCGAAAAAAGTGGATTATCAGAAAAATTAAGAAAATCCCGAAACTAAGTGCCCCAGTTTTACAAATTAAGGTGAAAAAAAAACGAGTTGAAACTCAAACTCAAACTATTCGAAAAAAAAGCGGAAAGCGGATTTTAAGGGCAGAATGTGCCAAAGTAAATCTTATATTAGTACAAAAAATGAAATTGTTAAATTACGTTTTGCTGAAGAGTTCGTAAAACGCTAAAATCATTCTGGAAGTCCATACTTTTTGTGGATGAAGTAAAAATTAATGTTATTGGATCTGATGGAGGGCGATATGCTCGGCGAAAGCCTAATACAGAGTTTAGGAGGGATCATACTACTCCCACTGTAAAATACAGCGGAGAGACCATTATGCTATGGAACTGTACAGGGCCATCTGGTCCTGAAAATATAGATTTTGTGAACGGTATGATGGATAAAACCTGTTGCCTGGGTATTCTTAAAAGAAATATTAAACAAAATTGCTGAAAAATTTGGCACTTTATACAATTTGGGCCTGTATCAGGACAACGATCCGAAGCACAATTCGGAGCAATGTCGGCTTTGAGCTATTTGTAACTGTCCAAATGCTATTAAAACCCCCCCTCAGTCAACGAACTTAAACCCGATCGAGCATTTATGGCATCATCTCAAAACTAGAGTAGCATTGCGAAAAGTAAAGTATAACAAAGGGCTCCAAGATGTCATTATTGATGAAGGGACCAATTTCACAAATTTTTTGTAAAAAAAAATGCAAAAAAGATGCCGAAACGACTGCAAGAAGTGATAAAAATGCATGGAATAGGCACTTAGTATTAGCGCTATGTAAGCTAATTTTTTTTATATTGATCACTTTAACACAATTGAAATAATTTCAGACAAAATTGCGCTGTGCCTTCACTTTTTTTTACGCTATTTTGGTACTTCACTGAAAAATTTTACGTTAATGTTGTGGAATTTGCTTCATTATCGGTTTTTTTATATTGTTCTTCAAGTGAACATGCAACGCTTTTAATTACATGCAGAAACACAATCATTTATTATTAAAATCGCATTAAAAATAGGTTTTTTGTTCTTACTAAATGTTCATGCCTTAACTTTTTTTACCCACTGTAAGTATTCTTAATATTTTTCATAATTAAGTATTCTTGCAAAGCAATACCGTGAGCTACAAAGAATAGCATCTCGAGTCAATAATTAACGGAAAAAAACTTTCATTACTCAAAGAACAGTGAAATTGACTTGTCGGAGATGTACAGAAAACAAAGAATCTTCTTCTGAAACTCCCCGCCGGCGACCATGACGCTACCAAAAGACGACATTCGCGGTAATTAATAAGCGTTTGAAGTTAAAAGTTAATGAAAAGTATAGTATAACTAAGGGTGTTTCAATACATGTACGTAACAAGAATGAAATGCTAATTGGTGGAAGCTAGTTTCAAAGAGGAGCTGCCAGAAAATCAATGTCAAGAAAACAAAATAAGTCGCAAATACTCAAGGTTTTTTTCCTTCGCTGCATAAATAATTAATAATAATAAATTCGACCCTTAAGCCGGCATGGTGATTGAGCATGGCGTTGGGGTGTCAAGTTTAATAGAGAAGTATGTGCTACTCAAACCAACTCCACTTGTTGTAAATAGTGTCTTCCCAATTATGAGATCGATTCCAAATATTTAACTATGCTCAAAACTAATTTTCAATTTCTTCAATTAAACTATTGGCTGCAATAAAAATCCCATTAATTTCACGTCCCAGGAAAGAAAACTCGTGAAATTTTCTCTAACGTAATGTTCTTTTTTTGTTTTTTTAGCGCTAAAATTAGTTATCTATCATTAGTGTAATATTATTCGAATGTGAACTTCATATTAGAGTTGCTTGTATCGGCCAATAAGTTTATCAAATTTCGAGACTTTTTAGAATTTAATTTGGAGCTCAGAGATGACAAATATACTGACAAGCCTATTTTTTACTAGACTATGTTGACTAAATACTACATATCAACTTACATACTAAAAAAACAGTTTCTTTCACGCAAGGATGAAATAGATCGTATGCTAAAGATAATAACAACAAAGAAAAAAATAGAATTAATGGAATGGAAAAATTTATTAATATGAAAAGCTATCGCATTTCACTCTCCATTATCCATATACCATACATATGTATATCCAGGATTTCTTCAATAATATCTTCTTAGAATATGTATTCAAGGATGATAGGTATGTCAGATCAAGTTCCACAATCGTAAGTCTTCATACTTTCTGAAAAGTGATTCGCAAGTATTCATACTTTCTGAAAAATCCTACTTAACTTTTTCTGAAAAAAAAAACAATCGATACGCTTGTCAGCGAAGAAAATCAGTTATTATTAGATTTCCGACATGATGTAACACATTTTCATTGAAACCATTTCACTTAAAATAAAATAATCGGAATCGTTTGCAATGAGATTGGGAACCTGATCTTTGAACGACGAATGTAATATATACTTTACATCAATACATTAATTGTTCCGAACCAATTTTCGGTTGCTGTAAAATCATTTATTACATTCAGTCAATCAATGGACAAGACTCAAACCTCTCCATTTTGGTGAACGCAGAACTATCGTTGAATTTGGTATTTTATTTTAGAAGCAAATTTAACTATCAGACGGTCAAGAAAGCTTTCTGACCTAACCACAAACTATAGAGGAAAAGAGAACCCTATAAAGTACCGAATATGTGAATTAAACATTAAATTATATAGCAGTATATATCATTTTTATTAAAGAGAAATTATATCCGTGATATAATCAAGAAAAAGGAGTTTTTAAAAAAATTAGCGAAGATTGTACATCGAAAAAAAGTTATACCTGAGGATTTTTTTTCAGAACACTTCCATCAAAATTTCAGAAACTCTTAAAACGGTGTTTGAATCTAGCGATGCAAAAGAAAAGCATGTAGAGAAAATGCATTGCTCGCCATAACGATTTTTTTTTTTGTAATGTTGACTCATGTCATTAAAATTAATATCAAGTTACACTATGACAAAATAAATTCTTTAAAGTAAACTTTGTTGTGTTCGAAAGGAATAAATTAAAATATTGTGCCGTCGGAAAATTCTTTCTTAGGGACGGTTTATCACCAACACAAATTGAATTGAAGTTAGTAATGGTTAGCAAAAAGCATTTTTCTTAATTTCAACTACTTAGCTTGAAGAGAAATTATTAGCAAAAATCGAGTACAAAGTTCAATAATTGTATAAAACTCGAAAACATTTTTCCACATATTTTGTCGTCTCTCACTGATGCTCTCGCTTCTGTACACACTTGAAGAAGAAATTCCGAATGAAAATTCCGTTGTTTTTTGAATGCTCTCGACTTTTCGGTAATTTTGAATGAAAATTTCGTTGTTTTTTGTAACAAAAAAAATCTAAAAAAAATTCAGAACCGCTAGAAAACTAATTTTCGAAGAAATTATCTTTGAGTGACTTAAAAATGTGTGAAGACGTAATACACTTCTTTGTAGTATCATATCAACCATTTCTTACTCAAAAGAACAAATATCATTTTTTGACAGCATCTCCTATAACACAAATGATGAAAATGCTCAGTGCTGGCAAAATTTGTCCAACACAGCAGCAAAAAGTCTACCATAACATGCTCGTACTCAATCAACCTATCTTTTGAATTTCGTTTTCATCCAAGGAAATCGTCGAAAGTTTCAGCGATTAAACTATGTCCATCCGAAAAATTTCCAAAGCTTGGAAAACTTAAGCATCGGTTGCTTATTTTATTGTAAATGCTTTGCTTGTGCATACAAAATGGAAGCATCTATTGGTGAAATATTTACGAAATTGTCTGGTGATTAAAATCATAAAGTTAGCACCATAGCTCCTTCTCGTTGTGTTAAACCTACCCTGTCATTTTCGTTTCGATTGAATGACTGCACTGGAAGTTGTAGGAGTGAATAAAACTTTAAGGATACCACCCTCAAACCTTTTTAAATTTTCGAAACCTAAATATTGGCTGTTAATTGTCATGGCAGGATCATTCAAATTTGGAAATTTAAAGACAACATCGCTCGATAAAGAAATGTCAATAAATTACGAAGTTCATCATAGCTGGCAGTCCTTTCATGATTATTGAACGAAATTCCTACAGAATTAAAAACAAAGCAAGGTCCACTTATCACATGAGTTTCGCTTTGATTTCTTTACTGCATCGAAAGTTATAAGAAAAAAACCTTTATTTTCCTGAGAAAATTTACAATATTTAGGAGACGAAAATTGCCATAGCTGGCAACCCCATACCAATTTTTCAACCAAATTTCTATGCAATTTGTCTTCAAGTAAGGTTCACCTACTGCGTGAATTTCGTTAAAATCTGGTGGCTAAATCGGAAGCTATAGACCAAAAACCATTTTTTTTTGTCGGTGATTTTTCAAAATGGCACCGCTGCCACAGTGTTCCCCGTATTTCAAAATCACTTCTATCAGACTTAGTCCTAGCTAATTCCAACATGTCCTGTAAATTTCATGTTGGTCGCATTATGCGGTCGTCAGTTCTCGTGAGCAGAAGTTTTGAGTGCTGAAAATAGAGGTAATATGATTATGGGTTGCCGTTCTTGTGTATCGCGGAATTTTGAAAATTTTAATTTAACGTGGTGGATAAAGGTAGAAATTTATAAATAACTTGAATTTGTTTACAAATGTCGAAAAAATTTCAGGAGTGTCGATGGTTTGAAGGATTTTTTTTCAAGAGCCTGCTGTAGCTACAGGGTTACCCGCAAAATTTTGAAAGTACATGTGTGTTAAGTTTTAATTTACATCAATACGCTCTGCAAATTTCACGATGATCCATTGTTTTTGTTAGAAGCTAGGACAAATCGAAATTTGGAAAAAAAATCCTTGCCTACTTTTAGGCACTCAGCGCCCACACAAGGCTCTGAATTTCCATTTTTTATCATAAGCAAACATAAAACATAATAACCATTTTCAATATTTACTTTTAGCGAAAATGAACTCTGCATAGATATATAAGGATACCTGAAAATACACTACCTGTTATACAAATCTATATTCTCCGAAAGTTTCGTTTCAATCGGATCGGCCACTCTAGAGATTATCCCCCTTAATCATTTTGCTGATATATATATATATATATATATATATATATATATATATATATATATATATATATATATATATATATATATATATATATATATATATATATATATATATATATATATATATATATATATATATATATAGATATATATATATATATATATATATATATATATATATATATATATATATATATAGATATATATATATATACATATATAAATATATATATATATATATATATATAAAATATATATATATATATATATATATATATATATATATATATATATATATATATATATATATATATATATATATATATATATATATATATATTTATATATATACATATATATATATATATATATATATATATATATATATATATATATATATATATATAAATATATATAAATATATATAGAAGATTATTATTCTTTTTTTTTCTAGTAAAGAATATGGCTTTCGATTTCGCAGAGTTAATTTTTATCTTCCACCTAAAGTAGTACTGATAAAGTATATCAAGTTTATTTTTAAGAATGCTCTTTATTTAATCAGGGTGAAAGTCACTAGCAACTAAGCAAGTATAATATGTAAAAGTTGCTATTTCGCACATAGAATCTAATGGAATGTCAGCAGTGTGTATGTATGTTGAAAATCGTGGGACTTAGAATTGCTCCTTGTGGAACACCCGTGCAGATGGGAATATCAGAAGAGAAACTATTCTTGACTTGAAAGAATACTTGTAAGAGAAGAGACAATGAATTTAATGAGGTAATAGGGGAATGAAAAAATTTCAGTTTTTAGATAAGATCACGGTGCCAAACAGTACCATACGCTTTTTCTATATCCAGAGTCACAAGACCCACTCGTTAACTGGTTTTTTTTTTTGTGAAACCCTATGCAATTGGTGAGCAGCAGAAAAATCGGATATGAATTTCGTTATTTCGCAATATAGTTCTCTCGAAAAGTTAACTTAACGTAGGAAGTAAGCTGATAGGGCGATCATCTTTGACCGTCCCGGTAGATTTACTTGGCTTCTTTATCGGTAATAGCTCTTTTCCACGCTTCCGGTAATAACTCTTTCCACGCTTGGCTTCTTTATCGGTAATAGCTCTTTTCCACAATTTCCGGCAGGCATTAAAACTAAATATAATGAATACAATCGCTTGTTTGGATAAGTTCTTGAGTGCTATATTAGGAATTATAAAAGAATACAAACGATTTTATGCGAAAATTTTCACCCGAAACGATAGTATAAGAATTCAAGGTTGAAACAAAACAGCTATTAAAACATGGGGCATAAGAAGCAAAAAAAAAATTTACCACTTAATACAGCTCCAAAGGTCACGGCTTTGTATTTTCCAGGATGCAAAGAATTTTTTCATCGAAGTTTAAAGTGAATTTTTAGTTGCTATAACCAAAATGATCCTTTAGCTAAATTTCACCTTCCAAAAACCTTGAAATCATAGCCTGTAGACATTTAAAATTCTATTAAGTTTTAGAGTTGAATATGATATTCAAATTTTTTATTATGCCACAATACAATCAAAAATGTCTTTGAACAAATTAAAAAAACCTTGACAACTCATATGAACAATAATAATTGACAACTCTACAATATTTTTTATAAAACATTTTTTTCTTAACCTACTTTGTTTTTTAAATTAAAATGTGTTGTGTTTCATGTCAAGTAGTGTGGTGAGTTGTGGAATGTAAGTGAGATACGTGTAGGTGTTTGTGTATCCACAATACTCCCCTGCCAGCGTTTTACGCGTTATCGCGAGGCGTAGGAGAGTGGCACCTTTGTGGTTCGCCCAGCTAGAGAGACGTACGGAGCGAATGTAACTTTCCTCACTGGTCTCTTTTCGGGAGCTGAAGGCATTAATGGTGCAGTCGAGGTTGCCGATGCTTGTTGGTTTTCGGAAGAATTGTCGATAGGTTCCGTTGAGGATGACGTGTAACAAGGCTTGAGCCTGTTAATGGAAACGTTGACGGATTTGTTTCTGATTTGCAGAGTGTAATAATTTGTATGTCTGGCTAGGACTTTGAAAGGACCGTCGTACGGTGGAATGAGTGGTGGACGAACAGAATCGACTCTGACGAAGACGTGTGAGCAAGAGTCGAGTTGCTTGAAGATGAATATCTTCGGTGTTGTGTGGTGTTGAGCATCAACCGGTCGAAGTTTTGCCATTGTAGCCGTTAGTTCGGAGGCAAATTCTGTTTGGCTAATCTTCCTAGGATTTTCTTGAAGAAAATCACTAGGAAGACGCAGGTTTTCTCCGTACAGGAGTTGTGCCAGTGATGCTGTGAATTCTTCTCGGATTAGAGATCGTAATCCAAGAAGAATTAGGGGAAGTGTTCTAGTCCAAGAAACATCGTTGTGAGCCATGATAGCCGATTTAAGAGTACGATGCCATCTTTCTAAGAAACCGTTGGCCTGAGGGTGGTACGCTGTGGTACGATTGCGTTCGAAGCCCAAGAGTCGACCAAGCTCAGCATGGAGCGCTGACTCGAATTGTCTGCCCTGGTCGGTGACAATGTATTGGGGAACTCCAAATCTAGCAATCCAGGTGCTTAGTAAAGCAGTAGCACAGTCATTGGCAGTAATGCTGGCTAAAGGAATTGCTTCAGGGCAACGTGTGAAACGGTCGATTATGGTGAGACAGTAAGTGAATCCCTGCGAGTGTGTTAGGGGACCAACTATGTCGATGTGAATGACCTTAAAACGTTCGGAGACCGTAGGAAAGGTCGATACAGGTTTGCTCACATGTCTGGTTATCTTGCATTTTTGACAAGCTAGACATTCTCGGGCCCAAGTGGCAATGTCCTTGTTCATCGAAGGCCAGAAGAATTTAGTTGCAATGTGCTTTCTTGTAGCACGTATACCAGGGTGAGCGATATTATGTTCTGAGTTGAACACCTGTTTCCTGAACGTGTGAGGAATATAAGGTCGTATGGTTGGGCCAGACATTTCACAAAAAATGTCGACGTTGGTGCCAAAGATTGGTTGTTTCTTTAAAACAAATTTAGAGTCCTTTAGGATCTTCTGAAATTCTGCGTCCGATGCTTGGGACGAGGCGATTGCGGCAAAGTCGAGAGTACTGGGAAGAATGATTTCTTCTAGACGAGAGAGTGCGTCAGCAACAACATTGTTGCAACCAGATACATGCCGAATGTCAGAAGTGAACTCACTTATGTAACTTAGATGTCTAAGTTGACGAGGTGTGGCCTTTTCTGGCTTTTGTTTGAAAGCAAAAGTCAGTGGTTTGTGGTCGGTGTATAGAGTGAACCTTTGGGCTTCCAAAAAGTATCGGAAATAACGAATGCCCTGATAAGCCGCTAAGAGTTCGCGGTCGTATGCACTATACTTTCTTTGTGCGTCGCTTAATTTGGCCGAGTAAAAACCAAGGGGTTGCCAAGAGCCTTGACATTTTTGCTGCAGAGCAGCCCCGATGGCGAAATCCGAAGCGTCTACGAATAGACCTAGCTCGGCGTTTGAGTCCGGAAAGGACAATAGAGTGGCTTCTGTTAAACCAGTCTTGACTTGGTCAAAAGCTTTGCTAGCTTCCATTGACCAGTCGATCGTCTTAGCACCATCTTTTTTAGAGCCACAAAGATAGGCGTTGAGTGGTTGCTGCATCTCAGCTGTGTGAGGAAGAAAGCGACGATAAAAGTTGACCATCCCCAAAAATCTTCTTAGGTCTTTAACCGTCTTGGGGAGTTTAGCTGTTGATATTGCCTCAACCCGATCTGGGGAGGGCTTAATACCTTTCGGTGAAACCTCATGACCTAAGAATTTGATTGAAGGTCGAAGGAAATGGCATTTCTCCATGTTGATTATTAGACCATGATCCGCTAATCTTTTGAAAATTTGTTCTAAGTGAACAAGATGCTCTTCTTCGGAAGTCGAAGCTACCAAAATGTCGTCGAGGTAGATAAAACAGAATTTTAATCCGTGTAGGACTTCATGTATGAAGCGTTGGAACGATTGTGCCGCATTGCAAAGTCCGAAAGTCATTCGGGTGAACTCAAAGAGTCCGAAAGGTGTGCAGATGGCGGTCTTTGGAATATCGTTCGGCTCGACTGGGATTTGATGGTAGGCCTTAGTCAGGTCTATGGTGGAAAAGATATTTTTGCCATGTAATTCATGACAGAAGTCTTGAATAATGGGGATCGGATATCTATCCGGAACGGTTATGGCGTTAAGGCGTCTGTAATCGCCGCAAGGACGCCATTCCCCATTAGCCTTGCGTACCATGTGTAGCGGAGAAGACCAGCTGCTGTTTGAGGGGCGGCAAATTCCCTGCTGTAGCAGGAAATCGAATTCTTTCTTAGCCGCCGCGAGCTTATCTGGTGCAAGTCGACGTGGTCTCGATACTATTGGAGGGCCTGTGGTCAAAATGTGGTGTGTCACCTTATGTTTGCAGGGTTGTGAGAACCCTGTGTTGACCGTGATGGCATGGTATTTGGTGAGAAGGGCATGCATCCGTGGATCAGAGGTTTTCTCAATCAAAACACTAAGTTTTGGACACTTGTATGATGTGAATGTGCCTTTCGATGAAAGCGAAGTAAGAGGATCCACAAGGATAGCATTCGCCAAGTCGACGACTAGCCCATAGTGGCAGAGAAAGTCTGCGCCTAAAATGGGTCTAGAGACATCGGCAATTATAAAATCCCATGAAAACTCACGACGGAGTCCCAGATCTAGTTTGATCACCTTTCGTTCATAGGTGTTGATGGTCGACTGGTTTGCCGCGGCAAGTCGCATACCAGAAGGTGGAAGTTTTCCGGTAGTAGGTGCTGGAAGCACCGAAATATCTGCGCCTGTGTCAATCAAGTAGTGTCGTTTAGACAAGTTGTCATGAATTATTAGACGACGGCTAGGTGACAAGTCGCGTTTTCTTACCGTCTGAAGAGAACAGATGAACCAGCCTTGAAGGCGCATGGAGAGATGCATTTTAGAGCCTTGGAGCCGAATTTGAAGTGATACCAACAAATACCAGTCCCTCGTGACTGGCTTCGGCGACGTGGCTGCGAGCGAGATCTTCCTTGGGACCTCGAACGCGATCGTAGTGTTTGGTGGACGAGCCTCGTGAGGGCAGCAACCTGCTGTGTCAAAGCGGCCACCTCTGACTGCTGGGGGGAAACGGCGACTGAGTTTACTTGTGGCGTGACAAAAACCTCCGCTATTTTGTCTGCCGTCTCCGCCAACTTGCTCAAGCTGGCCTCCGGCGAGCAGGCTAAAATAGCCTGAGTCTGCTCCGGAAGCCGCTGCAGCCAGAGGGTCCTCAAAAGGTCGTCCCCAACCGCAGAACCTCCCAACTGCTTCATATCACGAAGCAGCTGGGAAGGTTGTCTATCGCCTAGTGAGAGGTTCCCCAAGAGGTGCTTAAGTTTTGCCGAATCGCTGGCTGAAAGCCGCGATACAAGCGCCCTCTTGAGGATTTCGTAAGGCGTGTCAGGGTCCGGGCTCGCAACCACGTCCCTGACCACCTTCAGCTGCTCAGGACCCAGCGAGGAAATCACATAGTGATACTTTGTTTGCGAACACTTAATGTGTGCGTTCGCAAACTGGCTCTCTAATTGAGAGAACCACAAAGCTGGCTCTGCTTGCCAAAACAGGGGCGGTTTTACAGAGGTCGCACTAATTTGCGGTACCGCGGACGCACCTGAGGGAACCGCATCCTCATTGTCCAACGACATTCTAACGGAGTTACGCGACGGGACGAATAGAGACGGAACGCGGCAAGGAAATAGGGTGGCTGAAAATTAGTGTTTGAATATATATATATATATAGGTGTAATTATAATAATAGTAATAATATATATAAATCTAATATTAAGAATTTTCGACGTCAGTCGTAGATGTAGCAGCGAAGAAATTCTTTTCCGACTTGTTTATGGAGTGCTGCTACAAACAGTGGTCTTGCTTGATTTACTGCGGAAAGATTCGATCCGCTGGAGGACACAATTTTGTCATAAAATAATTTTGGGACAATATCTTAAAGTGCCTTTTTTTTTAAAAAAAAAAAAAAAAAAAAAAAAAAAATATTGGATTGTAGCCAGATTTCAACCGACGACCTATGGATGGTTTTTATCTATGTCGCTACGAACTACACTGTTGCTGTCGTTACGAACTGCACTGACCTTGTGTAATTCAAACTTAACAAGTACTTACTCCGAATCAGTTTTAACCTCAATATGTTCTAGCAGCCGCATCAACTGTTCTTCTTTTCTTGTACTAGTTCTCTACGCCCTTCTTCGTCTTCGATTATGCTTCGATTCGTTGGAGTTCCAATGGTGCCAATGTTCTCCTTCAAATTCGACAACAATTCGTATATGTCTACTATTGCTCTTATATTGTATACCAGTAGACTGGATGTAACTATTTTGGAACAGGAGTTATGTAAGCATATAATAAAAACAAAAAACAACGTCGATTCGTGGAAATTTGTTTTTTAAATTAAAGTTTGAAATGAAGCTTCGTTCGTTTGCCTTTTAGTGATTAATCTTCATGCTCTTAGGCTTGGTCAAAATCTTGCAAAAAGGACCACTTGATCGAAATTTTTCGTACCTTCCTAGTCGGAAGTAGTCTTCGTTCTTGATATCTGTTGTGGTTCGCAGTCCGTACCTTGTCGGTTTACAGCAGTAAATTCGTTAAGTTGTTGCATTTCTTTTGAAACTAATAGTCGCACGAAATGTTGACTTGGATGACAGCTCCGTACGTTACGGTATTGTCCTGGTCGCTGTGTTTGTTGCTGGAGCCGTTTCTGTTGAAGTTGATGACGATGTACCTTTCTGTAGGTGTAGCATCAGTGGCAGATTAGCTCTCCAGTCCGATCGATAGCTTTTGTTTGAGAATAGGCGTACGTGCCTACGTCGGGGTCACCATTTTTAGCTAAATTTCACCTTCCAAAAACCTTGAAATCATAGCCTGTAGACATTTAAAATTCTATTAAGTTTTAGAGTTGAATATGATATTCAAATTTTTTATTATCCCACAATACAATCAAAAATGTCTTTGAACAAATTAAAAAAACCTTGACAACTCTTATGAACAATAATAATTGACAACTCCACAATATTTTTTATAAAACATTTTTTTCTGAACCTACTTTGTTTTTTAAATTAAAATGTGTTGTGTTTCATGTCAAGTAGTGTGGTGAGTTGTGGAATGTAAGTGAGATACGTGTAGGTGTTTGTGTATCCACAATCCCATCGGCTGAACAAGTGGAGAGTGATTATTAAAGCGTAAGATAAAAATGCGAAATTAAATTTATAAAGGCATGAACACGATAAAAGCCAGCAAGCTAAAATAATAGACTCGTTAGATTTTAACCTTGAGTATCAAGACTGTCCGGTTTAAATATAAAAAAAAATATTTATCAATTCAATTCAATTCAGAATTTGTATAATAAATTTATTCCTCAACATGAAAAAATTAAAATGTTGAGTTTTGAAAACGACTTCGCTTGAAATAAGTACTGGCAACAGCCGTAGGGGGCTATTTTTCCGATTTCTTGGAATATATATTCAATCCGTTTATTAGGCAAAAACTTTGAAAAAAATGCGATGAAGAACACCTAAAAGAACCGCTACCTAAAAAATACATGTTATTTGAGCTATTCTATTCCCGATTCCATTTCCAAGAAATGAAGAAAATATTCTTAATAAAAAAAACTGGTGAAAATGATATACAAATACATGCACGGTCAAATTTATTCAAAAAAAAAACAATTTGAATTTGCAAATCAGACGACTAGAAACCACGATCCCATTTTTAATTAGTTTTTTTTTTTTTTAAATTTTCAGTTATAATTTTTTGCGATTTCTGTATTGAATTAATTGCTATTACTATTTATACTTTTCTCAGCTATCATTTTCAGCTGATTTCTGTTTGATAACTAAAAGTATTTTTACTTAGTATTCTTTTGTGGAGCTTAATTTCCATTTCGCCAAAACTACCCGTATAATGCCTACCTTAAGGGGCTAGGAAATAAGAAAGGCTAGGAAGTAAGAAATTCAACAAATGGATTTTTCTATATCTTCTTGAGCCTGATTTTGAGCGTGTAAAGGCGGCAGACAAGATGCTAATGAGAACATTCCGAAAGAAGTGTAAAGATGAAGAATTTGAAGTAGGCAACAGGAAATCAATATCATAGAAGTCTCTACATCGGCAGAAAAGCCCTTATATGGCCTACAAACAGATGAGTCGGCGTAATTAATTAAATAACTAGTATTCTATGCATAAACCGAGTGTTCAACTTTAAATGAGTTTTTCTCGAAACTGGGTTTTCAAAGTGGGGAAAAAAGTTGTCGTACATACATAAACGTCAAGCGGGAATTCCCATGTACTTAAGGGAAACGACAGGTAGGTAACAGTGTGCATCGTTACGAAAAGTAATAAGGATTATCTAAGAGTAATTAAATGAGTACCTGCAGAATAAAATCATCTAAAAACTTAATTTTTCAATGGGTGTCCCTACCAGTTGTCGCGGAGTTATCTATCGTCAACAGTGGCAAATGTCCTTAAAGACAAATTCCTTTCACTTTAACATCAACTGCAGCAACTATAGGTGTCAGGCTACCTAGTTTGAATAGATCGGGAAGAAAGAAGATCTTCTTTGAACTTTATACTAAATGAATGGAAACGCCACTCAGTCAAAACTTAGTGAACTCTGGTGGATTTATCATTCATATCAACACTGAATCCATAATCATTACTATCCAAAAAGACGTTCTTACACCAATCAAAACGACAGGAGACTTGTTTTTCGTACGGTCAAAATTGTCACCCTAAAATTGAAAATAGCTTAGAAAACAGCAACATTTTACGCTAATTAAAGTGTAAAAATCATGAACGATCCTTAAAAACTGCCAAAAGGACATTTTCCAATCTGAATGTTACTGGATGATAAACCACTGCATACAAATACAAATTCATTTTTTGCATACAAATTCATTATTTTTGTCACATTATATTCATGTCAAAATTCACAATGGAAATTCCACGGACCCTACTATGGCAACAGAATAAAATGGTGTAAGGTGATAATCTAACTAACGGAATGCACACAAAATAAGTAAAGTATTGTGGTACAAGATGCCCAAATAATATGATAATTTACGAAAGTAAACATGAAAACTAACTAAGATACATTTTTAAAAGAAAATAAGTAATAATAATTTTTATCGAAAGAGAAAAACATACACGTGCATTGAGATTACTTGGGTGTAACTAAATTCGACACAAATGAAACCTGGCTCAATCCTCAAATTATCCTAAATAATAAAATTGTAATGGTTTCTAATTCTAATCCCCTAAAAATCAAACAACCTTTTAACATTTTCTTCGAGAAGAAATACATAGCATTTAATCGTACACACTTTCATTTTTCAATGTATCTAATTATGTATACAAGCGACAGTATATTAATTGTACAATATTTCAAAGAAGTTCTATGATTTCCCAAAGGATAAATGCACTCCATTTAGAAAAGGATGACCTAGAATTTAAGTACCCGTGCAAGCACAAACAGCTACAAAAGACAAAGTCTCTGCTTCCGACCGTTCAAAGTCGCAAGCACTCACAGCCTCATTTTCATAAGCTGAATGAAGTAGTCTAATCGACGTGACAACAATATTGGATAGAATCAAATTTGAATTTTCCCGGGTTGAGTTGGTGGTCTGTATTTTGGGCGGGATACGCCAGCCATACTGACTCCAGCTAAGCTTTTGTCGCATATATTCCGTGGCAGGGGACCACGACAGCGTAGAAAGCTCAAACAAAAACCATGCCGTACGAGGTCGTTAGACCAGACTACACAAGCTACTCCTTCTTACTTATCCACCATTACTAGTCGCACACCACCACACCGTGGTGAGGTTTCTGAATAGCAAACTTTTCGAACGAATACGGGTACTTTGCATTGTTCTACGAGGCATTTCCAATTCGTCCTGGCTCAATGTTAGCTCCCGAAGCGCTATATGTGGCGTGGACAGCTTGTTTTGAATGCTCCCTCGACTCCGGTTAAGGTCATCAAACCCATTATTTTCGGGCTCAGTCATTCTGCTGTTCAGTTTTTCAACGAGTCTCCACACGCTGAACTGGTAGCGCCGTCCAAATGATGTCCTTGCTGCCGCCCTGACTGCCTTTTGCGGAAACAATGAACTGAACTGGATTCGGATGAGAGCGTTGAAAATATGTGTGTTTTGACATAGTTTGGTGAATTGTTCTATTTCCATTCTGCTCGTATGTTTATTGTTCGTGAGAAGATTGGAAACGAGTCCGCTTGGAATACGAATAGGAAAAGATTCAACGAAAGACGATGCATGTGTATGTATGCATGCTGTTTTCATTTCCATTTAGCTATTCAGGTTGTAACGAGTCCGTAATCTGGTCTGAGAGATACTTTTTTATGTTTCGAAATTTGATAGATTTTTTCGGGAAGTAACATAAATCAGAGTTTGCATAAAAACTTGGATGAGCTTTGAATAGAATTTTGAAGAAAACTGTTTTATTTTGTTTATAAGGGTTGAATAATAAACTTTGGTTCTAAAGCCTAAGCTGTGGAATGATTTTACTGTTATTTTCAAATTGTCATTTTTTTATTTTTTATAGCTATGAAAAATCTGTACTTAACGTAACCAATCTAAATATGATAACCGGCTTCTATTTGTACTCAGGGTTTCAGCACGTTTTTACGCGCAGGAATTTTCATTTAAGGCCATTTATAAAAATGCAACAACTATTCTTACTAGGAATCTGATAATATTATTCACTGATACCAAACCTAAACATGAATAATCAATTAAGGAGTACGTTCTGGCGTCCCTCGCAAAATTCTTAATAATGTTGCATACAGATTATGAACATAAAACTTAAATTAAAATTTTTTTCACATGATTTCGCATAACTTCTTGTTATTGTTACGCATACAACAAACACTTAACAGCCAATAAAACAAAAGGTTCAAAATCTTTCACAGCTACAATCAATCAATCATGTTGAAATTGAATTTCATTTAAAAGTTTGTATGCATATAGTATGAAACAAAACTTCATCGGCTGACAGACAGCAAGGCAAACCCAACAGACCTTTTCCTATCAAAGCGAAAACAAAAAAAAAAAAACAACAACTTGAAACCCATCAAGAGGAAGCCGCACGTAGGTTGTATTCGAATATTTTCAGAATACACAAATGTAAACAAAGACTGGAGCATCCAGACAAGCATACATAATACAATTTCACTTTTGTATTCTCCGGGCGCATCACAGAATGAAATTCCCAAGCGAAATGAACTCTCTTAATTGAAAATTAAAGGTATTCTCATTTCCAGGACTCGTGGAGCATCATCATTGTCATACTGACTGGCTGCATGAGCTGTATCTTTATAGAAAACGAAATGATATGAGCTGACCTGATTTTATGTCAGTTGCCTTTTTTTCCTTCGACTTCATTCTTTTATTCTTGCAGCGCTTTTGTTGTCCGCTAAGTAACTTTTCATCTTTTTTGTCTCAGGATGACCTATAAGGAAGCTTCTAGATAGAAGATAGTATTTCGTTCGGTGAGACACAATATAAAAACATAAAGGATTGAGTTTATGATAGGATGATACTGAAGTGTGTTTTTCGTATACATAGTGTAGTTCACCGACCGATAATTAAAAATTAAGGAGAATGCTTGGAAAGTTCATTTTTATGGCAACTTGGTTTCACTTTTGATAAAATGTCTCGAAGTTGTATGCTTTGTTCAGTAGAGACATTAATTTAGTAAATTCGATGAAACGTTGTCTTCATACAATATCTGTTCCAACAATGTGCACAATGCACAAACTATGGAGTCACCAAAAAAGTTCCACAACCTATGCACCAATGCACAAAAATTGTATCCTTGAATACAGGATAATTGAGGTGTGTAGCGGTATGAAAAATATCACTTAGTTTCTTATTCATACAAACTTTATTGCAAACAAATTCAATTCCATTTAACCAAAAAAATTACAACAATAACTTAATTTACAATTTCAATAAAATTCACTCAATCACAAATATCTAAATGGTACGGGATTAAAATTACCGTTTGTATATTGTATGTTCTATGAACTCTGTAGCATATCAACATACCATACAAAACAGTACTTTCTGGGTGTACCGTACATTAGTATTACACAACCTTTACTACACGTGTTATTGTCTTATTTACTACACTTCTTACTAGCTTGAGTAGCCTAGTGGGTAGAGCACTGGCTTCTTGCGTGTGGGGTCCCTGGTTCGAATCCAGATTCGGACGAGGGTCCGCGCACCAAGCTTTGAGTTCACCTAGCTCTGATTAGGTACCTGATTTAAATCAGGGGTAAAGTGAGTCGTGGAACTAATCACTCCACACTCGTATCCACAATGATTAAAAAATTTGTAATGAAGCTCTCTACCAGTTTCAACCCCTAGACCCGTACAAGGGTTGTCGTGGGATTGCTTTACTTTTACTACACTTCTTATGTTTTATCAACTTTATAAGTGAGTACGATGGAATTTGAATGTTGTGTAAAGATAGCCTTATCGGCATGTGTTTACACCTATTCGAAATTCGTTATGAAACGGTTAGTAAGAAGAGAGAAAGAAGCAATTAGCATTTTAAAGCACAATACCTTGAAGAATATGTTGCCTCGATGAGTCTAATCGCAAATAGAACGATTGTCGAGTTGGCTCTGCCTTTTATTGCGTTTTTCTGTTCTCCAACTTGAGTGGGGAAATTCTCCACATTTATGATAATCATTAAATTTGACGTTATTATTATTTGAACCTCTGATATTGTTATCTCAGAAATTCGTGAATTTAATTTTCCTTGATTATCAACTGAATAACAGAATATTTGAATAATTTTAATTGAATTTGAATAAAATTTCATGGTTCCATAATTTTATTCACACAATAAATGGCGGCCTGGTCTCCACTTTCGCTTTACTATAAAGTTGGCGGATTCTCATGTATTTCATTTCCCATATGTTTTTATGTATGATTTTGAGGCGCCAATTTCAGTTTGAAAAAAAAAACAAACGATATTTAGTTTATTTTTTAACACATGATTTTACTTTTAACTAAGACTATATTTCAGTGATATGTATATAATACTAATTGCAACTGTGTTGAAAATTGTTTCGTTTTATTTTAAGAAGTTGCTGCAACAATATCTTATTATTAGAAACAGGATTACAGTCAACAATTTGCAGCTTTTCTCCAGCACCATAGTTAGATCCATCTGTTTGAAGTTATCTTTTTTCTATCACGTCTCTTTGCAACTCTGGCCTCCTAAGTCGAAAACCAGGAGCGCCTCTGTTCGTGTCACAATCTTTCTTCATCAATATTATCGTGGGTTTTAGCTCAGAAATGCATAGTCTCCACAGGACATTCAACCGGCCTTTTTGTCGATCATTGGTTTCATGACTGCTTTATTAGTTCAAGTTTCAACAACAGCCTTTGTAGAACAAACGGCCTAAATAAATGAGTAAAAAAACTAATTTAGGTTTTGAATGAATGAATCTCCAGAATTCCTACTTCAGGTTACATGGAAGGCTGCTAATTGGCCTATGTATATTCAGTCTTTTAAAGTTAATTAATTTATGATACCTTCCTAGTTTAAGCATCCACTACTTTCAAGAATGTTCTATCCATCACCAGTGTAACTTTTGCTAGCAAGTGATCCCTCTCTTCAGACTGCCTGAAAATCTTCTTCCGTACTTCGACTTCCATCGTGATGGACGAAAGGCTCTTTGTTATGACAGGTTTTCCATTCTTCATATTTATCTAGGAGTAGTAGTTGCGACATATTTGGGACGTCGTTTCATGGTCTACCACTTTCATGGTCTACCACAACTCTACAAAAAAAATGTTTAAGCACTTAGAATTTTTATCCGAATAAGATTGGTTCAATTCCATGCGTAAAAAGGATGTAGGATCCTAAAAAAATTATTAAATCAATTTTGATGAGCTATTCCTCTCCCTAAATCGAATTTTCTCAATGACTTTCAATGGAAATCCTACACTTTACCCGTAAGTTGCGGCTGTAAGCCACAAATCGTGGTCTGGGGCAATACATACATTTCGTGTTTTCAAACCCTGGAATGAAATGCAAAACGTACAAAGCGTCAATCACCTGCGAATCTTCGTTAGGTGAAAAATACAACGGACAATTGATTAGCGTTATGACATCAGGTTTTGTGTAGGACGTAGGAAATTGGGTATGAAGACTTTGGCCTTGATTTGGCAAATGCTTCGGAATGAAAGCCTGTCGAAAGCCGCTATTTCCAGGTGACACATGTACTTCAAGGACGGTCAGGAGAGTATGAAAAACGAAAATCACGCTGCATACCAATCTACGAGCAGAAATGAAAAAAATGTGAAATATGTGCGTGATTTTTTGAACCCAGTCCGATGATCAAATATTTGAAGATTGCAGACAAGATAAGAATCGACAAAATGACTGCTCGCACCATCATTACCGAGGATTTGCAAATGAAAAATATCCGTACCAAGCTCAAAACCGTGTACTTGTTTGCGAAGATCTTTCGAACTGAGTTCAAAATTACCGGGAGTTTTTGGAAAATGTAATAACTGGCGATGAAACTTAGTTTTTTTAGTTCCATCCCGTGACAAGACGTCAAAGTTCCGAAAGGTACACAGCCGCATAGCGAACGCCAAAAAAGGCTTGAATGAGTAAGTCGAGGTCAAAAGCCATGCTCACTGACGGCAACGGGATTATCTACTACGAATTGAGTGAGAGACCATAAATGGCGCTTTTCGCGTGGAAGTCCTGAAAACACTGAAGCAATGGAACAAACAAGTGAGGCTGACTAATGCCACCAGTTTGAAGCTATATAATGACTGTGCATCGAATCACACCTACTTCGCTGGTAACAACTACCCTTCCCCAGCTCCATACCGCAATCCTTCGAAAAGCATAGAAAACCCACTAGTAAAAGTGTATTACCACCCAAGGGTCCTACTTTACGGAATTTTCGTAGTTTGTAGCGATAAATTCTGTACAACTTGCTTCCCCGAATTCAAGCTCATTAATCCTCTGAGAAAATTATTGCCAAGATAATCCCAGCTGCTGTACAGACTGGGTCATAAATACCATTAATGTGTAAGAAATAGAATTTGTGCCGAAAAAAAATTAAGAAAAATCAAACAAATGAGAACAAGCAGATCAAAATAGTATAGCCGTCAGATTTTAAGTTATATTTGTCAATTAAACTTTAAGATACTGTCAGAATGTAAAATTAATTAATAATAAAAATATTTTCAATCAATCAAAACTCATTAATTGTATCTTCAACTCAAAACTTGTATCTTCAATGCTATAACCTTGCTACATATGCATATGCCAAACACTGATTTTTATTTTTTTTTTTTTGGTTTTAATTGAATTGATATTGATTTGTATTTTTTGATGTACAATTTATTTTATGTTTCATAAATGCTAAAAACTGTCTGAGCATTTACTTCATTTTCAAATTTTGTAATACTACTTTTGAAAATATCTTGCGGCTGTCATTGGATCTTGATGGGAAAAGATGGGAAAAATCTTTCCGAAATTACGCTGATGTTGCAGTTACAATTGGCGTTTACATTGGACCTTCGCTTTCAGATTTTGTTAGCATCATACTTATACCAAATTAAATAGAACTCCTTAAATGTAACAATGGTCTCATGAAACAGAGTTCCCTAAATGTTAGCGTAGGCTTTTTCGCATACTTTGTACGTCCATATCAAGTATTTTGAACGTGCCTTTCACTCTCTAGAAACAAAGATCCTCTAGAATGATGAAAGGGGCATATTAAGTGAATCGTGATTGAGACACTTAACCCTTAATAATGGCTGCAAAGAAATTGAATGAATATCGTTAATTGAATACATTAAAGCATGAAAGGGAAAACTTTGTCAGCTTATGAAAGTTATGTGTATACCGATTAGGCGGGAGAAATCACGCTGTGACAATGACGTTTAGCGTTTAATGCCGACCACGTTGTACTTTTCACAACTTTCCTCAATCGGTTATAGTGTTGGTACTAAATGAAAGGGATTGAAAATGCTGCTCTTAGTAATTTTTGTATGTTACATGAAAAGAAGCATTAGTAAAAAAATGATATGCCATTATCGTATCTCGTTTAAATTTATATTATTTAAATTTATAAATTTACAGTTTTTATGTATGAAAGTAACTTATGATCATCTAGTCTTTCACTTTCTCCCCTTCAATGGCACATCAATTCAAATATTTGTTGCAGTTTCTACGAAACGTTTCCCGTGTTCGGCGAATTTAATTTTGAATACATTAATTGAATACATTAAAGCATGAAAGGGAAAACTTTGTCAGCTTATGAAAGTTATGTGTATACCGATTAGGCGGGAGAAATCACGCTGTGACAATGACGTTTAGCGTTTAATGCCGACCACGTTGTACTTTTCACAACTTTCCTCAATCGGTTATAGTGTTGGTACTAAATGAAAGGGATTGAAAATGCTGCTCTTAGTAATTTTTGTATGTTACATGAAAAGAAGCATTAGTAAAAAAATGATATGCCATTATCGTATCTCGTTTAAATTTATATTATTTAAATTTATAAATTTACAGTTTTTATGTATGAAAGTAACTTATGATCATCTAGTCTTTCACTTTCTCCCCTTCAATGGCACATCAATTCAAATATTTGTTGCAGTTTCTACGAAACGTTTCCCGTGTTCGGCGAATTTAATTTTCACGAAAAATTCAAATCAAATACATAACATTAAATCATAATAATGTAAATATTCAGCAGACAGTATACTGATGCTAAGATCCATAAACACATACGAGTATGAATACTTATGTCATTTCGAGCGTGAAGTTGAAATTACTTTTGAGTAGCTTCGTCGACGAAGTTGAGAATTTCACTCATAAATACATACTTATACATTATCCTTATCTAGAATGATGCTATGTACGGTATTTAAATGGAACATTGTTTAAATTTTTGAATGAAATTCCATCCTGTTTGATGACTGGGAAAAGTATCATGGGTCGTACAGTATACTGGTAGATTTTGTATTGTTTACACAGCGATATAAATTACTCAAATAAGTGCTATGATTTTGTTTCGCTATCAAGCAAAGAGCTCATGTTGAAAATATTATTTATGTTGAAAATTTTAATTTTAATGCCATCATAGGAAAATTTAGAGCCTGGGAGACATACTGATTCGGATTATTGATTTTTAATGCTCTTGTGTCTTGACTTTAACTGAAAAATAGCTAATTCTTAGGCAATATTATCCAACATTTATAATTTTTACGCAAGTGGTAAAAAGCTTACAAGTCTAAAGCTAGATTCAAATGCCGGTAAATTACTGAGATTGCAAGAATGGTAGCAATATCTACGAGCAATTAGTAAGAACTGCTTTTAAGCAGATTCAAATCTTTAGCTGTGAATTTAAAATACCAGGTTCGAAATAAATTTAAATGAAAAAAGTTGGCATTTGATGCCGACTTGATAGTCTGATAAACATTCAGATCGTTTGCATGCTGTAAATGAGGTATACCAGACTAAACCTCGAACAAGTTTCTGACAAGAAATCAAAATTGAGCGATACGTAAAATACTTTATTAAAATCAGTGTAGACTGCAACGATTTCATCACCTTCGTCCATTTTCGATACAAATAGGAAACAAATATCTTCACATTAATAATGGTAGATCGATGTATCTTAAATGCATGATTTTGCTTGTTAAGTTGGAAAAATAAATCAACACCAGGAAAATGACCATTCCAATTCATGAAAGCAAAAGTATAAAAAAGTTAATTGAATCGTATTAACATTCGAATTTATCCATTATTATCAGATAAGGTTATTTGACAACTTTACTTCACCTTGTTAAATACCTTTTAAATGCAGGAAAGCAGATATTTTATGACTGAAAAAAAATTCCAAATTTAAAGTCAAATGAAGTAAGTAGCCCACATTGGGCGCGAATAAACAGAGCTCTTCTTACTGTATTTAATGAGATTATTTCAGATATTCATTTGAATATATACTTATCGTTGATGGTTTAAAACCTTGTCATTCAATTGAAACGGGATAATGATGGATTATTAAGTAAAAATAGTAGAATATGTGAAGTGATCTAGCTTCAAATCATAGTAAAGTTTAAGTATTTTCACAACTCAAATATTTTTAGTCAGGTAAAACTTTTGTTTTCTTTAAGTTTCTTCTGAAAATCATAAAGCCTGGCTTCTGACCTATATAGCTCTGTTCTGATCTCAAAATCAGGATGATTAAACAAGCTTTCAGTATACTTAGTAGTAAATTGTGAAAGTAAATTGTGATCTGAATCTTCTTGTATTCATAAAATATGACTTTGAATCTATGTCCTAATAACAACCTTTATCTTAATTGACTTCAAAGCCTCAAACTTAACTGATAATTTGTTGAAAGATAGCTCATTTGGCTCACTTTTATTTTTTTTTTATTATTTATCGTGTATTGAGCTTCTTTCAAGAATGTCCTGCTCAATGAAAATAAAAAAAAATACTTGTTTTTATTAGTAGATATTTTCAACTTGAAGAAGTACACTTCCTTTCATAAGCTTAAGAAAGCATAAGAAAGCATAAGAAATGCTTCTTCTGATTTTTTGCTATTCAACATCATTTATAAAATTTTAATGCAGACAAAGCAGGAAAATTTTTTGAAACATGCATGCCGCTCTGCTAACAAAATTGAATTGATACAAGGTTTTTTATATTGTAAAATTATTTCTCCAGGCGTTACATTATAATCACTGAAATGACAGATAAAGCTATCACACATTGAATTTTTTTTTATATGATTCAAGTAGGCAATAGAACGATATACATTTGCAAGTGTAACGAAAGATGATCTCCAGTAGAGATAGTTTCATACATGATTTTTTTCAAACACTTTAGGAATAGTGGATAAAATAGTGGATAATTCTAAAATCTTGAATTGGTTTTCTTTCGCCATTTTTGAATATTTGTTTGACGTTAGAGGATTTCCAATACGATGGAAATCACCCATAAGAAAGAGGCGTATTAAATATTATATGTAGTGAGAGTAATGTGCAACGCACCTAATCAGAAAAGTAGCAGGTTAGGTCGAGGGCTTTTGAACCGTGCTCATGAGCTCTAAATTAGCTTTAAAAATATAATTTTTAGAAATGGTTGTAACCTGAGCAAAATTTGTTTAAGCTACCATTAGCGATTGACAAGATCATAAAATACTGACTTGGCTAAAGACCCTTGAAAGTTATTAGTGAAAAAGTGTTCCTTTTTCTTTTTCGATTTCTTTTCCGTTTTTACTAAACATGGAAAAGGAGTAACCGGTTGTTTTCCGCTTCCTATAGAAAAAGAAAAACAATTTTTTGATGCCAGGTATTTCATATATTACCATTTAAAAAATGTCTAAGAACGGTTTGAACATACTTTTATTTCAAAAACTTTTTGTTTCCTATTCTGAAATATTTTCACTGGAATCGATCTAAAATTGCAAAGAAAAGTCAAATGCTATTTCAATTTTGTCCAATAGCACAGGCTATAAGTGGTTACTCAATCAGTGATATTATTTTCCAAAAAACATATGTTTTTAATTGTTTTCGAATTGTCTACTGACAATCCAATTCACTTCCTCCTTCCTTCCACTCTCTCCATCACTCTATCAGCGTACACAGTCCATGTGCACCATCTTTAACCTCCAGTAAGTTTTTCATAGTGCTTCCCAGACAACTAGTTTGTTGGTATAAGGGACAGCAAAATTCTAATCAATAAGATAGACTCACTTTATTAACTTATTATTGTCTTCATTGACTTGTGCTCAGAGAAAAGTATAGAAAAAACTCTGGTGCTATTCGTCATTGTGCGTTGTTAATTTTTATGTGCAATTTTAAGTTTTCTTTGAAACTCATGATATTGGTTGAGTTCTTTAATGGATCTGGCAATGTATTGTAGAAGGCTATAGCCTGTTGTATTGGATCTAGCTTTAATCTATCCGTTCTTGGTTTGCAAACTAAAAGGTTGCTGGCTGATCTTATGTCTCTGCTAGTCAACTCTCCAAAAGTTCGAGGAATATCTAGCCATTTTAGTCCGTTGTTGATAATTTGGTAAATTATTTTGCCTCTTTCAAGACTAATAATCTGTTGGATGTTCAACAACCCTGATCGAGTGTACACATCGGCCGTTGGTATTACGGTCGGCAACCTAAATATAACTTTTATCGCCTTAGTGACAAGTCTGCCAAATAGCTCGATGTTATGCTTAGATGTTTGGCTCCACAACACTGCTCAATATTTAATAGTAGACAAGATAAACGCATTTAAAATAAGAAGTTGGGTGCCTTTTTCCAGGAAATCATGTCTTCTTAGTGTTGCGATAAATGGTGCAATTTTTTTCCTGATGTAGTTGAAGTGATGGGTCCAGGACATCTTTTCATCCAAAATCAATCCCAGGTATTTTATTGAATCGACCTTCTCCAGTTGAACTCCATCAATTTGAATGCATGGATTAATAGGGCGTTTATTTTTTTGTTGGAACATAATGTATTTAGTTTTGTGGACATTTATAACGAGTTTGCTCTGGCGCAGCCATCGCAAGTATTTATCCAAATCCATATTTACTGTACTTTGGATGGCTGTCTCATCTTTCCCAGCATATAACAGGAGCATATCGTCAGCAAACAAAACTATCTTACCAGAAAACCTGAGATCTTGAACGCTGTTCACATAGATAAGGAAAAGTAAAGGTCCTAAGATTGATCCCTGTGGAATACCTTTGTTTATAGAACATTCCTGACTGGTGAAACTTCCTTGTTTTGTCACTATTCTTCTATCCAACAGGTAGTTTTTAATAACAGATTTAAATTTCATGCAAATCCCATACTCTTCCAGTCGCAGAAACAAAATCTCGTGGTCAATGGTATCAAAAGCCTTTTTTAAGTTGACGAAAATTGCTGCCACGTAGTTACCTTTATCCAGCGACTGATTTATGGACTGAACCGCGTCAAGCGTAGCCGCAATAGTACTGCTGTGTTCCTGAAAACCATACTGCATTGGAGCCAAAATTGATGTTTCTTTGATGTAATCAATTATTCGAGCATTTATGACTCTTTCAAACACTTTACTTAGCATACTGGTGACTGCTATTGGACGATAATTTGAAGGATTGGTAGGGTCACCTCCTTTAAAAACTGGTGTTAATCTCGACAATTTAATTTTAAAGTCCACGAATGTCAAACTTTTGGCACAGGGATAGCTCTTAATTCAGGTTTTAAAATTTTTGCTTTACATATGCATGTTTAAAACAAAATTTATTTCGCTACAACCCATTTGCGATCTTGACTATTTGAAAGTAGTAGATACTAAATTTTTATAATCGAAATTTTCGATATGAATAGTTTCACGGCTCATTTCGCCTCCAATTTGACTCAGGACCCTACTCAAAGCTCGGTGCACTGTCCCGGGCTCGTAACTGGACTTGAAACAAAGATTCCTAAGCTAGTGTTCTAGCTTCTATTTTAAGAGACAAATCAAAAGCAATTAATATAGAGCTAGCTATAATTAGCCATGCTATAATTAATTAAATAAGTTCAAATGTTGATTTAGTGATATAATCACCACCAAATCACCAAAATCAGTACATTTTCGAAGTATTTTTCCAAAATATTGATAAAACTCTGTAGACACATTCATAGTTAATCAGCCGAATTTACTCCATTCCACACCATCTAAACTCTTCTTGGAATGGAATTAGCCAGCTAGATTAATTATGCCTATTTGAATAAAATTTTACCGGTACAAATTCGCTTTTCAATGATATGTGCTTAACAGACACATAACTTATATTTTCTATATCCCAGCTTCAAAAACAGCTTTGTATTTTTTCGTCTGAGAAGTGTTTGCCCCTGCTTAATAAGTGCTTTATATATGCATCGTGCAACACGTCCTGAATACGTACTTCAAAAATTCCGTCTTCATTCAATACCATAATTTATGATGTATCCGTGCTGCAAAATATGTATGTTTGTTTGTCGTTGGCAAACACATTACGGAGTAGATTAGGCTTTATTGCGCCCCATTTTTATTTGCTGACTATATATGTATGTACCTAGGATTTCCAGGCGTCGTTGCAAAATATTTCGAAAACGTAACACTACATGTATTCAAGTATGTGCTTAAGTACTTGAGTAAATAAATACATATATTTTATGAAGCATTATATATTTGAAAAAGGATACTCCCTAAATATAGGTTAGAGATAAATTTTGTTTCTGAATCGTAAAATAGTAAAAGATAACCGCAAAATAGTAATAAAATTCCGCTTCACTAAGCAATTTATAAAAACTTTACTTTAAATTGCCAGTCCTAAAACTTTTAAACTTATTCTTTTTCAGGTGTCTTCTTTGGATCATACTACAAACTGACCTTAGATAAATTTATCAAATACAACCACAACTTAGCCTAAATCTAGACTTCAATGGCAAAATGGAGAATTTCCAAACGACCATTACAAGTCTCGCAGTTGTTGCCTTACTATTGCTGATGGCTGTTTTTGTTTGTCACTATCTTGGTCCTCGAGCAACAGCATGGGTCAGATCGAATCGAGAAGAGAAGATTGGATTGTCGAAAAGTAAATTGTTTAATGCCAATGGCTACATGGTAGGTTATTATAAATGAACTTATACATAATTGCTATACATCTTTTTGAATGAGATTAAGTTGATATTCGTTGGCAAAAAACGATTATTTTGGGTAAATAAAATAACTTTCCTTTTACTCACTAGAATTCATTTAAGCTGAACATTAGCCTTGGCCATTACTTGAGTCTATATGTAATATATTTGATGCACGCAAAATTAATCTAATTTTGGCAAACATAAGTGAGAATGTTAACAAAACTAAGACTGGAAAATGTATTCAAAACTATTTTAAAAGATGTAAGCAATAAGCAATTATTATTGTTCCGCAAACTTAGTTGCGACGAAAGAAATGCATCCACATATTCACAATTTCACCAAATATTCGTTCTATACCATTTACAAAATGCACTCGTCATGTCTTCAATCTTCCACCGTATCTTCAACCTACAAACTAATATCCTATACACTGAAAAAAATCCACATGGCGCCCAGAGCTATGTAACATAGCGCATTATTTATGGCCCCATACGCTATGTACATAGTACTCTGAGCTATGCAATATGGCTCCCCGCACCATAATGTCAGAATCTACATAGCGCGTGGTCCTATGTAACATGGTGCAGCATTTATGGTCCCGCACGCTATGTACATAGTACCCTGAGCCATGCAGTATGGCTCCCAGCGCCATAATGACATGGCGCAGAAATTATGACTGCACACGTCATATTACATAGTGCCATGAGCCATGTAATATGGCTCATAGCACACCAAATATTACTCGCAGCCATACTGTGTGAGGAGGTGTATAAATGTCAGCAAGCTTCTTGAGTATAGGAGAGATTTTATTGTAGTACATTAGTTGACTGCAATAAGATTGTTAAGCTAATACAAACACCCCAAATACAAATAGTTTGCCAAAAAAAAACGAAGCGATTTTCACGCTGCGAAAATTTCGATAATCAGTCGAAAAAACTGAGACCGGGTGTCAAATAATTTTTGCAAATGAATTTTAGTCGAATAAAACTCCCATTCAAAAATAAACTGCAAATCAATCGTAATCATTACGCTCGAAAACCATGTTATCGCACTGAAAAAACATATAGCGCCAGACGTCATAGTTTATAGACTTTTGGTGCCATGTACATAGTCGATTTCGGTCGATTTGTGATAAAATATAGCGCCACACGCCATAGTACATAGGAGCACATATATATACTATAGTCCACGCCATATACTATAGTCCTCCACGCCATGTACTATAGTCATCCACGCCATGTACTATAGCTCTCCACGCCATCTGCATGGCGTGGAGGACTATGTTACATGGCGTGGAGGACTATAGTACATGGCGTGGAGGGCTATAAGCATAGCGCCTGCTCCTATGTACTTTTCGCCATGTATTATGGCGTGTGGCGCTATATTTTATCACAATCCCCAAGTCGACTATGTACATGGCGCCAGAAGTCTATAAATTATGGCGTCTGGCGCTATGTGTTTTTTCAGTGTAGAAGCAAACTTATCACATCCAGGAAGCGCCTGTTTTAGCGCCTGTCTCACCAAAAAACGGATCAACGTATTTATGAAATGAGACCATTGATGACACCAACGTTGCCACAGCCTCCCGCAGTCTAGCTTGAGGAGGGGCCGCAAGTTTGACGAAACACCATTTTGTGGCTGTGGCATTGAGTCACTCTGCCTTATCAATCACACAAGATCTGCTCCGTAAAATATTCCCTAATCAACTTTTAGAAATCATCGCACAGTTACTTCGTTACAGAAAGAAACGCCAAAGCTATGCTAGAAATTCTCTCGTGGTAAAATATTTAACCACATTAAGATTGACCACCTTAGAAGCCATGCAGACAGAATCAGTTACGTGACCTTTGGCGAGACTCTTGTCGTCGTGTTGAAGACACTCCTCATGCTGCATCATTTAGCCGAGCAAAGTCCAAGCCATAAAGGAAAAAACGCTTGGCTAGATGGAGTCAATTTTGAGGCAATTTACCCATCAATTTCTTTTGTTTTGTGTCTTCTATCATGTTTGCGTCATGATTTTGATTTTGGTCAGGTTAATTTTCATGCCTGCAAGAACGTTGCAAAATGTTGATGTCATCCGCGTTGGCTAGGACTTTGTTTAATTTATAAAAAAGTGTACCCCTGGGATCAAGAGGCAGCTTCCTTATCACGTATTTACGAGCTAAGTTAAACAACAGAAGAGTCAACATATCGCTTTACTTTAGACCGACATTTACATTGGATCCAACGAAGAACTACAGTGCAAACACTTGATAAGAAAAATTCTGCTCGCCTGAACTCACGCACCATGCCTATAGCTTAGCTTCACCTTATTCTATCCACCTGGATGCCCGCAACCTTTCAATCAACGACAACGAATTGCTCAGTACAGTTTAATGATTTCGGTCGACCCGACAGTTTTCATCAACTTCTAAGCAAAATCTTTACACAAGGTAGATCGTAGGTCGTCGATCTATAGGCCGTTTGCGTCATATTAGTGAGCAATCTTTACAAGAATAAAAGTTTTCAATGCAACTGAGCCCTGTTTCTATTCTTCTATGATATTTTCTAGATGCCCGTGGCCTTTTTCAAGAATCCCATAATTTATTCCTGGGCTTTCATGTTTTTCCTAGACTCCCATCGTCCAAAATTTTTAGACTTGCGTTTTCTAGACTTCCAATAGACTTCTATAGTTTTTTGCTAGATTTCCATAATATTTTCTAAACTTCCGTGACCTTTTTTTCTAGAATCCCATACCTTTTCCTAAACTTCCATGGTCTATTTTTAGACTCCCGTGATTTTTTTCTAGACTTTCATGAAGTTTCCTAGACTCGTGGTCCTTTTGCTATGATCCCATGATTTTATCTGGGCTCTTATGATATTTTCTTGACTTCCAATGTCATTTTTTTGCAACTTCATAACTTATTCTTTATACTTGCATGATTTTACTTAGACTCCCATCGTAATTTTTTTCAAATAATGTAATATATTTTGGGTTTCCATGATTTTTCCTAGACTCCCATGTTCATATTTAGTGTTTGTTTTCTACTTAAATCCGATGACTTTTTCTGAGATCACAGGATTTTTTATAGATATGGTACTTTTTTAGACTCCTCCTTTTATCTAGGCTCCTATGATGTGCTCCTTTTCTCAAATCCTATGATTTATTCTATGGCTTCTTAACTCCCATCGTCCTTTTTGTAAAATCTCGTAACTTTTTCTTGGCTTCTACACGCCCTTCGTCCTTTTTGTAGAATGCCAGGATTTATTCCTGGACTTTCCATCTTGGTTTTTCTGAAATTTCGTAATTTTTTGTGGGTTTCCACGATTTGTCCAGACTCCCTTGATATTTTATAGAGTCCTCTGGTTTTTTCTGACTCCCATGATTTTTTCAAGACACTCGTGATCATTTTTTTAAGATCTCATGACTTCTTCTAGACTCCCATGATTGTCCTACACTCTCATGGTCCTTTTTAAACTCCTATGATTTAGCCATGGCATGTCTAGGGTCTAAGTTTTATATTGCTCACCCAGGGACACTTCAAAGTGGTGCATGCACTAGCTCCAGCAAAATATAGTTCTCAGGGCAGTAACAATTTTTGCGGTTGGATTCATTTATCACACCAAGCCATGCTCACTTTCGTAGGCTCCTACACCAGCTGAGGTCCTCTTCTCTTTCTATATATACCCTCTTCTCTTTCTATCAGTGTATTGGTTTCGAATTCAATGTGATTGTGGCATTCACTTAATGCCGTTAATCAACTAAAATTTGTATGGCGTTAATTTATCCTTGCTTGATTTTTCGTAACGGTTTATTATACGATTTATGCAGCTTTTAAAGTTATTAAAATTTACATCACCTGATAAATTCAAACTACAATGTTCTTCTATTTTTTTCTGTTTCCCAAAAAAAAAATATTTTTTACCTACCTCACTTATTTAACACAAAAACTCACTTAGTTATGATTTAATAATCAAACTGTAGCAGCCTGTCAATTTTCAGATACATTCCGGTTCGGATTTCCTCATAAGTTCGAGCGGCAGCTTTAAACGTTTCGACTCGATCGATCGCGACTACAAGCAAGTTGGTCAAAGTTCAACGGCAACCCCAGCATGGAATTTACCACAAACTGACATACCCCCGCAGCCTTTACGACCAGCTCCAGCACCAGTCTCTTCACAAATCAGTACAAAACCTCAAACGCCTCCATATGACAGTAAATCTCCAAGCAAACAAAAAAGCCTGGATTCCGTAGAACATAGCCCTTCGATGGTGATACCACGGCCTGTTGCAAAGAGACAACTTTCATCACCGGCGAAATCTCCAAACTGTGCCAAAGAAATAAGCCCCATAAATCTATCAGAAACAGTGTTTCGAATGCAGAATGGCTTTAAGACATCGTCGAGTACAAACCCTTTTCTAAACGGCTCTCTTAAAGCATTGGAGGATGATCAAGACAATCAGAAAAAGCCTGCATCAACAGAAAAGAGGGAAATAGAGATTTTACATTTAAATAACATTAAGAATCCGTTCACGGCGGATTGTGTGCAAAAAGCATTGCAGTGTAACGGAATAGATGTAACGATTCGGCCAGCTCCGAAAACCGATGTAGATAGTAAAATGTTTTTTGATTTCGAGCCAGCAAAGATATCTTCAATCTTAGATAGAACCTCTGTAGCAGAGCCACCTCGCGATACGATGCAGACCACTCCTCATTGTACGATACCAGAGGAAAGTGAAGAAAGTGAAACAACTCCCGACTCGCCTTATATGAATCGAAAGCTTTCGGAGTCCTCCTGCATAGACCCCAGCGACGGGATCGAAAAAATTCTGAAAAAGAACTTTCGAAATCGATCGCTTTCGGAAACGGAAGCGATCGACAGCAGTGTTCTTCATAAGATATATCCTGGCAATGGTGAAGTCGCAAAGACACCGCCTGCAATGAGTTGTACTAATCCGTTTATTGATAAAAATTCAATATACAAAACAGTGTCTGAAGATCACTTGACAAGAAACAATAGTCAGAAATGGACGTTTGGAAGGTCACTTTCGCGACAGGAATCGAGTGGTAGTCTGGGTCGGTATAATAGCTCGCAAACATCTTTAGATGGTGAACGGGGATCAATGGATAGTATTAATTTGCAACGGGCCATCTCATGTGATTCAGTCAGTTCGGAATCTTCGGTAGTGTTGGCGGATTTGGAGCAAATTGCACCGAGTGTCACGGGAATGCTGTGTGTTGGATTGCAGTATGACAAGTGAGTATATATTTTGTAGTAATTTAACGGATATTCGAAACAAAAGGTTATTAATTTGCGATCACGGTTCCCTTCATGTCTATAAATTAGCATAGACAACGTATATCGTCTCTAGCGCTTATCAAAGCAGAGAATATTTGATACGGGAAACGTTGTCTACGCTAATTTATAGACCAGAAAGGAACCGTGATTACAAATTAATAACCTTTATGAGTAAATGATATCGTATCGGTTGTATGATGCTAAATTAGCTTGCTATGCCATTGATGTTTAATCTGTATGTTGTTGTTGGTGCCAACTTTATTGTGTTCTAGCATAAACGCCCTATCTACATTTTAGTAGCCTCGGAGATATTCAATGATTTATGTTTTGCTGTAGAATGCAGATATATGAAAAGGGCATTTTTCACTATTGATATGAACATACTTCTACAAAAGATAGGTTTTTAATATTTTCCAGAATGATGTTGGGCCCGTTTCACACGAGACATTCGGTGTCTGGCCACTGTGTCTCCAGACACTGACAGGTATAGAACTAAAATAGGAGCGAGCATACAGGCTACTAGATTCTTTGTCTCATCAGTGGTTCTGCTCTTCAGCCGCCCAGACGATTTTTGTGGCTCGGCTAATGCTGAAACATTCGCTTATATGCTGAAACATTCACAAATATTCAGTGGCTCATGATTCTGATTAAATAAAATTTATTTATAAGACTCAAAAAATGACCATCTCTCGATACTGATCGTTTGTTACTGTTCAATTTCACTCAGAAAAGCTTCTCAAATATTAATCAGGATGAAAATGATTTCAAAACTAGACGAAAAACTACTCTAAGCAAAATTAAATAGATTTAATTAGGACCCAGAACAATAATTTCGTTTGTCGAGCTATGACGAATGGTTCCATCTTGAAACAAAATTTGAGCTAAGCTCCACTACGTGCCCCCTTAGCCGTAAAACAATTTAACCAATCGTGTTTTTTTTGTGTTTTTGTTGTAAATTCTGAAAGAGTCAACAAACTATTACGAAACTTACACAGCACTTTGGTGTTTTTAAAAAATATAAGCATGTGTAACTTTTGGTTTATGTTTGGGCGATCCTGTACGTATAGAGACCACGTGAAAAAGTCCTTCAAATATAATTCAAATACAATACTTTTCAATAGGGACATAATAATGTTGTGCTCAAAATGCCATTTCCCGTGAATACGTCATCCGCTTGAGCTGAAATTTTCAGGATACATTGGTGTATATGTGAAATAAGTCTAAGTTTCACTCGATGTTAGTTACCGTTAACTCTCTCATGTCGTCGCTCATTTTAATATTTTACGTACCCTTATGATTCTATCAACAAATAAATTTTATTAAAACTAAGTAGGCGAATTGAATTTTGAATAAATTTCAAACATACATATGATCACGGTATGAAAATATTAGAAATTTGGCTCAAAAAAAGTGTCTAACGTACTCGTGGTAGTTATATCCAAATGTAACAAGCTTTCTGCTTTTGAAATTATTATATGCTATTTTGATTATTCTGTGTTTTATTTAAATACAAAATTATCATGTCTTTATTGAAAAGCCCTGTATTTCTCACAATAAAAATTTCAATTTCTTATTACTTTGCATACATACGCATGTAAACCATACACATCAGGAAATCTAAGTGCCATTTTAAAATCACAATTGGAGCATCATTTAAAACAGCGCGCCCATATAGCTGCTATTTGAATAGAGTCCCAGCAAGTAGCAGACTGCTATTTTTTACCTGCTATTTGAAGCTGCTACTAAGAAATAGCAATAGCAGCTCCAATTTGGAAAATGCGGTTTGGCTCATACTTTTGACATCGGTACTAGCAAAATGCTGAACCGATCATTTTGTTTCAAAAAATGCTAAACTGTTTGAGCTTCAAATATTAAAATTTTGGCGGGTGGAAAATCTGGAAATCTTTCTACACCTATAGTTTCCAAAGCCACCACCAATGTGGTCACTTTTGCATTGAGTAATTAAATGTTCGACGTTACCAAAATTCGCAGATATTAACCCTAGATGCATAACGTTCTTTGATAGTCCTCACAGCATAACATGAGATCAATATGACTCACGCATCATGTCTACCTGATTGCGCCACAATGATTTGATTTTTCGATCAAGTGAATGTAATTATAGCTTAACAGCAATCTAACAAATAAAAAAAAAATTTACTATTTTTTTGTATTATTTTTATTTATTATTATTCTTGTATTATTTTATATAAAACTAAAATTATTTGTTATTATGACGCTAATAAAAATAAATTTCTTTTCCTTGGTGTAAAAGCCAAACAAGGACTAGTAATGAATTCAAATTTTTAATAATCATAAAAATAAGTTATGAGAAGCAAAATATTAACAAATCAGTCTCCAAACAGGAACTATATACAATTCGAACATGTCAACACTTTATGCTTTCCACAGACTGTTTTTTTTTTGCATTTTTTGCACTTTCCCGGCGTTTTTTTTCTGAGTTTCCTCAAGCAAAAGGCACAGTATTTCCTTTTCTTTACAGCAGGTTTATCTTCATCTTCTAGTGAGTTCGCAGCAGGAGGATTCGGTAATATGCTTTGAATGTTTCGGCGCAATGTCCGATTCATAGTAAGAGTTTCAAGCCTTTTTTCGATGCATAATTTTGCTAAGTCAGTGCTCAGTTGCTTTATAAATGCTCGTTTATTAGGAGTTTTTTTCTTTTTGGAAAACATTTCGCCGCAATAAATGACTTAGTTTTTGACAAAAGCCATATTCAGCATTCCGTAGAATAATGCAATAGACCATCTAATTGTTTTTCTGCTGCATGACATCTGGGAACATATCTGGTCGAACGAATCAACTCCTTCATTTATTTGATTGTTAAATTCAATAATATCTGGTTTTCCAGGGACATAATTTAGAACACCCTCCTCGTCACAGGATGATAGTAGATATACCATCTTTGCCAGTTTGGGTTTGTATGACAATAAAGTTAGCGGGCCAGCATAGCAAAACATTGAAATTCCAGCTAGTCTAGACCTTGTATTTTTTTAGCTCTTCCAGTATTTCCCTTTTATTCCAGCGAATCGTTCCAACTTTATTTAATTTATAATGCTCCTGTAGTAAAGATTTAGCTTACATGTTCAAATTAAACAAAAAAAAATAGAAAAATAATTCGGGTTCTTAAGCTCAAAATGCTACAAACCGCATAACGTGGAGTCATTTTGACTCACGATGTTACCATATCTACGTACGAACAATACTTACCCATGAGATACATGCACAACTTGGGAGCTCTGGCCGAGTACTAAATCGGCTTGAACAGGCGATGCGATACATAAAGTGGTTGGTAAGAGAAAGATAAATACGTCTCAGGCGTGAGTCGTTTTGACTCACGTTATGTATCTAGGGTTAAATGAATCGATAGTTGTAAGAAGTAGTGGAATAGAAAAATTCAATTTAGTGCCTACAAGAGCTCCAATACATCAAATATTATGGCGCATCATTCAATTATCCAACCTGAGCCCCATATTCAGTGTTATCAAAATGTAGTCGTCTGTTTCAGTAAGTGCACCTTTATCTGCATGTAGTGCAGGCATTGTAAGTGCCTGTATTTGCATGATTGACTGTCTTTGAAACCTTGTGCGGAAAAAAGAATAGCACAATCAACTATGTCTGTTTGGCTGCAGTAGATTCGTGTCAAACAATCTGATTTCATAAGCAAACTCTTATTAACACATTGATTTTCTAAAAATATTGCAAATGACCTTCTCGAAAAAAATTGAATAGTATCTGTCTTCAGCCTAGATTTGTGGAATAATTGTTATTTCTGCTGTGTCAATAAAACCTGTAGTACCTAATTCATTTTCTGTCTTGCCTGAAATGATACCATCATAATTACTAGAATTTTAATAAAATACTAAAATTTAGGCTCCAATCAATATATATATTCTGCTGAAATATTCATCGAAAACTTGTATAATTTAATAATAAATAAGTCTAAATTGAGTTTACTCTCTATTTCTTTCAAACTGACGGTAAAATCTATTTGCTTTAAACTCAATTCCAATTGTAAATGGTTGGCATCTGATTTCAAAACGAATCATTCCCATTCTTCGTATGACATCTTTATTTCCTCTTCTCCACCAAACTGATTGAATGTTATTGTGTCAAACCATACCATCTTCTGCAGTCAGAGCGACCTGCATTTGAAGGAAATTGGACAACCTACTGGGTAGTCTATATTTATGCATTTACATGAAGGCGAGTTAAATGGTTTTGACGTCATTCCAGAGATGTATGAACACACCGAAATTCCATGTTTTATGTCAGTGAATGTTTGCAGAATATGTCAACTATGTAGTTACGAACAACGCAATATTCGCAGTATTGCTCTTCAAACTGCGCTTGAATGTCGTTCGAGACAATTTTTTTTATGATGTCTGTGTCGATTAGAGATGGGCAAAATGCCTCATGACACACCACTGATCGCTCTTTTTTAGAGTATTTTACAGTATTGCGCCGTACTCTCAGTACAGTTTTCGCTTCGCATTTCATTAAGTTTATTCAAACGAAAGCTTTCGCTCACAGACTATGCTGTGCTTTTTTCAGGCGCTGCACTGTAAGAAAGAGCTATGCCTCATGAGCCATGAGGCATTTTGCCCATCTCTAGTGTCGATATCACATTAATTTCTATATTCAATATTACTTAATTGAGTCATGAAAGTGATGCGGTCATATTGGATTATCCGCTTCATTGGAATTTAATTATTTTTTATTTATTTCGACGAACCGATCCCTATGTAGCTTTAGACCTATCTTGCAATATAATAGAGTTCCTTGGGCACTTTTCGAGACTAGGCTTTAAAAGTGGTCAGTGTTGAAATCAATGAAGTTGAAATTTTTACTTGAGTATTAAGTTTTCCAATCCTTCTTAGACATACAGCGACGTAAATTGCAAATTTTTCTAAATATGAATTTAGATAGATTATTTTATTCTACTACCATCTTAAATCTGACGAGACTCGAACAGAAAAGACACACAGCCTTTCACTTATCGATTACAAAAAGTATATTTTTAGTATACGATTGCGATTGTTGTTGTATTCAATGTACTTACCTAAACTTACCCTGCCCAAGAGTGCAAAAAAACCCACCTACTATTGTATATATCAGAACAGTTTTTCAAGTTGGAAACAAAGCGCTTTATTTGAATGGCAATAATGCAACATGACTAATGCTAATCTTGCAGTCATCTGTATTACCCTTTTCGAGTGTTAATTTAATCCATCCCGATATTTCTATACCATAAATTAATTTCATTCACACAATTATATAATACATGTTATCGATCTTTTGTCATCATAATATGGATTATTGAAATCCGTTTCAATAAGATTTATATTTTCTCAACTTTATCAAACCACTTCTACTTATTCTTATATATTTACAGAAACTCAATGACCGAAGATGGAACGGAACTTATAGTTACTGTAATGGAAGCGAAAGAATTAATCGGACCTCCTAAAGTAGAATCTTTTGATACATTTGTACGAATATATTTAGTACCTGATGAAGCGACAGCAATGCAAACTAAGGTAAGCTTTATCTATCAACAAAATGTCATAGACCCTTCTCTACGTTAAGTAATAAGCTGTCGTCGGAATAATGGTATTTGTCTGCTTCTTTTTTCTTTGACAGGTCTTTAAAAGCTCTTCGTCTCCATCGTATAATGAAACGTTCTGTTTTTGGCTCAACAAGAAGCGCTCAAGACGATCCCTTTGGTTTCATTTGTATCATAGTGGCAGTGTACATACGTTAATAGGTAAGAACTCTAAGGACTTAAAAGGACTAAAATTGATTTGTACGATTGAGTTATTTTCGATGCAGCTGTTTATTTTCAAAATAATAAGGGCCTGGTTGGTTGTGGTCATGATACTGTGACCGAAACAATTTCAATTAATATCAAGGAATTATGTCATTTAACCTTTTCAAGTGTACATGGACCCATTCAAATTACCTTGTACGTACAAACTGAATACAAATATAATTTGAAACATTTATTATGGCCAATCAAACACATGAAGATGTTTATCACCAAATTTATTACTGCTTACCATGCAAAATAACTATCTGCGAATATTCTATGAAAAACCTAGTGATTATGTAGCGACATTCGCATAATCATAGTTTGATTTTTTTTCCACAGGCGAGGCAGAATTACAAATAGGTGACATAACTCGACCTCTTACCACATGGTTGCCATTGTCTGATTCGCGCCAGAGCAGCAATAATTGGGGTGAATTAATGTTTTCATTAAGCTACTTGCCGACAGCTGAACGTTTGACTGTGGTGGTGGTGAAAGGACGAAATCTAAAATTAGATCAAGGCAATCGCGATGCAATCGAATCGCAAAGTATATTTGTTAAGGTATGTAAGTTTGTGTTAAGGCACTTTTGCATGATCAAAACTGATAATTATTTAAAAGATCGTCCTTTATAATCCAAACAATTATGCGGTTTTTTTTTATTTAAAGTAATTTCTATTGTATTATGCGTATTCTGTTTAACATCCCTTTGTTTAGTGAAAACTTTAAGGAAACATCTTAGGAAAAAGCTCTTTGGAGCCAAAGGCGTAAACTGAATATCCTTTCAGAGTCGCACCGATCAGTAAAATTTTCGAAAGCTATTATTGAAAAACGGAGCTGTTTGTTTTGTGTGAAAAGGCGCGTTTTTTTGCTCCTCTATCCAGCACAGAGCACAACAGACGCATTGGAAACAACAACATTCCTGTACCAGTGAATTCACTAGCACAGAAATTCTGTTCTGCAGAGGTAGTTCACGTACTGAACTATAGAATGTGCTGATAGAAAAAAGAAAAGCTCATGAGTAGTTGCCTTGAGGTGACTTTGGATTTTTCCAGGTCTTGTTGAATGTTTTGGTAGTTAAGAAATCAGAAAAAGCCATCATAATGTTCTACACATTAAAAGTCTCATGAATTTCCTTACTTCTCTCCACCAACCATCTCTTCCCCTTTTTTATTAATACAAACCCCTTACTTGTATATCTTGATGGTAATATCAACTGTGGTCTTGACGGCATGCCGATCTTAGTCCTGAGGGCATGCCGAAGTTACTAACCTTTAACACTTTGGCGCCAGTAGCCATTTTTTGAATTTCAAACGTGTTTTTAATGTGAATATGATAATATTTTTGAAATTTTTAACCCTATGTGTGCGCTGGCCGCCTAAAATGAGATTGGGAAAATTTGAAAATTTTTGAATTGCGATAACTTTTGATCAGATTATTAGATCATTACGAAACTTAAAAAACATATTGATATTAATAAGTTGTAGACTCGTGTAGTTTTTTAAGAACGTGCTGGCAACCCTGCAGCTACGGCAGGCATTGAAAGTGAAAACCTTAAAACCATCGACTCTAATGAAACATTTTCGTCTTTTATAGCAAAAACTAGCTCATATAGAAATCTTATGCTTTGTCTATGCAACCAAGGCAAAATTTTTGAAATTTCACATCGGGCAAGAACGATAACCCTCCTCCAATTTACCTATATTTTAAACATCAAAAACTTCTTTTCGCGAGATCTCACAACCCAATTATCAGATATAGTTGAAATTCACAGAATGTATTGGTATTAAGTAGGACCAGATCTGATAGATGTGATTTGGGAATGCGGACAACTCTGTGCCAGTGGTGCCATCTTGAAAAAATATAAACAAAAAAAAACTGCTTTTTACCCCATGAATTATGATCCAGTTACCAAATTTACATGAAATCGACACGGTAGCTGAGCCTTATTTTAAGCCGTGTTTGGTAAAAATTTGGTTGAAAAATTCGGTTGGTGCTGCCAGCTATGGTAGTTTTGATGTCTTGGGATTTGAAAATTCGCTCAGGAAAATAATGCTTTTGCCCTATAATTTCCAACGCAGTCATGAAATCAAAACGAATTAAATATGATAAATGGAACTTATTATAGGCATTATTCAGAAGGAATCTGGTTGAAACAGCATGATAGAGTTGCCAGCTATTGTTGGTTTTGTATTTATTTGCAATATCTTTATTAAGCGATTTTATCGTAAAATTTTAAAATAACAAATATTAAGTTTTTGAAAATTTAAAAGCTAACTCTAAATTTTTTTGTACCCCTATAACTTCCAATGCAGCCATCGGATCAAAACGAAATTCACAGGGTAGGCTGATTTCAATGTGAGGTAGGGTTGATCTATTTTTGGCATTGATGCTAGCGAAGGGTTGCCAGCGCGAGGCGTTTTTTGCTATTTTCGTTTCAATAAATGCTTACATTAAGTATTCATATCGCAAACATTTACAATGAAAATAAGTTATCACTGTTTAAATTTTCTTAGTTCTAGAAATTTTTCGGTCTCAAACATCTTTCGTCTTTTCATCCCAAACATCTTTCTATCCCTGTAACTTTCGACGAAATCATCGGATAAAATCGAGATCGATAGTGTTATTTGATTTTTTCGTTAGACAATTGTGGAAGACTGTTAGTTGCAATGCTAGTAAAGTGTTGCAAGCACTGAGCATTTTCTTTGTTTATATTATGTTATGTTGCTTTTAAAGTTTTTCAGTGTTTGGCTTTCCTAAATCGTGAAATTCATGCAAGTGGTAGTCCTTAAATCCTTTCCTCCTTATGAGTTTAAATGCATTGCTAAGATCAAAGTGATTTTTCACTCGAAACAGGTTGGAGCACGTGTGGTAGAATATGCACTCAAAATCTGCACGCTTCTTCCTTTGTTCATCGGACATTTCTAGCATTTCTAGCGGTTCAGGTGCCCTAGAATTGTTTTTAACCTAAATTTCTCCTTGGACTTTTTTGGTCCTACTGAAAATCTGTTCATGTATATCTGATCATTAAATCTGGCGACCCAAGCTACATATGCAATTATCATACTATTTCACTTTTTTCTTGCTTTAGTCAAATACTCAAAGGAGCTCTTTACCATAGACTACTCCCTATCTTTTATCCCTTTCTTGCTGCTGAGCAGGATCGGCTTCCACTTCTAACCTCTTAGTCTTCACTAAATTGATCGTTTCTACCTTGAGATTTTGCAAAGGTTCTCGGCTCTGTTGACTTCAACATTCTTCTAGTAAAACTCAAAGGCTATAGGGTATCCTACATTCTCTTGTCCTATGTTTTTGACCGTAGCTGTGTTGTATCTGTGAATTTTTCTACATTTCCCCTTATTACGCTTTTTCTGGAGTTTCTCAAAGTTCAACCTTGGTCCTTTATTATTCCTAGTATTTATCACGGACCTCCTTTTGTTGGCCTATTCTCCCTGTTTTCTATTTATTGATAACTTTAAGACATTCAAAGTAATTGAATCGCTTGATGATTGTCACCAATTACAGTATGATCTTTGTGCTCTGAGTCAGTGGCACTCTAAATGTCATCAAATGCCTTATACTTGTGAGCTTGTCCTCGTTGATAAAGTTGATAAAGATGATAAAGGCTCAGGTTCGTATTGGCGCATCGCAACAAACTTAAATTCGTTAAAAGTATTGCAAACATAGCCGCCTAGGCCTCCGATTTCGTCCTCAGGTCTTTCACTCATTTTACGAACATCACTACTTCTCTTTATCTGGTCTTTTTATTTGTCCGTAGTATCCTTCAATACTGCTATGTTGTCTGATCTCCCCACCTTAACTATTCAAACAATGCTGTAGACTGCGTTCAGCGTAAATTTACGAGTATACGTTTATTATTATTTAAATTATTCTTACTCCAAAGCCTCTGCTGAAACTCTCGACGAGTGCCTGCTTTTGAGGCTTCTCCGCTGTCTTATGCTGTTTGACCTTGGTTCCATGTTTTTATTACGTAGAGCTAATCGTTCGGATGAATTTTCGATTACTATTATATACAGCATTATCTATTAAATGCTAAATGTATGTCTTCTTTGGTCTTCATTATTGCATTTTTTGTGCTTCATTCTAATTATATTTTTCTTTATCTCAATTCACCTTTTTTGATTTCAAAGTATCTTAATTTGAAATTTTATACGTTATTTGTTAATTTTTCTTTTTTTTTCTAACTCATTCTATTTTTCTAATTGAATTCGACTCCGTTCAAATGGAAATATATAAATAAATAAATCGCTAGCAGAAAAATGTTGGCTAAATTCTTACATTTTTTCTCCTAACCGAAAAGTTACGTCATTTTACGGTTTTCTTCGGATCGTAATAAATGTTAAGGATGAAATTAATACGAAAAGTATTTTATTTATTGCTACCTTTAATTAATGTGAAAATAGTGTCGAATGGAGAAATGGAAATTATCTCATTTACTTTAACTAATTAACTTTTAATTAATTGAGCTCGTTTCAAGATAAGTTGCTATCAAAATTGAGAACTTTATGTAAACATTATCCAAAAAAGTGATAAAAATATTTTTGAAGACTTGTTTTTTAACGAAAAATGTTACTCTGTCAAACTGAAAGTTTAAAAATTATCAGAAACTTCACTCATCAAAAGATCATTTTGCATTAAGTATTCTCCTTGATCAGTTTACTACGCTGCTATAATTTTAGGCGTTTTATAGTAGTCAACTAGTTGAGAAGCAAGAATTCATTAAAAAAAACATTTATGAATTTAGTTATATATCAAATCAATTTAATTTAATTTGAAGACTAAATTCATACATGATAATAATGATTCTGATTACAAACACCAAAAAAAATTCCGATTCCGAAGTTCAAGCATCGAACACACTTAAAATACGACGCTGCGAAGAAAAGCTTTAAATCTCGTTACCATTTCATTGCTTCACATACATAATGCATTCCATTGTATTTGTTATTAAAACTTTTCAACTGAGTTCTTTGAAAAGTCTTAGAGTTTTTTTTATTGCTTGAAAACAGGACTACAAAGAGATAAAGTTTTATCCTGCGAAATGTTATCTGTATATGAATGTAGACGGTTTCTTTAATTCCACTGTGGAATATAATAAGATTTACATATTTTTTTCCATGCCTTTTTCAACTTTCCGAAAATTATCCTAAGCAACAGAGTATAAATTTTCCCGTTTGCCATTTGAATTTATACTTATTCATCCTTTAAGCTACTTTTGCATCGGATTACATTGACTTTCATTTGATCCGATACATCGCACAACTGTTCACATGATTTCATCCAATCTAATATTTTTATAACTTATTCATACAAAATCTTTTATTCGAACAGGTGTACTTATTGAAAAACGACAAGAAAGTATCGAAAAAGAAAACGTCATTGAAACGAGCGGATCGATGTCCTATATTTAATGAGTCGATGATTTTCAGTATACCACCATATGTCCTCAATTCGATACAGCTCCGTTTGACTGCAGTCAGTGTATCTGACACGGAAATGTTTCCCATAGGACATGTAATCGTTGGCGGCAATACGTCTGGCAAAGGGCTTCGACACTGGCATCAGATGCTTTCGTCCCTACGAAAACCAGTCGCTATGTGGCATGCATTGAGACAAACAAGTCAGCGGAAAAATAATGATAAAACATAGGACTAATTGTAGGATCAGGAACAGGTCACAATATTATGTATTTAACTTTTGTATCTATGGAATTAATCACAGAAACTGAATTATTTTTTACCATGATAAATTGTAAAGCTCAAATTGTTAAATAGTTTATGTGAATATGTAAAAGTGTTTTGTCATGTCAAAAAATAAGTTTGATTTCACTTTTGAATAGTACGATTCTAAATCAAAGATTTTTATCAATTATTATGATTCACATAGGTCCTACATCTAATTCAGAAACTATAGAATTCAGAAGCCAGAACTTCTCGAAATTTATGAGTTGTAAGAGTTTCGATAATCCAAAAATTTTACATGAAGTAGGCCACCAACTTTTAGTTTCAATTCAAGGCCCTTATGTTTATTCTAATAAAATTTTTGTCAGTCGAAATAGAAAATAATACAATGCATACTTGAAAAGTACGATACTCTTACAACATATACAGGAAGATTTAATAAAATGAACTAAACAACAGTGCTCAAAAATAAAATATGCATTTATGTACACTTCACCTCTATCTGCTACACGTAACACTCATACATAAACCATGTCAGGCATTGAAGTCTGATTTACTACAGCCATTCCGTTCTTCATATCAAATCTAGCTTTATCAAAATTATTTTCTCATATATCTTTCCAATCAATTCGATTTCAACTATTTTAGCTAAAAACATACATACAAACTACTCCACAGTGAAATAATTGAAAAATATTAAATTTATTAGCGAAATTTTGCAAAAGTTTAATAACCGCATCATAAAAACTTCCAGAAATCATGTGATAGACCATTTTTACTACGACAATTTTCTAAACAAAACTAAATACAATTTATATAGATAATATATAAGTGAACTTATTGATCACTGCTAGCACAAAAACCTACATCAAATACTCTACTAAATGAATCGATAAAACAGTTTTTCAAAACATTACCAAGATTTTATCTACCATTTTCTTTACTCCAATATGCTAACAAGAAACAAACGCCAGCAAGTATGCTTAGAGCGTCTTTAACTAATTAAACAAATCTACGCGTAATTGAAACATGAAAATGAAATTTGTTAAAACATTGTTACAGTAACAAAAGACAATAATAAACCCATTTATGCATCTAATAACTCCTTTTTATTGTAAAATGTATCAATTGTTATTCAAATATGTATGTCATGGTATGATACAAGTTGTTTAATTTTCCCAAATCAACCTACATATGTATTTTCCTATTCGATCCACAAATTCCACACACTAGTGATGGATAGATAGATAAACTTTATTACACTGAACAACAAGTAACTATTTCGTTTACTTATTGCATTATCATATAAATAATATATAAAAGGCAAGAGAGACGAAAATGTTTTAAGTCGAAGGAAATTGTATAATTGTAAATTTATATGTGATTGAATCATGAGGTTTAAATCTGAACAAAAATGACGATCAGTTGGTTAGTGTAGTAGTTATTGAATATCAGATATTTAAGAGAAGGTATGTAAATCATCTTTGAACAAAATTATTGTTATACTATGTATGTTTAAATATATGTAATTATGAAAAATATTTAAATTAAAGAAATATATATCGAATGTTGATTAAGAAATTTCATTGTTTATTTCAATTATATCATCATTCTCAGTCGAATTGTTATTAATGCCATGCAATGAAGATGGTGGCAAATATTTCAAAAGAAAATCTATATAGGACTCGACAATCAAAGGAAGCTTGTGTATATATTGCTATAGTTAAGACAGACTCTGAGAGTACCGATTTAATATTTCTCTGTTGCTCGGTATTTTTCCTTGTGGTTGGAAATATGCAATTGTCACACCTATTCATAAAAAAGGCGGTAGATATGTTGTAGGCAACTATCGTCCCATCGCAAAACTTCCATGTGTTGCTAAACTATTCGAAGCGATAATCAGTAATGTTGTGACAACATGGTTTCATGGAAGGCAAATCTACAACTACCAACCTGCTTGAGTTTTCCAATATTGTTATCCCATCAATCGAGGCAGGATTTCAGGTAGACTGTATTTACACTGACTTCACGAAGGCTTTTGAAAAGCTGGATCATTTCATTTTATTGTGTAAATTGTCCTCGTTTAACTTTCCTCAGCTATTTATTTCTTAAATAGCATCTTATTTGGAATGTCGTACTCAATGCGTATCCTTCTGTGGCGCCCTTTCATCAAAAATTGATGTCATATCTGGTGTTCCTCAAGGTAGTCACTTAGGACCTTTACTTTTTCTTTTATATATAAATGACCTCCCATCTGTCCTGAAACATTCGTCAATTTTACTATATGCAGATGACGCAAAAATTTTAAAAAAGGTATCTAGTATTTACGACTGCTTGGATTTTCAAGCTGACCTAAATAACCTCACGACTTGGTATGACCATAACAAATTAGTCATTAATATTGACAAGTGTATCGTTATTTCGTACACGCGTAAAATTAATCCGTTGAGCTTTGATTACTCTTTGAATAGTATTCCCTTAATAGCCCAGTGAAATCCGACATAAAAAAGGCGAAACTTCGGAAAAATTAGGGGAAAGCTGAATTTTGGTGTGAACCTTGGTACTGGCGTGTTGAACAAAATGTCAAAAGTCCCCATCGATCCGAGTGCTGCGTCACTTTTTATACGGGGTCAAAGGTCACCAAAAGTGACCTTTCCTAAATATCTCAGTAACAGTTACGTCTTCAGAAAAACAATGCATGACGAATTTGCAGCTTAAAAAATTTCAAAAAAAAAAAGATTTTATAACTTTTTCTTGTAACCGTAACCGTTTTTGAGATATATTGATCTAAAGATTTACTACTAACAGCATCCTCTTTCTCAACGGCACAACGAATTTGCAGCTTAAAAAATTTCAAAAAAAAAAAGATTTTATAACTTTTTCTTGTAACCGTAACCGTTTTTGAGATATATTGATCTAAAGATTTACTACTAACAGCATCCTCTTTCTCAACGTATCATATTATCCGATTTGACTACGATTTGGCATGTTTGTGAGTTTGTTTTTCTATATTTAAGAGGCGCATTAAAAAAACATATAAATAAACTTATCTACAAGACTCCAGGGTAGGTGGAAAAGTGTGCTCCGAAAGGTTCCCCCCTACCCCTTTGTCATAAAATGGTATCCCTGAGCGTCTATCCCAAATCTTCAGAAATGAGTATGGGTAATATTTCATATGAGGGTCACAGAGTGAGACACGTCAACATTTTATTTGTCCCTGCCCATGGGATCAACTACGCCTTCAATGAGCCTGTTTCGTCCATTAAAAGTAATTTTAGCAATGATTACCATAAATTTGACTTTAATTTATGCTTACTGTCTTTGAAAAAATGCTTAGCTAAATATAATACACATTAACTGATTTATTTGTAAGTTTTTAATCTTTAATGTAAATACTACTAGTCTGTATTAGACGAACTTTTTTGAAAAAATAAAAAAAAATAAAAATTAAATCCTTGTCGTCCAACAAATCAATCAATGGTTACTGTCATATATTTAAATTAGAAAGAAGTGAAACAAAAAATTTAAAAAATCTTACCACTACTATATAATTTGCTCCATAGCAAAATAAAAGGTCGATAAGCTCCTACATTTGATGAAATGGAATGAAAGGACGAGAAAATCTATGGTTTCGTTAACTGGCTATCACAAGCAAGCATAAAGAGCACCATATAAATATATCAATAAATAAAAATTTACCTGTCCGGTTCAGAGCGTGTGAAGTACCCTCTCTCCACTCTCGCGTAAGAAGTTGTATAGAGATTACCCACACGGCATCTTCCAATATAGTGCGGTAGCTACTAGCGATATGCAGGCCAACGGAATTGTAAAATTCTTCGTTTGGAGTTCATCCGCCCAGTACAGCAAGCTGGAGCTAATCGTCCCAGTACAGTAAGCTGGAGCTGGTCGTTGCCACCAGCAACATAAGTCACCAAACACCATCGGTCCCGAAAAGAGTCCCGTATCACAACCAACAAGTAATCAAGAATGCGGAAACTATGCTCGAGGGTCCAAGGCACATCTGTTCATTTCGCCAATTGAAGGCATTTTGAACATCTAGCGTCACTAGCAGAACAACCGGACTGGGACTGTAATATGTCTCCTGCGCTCTTGCTACTACCCCAATTACTGCTAAGATGGTATCAACAGGTGAATACCTCTTTTAAAAGCCATGCTGTCTGGTAGGCAGGTCATCGGCTAATTTAATTGCTGACAGCAGCCGTAGCTTCAGCTCGTGGAGCTTCCCCGCCGTATCTATCATGCAATGCGGATACATCGTTGGAAGCGCTAGACCGCATGAAGCCAAGTCGGTGGGCAAACAAGCTGTACTAAATTCACCTTGGCAAAGAGCCTGTCATTTGTAGCGCTTTCTTCTCTTGATTTGTTTTTTTTAGCCAGTTTTGTTTTTGATGACGTGCTGTCAGTTTCGGACCCGCCGTTCGCTGTACCAGCATGCCAATGCGATGCGTCGCAATTCAGCAATTTCATCGTTCTACCAGAAATCCTCCCTCGGAGGGGATGTCATCGATGCACTGAAGGATCGCATGCTCTGCGAATCAGACGCTTGGCACTAGAAACAGTAAATTCGATTGCTTCATGGGTCATTGGGTCCTAATGTGTGGACCTTTTTCCTCCATGCTCATATTTATCGACGCTACACTCAAAAAAATTTCACCACTTAGCACTTTTTTAGAATCACTTTAAATCAAAAGTTGAAATCACTTTGAAATAAAAAGCGAATCTTATTTAAATTCCACTTTATAAAAATTTTATTTTCAAATCAAAATTTTTCATCATTGAATTAAAAAGAAACGTATATGGCGCCAAATCATATTTGAACATGTTTAAATCATATTTGAACATGTTTGAATCAAAAGGATTCAAATATGAATTGGCGTCATATACGTTTCTTTTTAACTCAATGATGAAAAATTTTGATTTGAAAATAAAATTTTTATAAAGTGGAATTCAAATAAGATTCGCTTTTTATTTCAAAGTGATTTCAACTTTTGATTTAAATTTGATTCTATTAAATGACATTTTTCTGAGTGTACTATCTCATTTCTCTTTGGCCTGGCTGCGTTCCAGCCAAGCGTTGTCCAGAAAGAGCGGTGTTACCTATGTCTGCTCTTAGCGACGTGAATGGTGATGTAGCTATGAGCACTGTCTGTGTAGTCCTCCATTAACCTAGAATCACTCACGAGGTCCGCCAATCCTTCCGATTAGAGATACAAAACTATCGATTGTCAATACCATCGATAACTATCCATAGTTCATTCAGAGACTATCGAGTCTCAGAGTAGCTCATCAAACACAGCTTATATTTCAATTTTTCGACACATATCGATATTTTGAAAATAATCTGCCCTCTTTTTCACTGAATTGACTGACCCATTTGGTGAAGAAAATGGCAAATCACCCTCCAACTATCGATATCTTCCAAGAAATTGAAATATATCTAGCTTCTAAAGGAAAAAATAAATGCCTTTAAATTAAAATATTTAAACAACCAAGAATTTTCGTTTAAAAATATACTTCTTTTAGCCTAGATCTTCGATCAGTTAATATGTATCTGGCCTCAGGAGCTGAGGTCTTATTCTGATTTTACGGAAGAATATGGTGTAAAACAATATTTAATCTGAATTTATCTGAAATTTTAAATATAAAACTTTGTCATCATTCGTAATGATATAGCTACATCTTGCAAAATAACAACGGCTCTGTATCTTCTGAATCGTTCTGTCTGTTAAGATATTGTCGCTTTGCAAAAATGATCGTAGAATCTGCTGTGACATTTTTTGATTTTTTATTTTATCACGCATGAATCCAAATAAACCGCTAGTGGACAAACCATCCTGTCTGGCTGCCCGCTGTTCACTTTCGTTATTTTTTGGCAAGTTTTTTATGAGACTGGCAAAATCATGATATAAAAGATTAGCTACGTGGTAAGTCATGATATAAAAGATCAAAATCATGATATAGAAGATTAGCTTCTGCAGCCCTCTTTTTAAATCTGGCATCGATTTTTGTGCCTAAGTATCATTTTACTTTCGTAGGGAAAAGTGTTTTCTGCACAGGATCCATGAGTCATCTATAAAACGCACTCTCTATTTCTATCAATGTTTCTACAGATTAAAAAAAATATATATTTCACATATAATTGGTACATTTTGAGAGATAGTCACATATTTGCTCCCGGCAAGTTTTTTTGTTGTATCTTCTAAATTGGACAAACTCTTTTTCATGTCTCTTTGTAGTCTCTCTGCTCTAGGAGAGGGTCGAAAAGGTGAACCTGCATACTGTTAGCTGTACACAATCCACTGTTCTACAAAGACTTTCTATAGTCTATGTAAAATTAAGTTGAAATTTACTACTTTCCTTGCTACTTTAAGAAGAATAGCTGAAGACAGAGCCAAATTTCAAATTGAGTAATCGTTCAGCCCCAATATGTTCAACCTCAACACCATCTGTACTATACGAGTGTACTCGAGTGTTTTCGGTGGACATGATGCCCCACATCAAAGCACTGACATTGAAGTCGCCTTCGACGATGGCAAATTTGACGACTATGTTACGGAGAGTGTCCTCCACTCTCCAGTCAACTGAGCTTATCTGGGAATTCCTGGACTGAACCAATTGGACAAAAACTTAGAACATAGAGATATAAGGAAATGAAACAAGCGTATACATATACGAAATTTAGTGAAGCATTTTTACTACAAAGGTAAAATCTATAAATAGAACAAATCGAGAGAATTGCTACCTCAGATATTCCCCTTGGTTTCCCCGATACCTGAGCTTTTGTTGTTGCTGAGTAAGTAATTGTCAAATTCGCGTGCACATGGCCAACTATTTTTCTCCATCTATCTCACTCTATCTTTCTGTTCGGCACAGTAAGTGAATGTCAAATTCGCTTACTACTACTAACAATTTGCCTAGGCAAATTGCTTCACTTCTCACTGCCATTTTCATTTCCTTATATCTCTCTCTTCAGAGGACAAAACTAATCACAAACGAAAGTTTTCTCTCCGTATTTCACCCATAGGTAAGTCTCACCACAGCCCCATCACGGATACTTGCGCTGAAAGTGTCTGCAATCCAGATCATCGCGTATACTGTGGCATCAAAATTCATGCATGTACTCGTATTTAACAAAGGTTATATCGTTTCTATGCTATTGAATTTTAAACAAATCGTTATGCACGCAGAATAACTTTGACAAATTTCAATCGATTTGAGATACTTACAGTAGTACGTTTTTGGCAAACTACTTCGATGGGCACTGGAAACTGATAGCTCAGTTCAGTTCAGCTCACCTTATGAGAGAGGCCTATCACGAATTTATCACCAATCACGATACTGAGCTCATCATCTTAGTAGGTTGTGAAAGTGTTATCTATTAGGGCTCATATTAAAGTAAATATTTTAAGTAATCTACTAACTATAGTGTGAAAGTGGAATCGAATTGAACTTGATCTTTGAAATTAATTAAACAAAGTGACTGAAATCATAAAATTTTACACAAATCCACTCTAAAGCATTTCAAAAACATTCAGTCATTCAATCAAATTACTTAGGACCAAAAATCACTCGTTCGAAGTTTTAATTCACCAAAGTTTACTAAAATCATACTCCATTGTGGACTGTCTGGACTCCATTATTTCAACAAAAACGAGTTGGTACCTCCCATTTTCAAATGCATCTTAATAAAACGACCAGCTGCCAGTCAAGGATAAGCAAAAGTAACTTCTTCTGACAAGTCTATGTTGTAGATGCACCACCCACTAGCTCTTCGTGTATGACAATTCACTGGCCTATCTATATTTAGATTCTCTGTTTTAACGTACTCGTATATACATATGTATCTTTTTACTTAAAGTAAGAATTGAATCTTTGAAGTTCAATCTGGCAGTAGTCATTTATCTGTCGGTGGATAAGTGTGAATATGTGCAACGGAATATTTGTGAAAAATTAATGTGCTACGTTTTTTTTTAAGTTTTAATTTAGTAATTGTGAAAAAATTTGTGGAAAAATTGAAGCATTGTGAACATTAAAACAAAGACAAAGCAATTTATAATTGGTGCATCATAAAAAACATCAACAGTTTCTGAATTTACTGAAATCTAATAAAATATAAAATAGTTAACCTTAAGCTAAGTGGACTTTAGACACTAGAAACCAGTTGAACACGATTACAAGGATTTCAATTCACGCAACTAATTTGAAAAGGTATATATTACGAGTAAAGTTTTATTATTTGAGCCACTGAGATTGTATTTCATCGGAAAATATGCATAATAATTTATTGTTAAGCTCTCAACAAATCTTACCACATTTCTTTGCTTTTATGCATCAAGTAATTTCCAACCTAAGTGTTTTCAACATAATCCTTAAAATGAGCTCTTGAGTGTAAAATTTTCAGAATTCTTTAAATCACTAGCTAAATAATACACTGCAAACGAATAATTTAACTCCATAATATCGCACAAGTGAGATTCTTTGAATGATTCAATTTTTTAGAACTCCTCTATATGTGACATCTGACCCTTAATTTGCAAGGTCTTAAAATGTCATACGAATCACAAGTGGGTAGAGCGAGTATAAATCATATTAAATGCATAAACATTTAATACTGAAACAGAATAGGTATATAGAATACAATATGTTTGTGTTATAATTAAATATTTTTATCTTTTGTTTGTCCGCAATGTTGGCCCGAGCTATTTGCGTTAAATTCTTTTCTATTCTTTTCATATGATGTCAATTTGGGTTTGGGTTAACTCAATTGAATAATTTCATGCGGATTGACAGATTTGATTTGGCAGTTTATGTTTGATTCTATTAAATATATTGATACGCTTACATCTTTACCATCTGCTAGCATTTTCTTTTTGTGGTGTCTTTTTGACATATTTTTCTTATTTTTCCATCCAAAAAAATAGATATCTTTTGCGCAATTTTTACAGCAGAAATTAAGGCATAAGATATCAGCAGAAAACCCAGAAACAATACTTTTACCCATTTTTTCTCCATTATTCTTCATCGTTCTAGCCGTCACTTCATTTAATATTGAAAATCACCTACCTGTTAAACTACTGGCCATTCCATTTTAAAACTTTTATGATAAAATAAGTATACTTTAAGCTTTCTTTTGTTATAAAAATATACAAAACTAGCTCGGTCCAAATCATTCAAATTACGAGTTGAAGTGTCTACTTCCGGTTTCACACAGGAAAAAAATTTGTTTTTCAAATCTAATTGCAAAATTAAAAACAGCTCATTTTCTATATCAACCAGTGTGTTTAATGTTTTTTAGATTTTGTTTTGAATCTCAGAATCCGCTTCTAAAAAACCTTTCATCAATTTCGTCAATTATTCAGAAGCCCATAACTCGGCAACTAAACCTCATAGAAACAAAAACTTGTGCATCCGCGTTCATATTCTCTAGAAGTAGCATTAAGCACAATATGAACGAAATGCAGATCCTCGACTTTTTTCCGCTGTCCACGTGAAATGCCCCCTATTCTAGATGTATTGCATCACTATATACGAGTTTGGAGTGATTAATACTACGAAGTTATTTAGTTACTTGTCACACATAAAAAAATGTGTCAAATTTCATTTTGGCTTTATTACTGCTTTCCTCAGAACAATTATTTCTAAAGATGGCAACAACTCTGATGAAGTAGCTGACCAACTATCACAGTAAACTTGGACCGAGTAAAACTAAAAGGTGTAGTTTTAGCAGAATAGTCTTGATGTCCTCAATTTTGCAGCGTTGGTGCCCAAGCTCGGAATCCGAACTATTACAAAACAATAATAACTAGGATAATTTAAGTTCCACATCAAATCATTTATACATTATTGAACGTTGACTTTTTAATTATAAGATTATTCTTTGGGCCATAATATTCTCCTGTCCAAATTACAGCAACTTGGATTTTCCTTGCCCATAATACTATGGCTTGAGTTCTATCTTTGTAATCGATCCTGGCATTTTCCATGCAAGTCCTGCCTGTCAACTCCCTCTAACCCTAAAATTATGGTTCTAACCCAAAAATTGGGCTACTAAAAGCTTGTGCTAAATACTAAAAATGTCACGCAATGGTCTAAAATACCTAATCCACTGGCTTATAGTTATATAATCAATGACCAAATACTACACTCCCATCCACGTGTCAGGGATCTTGGAACCATTTTTGATGGTGAACTAAGATTTGATCTACACATCTTCGGTATTGTCAACCGTGCCTCTAAAATGACGGGCTTAGATCGTCTTAGACCTTTTGCCAGATTTAAACCTGTCTGGTCTCCGCAGCATGATAAAGCAGTGGAATCAGTTCACATAAGTTTATTCGAAATCTATTTTACAAACATAAAGTTCCTTACTTGGAATACTCTGGTCGATTGAATTTAATTAATCATCAGCTGTTGTTTACTCGCCATATTTCCTATATCAATGTTTGTTTGTGTTGACATACAGCTCCGTAATCCTTCCCGCGAGAATTGGCGCTCAGAAACGTTTGCAGTGCCATTTGCAAGGTCTTCTACTTATTCTCATTCGCCTTTGCCTATACTAGGAAGCACAATACTATGTAGTTTGGTCTTCTGCCTCAATCCGCCTCATCTTTCAAACTAGCTTTAAGCAACAAAACCGCCAACATATAATTCGAATTTTCTCAATGTTGATTGCAAATTAAAAAACACCTTGCTAGATGTTTGCGCGCATCTTTTTTCATGTCAGATAACTTTGAGGGAATTTGGTTCTTTTTCCACCGAAAACCCATCACTGGCTCCCCCATAACAATTTTTTTTTTGTAAAGATTATCCATGGTCCTTTAATACCCATTATCTTTGTGAATATCCAAATATGATATTTTTAAAAAAGTAGCATCTTTTCTTAACTTGAAGTAACATTCTCAACTAATAGTGTTCATTACTACTGAACAGTGATGAGCAGTGTAGACGCAACCAAAGTCGTTAGTATCGCGTACATTCACATGACCTGGAATTTAGGGACCTCTTCCTGCTGATAGCTGCTGATGTCTCTCAGCCTCAATTGGTTTCATTGATTTTATCCTCTTAGAATATGAAAAGATACGGCAGCGTATCTTAAAAACGAAGGGGTTTTGAAGTTATCAGTAAAGTACCCCAACTCGGCAATGATTTTGAACCCATTGCTAGTGTGGGTTCTTTGCGAATGCTTTCTAAAATTTCACGAAATTGATACTGATTGCAGATTAGTTTTAGGGAAAGTTCCTGTTTTAAATTTCTAAAAACAAACAAAAATTTGTCGGTTTAAAAAGGAACCATATAGCTATCGAAATACTAATGGTTTGATGAATATGATGAATTAAAGGATATGTTTAGGGTATGTATGTCATACAGTGGCACCCAAACACTGTTTGGTTTCTTGCTTCCCAAAATTACTCTAATCCCTTTTCAAATCTACCCAGTTCTTTTTTACATTGCCAACCAAGTTTAATATAGAAAAACCTCGTGCTCAGGTAAACTACAAGGTTAAGCTATTCACCTAAATTGTTTTCAACCAAACTCGGTTTATCCCAGAACGCTTCAACATTCATTTTCTCGCTTTTATTAGGTCTGTTTCCGTACTTTCAGCAAAGTGCAGCAGTAACAGAATTTTACAGCTTGATTATTTTTGTGGTGGGGGAACATTTGGAAAAGTACAGAAACGCGCTGCTGCAACTTGCTGCAAGTAGGGACACGATATCGAAAGAAAGTATCGATACTTTTACGTGAAAGTAGTATCAGAACCAAGTATTGATATAAGTCCCGTACTCATTGCGTCAGTACTGATATGAGTAAGTATCAAATGATACTTACTATAGTCAGTCAGTTTAGACTTCCAACGAAGCCAGAGATTTCAATTATAATGATAGGGCCGGGAACTGGTCTGGTGCTGTTCCGCGACTTTGTTCTCGGGATTAAGCACACAAAATTTACGTCAGACATTCAGATCTAATTGGTTATTTATTGATGAGAGCACATGGGTGGGTACGTTTGCTTCACTTGATTATCCTTTTCCATTACTCATTAATTCCGTTCTTGCAGCGACGCCAAAAATATGGCAATCGATGTAAGAATTATTCTGCTCAAAGTCATCATCCAGCAAAGGAAATAAGTCAGAAGCCGAAGCACAACGGTTTATCAAGAAAATGGAGGCTCAAAAGCACAACTCAGTCGACGTGTGGAGCTAATCGCAACTATTCCATAAAATTTCGTTTTGTTTGCTCGCTCAAGACGGGAGCAAGCAAACATCATTCCTTGAGTCGGATTAGAAACATTAAAATAATAAATCTATTAAACTAAACTAGATAAAAGTTAATTTTGAAGAGGAGATAAGCGATGATAAAAAACAGTGATATGATGAGGATGCGTACAGAAGAACAGATATTGTTCACGAGGATTGTTGCACTCTCAAGTCAAAAATGTGCCTTTTTACATACACATATATCACTTTTGAATCTAATTTAATCACATTGTTATTCGTGCATTGAGAGGACATTAGGATGTGAAAGTCGAAACTAATTATAGTGTACCAATAATGTCCCCGTATAGCAGCTATTTGAAACGCAAGTGATAAAAAACAATACATTTTTGCAAGAAATTTGAAAAAGTTTTAATGCAGATTTATTCATTAAACATTTTTATTTAATTTAAAAACAGAAACTAATCCATTTCAATTATTCATTACAAAGTTATTAACTAAAATAAAACAAAGTCAACAATATGCCTTCAATAAAGTCTTCGTACGTCTTCAACGAAACAGTTTTTGAAAAATCTTAAAAACTATAGATATATTTTTTGTTAATATTTAATTGGGTTTTAGGACAGTGTGGTATCAATTCTACAAGTATTTTTGCATAGCTTGGCTCTATTTTTGCCCATTTCTGCTAAAGAGCTTGTTTCAACTCAGGTTTTGAGCTAATATGATGAGCCCTGATCCTTTTTTAAGGCATGTTCCGCATGTGCTCAATGGGATTGAGGTCAGGACTTTGCGGCGGTGTTTTAAGCAAATGTAGAATTTTGTACGCCAAGAACATCCTAGTATTATGAGCCATGCACTTAGGATCATTATCTTGTTGAAAGTAAAAATCCTTCGATTCACCCAATTTGTCAGCACTTGGCTGCAAGTTTCCTTTGAGAACTGCAAAATATGCCCAATGATCCATGTTTCCTTCAATTATTTCTAAGTTTCCAACGCCACTGGCAGCCATACAGCCCCATACCATTACGCCGCCGCCACCGTGCTTTACAATTTTCATGGCGTTTTTTGGGTTGTAAGATACCGCTGGCTTTCTCCACACTTTAAAAGGATGTTCTTGGCGTACGAAATTCTACATTTGCTTAAAACACCGCCGCAAAGTCCTGACCTCAACCACATTGAACACATGCGGAACATGCTAGAAAAAAGGATCAGGACTCATCCTATTAGCTCAAAATCTAAGTTGAAACAAGCACTTTAGCAGAAATACTTGTAGAATTGATGCCACACTTCCTTAAAACCGTTATTAAAAATAAAGGCTACCCAACTAAATATTAACAAAAAATGTATCTATAGTTTTTAAGATTTTTCATAAACTGTTTCGTTGAAGACGTACGAAGACTTTATTGGAGGAAAATTGTCGACTTTGTTTTATTTTAGTTAATAACTTTGTAATGAATAACTGAAATGGATTAGTTTTTGTTTCTAAATTAAATAAAAATGTTTAATGAATAAATCTGCACTAAAAGTTTTTCAAATTTCTTGCAAAAATGTATTGTTTTTTATCACTTGCGTTTCAAATAGCTACTGTACGGGGACATTATGTGTAGCTCAGTTTAGAAAGATGGGTCGATTTCCATGTAAAAAATTTTCAGTCACATGTCGATACGATACCACCATCAAAGTATTGATATGAGTAAAATATCGAACAGTTTCGATTCAAGTAAAATTTTACTTGGTATCAAACGAAAGTATCGATACCGTACTAATATCAGTACTTTCATCGTGTCCCTAGCTGCAAGTAAGAAGAAGACACTAAAAGTGACAGCTGCGTTGATTTGAATTTCGAAAAACGTTCTTGCGGACATTTTGAGTGTCATGATCACAGCCCACACACCAGATGAAGCCATCATATGCATTGGAAACACCTTGTGAACATATCCTTTTCCATCTACAAGATTATCATATTTTGCTCGTGCGCAATTATGAGTTCCATTAATAGATATAACAGGCTCTATTAATGGAGCCCATATCAATATTGATCCGCCTGCGAAACAAAATTTATAATTCATCTATATTATTATGCCTGCAAAATAAAAGAACAGCATATTCCCGCCAACAATACATTTCATTTTCAGTTGCAATGACTAACAAGTTCAAAGTACAAATCAGTTTTGTCCTTATTAAAACCTAGCCTCCACCGAAGTCGATCATATACAAATAAGTGCACACCATGCACTAAATATCCACCATTGGATATTTTGTAATAGCAATAAAAACGTTGTGCGAGAAATATATTCCGTTTTCATTGGAATATTGCACAGAAAAGATTTTTCTTCGCGCGCTCATTTGAATATATATACATTTCAAAGCCTCGCGCCAAGCCCATCGTAGTCGATTTGACAAGCTGCAGCAAAATGCCTCAGCTCAGTTCGGCTGTATTTTTCTACAACTTTCTGAAAGAGGGGAAGCGATGACGTCAACAAGATTTTATTTACAGCAAAAGTACGGAAACGACTTGCTGCGAATCTATTATAATATATTATAATAGATTCAAGTACGGAAACAGACCTATTTATATAGCTTGAAAACTTCAAATCTTCAGAGTCATCACAAATTAGATACCTTTCGTAGTTCAGAGTGTAAAGTAGATTGAAGCTGGCAGTTAATACTGCTAGAGAGAGAGAGGAGATTTGGTTGGCATATAACAGCAAAATTAAAAAAAGGAATTTATTTACTGGATGACAAAATTTATCATTTTGTGAAAATTCAGTGAGTTGCTTTATCATTGTACAGAAATATAGGTTTCAAATAAAAATGATTCAAAATGATACAAATGTATCAAAAGTAGGAACCCTGATTGTTAGCGGTTCGGTGCGTGAAAATCGGCATAACTGTAATTTACCTCAAAGCTATGACTCAGCCGGAAGATTTCTCAATTGACTTTGAGGCACCTAATCTGGTTTTCCTCGATATCATGCCCAGTTTGGATTTTCTGCAGACCAAGTGGAAATAGATCAAAAAGCTTACGCCTCACACGCGCCATCTAAATACACTTCTTTCCTCCAGAGTGTCCTAAACTATTTCAAAAAGCATTACTTCTAATAAAAAATCGCCACCAACATAAAAAAAAACGAGAAAATATTTGATGGTAACTGGTCTATTTACATAACCGATCGTAGATAGCACTGTACTGTGGTGAGCTTAAGCTAGAACTACACTGGTCTCACGTAACGTGAGCTCTAGAGATGGGAAAAACGACTCAGTTTAGTGTGTCGACACACTTCGACTCACTCATTTGGATGAGTCAATCAGTGTGAGTCAATCAATTGTGTCAATTCGTTTTTGATTGATGTAAAATGTAGTTATGAAAAAGGATTATGCATATGATTAGTATTTTTTCTATTTACCGCTTATACATGGCCATGAAAAGGCGACAAAGAAAGTTAAACGCACAGAAAATTTCCCAGTATTTATTTTAATAAGTGTCTTTTTTTTTGTTTTGAACATTTAAAAAAGATTTTTACTAGGATTTTCACATACTAGGTATAACTAGTACAAGTACAAAAAAATACATGTTCCAAAAATACTAGCAAGTATTTTTTGAAGTATATTATATATACTATACATACGATTTGCAGTGATGTAATGAAAAGGTATCATCCCTCCAAACCTCCAAACACAAGGTTCCCAAGCCAGAATGGTAATGGTGCAAGATAATCTTCAAAGGATACTGAGTCATTAGTCCGCGCAGCTTGTCCGTAACGTTCCAATGGTCGGCCATTTATTTGGCAAATCTTTGAAAATTCAATCAATTTAAACGATGAAATTTTAATTCAAACGATGAAATTCAATCAATTGAATTTGATTTTCATTTTATTATAAGCACAAAATATCTCCTGTATTCGTTCAAATTACCAAAGTAAAAAAATTTACTAAGATAGAACAAACTAATCCTGTTGCCATCTATATGGCTTTTGATCGATCGATGTCTGATACCAAACTTTTCTTGGCTAATCTAAAACAGCCGGTTTTCCACTTCGCCTCACTGAAGCATGAAGTTAAACGAAAATTTTATTAAGAAATGATAAAAACAAAATGTTTCGCCTATTAAACATGCACCCACTAGGGGGCCAACCTCTTCGGTAAGGCTGAATATGAATCCAGGGGCATCTTAACTCCCGCGGTCTCGTAAATTTTACAACCCCGGTAGGGTTGGAGACACCCTCGTGGCGACCTGCAGTCACGAGGAGAGCCTCAGCACAGCCCGATAAGCCAACTGGCGAACCAAAAAGGATCTCAACCTTTTCCTCCTTAGCACTTTAAGTGCTACTTTCAGTTTTTCCAGACGGTTTTCCCGCGGATTTCATTTTGCCGTATCTTCGAAACTAGGCCGCTTTTTCACAGACTTGTATGAAAATTTGACCCGAAACAACTCAGAAAGGTCCCCGAATTCATGCTAGACCAAAAAAATAATTTTGGTAAAAAAGAACGTTTTCACCCAATTTCCCCTATTAAAATTTTTTCTCGCCCTTAAAATATCACTATTGTACTCTCCGACCATTTTCAATCATCGAAAGTGCCGTAAAGGCAGTTTTTGCCAAACTATGGCCAAAAAACCCCTGATTCCCCTACAAAACTGAAATTTTTGTATCGCAGAAATAGATCTTGGCCCGTTATGTCCCAAACCACTCCCACCCAAAATTGGCCGATTTTGTTCGATTTCAGCTATCTTTGCCCTAGAAACTTTTTGAATATTTGAATAAAATACTTGCAAGTACGAAAATACTCGCAAATACGAAAACACTCGAACCTAGTATTTTTGAATTTCATACTAAGTACTGATTGTCCCAAAAGAATACCTGTTCCAGTATATACGCTTAATCTCTAATTATAACCTAACTATGACTAAATTCCAAAATTTGTGAACAATAAACATTGTTGCTTGTTATATTTATATGATGCTAATCACATGAACATTTTATTTATTTATTTATTTATTTATTTATTTATCTACCAAACAAGGCAACATAACAACAAGAAAACATAATACAAATCTTAAATACAATTAATCATAAATATACAATACAAATTGTCCGTAAAAAAGATACAATACATCACAAATTTTGTACCAGTTATTCTACATTATTTTAATTAAATTTAGGCTAGTAACGATGGAAGTTAAGCGGGTTCGGATGTGGAAAGGGCTTTGGACAAGTTATTTTTGAAATTTGATTTAGTAATCCCCGAAGAGTAGTGGCTGCTTATAGAATTGAATATCCTACAGCACCTATTTATGGGCTCATTATATGCATAGGTAGTGTGATGACTGAATTCATTGAGCAGATTTGCATATCTGGTGCGTCTTGGTCGGTTATTGAAAGTAATTTTACTAGAGAGATCTTCAATGATTACCGCACCACTAATAATATCAAATGTAAGGCAAGCGCTGAACAGAGTTCTTCTAGAAGAAAGAAGACTCAAATTTAGAAGACTCAGTCTGAATTTGTAAGATGGGAGATTTTGAAAATCTCGTGGGTCATAGAGATTTCTCAAAGCGAAAAGTACAAATTGTTTCTGAACAGACTCAACTCTATCGCTATGTAGCTCGAAAGCAGGGTTCCATATAATGCAAGCATATTCTAATAAAGGACGTACTAGGGTGGTATATAATGATTTGGTAACCCATATATTTTTAAACTCTTTAGCGCGTCTCTTTATGAATCCAAGCTGTTTATTAGCTCTGGCAAGGATTTTGTCATAGTGCAAATTGAAGCGCATCTTGTTATCCAATACTACGCCAAGGTCTATAATATGATCGACCCTATTCAATTTGAAGTCGTTAAGGTAGTAGGAATACATCGTGGTTGCATGCTTACGAGAAAAACTTATCACATGGCACTTATTGATGTTAAGATTGAGATTATTCACATCGCACCACTGTTCGAGGGATTGAAGCTTTGATTGTAGAAAGGTTGCATCAGACTGCGAGTTTATGATGTGATAGATTTTTAAGTCGTCTGCATAGAAGAGATGCGGTATACCAAGCAGTATCTCAGACACATCAGAAATGAAGATGTTAAAAAGCAGGGGGCCTAAATGACTGCCTTGTGGTACTCCAGAAGATGCCAAAACTTTTTTGGACAAGTGGCCTTGAAATTTTACGAATTGGGTTCGATCGCAGAGGTAAGACTGGAGCCAGTTAAGAAGAGAACCGGAAATACCAAAGTTGCGAAGTTTTTGAACCAGAGTTTGATGGTCAACTCGGTCGAAAGCCTTACTAAAGTCCGTATAGACTGCGTCAATTTGGTTCCCTTTTTCCATTTCACAGAGCACAGTAGAAACTAGTATCATGAGGTTGGTGGAAGTCGATCTACCCCTACGAAATCCATGTTGTTCCTCATTAAGAAGGGGGTCGATAATGCGAGTAAGATTATCACAAACTAACTTCTCGAAGAGTTTGGGGATAACAGATAAGATAGCAATTCCTCGATAGTTATCGACTGAACGTTTATCACCGCTTTTGAAAATAGGTGTGAGGTATGAGGATTTCCAGAAAGACGGGAAGACACCAAGAGACAGGGATTTATTGAAAACCATGTGCAAAGGGGTGATTAATTGGTCTGCACATTGGAGCACGAAGAAAGGAGATACTAGGTCCGGGCCAGGTACTTTGCCAATCTTTAGTTGCAGAATAGCATTAGTAATAGCCTGCCTTGTAAGGACAAACCCTTCGATAAGAGATCTGGCAGCGTGTCTAGTAGTGAAAGTAGGGATCTTCGGAGAGCAGTAAGTGTTTTGAAAATGGTCGGCGAATAAGCTACAAATGACTTGTGGACAAGACGAAACCGTGTTACCACGAAACATAGAACAAGGATAGCCAGTGGTTTTACGTTTTAAATTGACGAAATCAAAGAACTTTTTCGGGTCAGTGAGTATTTTTTCCCCCGTTGAATTAACATAGAGCTCATACGCCTCGCGAGATTTGATGGAAAATTCTTTGGATAGCTCATCATATAATCTTATTTGATCCTCCTGGAGAGAGCCTCCATTTTTGATTGCTTTATATAATTTGTTTCTATGGTTTCTGAGCCGCCTTAAATCATTGTCAAGCCAAGGTTCGGAGAGTTTTTTCTTCTTCTTCAGCTTTGGTACAAATTTGTGGATGGCGTTAAAGATTATTTTGTAAAAAGAAGACAACATTTCGTCTAAATCTGATGCCGATAGAGCACGTGTCCAGTCAATTGTGTCCAAATAGTTTTTAATGCTTAAGTAGTCAGCATTTAGAAAATCAAATACAATTTCATTATTGTATGACTGGGTGAAAGAAATATCTGTAGTGGATAGCTCAATTGTAAAAGCGGAGTGATTCAGGGTGTTAGAGAAAAGATTCTCGGCGTCAATAGTTGGACTAACCACCACTTCGTCATAAAAATCTGAGAAGATAAGGTCTAACCAATTGCCATTTTGGTTAGGGATAGGGATAATTTGTTGTAAATCATTGCCATAAAACGTACTTATGAGGTTAAAGTCAATTGAATCGCTAAGGTTAATTGGAAGAAGGCGGTTATCATTTTCGTCAGGAATAAAACTGATTTTCGGACGATTAAAATCACCAAAAACAATTATTTTGTCTTCTTCGTGCAAGGAAGCTGTTACGGCAGATATCACGTCGCATACGTCATTGTAAGTAGTTTCATCGGAGTTAGGAGGGACATAAAAGATACCAATGTAGAGGTAATGCTTATCGAATAAAACTCTGACGAATTTATGTTCGAAAGATTTATGAGAACTGGTCACAACGAGTTCGCTGGGGAGGGTATTGTGAATTGCAATAAGAACACCACCACCTCTCGAAACGCCTGTAAAAAGGTAGTCGCGATCAGCTCTATAGATGGTCCAATTACTGTCAAGAATTTCTTCGTTAGCGTGTGAGTCGTTCAACCACGTTTCGGCGATCGTTAATATATTAAAATGGCAAGATTTCGCGTCAATAAAAAGTTTATTTAATTTGCTTCTCATACCACCGCAATTGTGGTAAAGAAACCTAGGGTAACTAAAAGTAGCTTTCATGTTAGGAGAAATATTTTTTCTGGTCATCGCGAGATTTTTGTAAGAGCGAAATATGTTTAGAATTAACATAAGAGCGATAAGTCAAAAGATCACGTTTAACCTGATCCGGAGACATTCCGAGTTCTTCGTGGTAGCGGTTAAAAATAAGGCGTAAAGAGTCAAGGTCGGTGGGAAGACCCTCCTGTTGAATCATAACTTTAAGGTTAGTCTTCGTTTTCCCTTCGAAGCAAGTGGCATCATGTGCATCATGCATGTATGCGAGAAAAAGACGGACATTGTCATAAATTTTATGATCTCTGAAACGAGACAAGAGGTACCTGCCCTCTAATTCTTCATTAGAGTTTATGGTAAGCTTTACGACAGGAGGAACAAGTGGGTCGAGAAATTTTGGTGAAGATTGGAGACTGACAGGAGTTTCTGGTATAATGATTGAGCCAGATTGCGATGGTATCAGATCCTCTCCACGGACAAAATTAGCATATTTGGATGACGGCCTGCCTTCAGGAGCACTTGCTTGCATTAACGCTCCATTGGGTGCGGAATCCACTGTTTGTAAAGAATTAGCCGGCTGCACACTGATAGAGGATTGATTATCCGTTGAAACAGTAGAAGGTAACGCCTTAGCGTCACTGTTTTTAGTGTGGTTATTTGAATTCGGAGGCGATTTAAAAGATAGTGAAGCTTGGGGAAGTAAAGGAGAGTGATTACGGGAGCTACGAATGGGAGAATAGCCTAAATACGTACTATTTTTTTGGCGATTATATTGTTGAGTTGGTTGTTTGGGATCACGTTTGTTGCATCTGTCAATCCAATGGCTGAATTTCATTCCATTCCAGGTATAGCTGTCAACTCCATTTCGCTCGTGGTTACAAAACATCCATCCATATTGACCAGGTACTGATAATTTGAAACATGTGTAGGATTTTCGCTTTTTACCAGGTATACGGGCGGTTAATGCAGCGCATTTGCAATTATCAATGCCCAACTCCTTCTTCAACATTTTTGAAAGCCAGGTTGCGTCAGCGAAAATAGGGGCTCCTTTCACAAAAAAGCTTTTGGTTGAAGATTTGTCTAAAGCAACAGCACTATCAACTAGCTTGAAAATTGCACTGGAAGTATTAGATGATTGTTGAGACCTTTTAATCCTATTGATTCTGTTGTCCCACTCTTCACGAGACCACGTGGTGCCGAATCTAGAAATCGGACGCTTCGGAGAATCGGAGGCTGTCGGTGCGGAGGTGGTGTTCAATAAAGTCGGTGGCTGCTCCAAGGATGCGTAAATTTCTGATTGAGCTGTTTGTATTATTGGCCCAGAACTAAGGGTTTCGTTCTCAGAAGGCTGGATGGCCAGTGTATTGATTTTTTCGGAAAGTGAGTTGAACCCACAGTCGAGGCTATCTAGTTTTTCGCAGATTTTCGCAAGGATTTCAACCACTAAATCATTGTTTAACACTGCATTATTTAAAACTGCATTATTTAAAACTGCGTTATTTAAATCAGCATTGCAATCACGGGACGATGGTGAATCTACACAACCAGTCATCTGATTATCAATAATCGTCGTTAATTTTTTGTCGAGTGCCGATATTGCATTCTCGATACTCTGGTTGTTGTGGTAGTTAGAGACTGCGTTCACAAGCCCATCAAAACATCTTGCCATATCTGTGAAACTACCAGTGCTAGCTGAAGATTGCACTAGCTGTTTAGCTATCAAGTTATCTTTGTCTGCATTGAGGTTTTCGATCCGACTGCTGATGTCATCGTACATACGTCTAAGTAATCCTTCAGTATTCTGGCAGTCAGAGCATATAAAGTGATCTGAGAGGTAGTTTGAATACCAATCTCTTGGCGCATCCATACATGCTCCATGCAATTTGCGCTGGCAGAAACCTTTGCGGACAACAGATTTAAATTTGTTATCGTAAGCGGTGCAATTTCCCAAGCAGCACTTATGATTCATGATTGTTATATTAATAGTAGATTATCACAAAAAGCTTAACAGTGCTTGCGTAACTACGCAGATTTTAAATTAACACCACAGCAGATAAGTTACAACTTGCAAACGTAAAACGTAAAAAGCTTCGTTTGTTGTAATTTAATTTAACACCACAGTAAATTTTAGCTTATTTTTCGTAAGCGTTTGCGTTTGCAAAGAAAATTGGGTCACTACACCAATATTGGTAAATGTTTGGGCACTTCACTCGTTGGTCGGTAAATTAGGTCAGTACGCGAATGTGAACTCGCGAATAAAAAAGACACAACAGTTACGAAAACAGAAGTCTCAGCTAAATTAAATTAATGGGGAGCGGAACAGAAACGCGACCGTTCTGACTGACTGCTGAATTATTTCCTACAACATAAATGTGGAAAATAGTTGCTTTCTTTGAAGTACTCCCCACTCACATTATTCTAAAACGTTACCTCAGCGAAGAAAAAATCACTCATAGAAACTTTTTCCGGAACGGTATATAATTGAAAAGTTTATCATTTTAAATTTATCAATGGTTAATGAATTTATGGACTAATGATCAATTAGAAACAAGTATCTTATCTAAATACACTGAACTTCACTGCATCGAATTGTGTGAAATGTACACTGATTTCAATATACACTTCAAGAGCTAATGAAAATCAAAAACTTTTTTATTTGAATTATAAATCCACTTCAACTCCCAGATATAACAAATAATCACAGCGATAACCATCCAAAAAAAAGCGGGCATACCCAACCATTTTCATTTCGCACATTCTCGTATTTTGAGGTTTTTTTCTTCATCAAAATATAATTGTTTCTGAAAATTTGCTCGAATATCCCTATCCAATATCTATACCTCTTATACTTCATCAATATCCTTAAAAAATTTCATTTCGATCGGACATCGCATTCCTGAGATAATCTCACTGCATCCAATCACAAAAAAATTGAGAAAGTCTACAGGAAGAAAGTTTCAATCAAAATCTTCATCATATGCACATATAAAGTGCACATATGTTCTTCCGCGACGGTCAGTTTCGATCATCACAACCAACCACGGCATGCTTGCACTGTACGGCATTACCTACAGCCTTTACGAAATTCATATCGCGGCACCGATTGACTTGCTTGAAAAGTGTCGAGCTCATAAACAAGCTCCTAATCGCATCAACTGATTGACTCGTTCTTGTGCTGCTCATCTCTAGCTCTACTGTCAGTGGCGTGGCGTTCATGGAAGCAAGGGAAGCATTGCTTCCCTTACATTTTACTGATATATATTTTAAATTAATTTATTTAAAAATCACGAGAAAAATCATGGACAGGAATTTTCTAAATAAATTTTCCCAAAAACTCATAGTGAACATCTTGCACGGCTAAGGTGGTAACACCACCGAATGAAAATATTGAGAGAACAAGACGGGTGGAAGCAACTAAAAAATTGCTTCTACGAGCATTAATTTCACTTCATGTAGACTGCATTGTGACGTCATTCAAAAAAATATGCTTGTACTGGCTGTTTGGAAGCAATGCAGAAATTGCTTCTTAGGGGAAATTCTCGTCTCAAGCGAGAAACTGAGAGAGAAGCCGCGTACATATGGTTGCTGTGGAACTTATTGTGACGTTCCCCATATAATTTGCTTGTGCGTATTTTTTTTTTTGAATGAGAATGTTTGCTGTAGTACCTACACACTATGTGAATTTTTGAATGAATTTGCACTACGAGATGTTTTAAGGGTTGCCAGAGACTGCTTGAATGTAGTTCGGTAGTGAAATTTGTGCTATATTTTACATATAAATTTGGTGAAGGTATTTTTAATTGGTGAAGGTAATTATTTCACCAATAGTTTAGAGTATTGTTGTAATTAAATTGATTTGAATTGTTTAGAATTGAGTGCGTAGAATTACTTTCTGGAATCGCATGATTTTTTAATTTTATACTTAAAATAGTGAGAGTGCAATCAAAAGGTTAATGTATTTATTTGTTCCGTAAATAGCATGGATTATAATTGCATAATTAGTGACCTTTTTAAATTTCCTTTTGGATCTCGATCTTTTGCGGATAAAAAGGAACTCATTGTTTTTTACTCTAATGCAAATTCACAGAGAAAATATTTTTGAATATTCTATCAACAATAAATCAGAAAATAGTTTAAAACAATTTTATAAATCAGTTTTTTTAGTTCGAACATTGCAAGTAATGAATGCAAAAGAGAATGTTACAAGAGCGCCCGCAGAGCGCAGTTTTTCTTCCTTAAAAAGGATTAAAACTTATCTCAGGAATAGGACAGATGAACAGTGACTAAGTGACTTGGCAATACTTTCCATAGAATAGGTTTTCTTAAAATAATGTTTGAGCGAGTAAAGTTTTCAAGACGTCATAGATGAGTTTGCAAAAAAAAAAACAAAGGCAAATTGCATTAAATTTAAAATAGAAGTATGCATGAATTTTCTTTTCAAATTTGATTTATAATAGATTTTTTTTTCAGCTGTAACTTCATTTATTTTAAATTTACTAGATTTTTTTTTAAATATAAATATATATGTTATTCGTTATGGGAATGTTGTTACTTTACTGTTATTTTTTATAAGTACTAGAATATTGAAATTTTCTTTATGCGTATAAACATTTAATTTGCATAATCACTGTGGTTGTTATTGTTGCCGTAGCTATATTTGCAAATGCTTTATTTACATAGCTTGCTGTTGCAACACAGCTAATTTATATGTTTGCCAATATTTAATTTTTGCAAATATATATTTAATGAAAAAATAATTATATATTGGTGGCATGCGAATTAGTACTGATAACAATACAGTATAAGTACTCTCACGTCCATGCTCGTAATTCATGGAAGCTTTTGTATTTGCAATGTTAAAAGTAGCTAACAAGAGGCGTTCCATTAATACGTAACAAATTTGAAGAAAACATAGCCAAAGTCAGTCATCGAAATTAACTAATTGCTTCCCTAAGGTAAACTATCACGCCACGCCACTGTCTACTGTGTGTACACAAACGTGTCGGCCAACACACGTGTTGAGGCTAGTGATTGCTTCACCAAACGCTCAACTCCGACGAGATCCGTGAGAGGCTCCGCGGCACGGAAATCTTCGCGCAAATGATTGCTTATGTGTAACGATTGACTCGCTCCTGTGCAAAACTGTCGAGCTCATAAACTAACTCATAATCACATCAACTGATTGCCTCGTTCATGTGCTGTTCATCTCTAGCTCTACTGTGTGTACACAACCGTGTCGCCGACACATTTTTTGAGCGCAAGTGATTGCTTCACCAAACGCTCAGCTCGCTCATACTGTAGTGATTGCTTCACCTGTGAAGCAGCTCGCTCAGTATAGAGTGTGTCGACACACGTGTTGGGGGCTAGTGATTGCTTCACCGCGATTGCTTCACTCACGTGTTACCCATCTCTAGTGAGCTCACGTTCTCTTTCAAGTAAACTGGTCGAAACAATCTGTTTGTAAAAATGGCCTACTGGCAAGGGTCGCAGTAAACGAGAATGACATTGTTCTGAGTAAAGTCGCATGTTGCAGTGAAAGGGCTAATATACATTGCACATCTGATCTTCTTATCTTCTTATGTCAGTGATTTACAGAAAATAGCTCAGACTTTCAATCAAAATGGTGATTGGTTAGATCTTATTTTTGCCAATAGTTAGGACCATGAAGTAGCTAATCTAACAGCTGAAGCTGAAAACGCTCTTGTCCAATACTTCAAAACTTCCCATTCATGAAATGTATTTGAAAACTTCTCATTCATACAATAACTCTATTGTAAATGGTTTTCAAAATGTTGATAAGATTCATTTGAATAACATTGACTAGACTAGTGCTCTATCAACTTTACAATTATACGTTGCAGTGACTTTATTTTATTATCTGGTTTTTGAAGCCGTTGGTAATACGTTCCTAAACTAACAAAAAAAAAATCTGGTGCCATGGTTTCATAGCACCCTGAGATACTTACGAAATCAACGAAATAAACTGTCTAGCAAAATAAAACCAACATTGATGTAAACGATATCAAGGGCCGATATAACATTTTAGCATTAGAGTTTTCAAACATAGTTCTCGAAAATATAAAAATTGGTCAAATTTTTGATTTCGTAAACATCAAAAGAAAAGCTCTCAATTATCCTACATCAATGTACAAGAAAAACGTCACTATTCGAGCTATTTGTGGCCTTTTTGCCAAACATTTTCAAGAATTTATTGTATGTGCAATATCTCACCTAATGCGCCTTGCTTCCAAATCTCTCAACATTATACTGCTGACGTAGTTGAACTAACAAGAGAGGGCATTACCAAAGCCATATAAGTTTTAGAAACCAATTCTCAATTCTTCACCATTCAAAATTAACGTAAGTAGAAGACTCTTCAAATCTTTTTTCAAATCTCAGCTCACAAATTATTGCAAAAATCTTATGCAATGATACCCACTGTTTATTACAAGAAAACCAGATAATGGAGAGACACCCACATACATACGTATAATAAATATAACTTTCATTTTCATTTCAGTAACAATAATGACCGCTCATTACTCGGACGAAGAACTTTTTGCTGACTATACCAGCAGCGAAACAAAAGACGATCGAAAGGAGCGGCGTTCACTTCGAACACCGAAATGTGCTCGTTGCCGGAATCACGGCGTAATTTCATGCCTTAAAGGACACAAGAAATTGTGTCGTTGGCGTGAATGTTGCTGTCCAAATTGCCAACTTGTCGTTGAAAGACAACGGGTGATGGCAGCCCAAGTGGCACTACGACGTCAACAATCATCTGAAGACTTAAATGGCAATTCGACCGCTGTACAAACAATTCAAGCACTTATCGCTCAGAAAAGGATCTACCAGAAACATTTGAAACATCTGCAACAATCAGCGGCGGCACGTGATCTATTTGAAGGTATGTACGTACAGAAAAACACAAAAGAAAATTTTTTTAAAAGATTTTATCTGCTAATGAAAGGAAAATTGTATGTAATCATATCTTGTTTTATTGCTATTTCTGAATGAAGGTTTTTATCGCAGAAATTTCGCCCTAAGTTTAATATCATTAATATATTTATTGTTGCGACAATTTCAATGGAACTTGATTGCTCTAAAACTTTACTCTTGGTTTTATTTTTTCAAAGGAAACCACGCCATATTTTTATTTTCTTGAAAGAACTTGAATTTCTCAATTTACACTTACCATTCAAAAAGATATTTTTGTTAGAAATGAGCTGCAAAAATGGCCAACGTTATTCCTTCACACCATCAATACACTTAAATCTAAACTCATCAGCTAAATGTATATATCATATTACCCAACAATTAAACACCGTCTTCTATTCCTTACAAAACTACTATCGGTTTTTCTTCGCCTATAAATAAAAAAAAACAATAAAAGTCTTAACTCATTACAAAGCGAACAACAACATTTTTGGCTATCGAATTCGTATTAATTTCCTTCGAACAACATCAATCATTTTCCCACTATTTTTTTAGTTATTTTACGTATTTTCAAAACTGAGCTGTAAATTACTACTTAAAAGAAAGGAAACACTTAAGGAAATTGGTTCCGGGTGTAAGTTTCATATAAAGTAAACAACACCCCTTGTAACACGTATGGTACTGTGTACGCGTACCAATTGTCGATTGTACTATGTTTTCTAGAAATTTCAGTATGTTTCGTATGTTTCGAAACGTGGAAAAAGCGAAATATATCGAGTCGAAATATTCTGAATCGAGAAACAAAAACGTAATGTGTAGGAAAAATCTCCGCATGAATATGGCTCTCGGGCAACATATGGTAGTGTTTATTTGTCTTGAAAACATCCATATCCTTGTAAACGCGGCTGCTCCAAAATTGAGATAATTTTGAGTATGAACGAACATACAAATGTGATGACACGTTGTACTCGTATAATAGGATTTGAAGGCATAATTTTAATGGATCGTACAGTCATAGAGAAATTAACTAATCTCTTTGAATATTTCAAAATTGACGGAATGTTTATTGATTCAAAATCATAGTAATAAACATGAATGCCTTAAAGACGTTTTAATGTTGATTTAAATTTAATTAATGTTTGTTGATTTTATTAATATGATTGTTCGTCATAGTATCTGTTAATATCGAATATCAAATGGGAATAGTATTTGTTTCTCTTGCTTGTTCTCTAACGTTGGAAAAGTATATTTTCAATTGCTTATCGCTGTTACGTACCTAAGATGAATAATAAATAGAATGATTAATAAAACAATGGACTAATTAAGATGAACATCAATTTGTATTCATAGTCTGTACGAATTACAGATTTTCTTTTATGTATCTTCGCAAATACAACAAACCATTCAAGGTTCATCAGAAGTTTTGGAAAAGCGTTTTGACCACTTTAAAAAAACATTGACGAAAATAATTCATTTATTTGGTCATATTTTATTAAAACGATATATTTTATTTGCTCTATTAATACACTTCTCTTTTCTGTCTTCTTCGTCACATCAGCTATCCAAATCTATTTTATGTGTCTTGGACAAAAATATATTTTGGGCGGCCCGGTAAGTTGAAAACTGAAATACATACTTTGGAAAACACTGTCATGTTTATTAAGCGTTAATAAGTTTCATTTTCAAGATTCCTAAATTCCCAAAAAAATCGCGAAAAAACCAATGAAAATTATGTTTTGTGGAATGTTATTCAAACTCTATACGAAACATACTTTACATAAAAATATCGCGAAAATCTTGGAAATCTTGAACAAGTCTGGATGAAGAAGCATATTACTGCTCCATTTTTTCGAATCTTTCTCTCAAACTACAAAAAAAAAGTTTTTTTATTCCGTTTTAAAGCAGATTTATCGCAAAACAATTAACAAAACTAGATAAATAAACTATAACTTTTTGTTTTTCATCAACATCAGCTGAAGCTGTATTCTTTGTTAGAAAGGTATTTCTGAAACTCACGTCTATCAGAACCCGCGCATTAACGGAGAATTTTTCACTCGAAAACTATAACGGAATTTCGTCTCTTTACAGGATCTAACTGCCAGAGTGTTGTGCCGTAGAGAATTTTCGATCGTATGAGAGAGGTGTAGATCTCTTTTTGAAGTAGGGGTAAACACTTGTCGTGGATACTTATAAACAATAAATTTGTCTTCTCTTGCGTTAATTTTTGTTTCCCATTTGGCGTAATACTGGCAGAGAGTGCCAACGTATTGCTGGAGCTTTATTGTTGTCATCCTTGGTTTGTGACCATCACACCACACCAAGAGTTCGCCAGGGTACAAATTAATCTTAGCATTGCGAGGGTTATTAATCGTGGGAATATTAGAAGTAAAAATATTAAAAAGTATGGGTCCGAAAATAGAGCCCTAAGTGACACCGAAATCAAGCAAAAAGAGCCTGGAGTTTTTTCCTTTGTGGGTTAGAAACGCCCATCCGTCTTGAAAAAAGCTGGAAATTAATTTTATAAGATATCTAGAAAAGTCAAGAGAAATAAATTTGCAAATCAGACCGTTGGTCCAAACTGAATCGAAAGCTTTTTTCATATCAATTAAGCAAGCCGTGACAAACTTGTCCTTTGCCTAGGACCTTTGCATGTCGGTTGTGAAGACCTGTGAGTCATCGATGGACCTATAACATCTTTTAAAGCTAAACTGACGGACAGAAATGATGTTCTTCCCAACAACTACTTATCAAGCGTTGAGTAGATTACTCTTTACAGCATGTTTCCTTACATTGCAAAGAAAAGAGATGAGTCTCATGTTGACAATGCTAATAGGAAGGATTTTGTCACGTCTCCAAATTCTAGGCAAGTAACCAATATGTATTTAAGCAGTTGTGGAAGACAATGGCAACCAGAACAAACAAAGATTAAGGAAGTTTCTTCATCAAATAACTTGATACATTGTCGTCACCCGCTGATTTGTTAGATTTAAGATCAGACGCCAGTATCTGGTGGTCCACTTAGTTTATGAAAGCATCACTGCCACTAGGGCAATCAGAAACGTTGGATGCAGAAAATTCAATTCAGGCAAGAACCTTCCCCACTCTGAACTTTATTTGACTTGCAAAGTCGGGATCTTCACTCAGTTTTTCACTTGCGAATAGCTAAGAAAAGTGGTATGCATTATTTATCACGTTTGATCACTGCTTTTTGAACACATAGTTTAGCTTGAGACTTCTTGTTCAAAAGTTTCCCAATTGATTTTCTTATAAGGGATGAAAAGCTGGGCTACGAGGCTAGAAAGTGGAGACCTCTTTCAGAAAAGAAAGTTATGTTGTAAAATCTAGGTATAAAGGTCAAAATTATGCACGCCTCAACTATGTATAGTTATAATCTCTAGGTATATTTACCTGTTGTAAATAACAGTAAAAAGCGATAGAAGAACTAAGTAAATTTAGTGACCAAGAAATTGAAAATTGAGCTCAGACGTACGTAGTTAATGTTCAAACAAAGATGAAGTAAAATATGCCGTGGTAGCTTTGAAATATTAACTAAACCAAATTAACTTAAAACCTAACAATTTTCCTTCATAAATCTGACAACATTGATAGAATATTCAAAAGTAATAGAAAGCGTAAACTCGACTGTTTTAATTTTTTTCCACTGGGAAATGGAAAACTATTAATGTTAAAGCCAACTGATAAACTCTCAGCTTTTATTTGCTTTTGGGAATAAAAGTGTGATTTCATTATAAACTTTTGAGACATTTAAATTTTAAATGTAAACCTCAGTGCTAATCTAATTTCAAATGAAGAAGTTATTGAAGAATAGGAGTGCGTACCTAAAAAAAAAAATCATAATTAAAAATAGCATTGTTTAATACATCGTAGAATCATTGTTTCATCTTCAAAATACTAATCATTAAAATAGAAGCACTTGTCACTTCTTCACTTTTTAAAACATTAAATTATTCGGATGCTTGTCTTTTCAGTGCTTCCAGTGATCTTCCTTTAAATTTGTGTTCATCCTAAGAAAATTTTTATTTCAAGCGTTTTTTCATACAGTGGAACACGAAATTCTGAATGTTGTGTTGGCAGATATGTGTCGTAGTAAACCATTTTGCCGCATGATCGTCGTAAATCAGGTTGTTTTTTGTTTACTGCATTTCACAACCGTTTCTTTGCTTCCTGGCGATGGTTTTAATTCACTGTAGTGTCGTGAAAACCACAATCGAATTCAATAATTAATCCCCTGTTTTGATTTTTTAACTGTTATATCAACTCACAAACACTTTCAAGTCCTTAAATGTTATGGATCAAACTTTACTGCAACTCGTTTCATGTTCAGATATTAAGTTGAGATTCTCTGACATGATCCCCGAGACATTCTAATTAGTCTCCTCCAACTCGTCAAAAGCTCTGTGATACTGAAACATGATGGTTTCGCCCACTTTTGAGTACTTTGGTCTTCTATGGAGATCAAGTAGTGCCCCCAGATTCATAAAGTTTTCCCTATAAACCTCTGAAAACATTCAAATCGTTTTCGCTTATGTTTGCTTCGACAGGGAACAGAATTTGATGAATGAGAGGTGGCCTTAGCACAACTCAGAACCAGACCGAAGTCCAGAACCAAGAGTGCTAAGGACCAAAAATTGAATGGCTGTTGCCATTCAAGAGGCAAATTCCAAAAAAAACAAATGCCCCGAGAGCAGGGTACCCTAGAAATGGCCGTGAAGGCCTCTCGTCCGCATTAGCGGTGTAACCGACCCTGACGGATGCTAGGGTGCCGCTTTGCTAGTTCGCTACGACTGGGGTGGATTCTTGAAACATGGAGTTGGTTTGCTCTCAGAAAACGAGATGCTACGTGTAATTCATCTGTCATTACAGTGTAGCTGCAAACGAGTATAATAAATATACTCAAAAAGGGAAAGGGGGCTTAGTTCCATAAAGGAAACTACCCGTGACTCTGCAACATGGACTGACTAACCAGACCCAGTGCATGTGTTGATGCACGGAGCCACAAACCTGAAAAAATTTTACGCGGGAAAGGGGGAGAAATACTGCCTCTCTTTTCGCAGTAACCCGGTCGAGGCAGACAGCCCCGGGCCCCCGATGGTGGTGGAGCCCTGACCTCCGATATCCCCCGATGGTCTAGGGTCCTCCACCCACTGACATTGGCCTTTATATATCAAAACGAAAAATGAAAAAAAAGAAAAAATTGGCCAATGTCCCTCCCATGAAAGAAATGCTGAAATACACAAAAACACTAGTTATTCATCGGCCAGCCAGGCCATACGCGAACCTGAAATGAGAAGTCTTCTCGGGCTTTTGGCTCAATAAGAAGGCCGAGGTTTAACACTTTAACAATTCATTTTTATTCATGTATTTAATAACTAATTATGTATGAAGCAGGCAAGGTTTTGAAATGTAGGATGTACTTCATATATATTGCAATCGAAGGGATTTGCAAAAGAAACTGTGACAAAAAAAAATAAAGGACAAAGTTTCAATAACAGTAATGAACAAGGTAGTTCCATAAATTATCTCTAATATGCAAAAATCCACGGGTGAAAACCAATGCTTGCAACATTCGATTATATTCCCCTGACATGTATATTAAGGAAGATTAACATGGTATTTTTTTTAATGTCTTAGCTACTTCGTTATGTGTTAGATACTTCTTGATTTCTTAATGCCGTCGATGCTGCTACTGCATATAGTTTTGCTTCCTTTTGGATTTGTTTTCCTTTTTTAATTACTCACACATAATCTATTTTATTTTTAAATTAACTTTCTTCTTTCAGTCTTGAACCTTGACTGGACTAGTATTATAGCAAAAAAAAACCCAGTTACCGCAAAGTACATTTGTGATAAATTATATTAACTTCTTATTTACTGGAATGATCCATACAGAAAATAAACGTTTTCTTAGTATCCATTGTTGCTTGTAATAATGTTCGATTTATATACATATTTGTTTATAATATAAATGTGTATACACATCTTAGTGATATTTTTTTTTTGAATTCGCCTCTTGAATGGCAACAGCCATTCCACTTTTGGACCTTAGCGCTCTTGGTTCTGGACCTCGGTCTGGCTCTGAGTTGTGCTAAGGCCACTGCAATTACCACATTTTTCTACAATGCTCTCGCGCAGACGCCGCTTGCTGTATTGACTAGCTAGAGTCTGTAGTAAGCATTTGAGCTTCTTACTTTTCCTCAAATTATTAAATAACGTAGGTTTGATTTTTGATTAAATATTAAAAAATTATCAGTTCACAGTTTTCAATTTGAAACTCAATTACGATGACGCTCATAAAATGCTTGGTTTCATAATTAGGTAGCCACATTAAAAATCTTATATATTTCACTTGTTCACAGTGAGCTGGACTACCATTCAATTCTTGAGAATCCTTGCTAAAAATTACATTTAGATCCAATTGAAAGAGTCTAGAGTAAGTTCTTAGATACAAAAAACTGAAAATTGCACATTCACAGTGACCAAATAAATTATCTAGATCTTATGATATTACATTTTTGTACAACGTATTAAATGCTCCTTTTGATGAACCGATTCTTAAAACGTTTTCACAAAGGCTTCCATCTATTGTAGTTCAAGCAGGTGTCAGGACCATTAATTAAAATATTCGACGAATTATTTGCGAAACTCACCCATGAAAAGATCAAAGCGATTAGGTAGTAGTATAAATGGATGAAGAAATATATTTAATTATGCATAATAAACTCAGATTGTAATTGATGTGCTTTAATTTGCATAGTTTATGAAGTTATTTTCTGTAAAAGTGTAAATGCTTCCTTAAGAATGTAAAATGGAACTTTGCTCCTTTTGTTCACCCGTTTGTACTTAATTATAAAAGCCTTTCATACGTATATCAAAGCATAGCAAATGGCACAGCCAATTAATTAGTGCTACGTTCGCACCGAACAGAAACCACTTGACTTCAATCAACTGATCGATTTGAGGTCAAATCAACCTGAAATTTTCTAAGTTTACCTTATATTTTTTTTACTAATGTTCGAAGAACATTAGTATTAAAATCGCTTCGCCGAAAATCGTCATATATATATATATATATATATATATATATATATATATATATATATATATATATATATATATATATATATATATATATATATATATATATATATATATATATATATATATATATATATCAGCAAAACGGTTAATAGAGATAATCTCTGGAGTGGCCGATCCGATTGAGCTGAAACTTTCGGAGAACATAGATGTATATAACAGGTAGGTCCATGACTTGCTAGAATTCAGATATCTTAAACTTTTTGGCGGCGGCGGGCGCATAAATGAATTTTCAGGTACACCTATATTTCCAAGCAGTGTAAATTTTTGTTAAAAAAAAGTACTAGGAATGAAAACTTGTTATGTTTTTTGTTTGTCTATGATAAAGAATTGAAAATGTTGAGCCAGGTGTAGGCGCTGAGTGCCTAAAAGTAGGCAAGGATTTTTTTTCAAATTTCGATTTGTCATAACTTCTAAGAAAAACAATGGATCGTCGTGAAATTTGTAGAGCGTACTGATGTAAGCTAGAATTTAACACACATGGACTTTCAAGACTGTGCGGGCAACTCTGTAGCTACAGCAGGCTCCTGAAAACAAATCTTTCAAATCATCGAGTCTCCTGAAAAATTTTTGATTTTTGAAAATAAATTCAAACTATTGATAAATTTTGACTTTTGTCCACCAGTCAAATAAAAATTTCAAAAATTCCGCGGTAAGCAAGAACGGCAACCCGTGATCAAATTACCTCTATTTTCAGCACCCAAAACTTCTGTTCACGAGAACTGACAATCGGATAATGCGATCAATATGAAATTTACAGAACATGTTGGCATTAACTAGGACCAGGTCTGATAGAAGCGATTTTTAAATACGGGCAATACTGTGGTAGTGGTGTCATTTGGAAAAATCACTGAGAAAAAAAATTGGTTTTTGGCCTATAGCTTCCGATTTAGCCACCAGATTTTAACGAAATTCACGCAGTAGGTGAACCTTACTCTAAGATAAATTCCATAGAAATTTGGTTGAAAAATTAGTATATGGACGGTAGCTACGGCAATTTTTGTCTCTTAAATATTGTAAATTTGCTCAGGAAAATAAAGGTTTTTCCCTATAACTTCCGATGCAGTGATGAAATCTAAACGAAATTCATGTGAAAAACATATCTTGTTGTGTTTCTAATTCTGTAGAAATTTTGTTGAAAAACCGTGAAAGGGTTGCCAGCTGTGATGCATTTTGTAATTTATTGACATTTCTTTATCGAGCGATGTTGTCATAAAATTTCCAAGTGGGAGTATCATTCCCACTTGGAAATTTTATGACAACATCAATGACAAATAACATCAAATATTTGCGTTTCAAAAATTTAAAAAGTTTGGACGATGGTAACCCTAAAATTTAATTCACTCCTATAACTTACAGCGCAGACATTCAATCGAAACGAAATTCATAGGGTGAGTTTAACACAAAGTGAAGCAGCTATGGTGCTAGCACATGATTGCCAGCACCGGACAATTTCGTAAATATCGCACCAACAGGTGCTTCCATTTTCTATTCATAAGCAAACTATTTACAATAAAATAAGCAACCGATATTTAAATATTCCGAGCTTTGGAAATTTTATTGTTGGTTACTTGAACCTATAATCGAGTTTATTAGCTTATTCATCTGCATCATCCCCCTTCTATGGTAAGCATAATTTATGACAAACGACTTCGATTATATAAAAGCACTAAAAGATTATATAAAAGCAAAGCATCTAATTTATATATCTATATGCTTTTAGAATCGTCAAAAATTGGTTCAACTGCACCAAGTTGTTTATATAATGTTATTTTATTTGAATAAAGCTCTTTGCCCTATAGCCTCCAGTACAGTCATGGTATCATAACGAAATTCATATGACAAATTTAAATTATTGTAGACAATATTCAGTATAAATCTATTTTTGAAAAACAATGATAGGGTTGTTTTTTGAAATAGCTTTAGTAAGCGATTTTATCATAAAATTTTCAAATCGTAGTGGTCTTGTAGTGAAAATACACACCAAATACTAAGATCTAGAAAGTTTGAAAGCTCTTGCGAATGGTAACCCTAAATTTCTTTGTATCCCTATTACTTTCAATGCAGTGATCGGATCAACACGAAATTCGCAGAGCAGGTTGACTTCAACGTGAGGCAGATAGGACTGCTAGCAATAGGTGTTTTTGTTATTTTGGTACCAATAAATGCTAGCATTAAGTATTCACATCGCGAATATACAATATATAACAATATATATGACAATACGTACAATATATAATATATAAGACAATAACAACAGTATAACAACAATATATAACAATACACTCAAAATCTGCACAAATCCTCTACTGTTCTTCGAACATTAGTATTTCTAGCGGTTCTGATGCGCTAGGGTTTTTTCAAATGTTGACATATCAAATTACGTGATTTGAGATTAACCCACTGAAAATCAGGTACTATTGAGAATTTTCCAATGTCAGGATTTATTCTATTGTATGTTTTTAATTCAATCTTGCGTTCCAATTCGAATTTCTTCCATGTCTGATTTGTTTTGGATTAGTATCTATCAGCTAATCAATTGTCAGCTCTGCATTTTATACCTAATTTTTTTCATATTGACTTCAATATTTGAGAACGGAACTTTAAATCTATGCCACCTCAACCATTATCACAATCACCAATTACAAAATCAATTTACGAATTGCTACTTTCGATTCGGTGCCAAACTGTCTAGAGCTGAATGAAATCTCAACCGAAGCCAAATGTTATTTTTACAGTATACAGAGCAATCATTTGTGCGACAAAACATGAAATATGATTCCTTCACTGAATCTCGAAAATATTATTTCTGCCACTTGAAAACTGCCCAGAGCTCCGATGTTGACTTTTATTGGTTTCCAATATTTTTACAACGATCCCATGTCAAAGGCTTTTCCTCTTTGAAACATGATATACACTCGCCAAGGATACAGATCGCTTCGTAACCATCATCCTGTCGCATGCTTATGCATATGTGTAAGGATTCCTTTCTGCAATTCGAAAAACGTATAGTTTTTGGTGCCCGACTGTCTGCAGCGGTTCAATCATTTCGGTTTCCTTAAATATGAGATGCTTCTTACTATATTCGGCACTAGTATCTGCTGCCATTCATTGAAAAGATTTTCAGCTTCTCGGGTTGCATGTCGATGAGATAATTAAAAATTAGATGCCTACTCACGTGATTCCATTTACGATGACAATGAAGCGAGCGATATATAACGTGTCGGCAGATGTGTAAATTGAGTCGATGATATGGTAATTTTACGGAAACCAAGTAAATTTTAAAAAGAGTAATTTCATGCTTATATAATCCAGGATTGCGTTTGATGGGATCACAGCATTTAGTTGGAAATATTTATTTGGTCTGAAATTGGACTTACACTGTTTCTTTAAAATTGAAAGAAATATTTTGAGATATTGCAATTTGAAACACTTATATTCTTTGCCAATGCTCATTATATTGCCTTTATTCCAATATTGCACTGGTACTTTCATGCAATTCCTTAGATTTCAATGAATGCATTGCAAATCTTTTAAGTACATAATCCTGTATTTGAATTTAAAAAAAAAAAACATATTTTGTGCCTTACTTTGCAAAAATTAAGAAATCATTTGATTGGCATTTTAGGCTACAAGCTTGCATACAAATGAAGCTCTTAGCATGTCAAGCGATTGAACTCAAAATTGAGTCTTATATTTTTATTTAGCCCACAAAACATTTGAAATACATTGGCGAAAAATGAGACGTTGACGTTGCAAGAAAATATCATACATTATAAGTAGCTATGTAATTCATTTTTAAAATGTAAAGATTCAGAAAAATGTTCATGGTATTTTTCAAAGAATGCAATCACTATAGGTCAAATGCACTTTTGGGTTACAGCGAAGGCTATGATGGGCCAATAAGATTATTGGGTTAATGCATATTTTAACAAAAAATTTATATTTTTGAAGACTCTAATCTACTACCTCGATTTATTTCGACTCCGCTCCTCCTGAAGACTCTCCCAATGCTCCTATTAATCAGTTCTATATCTCCACTTCATATCACTACTAGTACAGTACCAAAAACAGTTATAAAAAATATATTATTTGACATTTTCCCCAGTCAGCAACTTTTTTATTGAAATACTTTTAAACAATAAACAACGCCAACAGTAGTTTGGAGCTCAAAGCCGCATCTACTATTAATTCAATTAAAAGAAATACTTTTTTGATTTAAGTGTATCTTTCTTAAATATAATTTGATGAATATTTTTATTTTGTTTAAAATTTTGGGTAAATAAAAAGAAATTTCATCTCATTGTAGTGTATTTCAAAGAATTTAGAACAAACCTAATTTAATTCTTGAAGAATTTATACTAAATAGGATCACCTTATGGCAAACACTGAGTATTTACTGCCTTCCAGTGCTATTTGACATCATATTTGCGAACTCAACACGAGTTGGTGAACAAATTTACCACCAAAACAAAATTTACTCTTGAAGCCTCTTAATTTCTCCAAGAAGGGGTTACGTATCGCCACTGGAAGCTGATGCTCAATATGTTTGAGAAAATTAGTTTTGAGAGTGGATAGAAAGTGAGGTTTATCCTTGGAAACGATTTAACTGGTAAGAGCCTTATTAGGGGACATATAGCCGATGTGATATATTGTAGATGTAGATATCCGAGTAGTATTACCTATAAATTCATAAATTCAAATTATAGTAACTGCTGCGGACGTAATTCAATCATGAACAATTCCCGCACTAGGAGTTAAGGCTGACGGTCGACTTAATCAAACATAATTCCTAATATTCATCTTTGTTTCGCTTCTATTGTTTGTATCTTCCAAGGGCTGAATGTGATCCCTTTCCAATTAAAGCTGTCACTACTTCCATTTAAATCCATAAAAAGTCAGGCATTGAAAAAAAATGCCATTAAAAAATGCTCAAGCTAGAAAAAAATCATCTTCAAGAAGCCTTCCTAGCCATCCATCTGCCGCATTGTAAGGAACTTTGTTCACGTAAAATGCCATTCGGTTTTCTTTAAAAACCAGCTTGGAGCACGCTTTCTCATCATGATTGTTACTATTAGAAGTTTTTAGTTAGTGCTCCAATCTTGCATGGACCAAAATGCACCGACTTTATAGATCACTGTTGCATCAAAGTCTGAAGATAGACGTAAACTTAGGCAGAGGAATGGGGACGCTGTGCTATTATTCAACTCTTTTATTGGTGAGGAAGGTTTGTCCTGCGTGGATATCCTCTTACGCATTGTTGTGTTGCTTGACGAGCTCGACTACTTAAGCGCCTAACTTAATCGCTTTGCCGAACTTACACACCTAATGATAATACATAACTGTGTAGTACCATTGGAAACAACAGAAACTCCTGTCCCAATGAATTCACTGCGAAACTGTTCGTAGCGGTTGGTGCAACTGTTTTTTTTTTCAAATTAATTTGAATTATTTCGAATTGATTCTGCTCTTCTCTGTCGGGCATTATCATTTCATCAAACCAACTTGCAAAATAAATCCTTTTGAAAATCGATGATATCACGACATTGGCAGTTAAAATTCATTCAGTTGCACTAACCTTCACGCAACCACAGTGAATGCCGCAACCTCAGCGAATGCACCAACTGTTCTGTTAGGGATAGTTTTTTTTCGCACCATTGTTCTCTTCTACTCTGCACGGGAGTAAAAAAACGCACCTTTTGATAGAAGTATGATAAATAAAGGGCAACCTGGTGAATTCTCCATAATATACTGTGTTATATACAGTAAATTACACAAATTTGCAGAAAAATCATCTTCAATTTCACCATTGTGACGAACATTCTTGGAGTATTTAGCTTCTGATGATTATTTAATTTTATTTTTTTCGCTTTTGTTGCCCCTCAATGTAAATTTTTTGATAACTAGCAATGATTTATTAAATAAAAAAATTATATTCTAAAAATACATTTGAAGAAAAAAGATATCATAATAAAACAAATTTCATTTAGATTTCAATAGTTTTAGAAACATGTAAAAGTTGTTCAATTTTAATCATCCCGCAAAAACATTTCCAATTTGATTCTGCTTTCGGAGGCTGATTCCGCAAAAACGATCGAAGGTTCCCGTTTCAATATGCTCGGCTTCGATGCTGTAGAAATGATATACGTTGTCTATGCTGATTTATAGACAAGAAGGGAACCGTGATCAAATTCAATTACCTTTACTAAGTAAAATTATATCCATGGATATAAGTCGTAGATGTTAAAAATTTGTCACAACTAGCATAAATAAAAAATGTAATGATTTCCACCTGCAAGTGGTCACGCCAGTCAAGTATGCACTGTGTGCTGGTGTCTGATGAGAAGCAGTGCATACTTTCGAAACCACTTTGTCAAAATAGAATTTTCAATGTAGATTAAAATTTTTAATGTTAATAAAAAGTTGTTCAATTTTAATGATCCCGCAAAAACATTTCCAATGTAAGCTAACATTAATATTCCTGAAAATTAGATTAGCATATCCTCCAGCTGAGTTTTTTGGCAGCTACTCTTTTCATTCTAAATCCAAATAAAATTTGTTCTCCGAAAATGTAGTTTTCTTTTTACTGTGTTAAACTTGCATTCCTGACAAATTCTAAGTTTTGTTATAATTTTAAAATAAATTCATAGCTCTTCAACACATTATTAAATTTTATTTGAATTTTTTCAATAAAACAGAACGATATCACGTCAAGTTGAGTTCAAAGTTCTCTATGTCATAGCAGCACTGCTCATTATCTTCCTCTATGTGAATAATGACAAAGGAATGAATTCTCATTTCAGGCTGTCAATACAGGCACAAGCCAATTCTACATTTTTTCTTACATGCGCTAGAAATGATATTTATTATTATGTAAAGGAAAATCTAATATCTCAAAGATCTTTTAGTTGAGAATTTTGGATAGAGATAGAATTTTAGTTAAGATAATTTGTATAATTTACAAAAACAAATCACTCAATTTTTAATTTTACCTTTTTTCAGCATACAAGCGACATCCTTCGATCTACAACTCACCAATTTACGAAAGAATACGAAAACGTAAAGCATTTGCCGATCGAGAATTGGATTCCGTCCCAGGAACCACACTTCTCTCAAATACAACCTTAGCCATACCATATTTTGCTCTCTATCGATCTGCTTTTACATCGAATATGCACCAACCACATCAACGACTCAACTATAACCTCGAACATCGTATGGAAAACGAAGCCAGCCATATTAACGGCCATTCAATAATTAACATGGACAATCGCCTAACACCTTCAAATTGTGCCGAACGGTTAAGTGCGGACATCACTTCAGTCGCAACAGCAACACCAGCCAATCACTCAACAAATGGTTCCACTCCACACAAAGTACCGCCGACAGCCTGTACTGTGTCACATGCAGGATTCACAAGTACATCGGATGTCGAAAGCCACTGGAAACGACCCAAGTTGTCCTTCTCGATTGAATCGATAATTGGGGTCAAGTGATATGATTCAACGCAGGTAGACATGATAGTGAAAAAATGACGTTAACAAACACTAATATGTAAATTAAATTCGGCTTCACTAGAAAGTGTAATTATTAAGATGAAAAAGCAATTTTGTAAATATTATTGTGTGTAAATTAGTGTAAATTAATATATGTACTTACTATAAGAGATAATAAATTTCAATTTTGAAAATGATGGTTTTTCAAAGAATCTTTTGAATTTATTTGATTATTGGATGGTAAACCGGAAGCTTTAGTAGGTATGTTTTTTTAATAATAATTTGCATATGAACAGAAAAGCTGAACACTTGCTAATGTGATATCAAAGTACATTCTTATTCACTTCAAATACGCGCCATTCGATTTAAATACGTTGCCTACAAAATATAAGTATTTTATTTGGCTAAACTCCGCTAGATGCTTCCCATAGTCGTTACTGTCTGTCTGTGTTTTGTTTTGTTCCTAGGTGTTTGTTTTGTTCTTGGGTGTTTCTTTTGGGGGTGTTTTATGTTTGTTTGCTCGTTTATCATCTCGTCTAGTTTTTGAATATTCTTCATCGAATTTATGCCCCTGCTTCCATTAGAGGACGAGGAGGGGTATAAACTTGAAGAATAATCCACAAAAACGAATAAAATCACACGAGACGACAACACACTGAAGGTAAAGAAAACAACCAAACAAAAAACCACCCCCAAGAAACACAACAACCAAACATATATTGATCAAATTATCTAACAGCTATGACAAACAATTTTCAATCAAGTTTGCACTCTGGTATATATCAAACAAATAAAACTAATATTAATATTCTTTAGCTTATTGCTCATTCATGCTATGTTAACATTCAAATCTACTTCCTTTTCAAAACTGACGTCACATCCGTTTATTCCACATTCCTCCACAACAGTAGTAACCCGAACGCAGCCAAGTAATTGTGAATACCCATGTACGTTGACATTTCCCATTCTGTCCACCGAGAAGTGACAACTCCGCCCTGATGGATCAATAACTAGCCGGCTTCGGATTTTCGAAATGTTTTGGGTGATTTTCATACTCATATCAGCTATCAAGCTTTTATTTATACCTGCATAGTAAGTCATTGACACAATTATCAATATGTAATCAATTCATTTGAAATGTGTTTGTTTTCTTCACTCAAAAGTCGGTCGACAGACTTCGAAGTTCATCGAAATTGGTTAGCGATTACACATTCCCTACCACTATCAAAATGGTATTACGAAGACACCAGTCAATGGACCCTTGATTATCCTCCTTTCTTTGCTTATTTTGAATATGGATTATCTCATATAGCAAAATGGTTCGATCCGGATATGCTAAAAGTCGAAAATATCGATTATATCTCGCAAGAAACGATTCTATTCCAAAGACTATCTGTCATATTTACGGATTTGGTCTATGCGATTGGCGTTAAAATGTGAGTTATTTCATTTTTATAATCATATTTATTCTATACACAATACTTATCGATAATCATTTTATTCTATAAAACCGTAGTTTGAAATCAGTTTATCTATATTGTTCAGGTGCCTTAAATCATTGAATGTAAACCAAAGGGAAGAAATCGTTGTTGCAGGAGCTCTTTTACTTACAAACACAGGCCTGATTTTCGTCGATCACATTCACTTTCAATACAATGGATTCTTGTTCGGCATATTACTTCTTAGTGTTGCATTTATGCTAAGGGAGCGATACATAATGTCGACAATGCTATTTTGCGTACTCCTAAACTTGAAGCATATATTTATCTACATTGCTCCTGCTTACGGCGCATTTCTACTTAAATCGTATTGCTTGCGAAAAGGACAGTTTGTGAGTTCTATTTCGAAGATGCTGATTGTGGTTATAGCGACACTTAGCGTATCATTTGGCCCGTTTTTAGGTCACATTCCACAGGTAAGATAACGATAAATAAGTTGGGAATATTATAAGTATTATCTTTTTAGGTTCTTTCTAGACTGTTTCCGTTTAAGCGTGGCCTAACTCATGCATACTGGGCACCTAATTTCTGGGCCTTGTATAATTTTGCCGATAAAGTTGCATCAGTAGCTCTCAAAATAAAGAAGAACAAGAGCTCATTTACTGGAGGTTTGGTACAAGAGCATCAACATGATATTCTACCAACCGTACAACCCATTTTGACTTTCATTTTGACGGCGGCATTTATGATTCCATGTGTTTTAAAAGTATTATTTGGAAAATCGAATAAGTATGGTACATTGTTTTAAGGTAAATTTATAGACTAAACATTTGTTTTTCAACAGCAAACGTATGGATTTTATAAGAAGCATTGTTATCTGCTCCTGTACATCATTCATGTTTGGTTGGCATGTCCACGAGAAAGCTATTCTTATGGTATTGATTCCATTAAGGTAAGTTTCTAGATAATAAATAAAAACTGACGAATAAATTGCATTATTTTAATTACATAAATTTTAATCGCCGTTAAAGCAATGCAAAAGCAATATTTTGGTGTTCCAATTCGTATTCTTTTTCTTAATTTTTCTTTCACTGAAAGCTATAAAATAGAATAGAATATGATATCTCATATATGAAATATTCTGAGTCATATAATAATGAGAATATGTATACGATTCTGGTTTATTATTGAAAAAAACGCATTTGACAGCTTAAGAGTTTTGGGTTTGAAACCTCCCATTGTATTTTTGCGTTGGTTCACAAGAAATGCTTGCGTTTTTTTTTTGGTTCGGGGCAAAATCATTAAGCAACTTGTCACGGTGTTGCAAGATATCTCTATTTATTCCCTCTACTATATTAGTTGACTAAGGATATTTCTGGACAATTTGCGTTCACTATTCCAAGTGGAATATATATAATCCTTTTACTGACTATTGTGCGAAATAAAACCATTCTGCCTGAAATATTTTTCTCGGAAAAAATATTGTCAAAGAAGTCGAATAAATTGTGCTTTTATCACGAATCAACTGTGCAAATATAATGAATTGTTCTTCTTGAGTTCACAAGTGCATGAAACGCACTCTCAATACCTGATGTAACGATTAAGCGATGCATTGATGGATTTGTGAATAGTTACGAATAGCAAATTCTCATAATTAAAACAATGTAAAAAGCGTTTAATCGCGGTATATTTTCTACAAGTCGCTCGTGTTACATCCAACTTAAACAATCAAGTTAAGCTATCTCACTGAATTACAGAGTTTGAAAGCATATTTTTTACGGAAACGTTGGCTGCACAAAATGCTCTCTTAGGGTGTCAAATATCTTCAATTGCAACTGAGAATCTACACCAACAGTCCTTCAAACCTGAAATAAGTATTGTACAACAAGCTGCCGACAAAAATCCGCTTATCCAAATACGGCGCGAGCTTTCAAATTCTTGTCACAGCCACTAAAATCGAGAGCTGAACTAAAAGTTATAATAATGAATATTTAAAGCAACAGTTATGCTTTTAAATAAGTTTTATTTAAGAAGTTGATGCATTTAATCTAATTTTTTTCCAAACCCTGAATACCTTTAGAAAAAATTTTGGTCTTGACTCTCTAAAATCATCTTCTTGAAGCAAGACTCCTACTCTTAGTTTGAACCGCATATTTTTCTTCGCAATCTTCTTATTTAGTCTTAGTAAGGCAGCATAGTGTTAATTGTTTTTTTTGCGAAGCGGTTACCTGTGATCTGATCTGAATTGCAAAAAAGCGTCTAATTTACGATAAGATACTAAGACTAAGTGTACCCAGAAATGTGATTGTATATAGTAGGATTCGATGACAATATAAGCATCGTGATTCCAGCTCGTCATCTCGAGGAAGTCGAAATATATGCAAATGAAGCAATCTAGGCAATTAAATATCCGGGCTTCAACTCGCCAACCATAATACGGAAATGGTACTAAAACTAACAGTAATACGGATTGAGGGTGGCGAATGCATAATTAACCTGTGTATAATTATCAACGGCAAGCTAAGCCTCATCTTTACAAAGTACGGATGAACACATCCGTTGTTGGCTCAGCACTTGTGTGAATGATAACCAATATTTGCGGGCCAAAACAAAGATGAAGACTATTGATTTCAGTGTGGGTGCCAGTGAAGACATCAACACTGAAAATAAAATGGATTCAGCGAAAAATACAAGCGGCCTACCGGTTTATTGCACTCTGAACCTGTTGCGCCTTTCAAGGAACATCCTTTGAGGAGTGCCGTTCAAGCAGCACTAAATAATATACACCGCGAATGGCCTTAAACGAAACAGAAAAAAAGTAAAAACAAGGATCGCGAGAAGCAGCTAAGGACTAACCCAACCCGCGAAGTAATAATGTATTACTAGCAGTGCGGCAGAAGAAGGAGACAGTTTTAGTCGGTAAAAACTCATGATTCTTCTAAAGATTTCCACCTCCCAACAGCGAAAAAAGGCTCATCAGCATGAATTAATCAATTTTTCAACTTTGAAATTTGTTGTCAGTCTGCTATTTTCAGAAGAAAGATAATTGAATAAGTATTTAATAAGTGGATTTTTTGAAACTCTTCACAAAAAAGAAGATAAGTTCTTTAACGTCTGAACAGATTGTTCAAACAAGTAATGTTTAGCAGCACGGATTATATCATAAAAAGTGTTGATAGTTGTAACAATGTGTTATTTATAAGGTTTTATGCCCCTAATGATAAGTTTATATTAACTAAACAAAAAACTGAGCAAATTCGACTAGTGCTCATTTTCAAGAGATTGGCATCAAACATGCTCAACTTCCAAAAAACAGACTGCGGAGCAGAATATCTAGTGAATATTGTCTGTATATCTAGTGAATGTGGTCTGTCGCTGTAGAATACCGAAAGCGTATCGCATGAAAAATAAGACCAAATTTTTAACTGATTTAGACAACCAAGACAAATCGCTTGCGAAGGTCTTCGCCCCACCTCAAATTGCCGAGATTGCTACTAACATGATAAAAAAAAACACAATGTAAAATCTAACGAACGAAGCTGAATTAATCTACAGTCTCTTTTTATAGTCATTGTCTAATACTTTCTTGAAAAAAAGAAGTGAAAAAAGCATATAATTTTAATATTTAGATGACTATTAGTTATTTGCCACTAGACGAATTCCTTCGTTTGAAAAGAACCAAAGATATTTTACTTCAAAATGTCTACTGAAATCAATTCTAAATACTTCGACCCACTACTAAAAACTAGCTTCATAGATGTCAAATTAATCAATTATTTTTCGAAAACATGGACAATCTCATAAATTATTCGGTTAGAGCTACCTCTCTTTATAACTGCATTTATTCTTGTTTGAAAAATACGGTAACACAAAACTCTCTCTATACATTTATGTAAACAAAGCCCACTTTATATTCTCTATCCATTTATTGTTCAAGGACACCACACATACTTCAATTTACCCACTTCTTATTACTACACTACTAATAATCGCCTCCTGTTATGTAAAACTGAAACTCAGGGTATTTCAACCAGCGCTGTCGCCCGCAGTAGCAAGTTGAGTAAATTATCCGTTGCAGACCTTTTCACTTTTTAAACAGTTACTTTATACAGACATTAACATCAACCTTTTCATGATGAAAACAATCAATATCCAAACCTAGACAAAGTCTGAAAATAAATAAGAACTCGACAACAACATTAACCGACGTGAACAAACATATTAATTAACTTGAGCCAAAAATAGAACTGAATCGAAAGAGTAGGAATTCCAAAAATAGAATTCCCACCTCGACGTAGGTTTATACAACTGAAAGACATTTTCACAACATTGACCATAGCGGCTCACAAGTATAAATAGTATAAAGGTTTTTGGGATAAGCATGTATAAATGTATAAGTTTGCGATAAACAAATGTAAATCTTTTTCGTTTTTTTTTTGAAAGTTTTACAGTACGATATAATTTCCGAGTATTTTTTTTATAAATAACTGAACATGACATGCTTCGAATGTAAACGATAAACAGTGAACCTTCAACAATAATAAAAAAAGTTTGATTAAGTCATAAGGCTAGATTTTATTTAGTTATCATTTACTCTGCTAAAAGTATTCTACATATTGCTATGATATCATGTTTTCATTACATTTACAATCATACTTAACCGCAACCATTGACACTTTGCTTATTTCCAATGTATGAATAAATTTATAGTTTCACTTTTGATTTCACGAAAATCGTTGGGCAATATGTTTCACATTTGATGTATTTTCAAACCATGTAAAAAAATAACTTTAAATTTTTTCACTTTCCAGTTTGCTTTCTCTAAAAGATGTCAACGATTGCCAAGCAACGATATTTTTAAGCGCTGTTGGATATTTTTCACTGTTTCCGTTACTGTTCACACCAGAACTTCTAATTGTAAAAGTATCATACTACATATCATACATGATATTCTCATGGATCAGCCTAAAAAACGTTCACAACAATTTAGCTTTAAACAATTTCGAAAAATTATTCATGTTCGGACTAAACATGTTACTAGTTTATGAACACTGTTTGCAATATGTATTGAAATTTGATAAGAAACTACCGTTTCTGCCGCTGTTAATGACAAGTGTATACTGTGCCTTAGGAGTAACATATTTTTATGTTAAATACTATGTAAGATTTCTATTGAATACTGAAATTATGCCTAGCAGTAGTACTGGCAAGCGCAAATTTAAGAAAAAATAAGCAATAAACTAATTTCTAGTCCGAGTAATA